>JARHVA010005926.1:170000-857500 GCA_037957365.1 Torreya grandis
ACTATTAGAAGAGGAGAGTAGGGGATCAAGTAGGATCTAGTCTTGATAAATTTATGGTAGAGACAGGGCTATCTAGATAAGAAATATGGGTCATATAGGGATGGTTGAGGCCATTTTATTGTTATGTGTTGGTGGTTTAGATGTAAATATGGTATAATATCTACCTAGCCCAACTCAAGATAGTGGGCTTATCCTAGGAGGTAGGGTGGATAAAGATGTCAATGAGTATCACCCAATAAAGGGTTATAATAACACCAAGTGTTCACTATCACTTTAATTTTATAATAAAATTTATATACATGATATGTATTGGCAATATATGTATTTTTATATTTGAGATATATATCAAGATCCAATGTTAAATCTAGTTTTTTTATAGATGATATAGAAGATATATAATTATGGACATCTATGGTCAAGACCATCCATCATGAGATTATAGATGATGTCATGTAAAATCATGACATCACATAAATGGGTAATCCTTTTGTAACATCTATCAGAGAGCATAAAAATTGGTTCAAATTTATTATACTAGATATACAAGACATAAAGTGATAAGAGTATGTTATTATAGATATTCTTTTGATAGTTTTAGAAATAGGGAAGGTTGCACCATGGAAAAAGGAAGCTAAAAACTTGGATACCTTGACCCTATAGATTACTACATATAGAGAATCTACAATTTAAGAAAATCAACTAGAGATAGAGTTATCTAGATTGTAGGGAGAGGCCATGGAATTATGATATCATTCCCAATAAATAGAAACATATATAAATATATCAACATCTATAGATTTATTAGGAGGAATGGCACTTCATCCAACTATTGTACCCAACATTCCCCTTTTCCCATAAGGAAATGAGGACCCACTTTTTTTAAATTATTTCTTGATTTAGAGCCCCCTCTTCTATATGTTTATGTAAATTATGGGAAAATATCATGATTTATCCTCTTATACTTTGGTAGAGTAGCATTGGTATTATGTTTTCATGTACTTACCTTCTTTGAGAGTCTTTATTGGGATTTATGTTTTTGGACTTATGTTTCTAGTATTTTCTCTTTAGAACTTTTGTTA
This sequence comes from Torreya grandis, assembly GCA_037957365.1. Classification (NCBI taxonomy): domain Eukaryota; kingdom Viridiplantae; phylum Streptophyta; class Pinopsida; order Cupressales; family Taxaceae; genus Torreya; species Torreya grandis. Next base: position 171,080 of record JARHVA010005926.1, read on the forward strand.
TTCATAAATTGGTCTTCAATTTTATTATGTCAGACATTTTGTCCAATAGAATTTGCTCTTCACAACATTTTGCCTACAACAATTCTACCAAAGCAATTTACCCAAATCAGATTTATTCGTGCAAATAATCTTGTTGATACACTTTTCCTGATAGAATTGCCCTATGGCCTTTTTTGAGATCATGACTTTTGTCATGGAAAAATTCCCTACAAAGTAGACCCTTCAGATTGCCACTAGATAGAAATTACCCTTTGGAATTTTAAAATTTCCCTTCGAGACTTTTGAAATGCCCCCTTTTGCCTTGCTAACCTATCCTTCAGGATTTGTGCAACATGTCCTTTAGCCTTTTTGTTGTGGCCATTTAACCTGATAGAATTCCTTCAGATCTTTTGCAATTTCCCTTTGACCCCTCCCCACCTACCCTTTGAGACTTTTTTCTTGCACATTTGACTTTTTGTACTTACCCTTCAAACATTTTTTCCAATAAAATTGGGTCTTTAGGAGAATTTTTATAGACATTTTTTTTGAATTCCCCTAATGGAAATCCTTCAAGACTTTTGAAATGACCCTTTACCTCTGACTTACCCTTTGAAAGTTTTATCAAGGATACATATTCCTTTGGAATTTTTGAACATACCCTTTGACCTTTTAAAAATGCCCTTCAAGAATTTTGTAAGGGTCATTTTCCATCAAAATGTACCCTATGAAGTAGATCATTCAGTCATTTTCACCCTGAAGTAGACCTTTTGACCCTTTTGAAAATGCCCTTCAGGAATTTTTTCTTAAGATTTTTTTCCCTACAAGCTTATCCTTCAGGTTTTTTACCCCAAGATAATTTATTTTAACTTTATGTCTCAGACATTTTGTCTAATGCAAAAGCCCTGAAATGATTCCCCCCAAGGGCACGTGCCCTTCAGACTTTCTAAACCAACCCTTCAAACATTTTGAAAGTGACCTTTCAACATTTTTGAAGTGACCATTTACCCTTGGTGACTTTTGTCCCAAGATTTTTTGCCCTTTGAATAATTCCTTTAAGACTTTTGTCTTGGCCCTTTTGCCCTTTAGCCAATTCCTTTAGATATTTTGTCTAAAACATCATGCCCTTGGACCCTTTTCATACATCCCTTCACGCATTTCTTTGAACATTTTTTTCAATAAAATTGAGTCTTCAAGAGAATTATTGTAAACATTTTATCCAAAATAATTCCCCCATATAGAAGTCCCATAATAATATCCCCAAAAAAATCCTAAAATAATTCTCCCACAAAAATTACCCTGAGACCAATACCATACTACCAAGTGGCACCCTTGCTTATGGATTATTTTCATTATTTTTTAAGCTTAATTTAAGATTTTAGCCGAAGTCTAAATCATATTTTACTAATCCTAAGACTTTAGGCTAGAATATTCATGTAGGTTACTTTATACATATTTTCTAAAAGTACTATGCTAAGTCATTTTTTGCTTATGTTTGTAGGAGTAGGGAATCTTGAAGAAATGACATGTGTCAAGTTGATGAGATTAAATTTGATAGTCATGAGGATTCTAGTTGATGGTTGTGTGAAAATCAAATTTAACCTTGTAAATTACCCATTTGGATTCAAATAAAGATCCTATGGTGCATGTTCACTTAGGGCCCATTTGATCAAATGATGTGAGAGTGAGTTAAAATGTGAAAATTCTATAACAGTGACAAGTGTCACCATCACATGAGCCTAATTCATATATTTAACAAACTAAAATAAGAAGTAGGGAGTATAGTATATAGAGCTCAGAACTGTCAAGTAGCTACCAAGTGGTACACATATGAATCAGAGCAACATGGGGAATGACAAGTGTCAAGCACATAAGAGTCAATGAGCCAAAAAAATAAAATATAATGAACCACATTAAACCAATATTAAGGAATGATGTGCGAGTATTAGGTCAAATTTTCAAAGATCTTGGAATCGATTAGATGTTGACATGTGTTATATTTTGAAAGTTAATAAGGCATTATGGATAGAATATGTAGATCTTTAGACACTTGAGCTATATTTATCAATAGACATCGTGTCTCATAGTTAAGCTAGAGTATGAAAACACATGTCTTAATCTCAATGGTGAATATAAAAATGAAGATCTAGATTCTATAAAAAAGATGGATGAGCATGGAATGCATAGTTTAAATTAGTCATGGATAATAGTAGTGCCATTTGTTCGAAAATATTGATAAAGTGATGTTGGTCCTTCATACATATATTAGAGTTCTAATTGAGGGTGGTTAATCTAAAAGATCAATAGGTTGTTCTCACAACATATAAAAGGAGACATGTGTAGTTTTGGTAAATGGTGTATATTTAAAATTTTACATATAGTTTGAGCTATAATCATGAAAAATTGCCTCTATCTTTATACACATTCACATGCTACATAGCTTTGGCAAAGAGTATTTTAATTTGATAACTGCAGGTAGAATCTTATATAGTTTTAGACCACATTTAGAACTCATGTTCTAACTATCATATGTAATGACCTTGCATGAACTTGGAGGATGAGGAGACCCCTTCCCTAAGTCTATATAAATAATTATAATATAACTTGGATTTTTTTCAATTTTTTTTGAATACAGGAGAAACATCAATTTTGATCATTAGTGAATGTGTTTGTGTATTTTCTTTCCAATTTTTGTGTAATTAGTTGATACTTTATTTGGTTGTATATTTAAATAATCTTTAGTGTATAAAATATGTGAATAGATTCTTGATTATTTTGATTGATGTACTGATATGTATATTTACAACTATTAAAAAATTGGTAAATATATTGGTTAAAATAGTCAAGTTCAAATTGATTCATAATTATGATTGTGCATGAGTGTTTTCTTAGATGTAGTTTTATATGTGTATGAAACAGTTCCCTCAAATACTATACTAGCCTAAGTCATAATATCTTGATTAAGGGTGTGTAATAGCTACCCTAAAAGGAGAAACCTTTATTTGAGGCTTGTGAATTTCCTACATCTTTATCTCTTTAGAATTCTTATCCATGTCTAATTATGTGTGTGAAATTGTAGCTAGCAATAGACATAGGTTATAGCTAGAAATAGACATAGGTTATGAGAGCATTTATCTTTTTAGAAACTAGCCAGGGGAGTAGTTACTAAAAACTATAGAATCTTTCTTTTTTACCTTACCTTTACCTCCCTTTTTGAGTTTATTTTGAGATCTACCCACTCTATATTAGAATCTAGTCATCCATATAATTCATATAGAGTTTCATAGTTCTTTAGGAACCACACCTCTATCCAAAAACCTTTTCAACAACCTGCATGCCCTACCCGCTCTTCCATCAATAGGTTATAATAGACTGCATACCTATAAATCATGCCCTAGGGTGGATTTTACCTCAATTGAGATCCTAAAACATTAGAGTCTACCTAATTATAGTTTTGGTGTGTATAAAACCCACATCAATGGTTAATTGGCACTAGAAGGAGGGTCAACACCTTTGATTGTACTAAAAGTTTTGAGAATGGATTGGCTTGATAAAGGACCCATAGATATCCTAGGTACTCAACATGATTTCCCTAATGATCCATTCAAATACCTTCCAAGGTCATAGTATAATCACCCAAGAGATGTTAAGGGGCATTTTTTTGTTTACACATATGATATGCATATTATGGATGTAAAATTTGAGGATGTAATCCATAGATTGTTCCCCTTCACATTGGGAGAATAAATTCATGATTGGCTTGCAAAGTTGGCACCTAGTTCTATTAATAGTTGGAGTGATCTTGAGGAACAATTTTTTATTAAATTTGGTCCAAATATTAATGTTCATGATTTAAAAAATAATTTAACATCTCCTATGAGGTTTTATATAATAGGTATATTGGATATGAATTGTATAACATTTATCCAAAGAGAGTTTTTTATTGTGCCCAAACAAATACATAGTTGAAGGATTTCCTTTTAATCTAGGAATTATGCACAAGGAGGAAGATGAGATCCCAAATGAAGAGCTTATTACAACTATCAAATAATAAATTATAATGTTATAGGAGAAATTGATATACCAACAACAAGAAGAGGAATATATCAAGCTAGGAGAACTAGATCATGTTGATTCCATCCATGTATTTGATGAGATAATTAATGAAGGAAATGATGGTAGTGAGGAAAGTGTCAATTTAGAAGAACATTTCCAACCTTTATGGTATCTCTATGAGATATAATATGCCCAAGTAGAGGATCAATTACTTTTACTTATAAAATAAGATATTATCTTTGAAGATGGTGTTGATAACTCTTGTGACTATTATGCTCCCATCGCATGAGGGAAGAGAGAGCACAGCTACAGATGTGACCATGCTGAAACCCTAACCTCCATGGCTGCTTCCTTGATCTATGGTGACTAGATCTCAGTCTAAGGATGGTGGGATCTAGGGTGCTGGTGTGTGGTGTAAAAATGTTAGATCTTTTATTGTGTGTTTTTTTATTTTGCTTCGGTTTGCTGTATTATGGATGGAACCTAGGTTAGATCTTTAGCCTGAGTTGGACTGCCATCCTAATCTGGTTTGCAAAGAAAATAGTGAATGATTGGGGGAAACTTTGTTTCTTCTATGGTTAGTGAATGAGCCACGGTGCCCTGTTCAGGGAAAAATGGAAAAACCCTAAGCTGTGGAGGAGCCCTGCTCATTAAAATGATGGGTATGGTGGATCTGCCTATGCCATGTTAGCACTTAGGGAGGAAGCCATGCCATGCAAAGGAAAATTTAGATGACTACCTTTTGTGAGCAATTCCTTTGACATTGTGTTCTTGGGGTTGCTGGTTTGAACCTGGGTGCCTGCTCTGTTCTTTTTGGAGTTGGGCATTGGTGTCTCCGTTTATGAGGTTTCAAGTCCTTGAAAAACCTAATTTTTAGGTTGGTTTGCCTGGTTTTGTTTAGGTTTCAGGTCCTTATAAAACTTGGGGCACTTTTACTAGTTTATATTGGTGGTTTTAGGTCCCTATAAAACCTGGTTTAGTTACTATTCTTCAGTAGGTTTCAGGATTGCCTTTCTTGGTGGATTGTAATGTTTTATCTTTCTTGATCTATTAAAGGGTTTTTGGGCCCCTTCAAAACCTACTTTTACCTTAATCTAAAACTCTTGTGACTATTATATTGCATCAAAATCTCTATTAGAAGGCTCATTTGATGATTATATTCTTGACTTATTCTCCTTTGATCATACATACTCCAATATGGAGATTTTATATTATGTCATGCCTGAGGTAGGTATGTATATTTATCATGGGGTAAATGGAAAAGGTACATTGGATTCCCTTAATTATTTTGATTATATTTTTTAGCCCCCTTCTAATGTAATTAATTCACATATATTTTCATGACTTGATTTGTTAGATGCTGAATTTCATTTGGTGCCTAACTCTAATGTGTAAGACACTATGGTTAATTATGTGATTAACCAAGAACCCCCATATGTGTGGACATGAAAATTATTCAACATTGAAGTAAAGACCATTGATTACACATATGATGCCCATGAAGTTGCATATCCTTTAGAGTATAACTATTAAAAATAAGTGAATTACTTAGATGATAACCAGAGTTTAAATTCAAAAGAACAATAGCAAAAGGATCAACAACATGTAGTGGATGGGATGATCCCTTTGAAATTAATAATTAATGAATCTCTCACTCCTAAAATCATAAACAATCAGCCCTAGGTAAAAAAAAATTCTTCATGGTTTGGAAAGTTAGGAGCTAATTCATTTAAATATTGAAGGTCACACTCAAAGTGAGAGTTTAGATGAAGTTTTTAAGGAATATGATGTTCATAATTATACTTATGATTCTAAATCTATCTTTGAGGACCTTTCCCATAATTAATTCACATAGGATGATGAATTTCAAGACTATAGGTTGGATCTAATATCCATCTTAGTAGGTACTTTCAAGGATTGTTTGTCTAAATTAGGTTCTCCTAAATACATGAATAATAATTGTGAGCTCTCAAAATGTATGTATTATAGGGAAGAGTTATTTGGTTATTCTATCTGAGATGTCCCAATGAGTAACCCTAATTTTTTGTTCTATAATATGAGGGAAAGGTTCAAAATTCTATTGAATGAATACAAGGATGCCCCTACCGATTTCAAAACTTTAATGGGTAAAACCTTGTTATTACAAAAGAGTGAGAAGAATATAGAAAAAATAATCCAAATACATCCCCCATCTTATTTGGGTTTTCTTTAGATTAGGAGTAGGTTAGGTTTTTTGTTTTATGTCATTTGTTTTCATTAAATTAATATTTCTTGATTTCAATATTTTTTTTGCTTTCATAGATTATATTTTGTGTTTTTTAGATTAGATTTCAGTGCTTTCTTAAATTAGTTTTTATTTACTATCTCTAATGATCAAAATTGAATTTTCTCTAACTATAACCAAGTTAAAATCCAAACCAATTGAGCTTATGACTTGTGGAAAAGGGGAAAATTAAAATATTGACACTTTGAGACTAGTTTATAGATTAGGTGTATTTCTATGTTTTTGAGTCTTTAGGATGAAGGTAGGTATTCATGAATTATTCTTTATGGTGTCATAATTGAATAATTTTACTAGGAATATGGAATTTTCTCTTAGAATACTTCATAAGAATTTAGAAATTTTTCTCATTTTATTGGATCAAATGCCCTTATCAAATTAAATACCTATTGGAAGTGATAATTCTAGGTATAGGTGTAGCTGATCGGGACATTCTAGTAATGATTTGTTTTATAATTATACCAACTCATTGGGGTTCTAGCTATTCTCTTTTCCATTCAAGAACAAAAGAAGATCAAAATAAAAACAAAATAAGAAATAACCAATGGATTCAAAAGAGTAAAATAAAATCCAAATAAAATCAAAAGGCGCACATGATGAAACAAGGTCAATGTACCACACATCATGATCAAAATAAAATAATGGAATGAGAAGAGAAGGAACCCAAGGTATCTCTATCAAGGCTATAGATGCCCAAATGGTAATAGAATAATGCCTAAGATTCCCTTATTTTTGAGCTTTAATAGATGCTAAAATGAAACCTATAGCCCCATCAAAGCCTTTGAAAAACTCATCATAGTAAGGGTTAAATAAACTACACATTTGACACACACATATCTAAGAAATTAGAATGTAATTATGTTTTGTGAATCTCCTTAGGATTCTCTTTCATGTTTCTAATTTAAGTATTCTTCTATGGAACACTATATGATTTATTTAGGATTACAAACCAGAGTTTTGTGCTCTTAAATACTCAGGAGTATTCCCCTTGTGAGTCACCATTTATTGTACCCAACATCCCCCTTTTCCCATAAGGAAATGGGGACCCACTTTTTTTAGATTATTGTCTTGATTTTGAGCCCCCTCTTTTATATTTTTATGAAAATTCTTGGAAAATATCATGATTTGACTTCTTATACTTTGGTAGAGTAGAATTGGTATTGTGTTTTCATGGACTAACCTTCTTCGAGAGTCTTTGTCAGGCTTTATGTTTTTAAGATTTTCTCTTCAAAATTTTTATTCCACATAAATTGGTCTTCAAGTTTATTATTTCAAAAAAAAAAATTAGTGGAATTTTCTCTTCACAATAATTTCCCTACAACAATTCTATTGAAGTATTTTCCCTGAATCAAAGTTATTCTTGCGAACAATCTTGCTGATACACTTTTCTCAACAAGAATGGCCCTCCAGCCTTTTTGGAGATTAAATTTTGGCCTTTATGAATTATATCCTTCAAGACTTTTTTCATAGATGAATTCTCTATGAATTAGACCCTTTAGATTATTTCTAGATAGAAATTACTCTTCAACATTTTGAATTTTCCCTTTGGGACTTTTGAAATGACCCCTTTTGCCTTGCTAACATGCCCTTAGGGCCTTGTACAACATGTCCTTTGGCATTTTTGTTGTGTATATTTTTCTCAATAGAATTATTTCATATCTTTTTAAATTTCCCTTTGGCCCCTCTACACCTACCCTTTAGAAATTTTGTCCCGTGCCTTTACCTTTTTGAACTTACCTTTCAGATATTTTTTCCTAGAGAATTGTGTCTTTGGTAGAATTATTACAAACATTTTTTCTAAAATAATTCCCCTGATGGAATTCTTTCAGGACTTTTGAAATGACCCTTTGCCTCTGACTTACTCTTTAGAAATTTTTTCAAGGACACATATTCCTTCAAAGATTTTGAACATACCATTTAGATTTTTGAAAGTGCCCTTCAAGACTTTTGTGGTTACCCTTTGAGACTTTTGTAAGGGCCCTTTCCCATCAAAATTTACCCTATAAAGTAAACCCTTCAAGCATTTTATCCATAAAATATACCCTTCATCCCTTTTCAAAATTCCCTTTATGACTTTTTTCTTGAGCATTTTTGGCTTACAAGCTTATCCTTCAAGACTTTTTGCACCGGGATAATTCCTTCAAAATTTGTCTCAGACATTTTGTTTGATGCAAAATGCTTGAAACAATTCCCCCCAAAGGAACCTGCCCTTAATAATTTTTGAATTGACCCTTCATACATTTTGAAAGTGACCTTTTAGCATTTTTGAAGTGACCATTTACCCTTCACAACTTTTATCCCAGGACCTTTTGCGCTTCATCTAATTCTCTTAGTACTTTTATCCTAGCCTTTTTACCCTTTGGCTAACTCTTTTAGATATTTTGTCTGAAACATCATGCCCTTCGACCCTTTTGATATATCCATTCAAGCATTCCTGCAGACATTTTTTCCAATAAAATTAAGTCTTTATGATAATTTTTTTAGACATTTTGTCCAAAACAATTACCTCACATAGAAGTCCAAAAACAATTTCCCCATAAAAATCCTAAAACAATTCTCCCAAACAAGTGCCTTGAGACCAATACATAATACCAAGTGGCAACCTTGCTTATGGAGCATTTTCATTATTTTTTAATCTTAATTTAAGATTTTAGCCTAGGTCTAAATCATATTTTACTAATCCTAAGACCTTAGGCTAGAATATTCATGCAAGGTCCTTTATACATATTTTATAAAAGTATTATGCTAAGTCATTTTTTATTTATATTTGTAGGAGTAGGGAATTTTGAAGAAATGAAACATGTCAAGGTGACAAGATTAAATTTAACAGTCATGAGGATGTTAGTTGATGGTCATGTGAACACCAAATTTAACCTTTTAAATTACATGTTTGGATTCAAATCAAAATCCTATGATGCATATCCACTTTGGGCCTATTTGATTGAATAATGTGAGAGTGAGTTGAAATTTCAAAACTCTTTGAGAGTGATAAGTGTCACCATCATGAGATCCCAGTGCATAGATATAATTACCTACGAGAAGAATTAGGGAGCCTAGTACATAGAGCTGAGAAGTGCTAAGTAGCTACCAAGTAGCACATATATGAAGCAGATCAAAATAGGGAGTGACAAGTGTCAAGCACATAGGAGTCAATGATCCAAAAGCACTAAAATATAATGAACCATAGTAAACTAATACATAAATATTGATGGTCTGAGTCTTAGGTCAAATTTTTAAAGATATTAGACTCAATTAGATGCTAACACACGTCACATTTTGAAAACTAGCAAGGAATTTTATACAAATTATGTATATCTTTAGACACTTGAGCTATATTTATCAATAGACATCGAGTCTCACAGTTAAGCTATAGTATGAACACACATGTCTTAATCTCAATGGAAAATATAAAATTTAAGATCCAAATTTTATAAAAAGCATGGGCAAGTATGCAACACATAGTTTAGATTAGTCATGGCTAACAGTAGTGCCACTAGTTCTAAAACATTGATAAAGTGATTTTGGTCCTTCATGCATATATCAGAGTTCTAATTTAAGGTGGATAACATGAAATATAAATAGACTATCTCATAACTTATAAAAAGAGGCATGTGCAGTTTTGTTAAATGATGCATATTCTAAAGTTTGCATATAGTTTAAGCTATACTTATGAAAAATTACCTCTATCTTTATATACATGCACATATTACATAGATTTGGTAAAAGCTATTTTAATTTTACAACTTCAAGTAGACTCTTATATGGTTTTAGACCATAGTTATAACTCATGTTCTAACTATCACATGTAATGAACTTACATGAACTTGGAGGATGAGGTGACCCCTTCCTTAATTCTATATAAACAATTGTAATCCAACTTAGATTTTATCAGAGAGTTTTTGAATACAGGATCAACATCAATTTTTGATCATGAATGAATGTGTTTGAGTGTTTTATTTCTAATTTATATTTAATTAGTTGATACTTTCTTAGGTTATATGTTTCAATAATATTTAGTGTGTAAAAGCTATGAATAGATTCTTGATTATTTTGATTGATGCACTGATATATAGATATACAATAACTATTAAAAGACTGGTAAATATATTCATTAAAATATTCAAGTTCAAATTAATTCATATTTTTGATTATGTAAGATTATTTTCTTGGGTGTAGTTTTATATGTGTGTGCAACAACTACCTCAGATAAATTACTAGCTTGAGGCATAATCTCTTGATTAAGGGTGTGTAACAACTACCCTAAAGGGAGAAACCTTTGTCTAAGGCTTGTGAGTTTCCTACATCTTTATCTACTTATAATTATTATCTGTGTCTGATTATGTGTGTATAATTTCTGCTAGCAATAGGCATAGGTTCTGAGATATCTTATCTTTTTAGAAACCAACCAGGGGAGTAGTTCTATAAAACCATAGAAGCTTTATTTTTTTCTTTACCTTTTCCTCAAATTTTGAGTTTGTTTTTATATCTACCCACTCTAGATTATAATCCATCCAATTCACTTAGAGTTTCACAAACCCTTAGGAACCACACCTTTGTCCAAAAACCTTGTCAATAACCTACATGCCCTACCTGCTATTCCATCAATAGGTTATAATAGACCGCATATGTGCAACTCATACCTTGGAGTGGAGTTTACCTCCACTAATATCCTATAACATTAGAGGCTATCTCATTATAGCTATGGTGTGCTTAAAAACCACATCAACACCAACATGTGGGGAAGATGTTAGACCATACATCTATTATTTTATTTGATGTATTTTTATTTAGAAAACTTTTGACACATGTGCATATGTGTTTGTGCATACACCCAAAAAACATGTGTATACATACATATATGTATGTATGTGTGTCTGTATACCTACAACACATGTACATATTATTTATATACACATACACATACACATACACATACATACATATGTATATGTATATATACATATATATGTATTTGTGCATGTATATATATATATATATAAATATATATATATATATATATATATATATATATATATATATATATATATATATATATATATATATATATCTGTGTGTGTGTGTATATGTGTGTGTATATGTATATATATATATATATGTATGTATATATATATATATGTATGTATATATATATATATATGTATATGTGTGTGTGTGTGTGTGTGTGTGTGTGTGTGTGTGTGTGATTGATTACTTACTTTTTTATGGGCTTGTAAAATGTTTTCCTTTAAAACATATTATGGATTTATTATCACTCTTATAAGGAATGTCATTATGTGATGTATGTTTATTTTTTTCTACAATATGTCATCAAATACATGGTTAATAATAAAAAAACTTAAGTGTAAAAATGACATCTCAAATAATTATACAAATACATTAGCAAGAAAACAATGTAAATGAAAAAGAATGCATGTAAAGAATTCCAAATGTAAGATAGATGACAAGGCAAAAAATAAGATATGCAAGATAATGTGAGCAAGAATTCATATATCAAATAAAAGTGTAAGACAAATAAAATCACAATATGTACAAAAACTAAAAAAAAAATCCAATGTAATCAAATGTAGAATATAATCAAACAAGGATATGCAAATAATTAAACATGTCATTGAATGTGAGATAAGTAAGAACTTAAGTCAAAGAAAAGGCATGGAAAAAATTACATAATAAATAAAATCAAAAAAGGATGTGAAATAAAGGAAATAAAATACTCTAATGAGTGAAAAAAATGAAATTAGTGTTTGTGCTAAAGAAAAATATAGGAAAGAAGGCTTAGTTGTATTCCTTGATGTCTTAGAATATAACTCACAAACTATAAAAATACAATAGACATCATGAATGAAAGGTAAGATTCAAATCTAAATCAAATAGATATAAAATGGAAATAAAAAATAAGAGGGATGCCATCATGTGGCATCAATATCCATCAAGGGGATATTGTGAAAGATAAGATGGAGATATAAAAAATAATTGTAGCAAGGGTTATGTATAAATCCTTAATGGGGTGAACCACTCTAATAAAGTTTACAAGGCTAAGTTTTCAACATCAAGGGCATAGAAAACCTTAACTAGATATTTGCTTAACCCTTTTCATTTAAGTGTTCTTAAACTAATGGAGTTAAACTATTGAAATAAAAATGAAGATATGTAATGACATGATATTAAAATATTGTAAAATATAATATGTTATAATAAAATAAATGATTTTGATTTTGATTAAAAAAATGGTAAAAAGTCCTAAGGATTCTCAAAGCTCTATAAAATAGAATAAATGTGGATTGTACAGGCTTAATGTAAGTACAAACTATGTAAAAATACCTAAAAACTTAGTCATGTTAGAAAATAGTAATTTGTAGTATGTAAGGACAAGTCCATAAGAGGAACATAAGGAATCATTGTGGCCTTGTCTAGATATTCATGTCCTAGTTGATTATATTTAAGATTTTTGGGGTCTATATGATTACTTTAAAGGATTGACTATTGAACTTTGTGTTCTAGGTTGTCACACCAAAGACCCAAATAGAGGAAAAACTAAATATTACATAAGAATCAAGATATGGATCAAATTAAAAAATGTGGAAATGGGTAAGGGGAATAACTAATTTAACCTAAGAAACCCCTTGTAAATAAGCATTATCAACATCCAAAATAGGCCTCAGTCTGATGTAGTCCTACTTCCTATAGTGATTATGTGATCCATGATTATGTTACTATAATTACTATATCTAGGAGATTGATGGAATCACTTGAAAATATGTTCCCTTTATCTATATTATAAAATATTTAGAATTGGTTTACTGCTATTATAATGTTTTAGATTTGAAATGAGAAGTGGTTTTTTTATCAATGTGCATTATAACTTATACAAAGATCTAATGGTGAGAATAATGAGAGGCCTTGGTGTGATTTGATAAGATAATATATAATAATTTTTTTTAACTAACTATACCAAACACATGGGAGAGTCATTTTAAAATGTATTGATTTGAAAAAGTGACCATTGGATTATGGGAGACAAGGTTACACTAGGGGACAAGGCCATAATGTGATCCTATTCGATTAGTGTAGACTTGTCCCAAAAGACCAAAGACTATTGGGATAAGTTTTATAGAATATACTGGGATAAATAGGGATGAATGCAAATCAAATAAGGAGGTGTGTATAATATTTATAGTGTTTACATGATAGTGAAGTATATCTTATATATTATGAGTTAGTGAATGACAAAGAGATCAAATAAGGGTAAAGGTTAAAAAAATAAACATTTTCATTCATTCAATGATTTATTTTAAATTTATACATTTCCCCCCCACTTATTATAGTGATGGAAAAAGTGAAATTACTAGATAAAATTAAATTTAAACCTGAGTCAGTAGACACACTTATTAGTTGGATGAAAATATTGATTGTGAAAGATGCATTAATTTAATAAACCTACAATAATCCCATTGAAAGTAATATTTTATCATATTGGTTTTTTTTTATTTTTTATGTAATGAACCAAACTCAAAACTGTCCACAATTTAACTTAAATGCTGATTTGTAATTTCATCAAATGGTTCATATGCATCCTTGTAGCTTGCTGAAGCAGTGTTTATATTGAAAATGGTTGATAGCAACAAATACTATAACTGATTTTTAATCCTTACTATGCCCTGCCACTGATCTACATGCATATATGCACTCCTTTTTTATGTGATTATATGGAAATTAGCTATGCAGAGACTAGCTACACCACAGACATTTTGTAAAACATTTACCATGCATCCAAATAAATTTATTTGTAAGAGAGACTTTTAAATAATCAACCACTTATATCTCCTTTTTATATGAATATTTCAATACAGCCAATGTCAACAGCCAATATTCTTGGCTAACACAATTCATTGACAATCACCTATAGCCGTACTAATGTTTTATACAACTAAAAACTTATTTAAATACATAAGATTTCAGAATGAACCTGGTGGGGGAAACGCCTGGCTGTCCAAAATAAATTAAACAAATTAAATTCTGGAAATGTGAGACCAAAGACAACCCACAATTTTTTTGAGGAAATCGCCCCTGGTCAGATCAGGAATAAAATAATAAAATATTTGAGCAGCGTCCAAATCTCCAACAACCCCTGACACCTTCCTTGGAATGAAGTGCCCCACTCTCTTGATAATCATGACTGGGATGGATTCTGGCAAATAAAAACTCAAAATGGCACCTTAGTTAATTTAGACTTGGCGTCAGAAAAATGCAGGTCCTCCTGGTCAATTATTTGACTCCCTCCAATGAGAATTCTCCACGGCTATAAAGATCTCAAAAATTGGCCTTAAGCCAAAAATTCTGCCCACACGAAGTGACTGGAATATCACTTCCAAATGCAATAATTTAGGTGATATTGCACACCCTCAAAATCACTATCAATGGGAGTTTCTGTTCCCAGTGATAATCCAATTATCTGCAGACTACCCGACTCCACAAATACTCAAGAAATTCACCAACACATCAAATCAACAAATCTGGATGCCCAAATGGTGAGACCTCAAGGTCTATTTAACCTTTCCCTCAAGAGGTCATTCGTAATAAAATAATATTTAAAATATTAAATTATAAAATAAGATTTTTCGTAAATAAAAATAATAATGAAATTTAGTGGAAAATCTTACTCCAATCAAAACTGAGCTAGGGAATCACCAAGTGATTGCAAAAATGACTCTCTCACTATGCCTCGTTAGCCTACGAGAGCCAGGGATATGCTAAACCCTCTACAAATTGATGTTCGAGAAAATGGGGACATTACAGTCCACCCTCCCTAAAATTGCTTGTCCCCAAGCAATCTCAGCTGCCAAGAAAACTGCACTCCACCTGAATCCCAAATGACTCTGTAAAGTGCCTAAAAAAATACTAAATCATGCTCAGCACTATGGTGAACCACTATTAGGATGAAAAACATTGCCTCCAAAGTCACGACCACCTGTTTCTCATGCACTGATCTTAGATATCCCTTCAACTTTTGTTCTGCAACTTCCTTTACTTTTTCTTTTCCAAAGACAAAAAACCTTGGGGCAACAGCTACAAAAGCTTTAGATTTTGCATCAATTAGAAGCAACTTAATTGCATCATGCACCTTGTTTTCAGGGTAAAGGGAAACTATATCATGTACATGGTACATCTAATGTGTCTCTATTTTTGTTAGCAACAAACCTTTTGTCAACAAAGAACCTTCTATAAGTTTGCTTGCCACAAGAAGAAAGTTGCTACCCTGTCCTGGAGTAGACCATACAGGGTCAGACCATGAAAGTGCTGCAAATGCAAATAAAAGATTTCTAGAATAAGGAGGCATAGATTTTAAACTAAATTCAAACGAGCCATATATAGTAGTAGCATTTTCAGTCTCCTTTTTATTCAAATATGGGACCGGAACAGGGGCATATGTGGCAAATATTTGAAGGTTGCTTACATCACTTTCCCATTTCTCTGTTCGACTCTCTTTTCTAAGTGCCTTTTTAATAACGACAACTATAAGAAGATGATGACCATAGAGAGTAAGCAAGCTTTCAGCCACATCCCATATTAGCAGAATACTTTCCCAAAGTAGCACATTCACAAAATTCAAAAGGGACCGTCGCCCAAAAATCCATGCCACCTGTACTCCCAAATTATCCAGGTGTGCAACCAGTCTAGGAAAGCATTTTCGAACCAGTTCTTCAAAGACAAGTTGATCCACATATGTTGGGAGCAGTCACCTTAGCGTATTTTGATCATCTTCGTCTAATGCTGGATGACCTGGAAATGTTTGAGGCAAATCTTTCTCAGTCTTTTTGTTCTCATCTGGTTCAACACTAGAGAACCACCAAATATTATTCTTGACATGCCTTTCATAAATAATTATATGGCACAAATTCAAGATTTTTCTTGACAAAGATCTGACAGTAGCAATTTGAAAGTAGATAAAATGCATCGCTGTAGATGTTAATTTTACTGATGTTGAGCCAAAACCATTTACATCAGAGTAAACATCCATGAAACTTTTTAAGAGAAGAATTAAATGCTATGAATGTTTCATATTTCCCATTACTGCTTCTGTCACAGATGGATTACTTTTACCTACATTGCATAGTGATATAAGCTTGGGGAGTTGTTTGGTTTGTCTGTATGGAGTGAATATAACCAGCTTGGTGCCCACCTCCCTCTTGATGATTGGCTCAATCCTTAACTCCAGGATGTTAGGTTGGTACTCTAGTTGTTGCTGTCCCCCTGGTGTAGGAGTCAATAGACTTTCTACTGCCCATTCTTCCATATCTAGCCTTGCCATTCTCCTGAAAGAGATCATCCTAAAACTAGAGTCTCGTATTACCTTAAGGACATGAGTCTTTTCATCAACCTGAAAAGACATCTCCATCTCTCTAAGATCAAGGGTGAATTTCCCAATCTCATGTAACCATCTCATGCCCAGCACCAGATCAACATCACCCATGTTCACTACATAAAAGTCCGTCTTGAACTCATAGTTGTTCAATCGTATGGGCAAGTCTGAAATTCTCTTCTCACATTTGAGGGTTTAGCCATCTACAACCTTAACCCTTATTCCCTCAAAGTCTTCAGTCTTGATGCCTCTTATATCAACCAGGTGAGCATCAATGAAGTTGTGAGTTGCTCCTGTATCAAGAAGAGTCATTATTTTTTTTCCAGCTAAGACCCCACGCATCTTAAATGAACCTCCCTGTTGGATGCTAGTGATGTGTGCATCAAGTTGCCTTATTACTCCTTCATGGTTTTCTTCCCCTTGTTCTACTTCTGAGTCTTCAGAATCAGATTCATAATATGCCCACATTATTCTATTAGCCCTTCCCTTTGGTCTCATGAGACAATCATGATTTGCATCATAAGGCCCCTTACAATAGAAATACAACTTCTTTTTCCTTAACTCATTGAGTGTGTCACGATCCAAAGGTGGTACTGATTGTCCTTGATATCTAGATCATTCTTCTTCTTAAATAAAGATTTATTATCTTGGTTTGAAGAAGATCCCTTTGTCACAAACTTACTCTGTGGTGTTGATAGTTCCATACTTTTGGCCTTCTTCATAACTTCTTGAAGAGTAGGAGGATCGAAGGCTTTTAACCATCCCCTGATAGGCTCCATTAATCCTTTAGTAAAGAGGACCACCAACCATCTTTCTGAGATGTTAGGAACCATCACTGATAATTTTTGAAAATCTCTAATGTAACTCTCCAAACTTCCAACTTGTTTGAGTTGGGCCAAATCCCTGAAGTAGGATTCTGGATCTTTTTTATCATAACATTCCACAAGTCTGTCCACAAATTCTTGATAAGATGTAATCTGATTATGCTGTAATGTTACTAATCCATGATACCACCATTCGTGTGCTGCCCCTTCCAAGTGAAACATGGAAAATTTGATGGCTTCTTCTTTTGTCATGGGTCGTAGAGCTAGGAAAGTGTCCAACTTATGAATCCATGACTATGCAGTGATCTTGCCACTACCATCAAACATGGACAATGTGAGCTTATTAGTAGCTTGCTTAAGGTCTCTATTCTGATTTCGAGGCCACCTCTCCCATCTAGACCTATAGTAGTCCATCCTTATTTGTACAAAATGATCAAAATGCATAAGCTCTCGTGCTTTTGGTGTCAAGAGTAGCCATTCATCATGAGCAGCCATATGTGCATCAGTGAAGGTAGGTTCTTCAGCATCTTCAACATTCTCTTCTACTGCCCATTCTTCCCTCAAGAAAGTGGGTCATGTAGGTCTGTCTGCTATGCAGGAAGATGCTCTTAGTATTCTCCTTGTATCACCTATGCTCCTTTCATCATCATTATCTTGGGGCTGCCTTCTTGTTAGGTCCATCTACTATAGAGTGTTTCCAAGCCACTCAAGTACCCCAGCTATCTGTTGTGGTCCCTCCCTTAAACTCCTAAAAGTATCAAGTACCTCTCTATCATCATCTCTTCTTCCATTTCTAGGAGGACTTCCTTCTCTTCTTTCTTCCATAGGGCCACCAATCACTTTATTCCCTGCTGCTAATAATGTGTCTTGTCTCTGTTTTCTTTCTTTTCTAGCTATATATCTCTTGGTTCTATCACTTTGGTGCATAAATGAAGACGATTTCTGACCCAAAGGATGGTAGGAAACTGCTCTGATACCACTGTAATGAACCAAACTCAAAACTGTCCACAATTTAACTTAAATGCTGATTTGTAATTTCGTCAAATGGTTCATATGCATCCTTGTAGCTTGCTGAAGCAGTGTTTATATTGAAAACGGTTGATAGCAACAAATACTATAACTGATTTTTAATCCTTACTATGCCCTGCCACTGATCTACATGCATATATGCACTCCTTTTTTATGTGATTATATGGAAATTAGCTATGCAGAGACTAGCTATACCACATAGACATTTTGTAAAACATTTACCATGCATCCAAATAAATTTATTTGTAAGAGAGACTTTTAAATAATCAACCACTTATATCTCCTTTTTATATGAATATTTCAATATAGCCAATGTCAACAGCCAATATTCTTGGCTAACACAATTTACTGACAATCACCTATAGCCGTACTAATGTTTTATGCAACTAAAAACTTATTTAAATACATAAGATTTTAGAATGAACCTGGTGGGGGAAACGCCTGGCTGTCTAGAATAAATTAAACAAATTAAATTTTGGAAATGTGAGACCAAAGACAGCCCACAATTTTTTTGAGGAAATCACCCCTGGTCATATCAAGAATAAAATAATAAAATATTTGAGCAGCGTCCAAATCTCCAACAACCCCTGACACCTTCCTTGGAATGAAGCACCCCACTCTCGTGATAATCACAGCTGGGATGGATTCTAGCAAATAAAAACTCAAAATGGTGCCTTAGTTAATTCAGACTTGGCATAAAAAAATGCAGGTCCTCCTGGTCAATTATTTGAATCCCTCCAATGAGAATTCTCCACGGCTATAAAGATCTCAAAAATTGGCCTTAAGCCACAAATTTTTCCCACACGAAGTGACTAGAATATCACTTCTAATTGCAATAATTTAGGTGATATTGCACACCCTCAAAATTGCTATCAATGGGAGTTTCCATTCCTAGTGATAATCCGGTTATCTGTAGACCGCCCGGCTCCACAAATACTCAAGAAATTCACCAACACATCAAATCAACAAATCTGGATGCCCAAATGGTGAGACCTCAAGGTCTATTTAAGCTTTCCCTCAAGAGGTCATCCGTAATAAAATAATATTTAAAATATTAAATTATAAAATAAGATTTTTCGTAAATAAAAATA
The DNA here is from genome assembly GCA_037957365.1 of Torreya grandis. NCBI lineage: Eukaryota > Viridiplantae > Streptophyta > Pinopsida > Cupressales > Taxaceae > Torreya > Torreya grandis. Next base: position 190,715 of record JARHVA010005926.1, read on the forward strand.
ATAATGAAATTTAGTGGAAAATCTTACTCCAATCAAAACTGAGCCAGGGAATCACCAAGCGATTGCAAAAATGACTCTCTCGCTATGCCTCGTTAGCCTACGAGAGCTAGGGATATGCTAAACCCTCTACGAATTGATATTCGAGAAAATGGGGACATTACATTTTATTTGAGAAGAGAGTGGGAAATAATATGAAATCTAATTGCACTATAACTTGGATATGTAAAATTCTTCATTCCCCCTTTTTGAGTATTTTGGATAAGTATTGAAACTATGCTAAATCGAGTGATCAAGTGTCAATTTTAAAACCATTTAATGATATTGAGTTGGAAATATCATATTATGTAACTCTCATATGATTTTATAGAGTAATATGTAAGATATTTGAAAGTGTGGAACCATGAATTGTGGCTTGTTACATATTGAAAGAGTGCAACTATATATTTTGAGTGTCACTTCACTCAAACATGGCCCACTTTCAACTAAGATAAATCACACTAATACAGATGGAACTAGATCCTATTTAAAACTTTGTAACTTTAAAACATGAAATTTAATAATTTTGAAAATTTCATAGTATAAACATGAACATGAATGAATATAATGCCCCATGTATTTTATTGGGAAATTAATAATTTTTGGTTTACTTTAATGGTCCACATTATTCCATAGTGTAAGTAAAAAATTTTATATTTATTATTTATTTATTAAAAAAAATTATTCAAGACTTATGTTGTGAAAATATGCATGCATGCATGCATGTATGTATGTATGTATATATGTAAAAACTAATAAAACTAGTTGTGAAAGTGAAAAGGTATAACTAATTGATTATAACCATTCACTAGCTATATATTACCATTGTTTATAATATATAAAAAATAACAATATGAAATTGTCAATTATTCAAATGTAATGTCTCTGAACATTTTGTGAAGGAATATTATAAAGAGAATAAGTGAACTGAAAATGATCTTATTGGATTTTATATGTTTCTCAATTAATGGATATATGCTTTGTGTGTTTTTTATGTCATTGATTTTTTCTCACATTAAACCTCATGTAATTTTTTATCTACATAAATTATTCATTACTATCATTATTATGATACACATTATCTCTCCTTGTTATATTTTTTGGATGACAACTAGTTGATCCTACATACTCTAACATGGTCATATTTTTAAAAAATATCATGAATGATTTTAACTAAAAATAACAAAATTTAATTTACTATAATGACTTTTATAAGTCTTTGGAAGTTATTTGTGTTTATATAATATTTTTTTTATGTTTTTTTCCTCATGTGAATTTTTTTTAACCCATTTAACATCTATGAATAGTCATTAACTGGTTAACATTATTTTTGTTATGAAAAAGAATATTAAATATAATACAAACCTCATATACCTCATATAATAAACTATTTAATACACACACACACACACACACACACACACACACACACACACACACACACACACACACACACACACACACACACACACACACACATGTTTAAACAATAAATAAATGGTTAAACTAAATCATTAGATTTTATTAACATACACATTTTATTAGGACATTACAATTTTACACCTTTAATTAATTATTTTTAGGAAAAGTGGGTTTACATCAAATGAAATGTTGAGACCTAACAATATTAGTTTTATATGGTTTTTATGGAAAGTAGGTTTAATCAAATACATGCATCCTTCGAGATAATATTTATCAATAATAATAATTTATAAATTGGATGTGAACACAAGAACAAAAAATATTCATATGAGATAACATTTAATTTTAGATAATAAGAAGAGTTATTTATGAGAGGCTATTTAAAATTTTACTACCTTTGTGTAAAATTAATAACAAAATTATTATATGTGCATCACATGATAGTTGAGGACACTCATCTTGTCAATATTGGAGAAGTTCGATAAATAATTACATACACATTATCATATACATCAAAAGAGAACATTTAAGATTTTATATGGGGAGAGAAAACCCTTTACAATCAAAATAATTTCATAATTAGGAAATTTAATGAAACATATGTTATACTAGATGAATTAAATGTGAATATGAACCTTTAAAGGGTAAGTTATAAATAACAATGCTTTTATAATTTATTTAGACTCAGTTATTGACATGAATTCTTTGATAGTAATTAATAATTATTAATATTTTATTTCTAAAAAAATTGAATTAGGATATATATATCTTTGTGTGTACCATTTAAAAACTTGAATTACTAAGATGAAATTTAAATTTCATGTTTATAAACATGCAAATAATTTTTTTTAAAAGAGGTATGAGTTCCTTAAAAACTACACTAGATTATTGTTATTTTTATGTTTTTGATATTTTAGAAAAATCAAGAAAATCTTGTTTATGGGAAAGAATTTAATATCCACATAGTTAATTTACATCGAGATATGTTATGTGACTAAATTCCTAAAAATTATTATGGGTCATATATCAGAGTGGATTCCAAGATCTCTAGATGAAGCAAATACATGAGTTTGTGATAGGTATGAGTCAACCAAGTACACATCACAATAGTTTCAAGATAATGAAATCACATACATGAGAATATTCAATAAAAAAGATAAGATCCAAAATAAATATTCCATTTAATAATATCTCACCAAGAGAGAAGTACAAATATGAGTGCACGAGTAACTCCTCCAAGAAAGGCAGTCAAAGAACCAATAGTAGAAGAGTAACTCACATACTCAAAATAGCTAGTCAAGGGAGTTACTTCTTTTTCATCCAATAAAAATTTAAATTCAAGTACATATAAGCAAACTTATCAATGAAATTAGTAAAAATTAAATTGAGGGAATAAATCCCATAATAAATAAATATGTGAAAAAATAAAACCCTTACTCTAAAAAAACCCACTAATCACAACTTAGGTGGGTAGTGTAAAAAAAATGGGTCCCAACAACTAGGCCTAATGAGGTACCCATGTACAAAGCAATCTCTCATAAATTATAGAAAAGAAGAAAAATCATAAGAAAAAATCTACCCTAAAATAGAAACATAAAAGATGCTAGAAGGCACCCCTAGAAGATGATGTTTTAGTGTTTCATGTGATCATAGGAATCCAAGAAGGGAGGTTAGTATAGTGTTAGTTCAAGAAATAAAAACTCAAATCAGCACAGTAACACTTACACTCCTAGCATAGATACTAGGGAGATCATAGTAACAAAAACTAAATGAATATAAAATAAAAACATACAAGATAATAACTTTTTTTGCCTTCCTTGGGAGCCTAAAATGGCTTTATTGAGTGGCTTGCTCGGCTTGTGCATGAAGAAATATTTGTCAATGGATCTTGCTTGGATTTTTCTCTCCTTGACACCTTGGATTTGATGTTTTTTGGCTTAAGATTTGGGCATTATAAAACTAATTTCATGAGTCTTATAGAACAAATCCTACATAATAACTCTATAATATCCAAACTTAAAAATGAAGAGGTATGGCCTTGTATCTATAGCCTTTAGAATTAAATCTCACCCAAGGTGAGTTAGGGTTGAGTTTAGGATTGGAATGGGTCAAAAATAAACCAAGGTGAGTTAAAAATAACTCCAATAGAGTTAATAGTTTTCAAATAATTATGATTTTTAATTACTAGGCATGGATCTCAAAATTAGACATTTTAGCATATTTTCAAAGAGCTTGACAGCACATAAAGGCAATGATGAAAGGCTAGTATATTTTGAATTTTAGAATTTTCATTTACATATATCCATTAATTAAAAATAGATAATTCAACTGGGAATTTAATCTAGTTTAGCTTTTTAATTGATTTTGATTAGCCTTATAGTTATTTCAAGATATAATTTAAGTGTGTAATTACTCCACTTAATAGATTCATAGGCGAAATTGATAATTGTGATTATAAAAGATGATTAGACATGAATATGTGAGATCTTATTGTTGTATATGATATGATACCACAATTAGTGATGTCTCAACATAATTTTGAGCTTTGAAAAATGATGCACAAGTAAATTTGGGATCAATTATTCCTAGGCTTAATTTGTAAAGGTTGGTAGGAATCGGTCTGAAGCTAGTTGTGGCCAATTTTAGGTTTATACATTTTCCCTATGTTTGGGAATATGTTTCAAGTTTTAGAAATGATAACATATTGTCAAATAATTAAATAGGTCATGAAAAAAGCAAAAAAGGTAGTGATTGAAGAAGAAGGTCCAAAAAATGTTTGGGAAGCCTATAATGATTCCCCTTGAGGGAGTGGCTGACACATACAACTGATGGATGATCCATAAAAAATAAGCAATAAAAATAATGAAATTAACCCATGGGTGAGATTAATCCAATCAAAATAATTCTTTCACACATTGATTTAACAAATACTAATTTTCCCAAAGGTATTTATAATCAGTAATAAAGGTTAAGACTCCAATTTTCCCAAAGGTGGTTATAATTAGTGGCATAATCATATACCCCAGTTAGGGCATATGAGTTGAAATAATGATTTATATATAGGTATTTCTAATCATTCAAATGAATAGGATTGAATAAATATGTTTGATTTGACCCCAATAGAGTAGATTGACAATCATAACTCAAGTATATATCTTGTTGCATAGATTAAAGATGAGTGGGCATAAATGTAGATGGAATGGTTTAATGACTAAAGAAGCCAAAAATAACCAAGCACATGAAGATGAAAAAAGTGATGAAATATATGATATTAAGAATAAATAATTGATCAATGTTAATGATTTGTTTATATCTAACAATGTGGGGATCTTTTTCCTTATTAGGATTGATACAACTAGAATGGTCAAGGGGTTGATTAGATCAAGGAGGGTAGGAGAATTTAACAAGGTTATCGAGGAGAAGTTTTTATGGATCCATTAATTGTAATATTTTTTGAGATAATTTTTATTGTATCATGTAATAATATGCATCATGATATAAAACACAATGATAATGTAGGCAAAGTATGCATAAGGATTGGCTCCCAATATAATAAAAATTTGAAAATAGCGCACCAATGATAAAAACCATGATGATAATGTTAACACATGATTATGGATAGAATCAAGAATAATTCACAAGGAATTATCCAATTAACACATATAGACTGAGAAAAATAAATAACACATAAAGAAACCCTAAAAGTAAAAGCAACAAAACATATCTTGTCATCAACCAAGTAAATACCTATGTGTGAAGTCCCAATGGAATAATAAATAGGTGGTACACCCAAGAAAGGATACATGTAATAAGAAAGACAACACTCCCAATGGCAATGGAATGGATGAGATCAAACAATGGATTTGCCCTAGTAGGGCAGATTGAGGATGATTCACTAGGTTTAAATAGGACAAATGTTTTTGGATTTTGAAATTTCAAATGCTTTTAGAAAATTTTAGGGTATCTTAACTTGATATAGATTGAAAAGATACCACTCACAAAATAGTGAGAGCATTGGCTTAGGTTGCTTGAAAAATGGTGAGAACATATAGAAAAAGGGGATTGATTTGACATCAACATGAATTGATTAAGGCCTACATAGTCTCATTAGGACCTCAAGTCATAGTAGTTATACATAAATAAAAGGTAGGGATACCTAACCAGGTCATCAAGTTCCAAAATTGAGGCAAATGTCAAGGCAAATGAGAATATTAATTTCAAGGTGATATGATAATGCATGATAAAGGTGTTATTCTTAATTTTCATATAGGTGGTTATAATTAGGAAACAATGGCATAGGTCAGTGATAATAATTTGCCCATAGGAGATTATAATTATTAACATAAGGTGGAATACTAATTTACCCATATGTGGTTATAATTAGTGGCACTAGTCAAATGTAAATGAAAGATAACTTTCCAGATCCACTGTCACACTAATTTCATAGACTGCTAATTAAACAAAGAATTCTAAAACTACTAAAACTATATCTAAATCCCCTCATAGAATGTGTGAGAATAACCAAAGGAATAAAAATCAAAAGGTTTGGTTAGGATGGCTAAAAATATGCTTTGGTCAATAGGAAAGGTATGGTAGAATGGTATAGGGTATGGTATTATTCAAGGATGGTGATGTTATGATAATTGGCCATAGGGGTAATAGGGTCACCCCTAAGTAATAAGGTAAAAGGAAAGGTATGAAATAATGGAAAGGTGAATGGTAAACAAAAATGGTAAAGTAAATGGCATATGAAAATGACAAGGTAAATGGCAAAGGCACATGTTTCTTTTTTTCTTGATGATGTGGAGTTGCACATCCTGATCATCATATGATATAACTAGAATAATCAATTATGTAAATTGCTAGCCCACAACTCTTCTAAATAGATACTCTATCAAGAAACTAATAAATATTTAAACTTCAATAATTTTTTTATGATCTTCATTGGTCATTGATTCTATTTCCTCCAAAAATTGAGATAATGTATCTTTGTAGCCTCTACAAAGGAAAGTGTGGATAGTGATGTTAAATATAGATAAATAGTGGTTGATAAGTCTGATTTAATAGTATAAAGGTGGATAATAATGGAATGTATATGAAACAACCCATAAAAAAATTGGAATCATATATTAGAGTAAATTTTTGACACATGTTAGGCCCACTTATAAGACTTGCTAACACAACAAAAACATTTGATGCACTACACATATACACAACTAGAATCGAAGGAGAGGAACTGAGGTACTTCACTAGAGGTAAACACATACAAAAAGAACTATGGGGAAGCTAGTTATTATTTAAAATAATTTTGTAATTTGGGGCATATTAGTATATGCATACACTGATAAGTCCCAAGCTCCATAAGTTGCACTCGCCCTTCTTCATAGGACTGCTTCTAGGTCCTTAACCTTAGGTAAATACCTCATTCTCATAAGTGGGTTTTAGTATTGTTAAAGGATTAGTTTAATTGAGAAGGATAGCTTTGTTGTTATTAAGTTATTTTTTAGGTTATTCATGTGTTCAAATCAAGATACATGTTATCTAAATTAGACTAGTACTTAAAATCAACAAATTGGATTAATTCACACTTGCAGATTTGAATTCATTATTGCAACTAATTATGTGAAAGCATAAGAGAAAAAGATTAAGTATGAAATTCCTTAGTTCTACTGGCTAGGTTATAACACCCTTTCAACCTTTAAGGTCATTTCACTAATCGTACATTATTCATATCAAAAATGGATGTTTATAACAATTCAAGACATATAACTTTAAAATTACCATTCCATAATCTATGAAGCTATTTAAATTGGCATAACCAATGATATAAAAGCTTTTAATGTATACAATAAAATAAATTTAAGATTTTTATATAAAAATAATATCTTGTGTAACTAGTAATAATGAGTTTAATCAACTATCCACTGAAGAAAGAACTCTTTTTAATTCATAATTGAATGCTTTAAATACATAAATATGTTATGAATTCATTATAATTCAAATAAGCAAATCAAAACCAAGAAGCATATAATGGTATAATTTAAGCAACATAAATAATAAATTTCATTCAATTTTCAAGATGACTAGAACCCAAATAAAAGGTTCCACTTAAGGAACTCTTATAAAGTTTGTTGTTGGTAACCAAGGCAACTAGTCAAGCAAGTTCAGCTCATGGGAAGGAAGCTAAAGAAATAACGTAAGTATAGATTTTGCATGGATTAAGATGATATGATAACTATTTATCATTTTTGACCACATTATAGTTTCCATAAAATGTATTCATCTAAACAAGTAAATAATACTATAAAATTATTGTTCATGATAATTCTTTGAATCATAAGAATTTATTAAACATTAATTATTTTGCTAATTAATATAAGTATTTAATAATTAATTTTATATTTCATAATTCAACATACATAACTTAAGAAGTGATATTTTATAATTGTAAATATAAATCATACCTTGCACCCCAATAGGTCTTGAAGTGCATGTTTTATTTTTCTCGTGAACCAACTATCAAAATTATGCAATGATAAAAAGATTAAGTGTTCCAAATGCAACTATGTAATTAAAAATAAGAGTAACAATCTAACCAACCATAATTCATATAATACATGTTATTATGCAACTTTTATCTGATGCCCATCAAACGTATTCATTCTAAATTATACAACTGTAGAGCTAATGTAAAACATTTACATATATGCATTTACATAGAGTGGTAAACTAAAATAAATATTAACCTCTATAATAATATAATTCATATCTATTTTAATTTCTTCTAATTGGAATAAATTTCTAGAAATAGATCTAATATCTACGTAATTCTTGTCAATATTTAATAATAAATATTATTGAATATGTTTATATATAACATCTAATAAAATAGGATAAAATAATTCTTATACAAGCATGTTATATCAATGAATAAATAATATACTGATGAAAAAACATCTAGGAATTGATTGCTTTACACATATAAATCTAACTAAGGATTATTAAATCAATATAGGATTAGTATATATAAACTAGTGATCTGCTTAATCAATTCTAGATTGTTAGGATCATAAGGAATGCATGATTAATCAAATAATAATATAAGGTACCTATCAACCAATTTCGGCCCACATACCAAACTTATACCTAGATAGAGAATCTGAGTAGATTTTCTAACCCATAAATGATCAAATGATGGCAAAAGCAATTCTAGAGAGACTAAACCATCATGGCACATCATGCAGAAATGAATGGTTAGTTTTCTTGTGAATTTTATAAGTATGCTCAAGAATCCTCTCAAGCCAAAATAAAACATAGACATGAAGTTATTCATTCCTAAATCATGCTCTACAAATTTCATATCTTGATGAACTTGCTATCTCAATATATAGGCAATCAAATTTGAACTAGCAGAGTGGGACATGCATAGGGATGTCAAGTTAAAGATATGAAAAATAGCCATTTGAATTCAAATGTTCCAAGGATGAATGCATAATTGATAAGTTTCTAAATCTCAAAAGCTAAGATCAAATCTAATGGTGAGTGGGTGGTCAATGATGTCAGTGGGTCCCAAAGATCCAACAGTATGCATTCGATCATGCATCAAAGATAAATAATGAGCTCATAATCAAAAGGTTAGTGTATCCCAAGATTGAACACGTGACTAACAAGTGGAAATATATTAGGTTCCCATTAAATATCTAATGGTGTTTAGTAACTAAAAAATATAGTGGGTCCAAGATGATTAATGGTGTATGATCCATCATACCAAATTAAATTGATGACAGGTGAGAGGTCAAAGAGTCAACATATCTTAGAGATTACTCTGAGGATGCCACATGGTGAAAGCACAAGAACAGATGAAACTAACTAAAATACCCATGGGATGAATGAGGAGTTGATAGATGGTATAATTTGAGAAGCCCTAAATCAAGATTAATGGATGTGATTAAAAGTTAAAGACATGATATTTCAAGTATAGGTTAAACACAATTTATGTCAAACCAAGAACAAAATGATTCAAAGAACTATGTCACCATTAGAACTTGGTTGCATGTCATAAGCAGACATAGTCATATAGTCAAGATGGTTATCATGAAGTTTCATTGTCATTAATGCACAGTCTTAACATTTGGTTCAAAGATTTAGAACTTACGATGTCTATTTTATAGGGTCATAGTATTGTTTCATGAATGTGATCATTTATCTTTAAAGAATATATATATGCAGATAATGAGTTATCATTTATAAGTGATCTAAGGGTAAAAGAGGTCTTTTTAGGCCTAATAGAGATCAAACATGGGTAACTAGTTGTTGAAATGAGATCAAACAACCTGCATATGTCCATTACAATTATGGATATATGAAACCCAATAAATGGGATTGATTTTCATCTATAGTAAACCTATGATCAGGTTTGATATAGGGATAGATATGTGATTATTGAAGAAGTGTCTTATCTTCCAAAATAGTCATTTTATTGACAAATCAGGTAGTTACAACCACCTAAGGTAGACTAAACATGGCTCTATCAATTCCAAGATATAATTTTTTTATTCTCATGAATAGGTCAAGTGGAATATGGCATCAAGTCCCAAGGTGGCGATATGGTAGCTAGAGAAAGTAGCTAGAACATTTAATAGGTTTTTATGGTGCTTAAGGGTTTCTCTTCATAACAAGATCATGACTCATCATGCAAAAAAACCCTTTTCTTCTAGTGGATATCTTAGAGAATGAGAAAATCTTGAAGACTATTAGAGAAAATGAAGGCTATTTTTTTTATGATGTATTAACCTTGATTTAATCAAAAAATGGTGGGGCATTCATTGAAAGGTGGTAACTCATTGATTATTCTTGGTTAATGTGCTCCTTCATCTCTCTTCTCCAATTTTGTATATCACCCAATCTCTCTCTCTCTCTCTCTCACACACACACACACACAGACACACACACACACACACACACACACACACACACACACACACACACACACACACACACACACACACACACACACACACACACACACACACACACACACACACACACACACACACACACAAATTTTAAACTCTCATAAGAGCTCTTTGAGCTTGAAGAGTAGGGGATTCTCTGAGATATTGTAAGATATTATCATCTTGATTAGGATAAACCATGTCAATCATTTATAATAGCTACCTCTTGATGTAATAATAGACTTTATTTACCTATCTCTTACCTTGGATATATATTGAGTGAGTTGTGCATGATGGAATAGTGAAGGAGAATCTTCCTCATCTATTGTCCTCCTTTATGACATCCTTTAGGGTGTTTTTAAGCTATTACAAGTCTAGATTAGTGTTCTAATTAAACCTTGTCCATAAAACACTTATGTAATCAGCTAGATTTTAAGGTTGTTTGAGATAACATTATCTTGTGTTGATCTAGTGTGGGTTCAAGCTTATGGGAGTTTCCCATTTTTATTTGGTACATCACCTTTTAGCCTTATTAGGATCCCTTTTCCCCTTTATAACCATTTTCCCTATGACAAAATTAGTTTAGGTGATCCATTAAGAGTAATCTAACCTTCTCCAAAGGTTCATCCCCATCAGAGGTTACCCATAGCCTAGAGTTGTCCCAATATTATGGCTTAGTTAGAGGGATCCTAAAGAACTCTCTCCAAGGGTGCAGATTAATGTCATAATAGTTTTTGCAATACCTAGTGGGACTTACTAGATTATTCACTGGTGAAGAGTTCTAGTGTTCTCTTCATCGAATCAACATTTAGAGGCATGTTTGAAAACATAAATGGTGACTCCAATCATTTATTAGTTGGTTTAAGTAGCCTAACTAAGTGCCTAATCATCATAACTTGGTATGTAAAATTAACCATATTTTGATCAGTATGTTTATTCTCTACCTCAACATCACACTTATCAAGAAAATAATGTATATGTGTTCCCCCCAAGTGGCCCTTAGATAGCCTATTATCCCTATTGTGGCCTTTGCCTCCTACCTCAACATATGACCAAGGTCAACCTCTTTTTCACTCAAATCAATCTTCTAATTCCCCTTGTCAAGACCAAGCTTATCCTATTACATCCTTATTAGGAATCAATAAAGAATTATCATTTTATATTGAGTTGATAAATAAGATTAGTAGGGGTTTAGAGTTATCTCTAGTCATCCCTATCCATGTTATATAAGAGGCAAGGAGTGTTGTTTAGTTTGTCAAGAATAAATGGTTAGTTTGTGAGGGTGAACAATGGTCATCTTATAATAATAAGGACATAGTAATGATGAGAAACATGATATAGAATGTAGATAGTGTGTTGATATCATATTAAGATAAAAAAGCTTATTTGGATTATTCTTATGTGTCCTCTCCCCTCTAGGAGCCTCAATATCTACCTTTGATAGGTCCTAATCAACCCCCTACTCAACCTTATCAAATTCCATCCTTGTCAAAACTTAGAGAGGTAATATTAGACAAAGACAAAATAATCATAAAAATAAATAAAGGGGTTAAGATTCAATAATGATTTTCCTTTCATGCCATGGAGGGGATAAAGATCTTTTTTAAAGAGTTTTGGAATGCATGGGCACTAATTAAGGAAGCTGACTATCCATATGTTTAGAAGAAATAATTGAAAGGGTGGGTATTAGCCATTAAAAAAGTGTTTGAGCAGTGGTAGATAGAGTATGTCAAACTTGAGTCAATCAATTTACCATCTCTTACCCCTACACCCATTCTCACTCAAAAACATGAAGCCATTCCATCATGGATCTTCTCCAACACATTTAACCCTAGCTATGTCATTCCCTAACTTGTGAGTCCACCCTCTCCTATAACCATTCAAAAGGAATAAAAAGTGTCTATTCCATACTCATTTACATCATGGAAATCAATTCATAAGGGAATAAATAATAAGGAGGAGGTGTTGTTTATGGAGGTCCAATCACCAGTTCAAGAGCCACCAAAGAGACCTTTCAAGGTACCTAAATAGGACACTCTCCTAAGTTGTTATTAAGGTGAACTTATTCACCTTCCCACCATCTCTCTCTTGGAGAAAGAACTTATTCTAAAAAGGATAAAGGAGGAGATTTTAGTCATAAGCGAGCCATAGGAGGACAATGCAAGTGTCTATGATGAGGAAATCATGATAGGTAGCCCATTTTACAAGGAAGAGCATGTTTTAGCTTTCAAGTTGTAGGATCTTGATGAAAATAAAGAGGATAGACTTTATGAACCTAATATGGAGGTCAAGGGTAACTCATGTGATTTATAAGATCAATGGAAGCATTTATTCTTGGATTTCTTGAGTGAGGTGGAATAACTTAGTGTTGCAAACTTGCCTAAAAAAGACAATCCTCAAGCTAAACATGGGGTAGAACTTCAACAGGATACTGAAGGTCTATTATATGTAGATGAATAAGAGGATTATAAATAGGTGCCTGAGATTGATTCACTTCAAGATGAGGTGTTAGTTGAGGGTAGTCCTAATATGTTGGAGCTAGAGGAAAGTAAATCAGATCTTGAGAAAGATAGGTGTGATGATTAAGAACTTGGATGGTCAAATAAACCCTAATTTATAGTTGAAAAACAAGATTAAAATTGAGTGAGTTGATGAAAGAGACATCCCAAGTGCTTAGGTGATGTAATTTGATGAACATACTAGTGAAGAGCCTGAAGAGTTATGGTAGTGGTTCAATACCATAACCAAATAGTTTAAATAGGCTAAGAGACATGTCATTCTTCTAAGAACCTATGAGCTTAATGATCTAATCATGATCAATCATAGTTTACACAAGAACAAGGGGGAAGGATATGGCCTTTTTAAACCATTAATGAAACCAAGTACAGTTTCTCCCAAGATCCTAAATGAAGTCTTCATGCAAAGATTTATCAAGGGTGATGAACAATATCGAGCTAGTGCTCATACAGTCCAACATGAACCAAGATTGGAAGAATTAAACAAGTATGTATACATTGGATACATGTTTATTCCATTTCATCCATTGGAGAGCACATCAAAAGGATTGGCCATCAAGCTTCTTGGTTCACCATTTTTGGTACCTCTAATCAAGGTATTTTTCATCTTGGTTTGTTACAAGTGAATAATAGTAAAAGATTTCCATTTGACCTAGGAGGGAGGTGCTTATAAATTTATTTACAATATTTTATATATTAGGGTATATTTCATGCTTTAATTTAAGTGCTTGTGTCCACATTTGTTTAGTAGGCTAGTTTCTCTTGGTTTGTTTAGGTTAATTTATTTTCCTTTTGTGTTTTTCCTTTTCCTAAGTGCCTTGGAAACTTTTTTTTTTGTTACTATTTATTTAAGAGGAATTTATATAGATGGGAAGCCTTGCATCATTTCATATTAGCTAAGAGAAAAGACTTGTGACTCCATGCCCAATGGATTAGACAAGGGAACTCGTCTAGGTTATCAAGCATAGTAGGCATGCTTCCCTATGAGTCACCAAAGACATTGGCCAATTTTGGCCAACATACCAATATTATAACTAGATAGGTAAGATGAGTAGAGTTCTTGATCCCTAAATGATCAAAATATAGACAAAGAAAGTCTAGAGAGACTAGACCATCATGACATGTCACATAGAAATGCATGGTTCAATTTGCTTGTGCATCTTATAAGTATGAATATGAATAATCTCATTCTAAAGGATCACATGGACATGAATTTATTCATGCCTAAATCATGATCTATAATTTTTTTATCTTGATGAGATTGTTATCTCAAAATATAGGCATTCAAAGTTGAACTAGAAAAGTGGGACGTGCATGGGGACATTAAGTTAAAGCTATAAAAAATAGCCATTTGAATTCAAATGTTTCAAGGATAAATGTATGGATGACAAGTGTCCAAATATTAGAATCTAAGATAAAATCTAATGATGATTAGGTGATCAATGATGTCAGTGGGTCCTGAAGATCCAATGGTGAGCATTCAATCATGCATCAAAGATTAACATTGAGGTTATAGTAAAAAGGTCAGTGTATCCTAAGATTGAATACGTGGCTAACAAGTGGAAAGATATTAGGTACCCATCAAAGATATAATAATGCATAATAACTAACAAATATAGTGGGTCTAAGGTGATTAATGGTGTGTGATCCATCATACCAAAGTAGATCGATAATGAGTGAGAGGTTAAAGAGTTAGCATATCTTGGGGATAAATGTAAGACCACTATATGGTGTAAGCATAGGATCAGATGAAAATAATTATAGGACCCATGGGATGAATGGGGAGCTAATAGATGGCATAATTTGAAAAGGCCCAGATCAATATTGATGATCATGATTAAAAGTCAAAGATAAGAGATTTCAAGTAGAGGTTGAACATGGTTTAGGTCGAACTAAGAGAAAAATGCTACAAAAAGCAATGTCACCCTTAGATCTCGATTGAATGTCATAAATGGACATCGTCATATAGTTATGATAGTTATGATGAAGTTTTATTACCATTAAAATATATTCTTGACCTCTGGTTCAAATAATTTGAACTTATAGGGCCCATTTTTTGGGGTCATAGTATTGTTTTGTGACTATGATCATTGTTATTAAAAGAAGATCTATGCAGATAATGAGTTATTAGATTTTATAAATGTTCAGAGGCAAAAATAAGTCTTTTTAGGCCTAATAGAGATCAAACATGGGTAGCTATCTATTGAAATGAGATCAAGCAACTTGCATATCTCCATTAAAATTATGGCTATATGAAAACCAATAAATGGGATTGGTTTTCGTCTATAGTAAACCTATGATCAGGTTTGAAATAGGGACAAATATGTGATTAATGAAGAAGTGTCTTATCTTCCAAAATAGTCATTTTCTTGATAAAGTAGGTACTTTCAACCACCTAAGGAAGACCAAGTATGACTCTATCAGTTCTAAGATATAGAGATTTTGTTCTCATGAATAGGTCAAGTGGAATATGGTGTCAAGTCCCAAGGTGGAAATTTGGTAGTTAGAGAAATTATATAGAACATTTAATAAATTTTTAGGGTTCCCAAGGGTTTATCTTCATAATAGGATCATGAATAATCATGCAAAACAAACCTTTGTCTTCTATTAGATCTCTCAACCAATGATAAAAGCTTGAATACTATTGGAGAAAATGAAGGTTATGTTGTCTATGATGTATTAACCTTAATTTGATCAAAATATGGTGGAACATATATTAAAAGGTGGTAGTTCATTAATTGTTCTTGGTTAACATGCTCCCTCTTCTCTCTTCTCCCTTTATCTATATCACCCATTCTTTCCATTTGTAAGCTCTCTCTCTCTCTCTCTCTCTCTCTCTCTCTCTCTCTCTCTCTCTCTCTCTCAGATTCTAGAATCTCATAAGGACTCTTTGAGAATTAATAACAAGGGAATCTTTTAGATATTTATAGATATTCTCATCTTGATTAGGCTAAACCCTATCAAACATTTGTAAAAATTACCTCTTGATGCAATAGTAGACTTTATTTACCTATCTTTTTCCTTGGATTTGTGCTAAGTGAGTTTTACATGATGGCATAGCAAAGGAGAATCTTCCTCATCCATTATCTTCCTTTAGGGTGTTTTCAAGCTATTACATGTCTAGATTAGTGTTCTATCTGAACCTAGTCCATGAAACACTTATGCAATCAGCTAGATTATGAGGTTGTGTGAGCTAGCATTGTCTTGTGTTGATATAGTGTGGGTTTAATCTTATGGGAGTTTCCCATTTTTATTTGGTGCATGACCTTTTAGCCATATTAGGATCCCTTTTCCCTTTTCTAACCCTTTTCCTTATGACAATATTAGTTTAGGTGATCTATCAAGAGGAAGTTGGCATTTTCTGGAGGTTTAGCCCCATCATAGGTTACCCATAGCTTGGGGTTGCCCCAATATTATGGATTAGTTGGAGGGATCCTAAATAAATCTCTCAAAGGGTGTAAATTAATGCCATAATAGTACCTATATAACAACTTTAGCCAATAATTAGTTTATTCCTTCAATATTCCAATTTCATAATCTATGCATAATATTTTTTAGTAGTGAATGAGATTAATATAATAACCAAAATAAAAAATATAATCTATTTCATCTATGTTAATCAAATCAATAAATACATTCATTACCATCTTCCATATGAAGTCATCGAAGCAAGGAGTCTAACTGGATCTAGTTGATCAGGACAAGCCCACCCCACTAGCCTTATGAGCCCTCCATCAGTGGCCCTTACCACCCCAACCATCAATAGGATGATAGTTTATGTAATTGGGAATAAGTAATAAATTTTGAGCACATTCATCTCCAAAAAAAAGACATGATGAACAAAATACACATGCAACATAATCAAATCATTCCAAGGTGATATGGGAATAATTAAATTATCTAAGTATAGGTTGAGTGAGGATGGTTAACTTAGACCATCAAATGAAATAGAATGGATTAATCCTAATCTGTTATATATCTTTCAAGTTTATCCTACTTGAAACCCCTTCTAATTTATCGATTAGTCTTTAATCATTCAAACCCATAATATATACTTGTAACTATTTTAATCTAGTCCCAGAATGAAAATACACACATTCTAACAAGTAATGAAAATGATTTAGATAATGACATAATCATATTTAATTAATAAACATTAATCCAAACAAAATAGATACAATTAATCATTATTAATTCAACATAGCATAAAGTAACTAGTTAGGCTTCCATATGTCATAAGTCTGAAACATTCTTAAAATAACTAAGTCAAAGCATCAATCAAAGTACTTAAAAATAATATAATCCTTTATGACTCATAGGATTCATTATACAACTCATTGAAATATTGAAGTTAAATCTTGACACTATCAAATAAATGATATGGCATGATTATGGAATGATCACCATCAAACTGAGATAAGAATAACATAACCCAATAAAATTTGAGACTAGAAAAATCCAACACCCAAGGTTGATTGGCAGAGTATAATGAACCTCATAAGGCTCAATCAAACAACCTAGTCATAAAAGAAACACATTCACATATATCACATAGTGTATATAAATTTATGTGTGTGTGTGTGTACACACACACACACACACACACACACACACACACACACACACACACACACACACACACACACACACACACACACACACACACACACACACGTGTGCGCGCGTGCGCGCGCACACACACACACACATGTATATATAAACCCTAAGTAGTTTGATAATGAAAACCCATGACATAGTCACTTAATAAAGAAATTCTCCAATTTGTTTAAAATAAAAGAGGCAAGGCTTGAAACTTCCACAATTAACAATTTGAAACTATAACCCCTATAAGCTAAAAATACCAAGTCATGGATTACTCAAAACACCATAGCCTATAATAATAATTATATAAATGGTAGTGACTGAATTTAATGATATAGTGAGTTCAATGTTCAATAAGGTGGTACAACACTGAAAATAACTAGAATGGTCAAGAACTCCATGAAAATATGAAACACAACATGATTTCCATAAAACATCATGTAAAAAAACCTAAATAACAATATATATTCATAATCCAAGATAATAATTCCCATTAAAACCAACATATTAAAAATCAAATAACAAGGATGTCAGAAAGTAAACAACATAGGAAGATTTAACAACACAAACTATGAGTTCATTTGAATTTTAAGACATAAAACACCAAAAAAATGGATTACCTAGATGAAAACATCAACTAACAAACTCAAAAAACAAATACAACCCTCATGCCTAGTGTTCAACATATATTTAAGTAGACATAATAGTTTCAATAAAGCACAGTCATCAAAATGAATACATAATCAATTCCTCAATTCACACACAATCACTTGCAATTGGGTTTCATCTTATCCATAATAGAACACCCTTAGTTCATATAAAACTCAAACACCCATGCATGTATATCTGAAAACCATACATAAAACATTTTAATAAAATAGTCATTAAAATAAATGATCACACAGTCATAATATTTAAAGACCTAGGGTTTGCCAGGATTTACAACATTCAACCATTATAAAGAAAATCATAGTCATCTAATATGCAGACAATACACAAAATATATGCATGAAAACCCAATCCATAAATAATAAAATGACTTCATGTGGATAATATTAAAACCAAGCAATATGGATGAATTCCTTGAACTTTTGAGTGATACGCAGACCCATTATATCTATGCATATATCAAGTATATGTTATTTCAAGTTTATATGAAATAATTATATCAATACATAATTGTAATGGGTCTGTGTATGCACTCAAAATTTTGAGGAATTCTGGTTATATGTGTAGCCTCTAAATCTTTTCCATTAATCAACATAGTCACAAAAAAAACCTAGGCAAAACAAAAAACTTAATTGAAAACACACAGAGGATTCTAGAAATGGATGAAAACCTCTATGACTAGCCAAACATCATTGTGTATTTTCACCAACCAGTTCACCATTAAAACTAAATGAACCATTTTACTACTTACACTCTAAATTTTCCATCTTTATAACCCTTCTACCTACTATCCACCTTCCCCATTCTTTCCATTCATTCCCCCATACCCCCAATCAATTTGCATTAAATTTTGCGAGGAGAGAGAAACCTACCAGATATCAAGCCAATCATCACTAACCTTGAAATTAATAATGAGTCTAGAAGAATTTATATGTAATCAAACCTTCATCAATGAAAGAGTATATTCTTGATAATAAAAAGTATTAACATAACCAAATTAAATATCATTGAAACCTTTACCACTTGCCTCATTAAATGAGGCTAATGCATTTCCCTCAAAAGCCATCAACCTAAGTCAATATAACATAATAAAATAACATAAATTAAATAAAACCATGTTTATTTTAAGTCACAACTACATAGTCATTAAAAATTTATGTCCACCACCTTAGAAATTAGGTGTTAGTTTGAAGGGGTTAGGGTAGCATGGGGGTGACAAGGGTTCCCAAGGGGTTTAGGTCTAAGTGGGTTGAGTTAGGTCTAGGTTCATATCTAAATAGGTCAATAAGTTTAATGGATATCAAGGGAGATTCAAAGACTTATGGGGATATAGGTTGAAGTTGGAGTTGTGTGTATGAGAAAGGCTATGACCAACAAAACATTTAATAATAAACAATGAACAATAATGATAAATAATGACTCATAATGATATCTATAAATAATAAAAATAATAAAAAGTACAAGGACCATATCCAATAAACATATAACAAAATATAATGACCAATTAAAATTGTCCAAAGGATAGTCGAACAAAAAACATTCCTGTCAGTCATGTTAACGTGCTCAAAATTCATTATTCTAAGGTTAAAAACTCCATCACCTACCTAGCTCATAAATAAAACTTACAACCACCAAAATGGAAAAAAATTCATTATGCCATAAATCAATCATCAATATAGATTATAAAATCATCATCAGTAGTAATAAATAGTCCATAACATAATTAATCAAAGAAATAATCATGTAGCCAACACTATTGTAGTAAGTAACATAGATAATCCATCTAAACAATAGCTAAAAATAGTATACCATCATAATTTAAATATAATAACAAGAAAATATATGTAATTAAAATATGGAATCATAACATCCTCCCCCTCTTGTAAGAGATCCATCCCTACAACTTAATAAAAAAGCCATGCATAATGTTGTTTGAAAACATGAGCATCTTTCCAAGTCACACTTATTTTGCTGATAGGGTCCTATTGCACCAAAAACTATTGTATATCCTTTTAATTTAGCTTGATTATTCAATGGTCTAGGATTCTCACTAGTTCTAATTGGATCTTTTCCTCTTCCATAACCTGTGATGCTAAGTTTTCCTAAGCCTGGAAAGTCTTTAGGAACTTTAGAATAGGTTTCACTATTTAATATTGTTATATAACTTATTTGACACCTAAATAACCCTTATCCTACTCATGTAACACATTTTTATCTCTTGAAATAGTCTCTCTCTTATCTTTGCATTGACTTCTCTCTTTAGCCCTTCACTTGGCATGTAGCCCTGTTTGGAGATAAATTACCTATTCTTATTCCATACACAAGGAATACAAAAATAATGATGTTTTTTTACAACCCATTTACATTTCATTACTTCACTAAAAAACTTAGGGTTAGTTCTTTTGTAAAATCTTATATGTCTAGGCTTGCCTGACACTCTAATTAGCCCTCTGAATGCATAAAGTTTCAAGGTTTGACCAATATATAGAATCTTTGACCCAAAAAAATTATATTTTACCACCCATTTCTTCAATATTTCTTCCTACTCAATTTTATACCTCAACTCTTTCCTTAAGTCCAACTTCCTTCTTTAGCCTCTACTTCACTAGGTCTCTTAGGCTAGTTGACTACCTACAAGGTAGTATAGTACAAAATATGGGTGATATAGGTATAAAACCACTTTATTTAATTTATATAAATTAATACACACTATATTAAAAAAAAATATGAATTTTTTAGGGTGGAATCTCTCCCTATGGTTAAAACCTTAAAAGTTAGGGTTTGAAGCACTTGTATAAGTCGAGATTGAAAAAAATTGAATATAACGTCCAACCAAGACTTTTAAGACAGTAAATTTTTTGGTTTAGGTATATATAATATTAATAAAACTTTTAATTTCAATTTTAAATATCCTGAAATCCTTATAATGTTCACAAATAAGATAACTTAGTTACTAAACACTGTATTTTATTCATTAGAAATAGGGGTAAACAAGGTTTTCTCTATCCATCCACATCAAAAGACTATTTTAACCTATAATAGGTTTATATAAAATTAATTGTACCATTATAAAATCCTTTCCATAATTTTTTAATAAAAAACAAGATTCAATATAAAAGTTCACAATGTACAAAATTTTGAGTTGATGACTGGGTTGTCTTTCTCCACTATTAACAAGCCTAAACACAAAATATCAAGAAATGTGATCAATAAACATATTTAAAGACATTAAAAAGGAGCTTAATAAAATATTTATGTGTTCCAACAATATCATATGGTACTTTTCATGTACAAAGTACCCCTACAATCTTCTTCTTGATCACATAATGCATGCATACAGAGTGTTAACACAATCAACGACTTTTACACAAAATATGAAACTTTTTCTTTATCTGAAGCCTTCCTTAAGGGTTATAATTATATATTGATTTCAAAGGGTCTATTTTTATACTAAAATTTTTCTCCAACATATTTTTGTTTTACATCAAACTTAAGCTCTCTCTCAACCTATCAAGACAGAGTAAAGTAATACACGATATGCAAATTAAGCAAACTTATTCATGAATTTTCTTATCCTTAGTTTGGAAATAAAATTATTAATGTGTAAATATTTTTAAATACTCACTAGAATAAATTTATCTATCACAATTTTATTCATTTTAAGCTTATTTTCATTACAAAAAAGACTTACACATTCCTATATATTATCTTGGCAGACCTTCACTCCTTTTCTTTACATTGTCTACCCTGTTTTCTTCTCATCACCCCCACTTCAAACCACACACACACTATATCACTCAAAATAATTTATGTAGACTTTTATAACACCTACTAACCATTTATTGATTCAATAAACTTCCCATAATCCTTACACCCATGTAGTATGGTGGACACCCTAGTTGCCACCTCACACCTTAAACTAACGTATGTATTCATGACCATTTTAAAGGAACTTTAATGAGACATTAAAATGTATATTAAAAAATTTTAATCATTACATATCATTACCACTCACTTATGTCACCTAAATATCTTGAATTTTTTTAAAAAATCCCTTTTGGTAGGAAATTAATTTTTAGACTCAAATTTACATTTCACTCACTATCATGACTCTCAAACACATCATAGACTAACCTTGAGAATTTATAAGATGACCCTACATCAAACTATAAATAAGTCCAATACAAAACATGATATGGATTAGGTATATATTTTCTCAATAATGCAACATGAAAAACATCATGAATCCTTGAAAGAGAAGGAGGAAGTGCTAGTTGGTAAGCAATAGGGATAATATTTTCCACTATGTCAAAAGGCCTAATAAAATGTTGTTTTAACTTATAATTCTTTCCCAATTTAATAAAACCTTTATGTGGTCTAATGCATAGAAAATCATTGTCCCCTATGCTTAATTCTCATAGAGTTATCTTAAGATACACATAGCTCTTTTTCTGGTCAGAAGCTATTTTTAAATTCTACCTTATTATTTCCATCTACCTATCATATTCCAATAGAGAATCAATCCCATTAACAACCCTATTTTATAAGTTGTCCTAACCAATAGATTTTATACATTTATGTTCATATAAGGTTTCAAATGGAGCCATTTTAATAGTTGAATGGTAGGAATTATTATATGCAAATTAAATTAGATGAAGATAATCCTCCCATTTTGTTTGTTGATGCATTAGATACATGTGTAGTATGTATTCAACCACTTGGTTGAGTCATTTTGTTTTTTAATCTATTTTTGGATGATATGAAGAGCTAAAATTCAGCTTTATTCTAAAGGCTATAGTTAAAGTACGTCAAAACCTTGAAGTAAATAATTTTTCCCTATTTGATATGATCACTGCAAGTATACCATAGAGTCTTACTACATCCTTCATAAAACATTCTAAAAATATGGATATGTCATATGTTAAATTTCCAGCAATAAAGTGGAAAACTTTAGTTGATTTATCAATCATTACTAGGAGTGTATCATGCTTGCTATGTGATTTTTGTAGCCCTACAATAAAATCAAGTGAGACTAAAACCCACTTATCTTTTATAATATCATGAGGGTATAATAACCCTCTTAGATGGTAATGCTCAACCTTAACCCATTGGCATTCCAAGCATTTTTATACAAATTTAGTGATATCATGCTTCATCTTAGGTCAAAAATAGAGCTTTTTAAGCTCATGCATCATTTTTGTAACACCTCAATGAGTATAATAAGTTGTATGCACTTCATTAAGTACAAAATTTCTCAAGTCACCCATCTCAAGGACATAAATTCTACCTTTATACCTTATCAAACCATCTACTATAATAGAAAATTTAGTAAATATTTTCCCTACTGGCTCATCATCTGAACTTTCTCTTACTTCATGGTAGAATACAATAACAAGATATTATTACAAAGTAACACTTCTAAAATTTCTTTGTAACACTGATAAGGTAAAAAGGTACGTGCATCTACTAAGTACATCAACCACATGGTTATCCTTGCCTTTTACATATGATATATTCATGTCAAAATTACTTAAAAATTCTATCCACCTACACTAGTGTGAATTTAAATATTCTTGAGAGAAAAAATACTCATGACTTCTATGATTAGATTCTACACGGAAAGGCTTTCCTAGTAGTAAATGTTTCCATTTCTTAAGTGCATGGACAATGGAAATAATCTCCATGTCATGTGTATGATAATTCTTTTCATGTTATTTCAACTTTCATGACTCATAAGCCACAACCTTACCATCTTTCATTAAGATACCTCCATGGCCTTTTTTGAAATCATTAGCCCAAACTTCAAAGTTACCATTTGGGTCTGGTAAGATCAAAATAGGGGATATAGTAAGCAACCCTTTTAAATTAATAAAATCTTCCTCACACTCAAGGGTCCATACAAAATTCTTTCCTTTGAATTTCAGGGAGGTGATGGGATAATCCACACTAGAAATTTTTTCAACAAAGTGCCAGTAATAACCAACAAACCCCATGAAGCTTCGTACTTCATGCACATTAGAAAGAGTAGGCCAATCTTGGATATCTTTGATCTTGATAGGGTTAATATAAATGCTTTATTTATAAATAATGTGTCATAAGTAATTAATCTCATAGTCATAAAAATGCATATTTGGATATTTTTACATAAAGCTTATGCTAGCTTAGTCTTTTCAAGACTAGATATAGGTGTTGATCATGTTTATCCTCATTTTTAGAATAAATCATAATATCATCAAGAAAAACTAGCACAAACTTATCTAATTAATCTCTAAATATGTTATTCATAAGGTTCATGAAGGATAAAAGTGTATTAGTTAAGCTAAAAGGTAAAACCATAAATTCATAGCATCCATATCAGGTTCTAAATTTAGTTTTATGAATGTCCTCTTCCTTGATGCACAATCTATGATAACTAGACCTCATGTCAATCTTTGAAAATACTACAACACCCTTTATTTGGTCAAACAAATCATAATTCTAGGCAAAAGATAGAGATTTTTTATTATTACATTATTCAACATGTGGTAATCAATGAAAACCTTTAGATTACCATATTTTTTCTTCACAAAGACTACTTGAAGCACCCCAAGGAGACACATTTGGTCATATTCTTCCATTGTTTTAAAGTTCTTGTAGTTGAAATTTTAATTCCTATATATTAGCCACATTCATGTAATAAGGTGCCTTAGATATAGGGGTAGATTTAGGTATGATGCCAATAGAGAAATCAAATTATTATTTTGATGGCAACCCAAGCAGCCTTTTAGGAAAGACATCCATAAAATCCCTTTATATAGGAAAACCTACATGCTCCAACTCTTTTTCCTTCAATTTTTTTTGCATTTGGACTACATCAAGTTTACATCCCTTCCTAATATCTATTTTTAGTTGTAATGTTGAAAGTGTTTTACATATTATAGACCCTTACATGCCTTGTAATTCTACCACTTGGCCAAGGTCATTGGTGTGATGCACCCTTTTGCCCACATAATCAAGTGTGGCTTGATGTTTAAGCATCTAATCCATCCCAATGATGAGATTATAAGAAATTAAAGGCTAAAGGAATGAGAAATAGATTTACCTTGGTCTTAAAAACACCAAGATCTAATTTTAATCATTCCAAACATTCAAGAATAAGCACTTTCTTGCCAGTATCAAATTCCACTTCCCAACATTCTCTTATCAAGACTAGTTTACTGTTACATTTTTTAGTAGCAAAAGGAGAAATGAAATAGTCTATTACATTAGAATAAATGAATATAGTCAAAGGAAAACATTAAGTGTACCTCAATTCTCAATTAGAGTGGCTTGCAAGTTAGAATTATGGTTATCAACAACAACATATACTCTACGGTTTGCTATTTGGCCTGATTTTAGTTTAGGATAGTCATTTTTATAGTGATTTTTGCCACATTCCCAACACATAATCGATATAGAAGATGCTATTGGCATAGTGTTAGCACCCATGGTAGGTCAGCATTGGTTTTTTTTATATTTTCCTTCTTATAAAAACTAGATTTAGAAGATTCATGGGACTTAAAATTCCTATTTTGATTGGAAAACCTACTAAAATTATTATTACCTCATAAAAATCTATGGTTATATTCATATTTAATAAAATTATTGGTCATGGGAGAGAGGTTCTTGTCCTTAGACTATTGCCTATTATATTTTAATTCTTGTCTTACCTTTTGGTGAGACTTTTCTTTTTCCTCAGCCCTGTATGCTAATTCTATGGCTATAATAATTTTTTTTGGTTTTTTCATGTTAACATCATGCATTAGAATCTTATTAATTCTAATCTTTAACCTAGTAATCTTAGTTTCCTCATCATGCATATAGTTCACATGACACAATAAGTTTAGGAATTTATTCTCATATTCAGCAACAAACATGTCTTACTTTAAGAGCTAAAAATCAATGATTTTTTGCCCTTATAATTTGCATTTAGGTACCTCTTTCAAAATTTAGTCTCAAAAATATAAAAAATTATATTTAAAGGTTAATACCCTTCAATAAAACAAAAGTGGTTCCACCATAGTGTTGCAAGTCATACTAGCTGATAAGATGTTACTCTATTTTTCATATTGGAAGGTATATTATGCAAATTGTAGTAATTTTGCAAGTGTACCAATTAAGCATCGACTGCATCACCTAATTATTCACTTGAGAAGGTAGGTAGTGTAATCATTTTCATTTATTTAATGATTAGGTCAATAGTGGTCAAAGGTAGTTCTTGAACTATAATTCATTCCAATTGTTCCATTTCCAATCTGGGTACTTCCTCTTGGGATACCACTTCAATATTATTTAATATTTTTTCTTGATTATAAATCTTGCATTACAAGGTGTTAAGACCTATTAATATCCCACTAAATATTTCCTTGTGCTTATCAATTGGAATCCTATTGACTGCTTTAGCATGGGGTACCTTGGTATTTCTATCAACATTATTCACAAGTAATTCATATAGGTTAAAAATGAGGATGCAGCCTTGATGAATAATTACACATATTAAAAATCTACCCCTAACTATATTAACATTGAAAGTATTTCCATATATGTTGACTCTTCTTGATCATGTTCTAACCATCTTGATAAATCACAAGTGATAACTTAGAAGATTCAAATTGTTAGAAGGAAAATACTTATTCCCATAATTCCCTAGAGTAGAACACTTCTCTGATACTAGATGAAATAAACCCCCAAAAAAATTTAGAATCATATATCAAAGCAAGTTTTGGACATATGTTAGGCCCACTTACAATACTTTCTAATTCAATGAAAACATTTGATGCACTAAATGCATACGTAATTGGAACTAAAAGATGGGATCTAAGGTAATTTGTTAGAGGTAAACACATATGAAAGACACTATGGGGAATCTAGTTGTTTAAAAGGATTATCAAATTTGGGATGTATCAACATATGAATACATTGATAATTACTGAATGCCATAACTATCACTTGTCCGTCTTTATAGGAATGCTTCTAGGTCCTTAACCTTAGGTAAATACCTCATTCTCCTTAGTGGGTTTTAGTTCCATTAAAGGATCCTGAGAAGGATAGATTTGTTTTTATTAAGTTATCATTTAGGTTATTATTGTGTTAAAATAAAGATAATTTCTATCTAAATTAAATAAGTACTTAAAATTATCAAACATGATTAATTCACACTTATAGATTTGAATTCATTCATGTAACTAACTATGTGAAAACATAAGAGAAAAAAATTAAGTACAAGATTCCTTAATGTTATTGACTGGGTTATAACACCCTTCAAACCTTTAAGGTCATTACACTATTCGTACATTATTCATATCAAACATGGATGTTTATAATAGTTCAAGACATAGTTATAACTTTAACATTGCCATTCCATAATCTATGCGGCTATTTAAATTGGCATAGCCAATGCTGTAAAAGATTTTAAGGCATATAAGCAAATAAATCTAAGCTTTATACATAAAAGGAATATCTTATGCAAACAATAATAATGAGTTTAAGAAACTATCCCTGTAATAAATAACTCTTTTTAATTCATAAGTGAATGATTTAAAGACATAAATATGTTATAAATTCATTGTAATTTAACTAGGCAAACCAAAACCAACAATCATATAATGGCATAATTCAAGCAACATAAGTAACAAAGTTCATTTGAGTTTAAAGATGAGTAGAACCCAAATAAAATGTATCACTTAAGGAACTCTTGTAAATTTTTCTATTAGTAGCTGAGGAAACTAGCCAAAAAAGTTTGGATCATGAGAAGGAAGCTAAAGAAACAACATAAGTATAACTTTTACATGGATTAAGATGATATGATAACTATTTATCATGTTTGACTACATTATAGTTTCCATAAATTGTATTCATCTAATCAAGTAAATAATATCAAAAAATTATTGTTCATGATCATTCTTTGAATCATAAAAATTTATTAAAGATTAATTCTTTTGCCAATTAATATAAGTATTTATGAATTAATTTTAGATTTCCTAATTCAACATACATAAATTAAGAAGTGATATTTTATAATTGTAAATGGAAAACATACCTTGTGGCCCAATCGATTTTCAATTGCATATTTTATTTTTCTCATGAACCACTTATCAAGATTATGAAATGATGAAAGGATTAATTGTTCTAATGGCAACTATGTACTTAAAAATAAGAGTAACAAGCTAAGCAACCATAATTCAGCTAATACAAGTCACTACACAACTTATATATGATTCCTATTAAACCTATTCATTGTGAATTATATAACTACAGAGATAATGTAAAACATCTACATATATACATTTCCATAGAGTGACAAATCCAAATAAATATTAACCTCTATAATAACATAATTTATATCTATTTTAATTTCTTCTAATTGAAATCGATTTCCAAAAATAAATCTAACATGAAAACATTTAAGTAATTATCATCAAGATTTAATAATAAATATTCTTAAATATGTTTATATATAACAATTAAAAAATAGGATAAATTCATTCTTATACAAACATGTTAGATCAATGAAGAAATAATATAGTGATGAATAAACATCTAGGAATTGATTGCTTTACACATCCAAATCTAACTAAGGATTATTAAATCAATGTAGGATTAGTATATATAAACTAGTGATCTACTTAATCAATTCTAGTTTGTTAGGATCATAAGGAATAAAGGATTAATTCAATAATAATATAAGGTACCTGTATAATAGCTTCAACCAATGATTATTTTATTCCTTCAATATTCCAATTTCATAATCTATGCATAAAATTTGTTAGTATCCAATGATATCACTATAATAACCAAAATCAACAACTATAATATATATCATATATGTTAATCAAATCAATAAATACATTCATTACCATCTTTCATACGAAGTCATCGAAGCAAGGAGTCAAACTTGATCCAGCTAGTCAAGACAAGCCCACCTCACCAGTGTTATGAGCCCTTCACTAGTGACTCTTACCACCAAAATGATCAGTAGGATGATGGTTGTAGTAACTAAGAATAGGTAATGAATTTTGAGCACATTAGTTTCTAAATAAAATACATGATGAAGAAAAGACACATGCAACAGAATCAAATCAGTCTAAGGTGAGATGGGAACAATTAAACCATCAAAATATAGGTGAAGAGTGAGGATGATTAACTTATACCATTAAATGATATAAAATGCATTAATGCTAATCCATTATATATCTTTCAAGTTTATCCTACTTGGAACCCCATCTAATTTTTTGTTCAATCTTTAATTATCCAAACCCATAATATATACTTTTAATTTTTTAAGTCTAGTCCTAGAATGAAAATACAAACATTCCAACAAGTAATGAAAACAATTTAAATAATGACATAATCATATTTAATTAATAAACTTTAATCCAAACACAACAAATGTAATTAATTATTATTAATTCAACACAATAGAAAGCAACTAGTCAGGCTTCTATATGTCTCAAATCTAAAACCATCCTAAAAGAACTAAGTTAAAGCATCAATCAAAGCAAATTAAAATAATATAATCATTTATGACTTGCAGGATTCATTAGACAAGTCATTGAAATCCTAAAGTTAAAGCTTGACACTATCAGATAAATGATATGGCATGATTATAAAAATGATCACCATCAAACTGAGTTAAGAATAACATAACCCAATAAAAGTTAAGACCAAAAAATGCCAACACCTAAGGTCAAATGACAGATTATATTGGACCACATAAGGCTCAATCAAATAACCTAGTCATAAAAGAAACATAGTCACATATATCACATAGTGTATATAAAGCTATGTGTGTGTACTTATGTACACACACACACACACACACACACACACACACACACACACACACACACACACACACACACACACACACACACACACACACACGTACTCTAAACAATTTTATAGTGAAAACCCATGACACATTCACTTAATAAATAGATTCTAAAATTGGTTTTAAAGAAAAAAAGCAAGGCTCAAAACCTCCATAATTCATAGTTTGAAACTATAACCCCCAAAAGCCAAAAATACCAAGTCATAACTTACTCAAAAAACCACAGCCTATAATAATAATTATGTAAATGGTAGTGATTGAATTAAATGATATAATGAGTTCAATGTTAAATAGGGTGGTACAACATTGAAAATAACTATAATGGTCAAGAATCCCATGTAAATATGCAACATAACATGATTTTGGTAAAACATTACATAAAAAACCTAAATAATATATATATATATATATATATATATATATATATATATATATATATATATTCATAACCTAAGATAATAACACCCTTAAAAACTAACATATTCAAAATTGAATAACAAGGATGTTATAAAGTAAATGACATAGGAATATTTAAGAACACATCATATGAGTTCATTCAGCTTTTAAGACATGGAACACCAAAAAAATGAATTACCTAGGTAGAAACACCAACTAACAAACTTAGAAAATAAATACAACCCTCATCCCTAGTCCTCAACATATATTTAAGAAAATAATCATTTAAATAAATCACAACCATCAAAATGAATACATAGTCAATTCCCCAATTCACACATAGTCACTTGTAATCAAGTTTCATCTTATCCATAAGAGAACACCATTAGTTGATATAAAATTCAAATGCCCATGCATGTATATATGAAAACCATACAAAAATCATTTTTAATAAAACATGGTCATTAAAAGAATTGATCACACAAGCATAATATTTAAAGACCCATGGTCTACCAAACTTTACAACATTCAACCATTATAAAGAAAAACATAGTCATCTAATACACAAACAATACATGAAATATAGGCATGAAAACCCAGTCCAAAAACAACAAAACAACTACATGTGGATAATATTCAAACTAAGATATATATATATATATATATATATATATATATATATTATATCAAGTATACGTTATTGCAAGTTTATATACAATAATCATATCAATATATAGTCATAATGGGTCTGCATATGTACTTTAAATTCTCTAGACTTTTGACTACATGCATAGCCTCTAAATATTTTCCATTAATCAACATAGTCACGAATATATACATACATACATATATATATATATATATATATATATATATATATATATATATATATATATATATGTATGTATGTATATATATATATGTATGTATATATATAATGTATATGTTATTGCAAGTTTATATGTAATAATCATATCAATATATAGTCATAATGGGTCTACATATGTACTCGAAAGTCTACAGACTTCTGACTACATGCATAGCCTCTAAATATTTTCCATTAATCAATACAATCACAAAAAAAACTTGGAAAAACCAAAATCTTACTTGCAAACACGTAGAAGATTCTAGAAAAGGATGAAAAGCTCTAAGACTCACCAAATGCCATTATTTATTTTCCAAACCAACCAACTCACCATTAAAACTAGATGAACCATGTTACTATTTTCACTCTAAATTTTCCATCTTCCTAACCCTTTGGACTACCATCCACCTTCCCCATTCTTTCCATTTATTCTCACATACCCCTAATCAATTCACATTGAATTTCAACAGGAGAGAGAAAGCTAATGGATCTCAAGGCAATCCATGCCAACCTTGCCATTAATGGTGAGTTTGGAAGAATCGATACATAATCAAAACCATGCCAATGAAAGAGTAGATTAGTGATAATAACAAGGATTAACATAACCAAATCAAATATTATTAAAAGCTTCATGGCCTACCTCATTAAATGAGGCTAATGCATTTCCTTAACAAACCATCAACCTAAGTCGATGTAACATAATAAAATAGCATTAATAAAATTAAACAATGTTTAATATAAGTCATAACTATATATTCATTAAAACATTATGTCCATCACCTTAATAATTAGGTGTTAGGTCTAAGGTGTTAGGGTAGAATGTGGGTGATAAGGGTTTTCAAGGGGTTTAGGTCTAAGTGGATTGAGTGAGGTCTAGGTTCAGA
This sequence comes from Torreya grandis, assembly GCA_037957365.1. NCBI lineage: Eukaryota > Viridiplantae > Streptophyta > Pinopsida > Cupressales > Taxaceae > Torreya > Torreya grandis. The sequence continues at coordinate 222,907 of JARHVA010005926.1, forward strand.
ATTGAATAGGTTGATAGGTTTAATGGAGAGTAAGGGAGATTTTAAGACCTGTAGGGATATATGATGAAGTTGGAGTTACATGTACAATAAAGGTTGTGGCCAATAAAACATTTAATGGAAAATAATGAAAAATAATGACAAATAATGAATCATAACAATATCAATAAAGTATAAAAGCAATTGAAAGTACAAGGACCACAAACAACAAACATATAATGAAATATAATGACCAAATTGAATTCTCTGAAGGACAATCAAATAACAAGTAAACCTGTTCGTCATGCTAACATGCTCAAAATTCATTTTTCCAAGATTACGATCTCCATCACTTGCCTAGCTCATAGATAAAACCTATAACCACCAAAATGGCATAAATTGCATTATGTCATAAATCAATGATCAATGTAGATTATAAAATCATCATTAGTAGTATTAAATAGTTCATAACATAATTAATCACATAAATAAGTTTGTAGCCAACATTGTTACAAGTACCATATATAATCCATATAAACAACAACTAAAACTAGTCTAGCATCCTAATGTCAATGTAATAACAACAAAATATATGTAATGAAAAATTGGAAGCGTAATAGTATCATGATTGGGAAACAAATAAAGATTGGGATTTTTAGGCACACATAATGTCACTAATTTTAGATTTGACATAAAAGTAGATATGATGTGGCTAAAGACATATGAATATGTTCTCGATAGGACCACCAATTTTTGTTGTTGTTTAGGCCTGAGAGTAGCTGCCATTTGATTATATTGTAGATTGGAAGCTGTATTGATATTTTCTTTAATAATGTCTTCATCAAGCAGTGAAGAACTATTATGCTAAGCTATTGGCCCCTCGAAGAAGTTTTCACCAATGAAGTTGTCTTCATTATCTCCTAGCACCTTAGAGAATGTTTCACTAAGGAACATTGACTTTTGACTTTGATTATCTTCTAGTGCCTCAAATAAGGTTTCACTAGAAGATGCTAAGTTTAGAATTTGATTTCCCTTAGCACCTTTAAAAATGTTTCACTTAGATATTATTTTTATTATGCATGATTGTGGTCTTAGTCCCACTGATATTATTTAACTCATAAGTCACCATGGATATATTTCAATGAGGTATGACTTTGTTGGTCCCAATCGACACTTGTGGGAGGTGTAATGTCAATATAATGGCTAGGTTGGTTGGTGGTAATGGCATGTGAAATGGTAATAGAATGGGGAGAGGTATAAAAATCATCATAGAAGATACTAGGAGAACTTGTGCCAATGATTAAGTAATCATCCTCAAAAACCATGGAAGGATCACAAATATATTCAAACTAATTTTTAAGGCATGCATAACCATTATTTTAACAACCATGAATGTATTCTGATTCTAAAGTTGAGTCCAAGTCAAGGGACTCTAAATTCAATGTTGAGATTAATAGTGATTCTAATAATAATGTTAAATTTGATGTTAGTTCAAAAATAGAACCTAACTTTAATGTTAATTCTTCATCTGTTGTGGATGCTACTACATTGATGTGTTATTGAATGTTTGGTATGGGATATGTAATGGCCTATGATGGCATAATGGGATCCATAGAGACATGTTTGTCAAATTTAAACTCATCCATGAGGGGAAAAAGGTCAAGAGATAATTCTACATACACTAGCTTATCAAAGGGAGGCTCTTTAAAAATAAGATAATGGTTGAGATAATGATTTACCTAAAGGTGGTTACAATCATTAAGAAGTGACTCAATAAAGAATAGCTTGTCAAAGTGAGACTCCTTGACAATAATTATATTATCAAAAGGTGGTTCATCACAAGTTGACTCATAAAAAAACATGTGTTTCAACCAAAACATCTCAGATTGGTTGGTTTTCTTGGCCTTAGTTTACAATTAGTTGTAAAATACTAGTTTTGAATATATCTTAGTCTTCAGATTATTAGCTCAATTGGAGAGGTAATGATTAGCTTGGTTGGGACTAGATGATTATCTTGGGTTTTCTAAAGTGGGGTATTATTGGTAATGGATGAATAATGATCGATGGTTAGATAATTATAGGCTTATCTATGAAAGGCTTAACAAAGGATGGTTCCTAGCCTACTATAGTAATTCTGAACCATCGAGTCATAATTGCACAAATTTATTGGGATAATGAACTACCATACTTGGAAGGGCCTATAATGGTAATGGTAAGGCATTTTAAATCTTGGTTACTATCAAGAGCTAGAGGATGAGATATTGGTATGATAATGGTAGGGCATTAAGAAGCTTGGTTGTGCACATAAGCCAAAGGATGAGGTCTTGGTATACTGATGGTAGGGAATTTCAAAACCTAGTTATTCACATAAGCCAAAGGATGAGGAAATATAATGGTAATCCTTGGATTATGTGGATCCTGGTTGCTAGCATAATGTAAATGGTATAGGTGGGGGATCATGTACCATGAATGATAAGAAGGTAAAGTTGGTATGTTAATCAACCTAAAGAAGGTATCACTAAATACTATACTTGAGGGTCTTGGATTCATTCCCTAGATTGAGTATTTTAAGGAAGATATAGATCCATCTCACAAACAACATCATCCTAGTATGGGTCTTCAATAAGGTCATCAGACGTGACCATGTTATCATAACCTAAATTATGCATGGCTCCACTATAAGTATAATGATACATATCTAAGTCAATGATAAATATTTCACAAAAAGGCCTAGATTTCTATAAACTTTGAAAAATAATTTCCATAGGATAAATGGTCTAAACATAGTCTAACTTGATCAAAAAGTGGAGTTATATCTCCAAAAAGACCTGTGCTAAAACTTGGTCTAAAATAGTGTAATGCTGAATGTATTTAAAAAATGGTCAAGTGGATGAATACAAGCTATCATGACAAACAGGTATAAATTGTTTCAAACAAGTCTCTTATTAAAGAAAACAAAAGTTTCTAGGTCTTTCAGAGAAGACATAAAAGCTAGGCTCAAAATAGGCATATATTAGGTCTTTTGGAAAAGGCACAAAATCTAGACTTTAAACAAAATAAGGTATGAGATTCATTCTAACAAATTTGAAACACTGTGGCATAAACTAGGAATTAATATTTAAACATGAAATTGGTAAATTCGTATAAGGCATGAAACAATAGAAATTTGGAAGATAAGCTATTTCTCCCTAAATTTAGGCACAAACAATAGTTTTCAAATTGAATAAATAATTAACCTAAGTTTCACAACCCAAAAGAGAAATATCGATGTCTAGGCTAAAAATACATAGGGCATAGGTACAAATCAATCAATATTTGGATTTGAACTTGTCAAGGATAATCAAATACTCAAGTAGAAAACTAAGATTCTTTAAACAAATAATAATCTAGACAAGAATGGTCAATATAATGGAACTAGGTGTAGATCCCAAAAAGCACATGCAACTTGGTTTTGAATTTAGAATTTGGACATAAGATAAACAAGTTTGTGAAATGATTTGAGTAGTGTAATAATTTTATCATGATCTAAAGGTATGATCAATGGTTTGCTTCAATACTTAAAGGCACAAGATTTGAAATGAATTGAGCAATGTAACAACACCCTTTTCAATCAAGTGGCACACATACAAAATAAGACTTGTCAAAAGATTAAGGCAAAGGTATGGTTTAAAATGGGTAGCATAATACCTCCTCAAATAAAGGAGTGATGCATAAATAAGACTCATTTTTACATGGTAAGATAAACAAAGATAAATAATTTAAACTCAAAACCATTTGAGAAAGGATAAAAATGACACAAACACCTAAGTGTAATGTCCTAAATCCTAAAATTGACAAGGTTGCATAATATTTTAAAATTTCATCAATATACTCACTCTTGAGAGGATTTTAATTGTTGATCCAAAAAATAAAAGTGCATGAAAATTAGGGTTTTTTGGACCCCTCTTCTCTAAAGATTTTTTACTATGACATGGAACTTTGGGCTACTCACCATGTATCAACATTATGTCCATGGTAAGTGGGGTTATTATAAACTATTAATTTCATGCTTTTTTGGATGGTCTCAAGTGTGGGTAACAAAAGAAATGCTCACATCAATTGGATCTACATCAACCAAATTATTGGGAAAAGGTCTTGTCCTTTTCATAACCACTACATGCATCCCTTGCTTAGTGTAGTGTGATGTCTAAGTTGATCATATGTTTCAAGGGTAGAATTCACTAACCACTCAATCTACGAATCCTAATGATTCACCAGCTCACTTTATATACCTCACCATGGAGTGGGGTTGAAACAATGTTGGGAGATGAATTACTAGGTTAACTCTTCCCTAGATAACCCATGAGGAGTTGATGAACTCCTACTCATAAGCCAAAGTTAATGAAAAATAAAGACAAGTGAAAATAATTTAGGGTTACATTTAGATCACCCAAATCATATGGATTTGGGAAAGGCCTTAATGATGTTCTTTTCATGCTTTTTGACTAAAGTAACCAAGGAAAATAATGAGTAAACAAACAACTTTGAAAGAACAAGAATAAAACAAATAACTCTTATGAGTATGTAACTAAGTGTGAAAGTTAATTTTGTTACACCAAAATAAATTGTGTAGTAAAGTTTGAGATCCTTGGCATTAGTCAAAAAAATTGTAAGAAAATCACAAACAACTAAGGCATGAAAAGAAATTTGTTAATTTTAAACACCAAAGATAAAGTGTAAAAGATTTAATCATGTTCAAAATTGGTTTTTTCCACCTCAGGATCTATAATTTGTTAGATGGTTTTGTTTCTTAGAATCCCAAAAGTGAATGAGAAAACAATATTTCAAAATGAACTCTTATGTTTCCTATTTTTCTATCTTAGAGATCGATGTTGATCCATGTAAGGATTGATGTTGGTATATAGAGATTGATGTCAATAGATCCACATAGGGATCAATATCATTCGATAGAGATCAATGCCAATTATTGTAAAAACATAGAAAAACACAATATGGATTTCATAAAAATACTGTTAGCAAAATAAGCATAAAAATCAAATATCTCTCTAGATCCTATAGTAAAAATGTTAAATAGACAATATTTAGTTATAAAACATAGAATAAGAACCAAAAAACTTTAAAAAATATCATGTTATTCATGTTTCTACCATGATCTATTCTTCACATAGGGATTGATGTCATTTTTGGGAGAGTCGACATTAGTTTGAGAGAATCGATGTTGGTCTTTGTGCAAACTGTGTGTTGCTAAAAAATATATTTATGTGAAAAATAAATTTAAAAATTTTGAATATTTTTAAGCTTCCATTATCAAAACTGAAAGAAATATATTAATCTCCTTGGTTATATGGGATGTTTGATCCTACTATGCATGTCATTATGTGATTATAGGAATCTGATAAGGGAGGTTAGTATAGTGTTTGTTCAAGTAATAAAAACTCAAATCAACACACTAACACTCCTATTTTATATATGAGGGAGATATTAGTACCAAAAATTAAATGAAATCACAATAAAAACATAAAATATAGTAACTCTTTTACCTTCTTTGGGAGCTTTAAATGGTCTTGTTGAGTGTCTTTATTAGCTTGTGTATCAAGAAGTTTTTGTCAATGGAGATTGCATGGATCCTTCTCTCCTTGACACCTTGGATTTGATGTTGTTTGGATTAATATTTGGGAATTATAACACTACTTTTATGAGTCTTATGGAATAAATCTTGCATAATAATTCTACAATATCTAAGTTTATAAATGAAGAGGTATGGCCTTGTATTTATAGTCTTTAGAATCAACTCTCACCTAACATGAGTTAGGGTTAAGTCTATGTGATTTAAAACTAACTCGAATAGAGTTAATAGTTTTCAGGTAATTATTAATTTTAATTAATAGGAATGGCACTCAAAATTAGATATTTTATGATATTTTCAAAGAGATTGACAATTCATAAAGGTAATGATGAAAGGCTAGGATATTTTGAATTTTAAAATTTTAATTAATTAGATATTCATTGATTTCAAATGTATAATTTAACTAGGTATTTAATCTCATTTATCTTGTTAATTTATTTTTATTATAATTTTATTTATTTTAAGATTTAATATAAGTGTGCAAGTACCCCACGTAATAAGTCCATATGCCAAATAGTTGTGATGTTGTAAGATGATTAGGGATGAATCTATGAGAGGTTATTGTTGCATATGATAGGATAATCATATTAGGGATGTCTCAACATGATTTTGATATTTGGTATGTTCAATGATTACTAGTCTTAATTTGCAATGGTTTGTAGGAATTGGTCTGAAGTCTAGTTTGAAGCTAGTTGTGGCCAATTTTAGGTTTCTACATTCTAAACCTCAAGAAGAGCTCATAAGTGAAGATATTTGATCTTCATAAAATATTTGGAAAAAATATTTAAAATATACTCTATCATGTGGAAATATATTAGATCAATGATGTCTCCATGAATGATATATCTGATGAAATTCATGTGAATATTTATTTATTTAGTCTATTGATGATGGACTAGATTTATATAAATCTAAATGGTACTCTAGTTTTCATAGTACATGATGTTAGGTCATCTAAATTAGACATCGAGCACTATGAGAATACTATCAGGAATCTAGAACAACAAACATGCTCTGATACCAACTGTTAAGACCCAAAAGCACCATTGATTACCAAGCAACTAAACATGTGGAATTAAACCAGAAGCAATAAGTAACTAGAATTCAAAAATAACACAGAATATGAGAGACAATACCCAATTGTATTAATACTCTTCTAGAAAAGAATTACAAATGAAGAGACACCACACTCTTCCCACCTTACAGGCTTCCCACACCAAGTGTTCAGTAATTCACCTTCAAGAACTCACTCTCTCTCTTATGGTCCCAACACACAACTCAAACACAGAGTTGGTGTTCACCTCCAACCAATCAGTATCACTACTGCCAGTACACCGAGTATACACACATACTCAATCGAGTACACAACGCACTCCAAGTAGATCTCCCATGAACTTGCAACAACTTACAACTCAAATGATCTTACTTTGGAAGAATCTACCTTGCCTTCCTCTTTGCTCTCCAACTGAGTACACACCATACTCCAAGTAGATCCTCGTGATCTTGCTCCCTATTGTGTTGCTGTCACCTTGATTCTATTGCCACTTACATATCAACCTAGTGTTACACACCTACAAACCTAGACCTCACACACACATACACCTGCAGATCAATGATCTTACTTACCATGTAGATCTCCAAATGTGGCCTTACACACCTACTGACCAAGATCCTACATACATGAAGAATCCTTTTGATTCTCCAAACCAGCACCCACACTTGGCACTGTGGCACTAGGAGGAACACACCTTGCTCTCTTCACTCTGAAGGAGCTAATATTTGCTCTCTTACTCTCTAGCACACTTTACAATACAACCCATGAGTCTATTATATAGATCTCATGAAAAAAATAATTAGACATCTAATTACAATAATTAGATCCATAGCTTCAAGTCTATAATTGGCCTTCTACATGCAAACAATTGGTTTGTTAACTAACTGTCTGTGAATTGGTAGTTTTGGAACCGCACAGGCGACCGACATCAGTCCCTATCTGCCTGGAGGTGACCGATGCCGATCAATCCCTGACTGATGTCGGTTGCTCTTCTCATTATATATGACCAATGTTGGCTAATCAAACCAACATCAATTTCTTTACAACTCAGTAACCTCTCAGCAACCTCCTCCATGTCTACATCAGTGAAGCTTTTAGCTCCACAACCTAATAATCTCCCACTTGGAGATAAACAACTGCACTATACCTATACCTGTACACCGTCTAATCTATTTCTTGGCTTGTATCCCTCTTTAAGATCAATCCTAAAGACCAACCACCACACAACCTATGGTGAACCTCCTGTCATCCAAGTAACCTGCCACATTCACATCTAAAAACCCATGTAGGAAAGAACTTGACCCTACGTCACATGTATACCTACTGTTGGTCCATTTCAGATACCTGAGAATCCATTAAACTTCCCTCCAGTGTTTCTTTCCTAGATCAGCTCCAAACTTTCTGACAACACCCACTACTTGGGCAACCTCAGGTCTAGTATGCATGTACTTAACCTCATCATGTGAATCAGGACCCTATTCTATAAACTATCCAACCATCAGCGTGCTAACTAGTATCACACAATCATCCAGAGACAAAATCAACCTATGATCTCCATCTCTCTAGAACACACTTATGCCAAAGAATTTTGCTCCTCCAAATTCTTCATGACACACCTCTGAACTAACTTTACCTTTAGCTCAGAAAAACCCTACATATGTGACCTTGCATGAAGTAAACACATAACATACAGTAATAGGATGATGTCACGACTAATCATCCACCTGATAAAGAAACCATAGTAGTTACAATGACATTGACTAAAGCCATGCTTTGTCATCCACCTGTCAAACTTGTACCACTGTCTTGGAGCTTCCTCAAGACCATATGACCTGGCCTTCCATCTCATGTATCCATTCTCTCTATTCTTTAACCAAGGAATCCATTCATCTCTCAGTGCTTTCTTTTGGGTAGCAACCTTACCAAATCTCTCATTTGGTTCTGCATCTTATTTATGCCATGCTCCCACTGTTTCTTGGATCCTTCCTGCTCTGTAGTGAGCAACAAGTATAAAGAAGAGGAACAATGAATTTGAGGCTTACTTACCCTTTCAATCCTCCACATGGGCATCTAAGACTCCTTGACAACTTGTTGCCCACCCAAAATCTGTTCCAGTGATCGACCTCAATCACCACACAATCTGCATCTGACTGACATCAGTTCCATGCGACTATCCTTTCTACTAACGCTAGTTTCTTAACTAACATCAGTCTTACTTGGTTGCTGATGTCAGTTCTTTGACTGACACCGATAGCCACCCTACCTGACACCATCGGCTCTGGTCTACACATGACCGACATTGGCACCTGTCTGTTTGACGCCGGTTCCCCTTGATTGACGCTGGTAACTATGTTCACCTATGAGTGATGACTTTTTACCCACGAGCTCTCCATGGATCAAAACCCTGTCCAAACCACCCTGCTCAAAGATTTCCAACCTTCTCCACTAATCTCTATCAATCATCTCCTCTAGAAACACCAAAGCTTTCTAGTTCTTAAGTTTGTCAAACACATCTATCTTTTACTTAAGAGCATGCATCTCCTTCTTGCTCATGTGACCAAGCCTACAAAGCCACATCTTTGCAATAAAAGAAGAATCAGTAATACAAGCAAGTAGATAAAGAGTACCTGCTTTCTTACCACATGCTAATTCAAGTGTATTCACTGTGAGAGTTCTTATGCATCTCTCGTCACCCAAATTTCTTGAATAAATTAGCCACATATTCAAGACTGGGACCTACATGAACTCCTTCAACACCCATGTGTTGGCCACCTATAATTTCAGCTTCACTTCCCCTTTGCCAATTCTTTGGCAAGGCACACTAGCCCCTAAATAAATCTTTCCAAAGTCTCCATGGACCTTAACATGGAAAAATACTCTATTTTGAACTGCATGGAAAGAGGCAACAAAATCTATAAAACAAGATTCTACTTTATCCAAGGAACATCCTAGAGCATCTTGTGTAACAACACCTACAACATCTACTTCTTCAGTTCCTTCATGCTGATCTTCTACCAACCAAAAATTTCTCTTTACCTACTCTTTCTTTCCATAACACCGTAATTGACCATTCATGATTTTTAATTCCTCCATTCTTAGCTTACCTTCTTCTACCATTGCTATACTCCCACTCAATCAAAAACCCTTGAAAGTGACCTATAATCAAACACAAACCTGCTCCCTGTAACCTTAGCTCTAATACCAACTATCAAGAATCTAGAACAACAAACATGCTCTGATACCAACTGTTAGGACCCAGAAGCACCATTGATTACCAAGCAACTAAACATGCAGAATTAAACCAGAAGTAATAAGTAACTAGAATTCAAAAATAACATAGAATATGAGAGACAATACCCAATTGTATTAATACTCTTCCAGAAAAGAATTACAAATGAAGAGACGCCATACTCTTCCCACCTTACAGGCTTCCCACACCAAGTGTTCAGTAATTCACCTTCAAGAGCTCACTCTCTCTCTTATGGTCCTAACACACAACTCAAACACAGAGTTGGTGTTCACCTCCAACCAGTCAGTATCACTACTACTAGTACACTGAGTATACACACATACTCAACTGAGTACACATCACACTCTAAGTAGATCTCCCATGAACTTGCAACAACCTACAACTCAAATGATCTTACTTTGGAAGGATCTACCTTGCCTTCCTCTTTGCTCTCCAACTGAGTACACACCATACTCAAAGTAGATCCCCCTGATCTTGCTCCCTATTGTGTTGTTGTCACCTTGATCCTACTACCACTTGCAGATCACCATGAAGAAAGATACTCTTCATAACCATCTATTTAATATCCTAATGATTGGATATGAAAATAGAAATTATGAGTTTGATTGAGTTCATCTTGGTGACTGGTACTAAGGTATATATGTAATTGATGCTAGGAATAAGTGTTAAGTCCCAAGAATGATTCTTGATTAAATATTTATACTCATCATGTATGGAATAATCCCACTTAGGAATACTTGATACCTCTCAAAAATTTTACAAATCTAATTTAGAGGCATAAAAATCCTATGGCCCACTCTAAAACTCTAAATGTGTCTACCTATCATATAAATGATCCCCAACCCATATACCTACAATCTATAGTGCTTGTCTATCCCAAATGAGACCAAAAGTGGATGAGTAAGATAGAGAAACATCATCCTCCAGTGTGGATATATGTGGATGAATATTAATATGCATCACTACTCTCCTTATCAAAATTGGAAGAAGTGTCCTCAACCACTTAAATGTGCTTGAACTGATCTGAATTATTTGAATTGAATCCAAGTGAGTCTAATTAAGTGGGATAAGTGTCAAGTGTTAATTTTATGGGAATCTCTTGAACTTGAAAAATTATTTTAATGAACAAATCATGGGTGGTCAGAGGAAGAAGGTGACACCCCTTGACACCATCTAGATAACCTATAAAGATGCAAGACTTACTTTGAGGTTTCATAGACTTGTGTTTCTTATTTGGTAAGCAATCCATTGTTGGAGACATAAAAACCCTAAAGTGCTCAACTGAGGGTTTTCCTAAGATTCAAAGGGAGTGATACATTATAAATCTTTATGAGGAAACATATTTTGAATGTAGTAGCCATAATTTATGGCTTCAACCCAATCATGAGGTTCTAATGAATTAGAGTGAATCATATAGTTATCCATCCCTTTTAAGGACCTATTATTGCATTATAAAATTCCATTATGTTGAGGAATGTAAGGATATATACACTACAAATCAATCCCCTCTTATATGCAAAACTTCTCAATTTTTTTTGACATACTCACCCCCATTATTAGTTTAAATAAACTTGATATATTTCTCATATTGTTTCTCTACAATAACTTTAAAGTTTATAAACTTGTCGAAAACTTCATATTTATTCCTAAGCAAGTGAACCCATGTGTATCTCAATAAATCATCAATAAATCTAAGGGCATACTTATCCCTTGTGAAATATAGACTAGAAAAAATCCTAGATACATCACTATGTACTAACTCTAATTCCTATGAGTCTGTCCAAGTTTTAACTTTGTTAATTTTCTCTTCAAGATGATTCCAAATGATGAAACCTTCATAAAGAATCTTAGATAAATGGAATTAAGGTAAGCATGTGACCATGTCATTTTTATTGAGTTGTTTTAGGTAGCGGTAGTTGAGGTGGCCAAACTGCTCATGCCAAATTTTGTTAACTCCATCTATATGCATCAACAATGTAGTCAAAGAAGAGTTAGGTGAAAAATGTGAGCTTGGTGATCTACTCTACACACTACCAATATAAAATCATTATGTAACTCTATCCTTATGACTAAATCTAGTGAAAACTCTACCCTCATACTATTAGAACATAACTAAATATTGAGAGGGGGGTGAATCAATATATTAATTAAAACTAGACACTTGATTAATTTTAAAATAGATTAAAAGATATATGTAGACCAAATCAAATATGTAGATATCATACACACAAATACACATGACACTAGATGTATATGTGGAAAACCCAAAGGGATAAAACATGATGAGAAAGCTACTAGAATCTATCATTATAATCCATCCTCACAGTCAAAACCTCATTGGTTACACTTTAAGGGAACCAACCCTAAGGAGAAATCAATCCTATTGTTTACGAGCTTCAATTCTAAAGAAGCACCCACTCCCTAATCTGATCACCAACTCAGTCTATTTAATGGCTCCAACCTAACAAATTCTTCTATGGAGCTACAACTCTAGATTAAAACATGGATTCATAAATGAATCCAACCCTTCTATTTTATATTATAGGTTTGATCTACAACTGCTCATTATTTGCACATAATTTGTTTGTGTTTTTCTTCTTCTCTACACTTTTCTACCCCTCTAGTTCCGTGTCTAGATATTTCTCTATTCAACACACTGCATCTCACTCTAGCTATACTCATTTGTATCAATATATTTTTTTCTAACATAATTTAATATCTTCTCCAACTTTTTACTTTGTCTTATATATCATATATATAAAAAATTGGTCTAGGGTTTTATTTTTTCTATGTGTTCACACTTGAACTATAACACATCATACCAATTTTGGACTTTACTTCATTATGACTTGAGCTGTAAATTTCTTGTGTCTCAATTTCATGTATCACCACCATGATTTATGGTCTCATTACTATATACAACAATTTATAGACTCTAGTTTTGATTAACATACTCATTCATCTATATTTGATCAGTTATATCGATCAATCTTGTTGTTTGTGTCATGATATAGAGATTAATTACATATTCCCACATGTTCCTATAGCTAACCATTAAATTGGATGTAAATTTAAATGTCGATCATTGATATTGCATTTGGTGCCACTATCCAATGGTCTATATTTAAGTGGCTCAACTTTAAAGCACATCCATTTGATCACATTCTGACGGGATCATTATATCCATTGGTTTCTTGTACACTTCTAAACTTTAGCTTTGTCAATTTTAAAATGCATCCATTAATATTCTCGATCCAATATTTTGCATTCTATTTGATCTCTAAAGATTCAAAATATTTACTTCTATCTAGTCATTATATATTGATATCTTTATCCTATTTTGATACTTCTTGTATCTTTGGATTGATTTCACTCCATTGATATTCTCAAACTTGCTCAGTCTTTAACTTTATCTTGTGTTGATAAACATTGATCACCTTATTCCATCTGAGTTTACTTGTTCTATTATATCTCATTTGTATGATCACCCACTCACCATTAGATCTTCTAACACACTTGATCATTAACTCTGATAATCTTATGCTCACTGGGTCTCTATCTAATAAGCTCCATGAAGGTGACACTTATCACTTACACATTTACTCAAAGGTCCTTTTGATAAAATGACATCACTATACTTCATTAGATCATCTATGCATGATGAAGCAATAGCCATTGATCAAGCTAGGACATTATGTAAATTATAATACTTAGAAAATATTAAGTCATTTAAACCAAAATTGCTAGGTTGAGGGGCTAGTTTTACAACAATGACAAAGGCTTAAGTTATAGCTTAAGATACCAAGTCCCAGATATATCTAGTCAACATAAAAATAGAAAATTAATGTTGACACCATGACATAAAACCTTAGGGTTTAACTGAGAAGCCTTATCATGTTTGAGAGAAGAGATAATTCAATTTTGAGTTCATTCCTTCTCATTTAAACCTGTGGACCATATATTCAAGATGCTCATGAAAAAACAATAATAGATATTATATCTATTTCCTTTTTAAATTTCCATAAATGATCTTTGTAAAATCATGACAACTTTATAAGACCTTATGTAGATTTTGACTAAGTTTGGAGACCATTGCATTATCCCTAGAGGGCTAACTTTGTACCTACATAACTTTTGTTATGCTTAGTCACATGACCTATAATTTAGTGCATATGATCCTCCTATATAGGGTATTCCACTAATATGTATAATTATTATTGAATATTTCATATATTCAAGATATGAAAACATGAAAATTATTTTTCATCTATTTCTTGCAATCTGTTAATTTGACTGTGTTAGAAAACACTATCAAAATAGCTTGGTACCCAACTTCGATCAAGCATATATTTTGTCATGCTACATTGCATGACCTAGGATTTAGCACATAGAAAATAGGCACAAAAATGAATAGATCAGTATGATCATTTTATCCCTATACCTCCAAACATGCAAACACTAACCTCATAGATATTCTTACTTGGTTCTACTGAACCCTTTTGAAAATTTGGCTAAGTGTTGAAACTTAGTGAATTTTATCCAAGTAGCCAACTTTGCATCCCTATATCTTCAATTTTGCTTCATTACATGTCTTTAAATATGGTACATAATAAATAAGGAATAATGTGATCACAACCATGTGACCAACTCCCCCATATTCATTCACATGTGGTAATGGTGATGTCAACAAAATGCCTTCTCTTCTTTTCTATCATACACCCAAAATGTCTAGATAATCAATATAAAGAACTAGATGAATTCCAATCATGCACACAAGCATTCCAATCATCCTTAAACTCTGATAGGATCCTTTGTGTATCTTCTAATCACCATATTTGGTCTTGAGCATCAATGAAATCTATAATATCCATTTTGACATCAATGATAATCATATTTCTAATAATATCCCCCTTTGTCATTGATGGCAAACTAAATGCTATGATCTTCTAATATTTTTCTTCTTTTATATCATTGCTTGCATTGGATTCTAATGAGTATGAAATCAATCTATTCATATCAAAATTTATTCCCCTTAAGCAATGGAACATTTACCTAATACTCAACCTAGACACTTGCTCTGCTTCATCTTTGACTTTTGCACTTTTGTTCCAAACTTTTGTAGAGAGCATTTTGATCTTCTTCTCCCATAGAGAACATTTTCACTTATTCTCCCACTTTGACATCACTAACAAAGGGAATATTTTTAAATGGTTGTTAAAATGTGTCTCCCCTTTTATTAGATAAAGGATTTTGTTCAAGAATATACAAACATCTACTCATTAGAACTTTGCAAAGATATGCATACATGAGTTGCCTTTTCTCTCTTCTTCTAGGGATTAAAAAATCTTCTATGAGACTCCCCATAGACTTATGCCCTATCAATAGGATATAGAGATGTGTTTTAGGAACCACCACTCCCAACTTCTCTCATATATTCAAATTGTTTTTTGGGAAGAGGTTTGGGGAATATGTCTAAAATTTGGTCCTTAGTTGGCACATATTCCATTGTGACCTCTTGATCTACAACATTCTCTCTTAATAAGTGATGATTGATATGTGCTTAGTTCTAGAGTGAATCACTAGATTCTTTGATATATTTATAGCACTTGAATTATCACAAAGAATAGAGATAGGTGTTTTGTACTCTATCTTGATGTCTTTGAGCGTTTGCGTCATCCATAAGACTTGAGTACAACATGCCACTACTACTACATACTCTACTTATACTATAGAAATAATAACTAACTCTTAATTTTTTCTCACCCATGAATAAGTCTATTTTAAAGGAAGAATGCATTACCACTAGTGATTCTTCTACCATCCACACCTCCTACCCAATCAGCATCTGTATATGCTATCAAAGTGAAATCTCAACTTGTAGGATACCATAGGCCATAGTCAATTATGATCTTGATGTATCTAAAGATATTTTTCATTACATTGACATGTGATTCTTTGGGAGTAGCCTAAAATCTACCAACCATGCACACTACTAACATAATATTTGGTCTTAATGTAGTTAGGTATAATAAGCTACCTATCATTGATCTGTACATTGTTTGATTTGCATCAATGGAATCATCATTTTGTCTCAGCTTGCATCCATTTATCATGGGATTACTAACTAGTTTGTTATATTCCATTCCAAATTTCTTGAGCATTTCCTTTGCATACTTAGTTTTGGATATGAATATCCCTTCATTAGATTGTGATATTTATAGACCAAGAAAGAAAAAAAGTTCTCCTAGCATAGACATCTCAAACTCACTTTGCATTTGTGTAACAAATTATTTTCACATTATATTATTACTACCACCAAAGATAATTTCATCTACAAAAAAAAATAATAAACATATGCTTACCTTCTAATTTGAAGTACATATTATTATTTGCACATCCTTTGTTGAAACCTTGTTGTTGTAGGTGCTCATCTAATCTTGAATATGATACTTTAGGTGTCTATTTTAGACCATATAGAGGTTTCTTTAGTCTACACACATAATCTTCTTCCTCTAAAAAATAAAAACCTTCTATTTTTTCAATATAGACTTCCTCTTCTAGGTTCCCATTCAATAAAGTAGAGTTAACATCCAATTGATATAATTTGAACTTATTGTAAACAAATAATGCTAGAAACATTATTATAGATTCCAATCTATAAAATGGAACAAATATTTCCTCAAAATCTATGCCTTCAACTTGTGTATATCCTTTGCACACCAATCTTTCGTTATTTCTTATAATATCTCCATTCTCATTATGTTTGTTTCTATAGACCCATTTTGTACCTATCACATTCTTATTCAAGGGTCTTGGAACTAACTTCCAAGTTTTATTATTTTTAATTTGACTCACTTATTCTTCCATGGCTTTTATCTAATTCTCATCCTTGTTGGATTCAACATTGCTCTTAAGCTCAATTTCAGACATTAGATCAAAACTTACTTGCTCTTTATTCATTATAGCTCTTATCCTTATATGAACTCATTCATTGTTATTGCCAATTATATTCTCTTTGGGATGATCCTTTTAAACAAATATTGGATGTACCTTTTCATTTATTTCCTTAGCCTCTTCATTATCTTCTTATTCTTTAAGATCTATTTCTTCAATATTGATTTCATTATCAAGTTAAACATGTTTCAATCCTTCTTTAACCTTGATAATGATGTTATTTACTATATTATGTATCTTTTTATTGTAACATATATAGGATTTTATTTAAGTGGAATAACAAATAAATATTCCTTCATCACATCTTGATATAAGTCTTCCCAATTTGTCCTCTTTTTGCTTGATATAACATTTGTTTCCAAACAATCTAAAGTACTTAATTGAGGCAAGCTTTCCATACCAGTATTAGTAATCAACTAAATCAAAACTTGGCATATTACCAACTTTATTGTCTTCATCTCTATATCATATTCTTGTAGGATAGACATCCACTTATCTCTCCTTTATCCAAGTTTGCTTTGACTAAGCATGAGCTTAGTGGCAAGGTCTAATAGTATTACATGTACCTTATTTCTAAGGATATAATGCCTAAATATTTTCACTACCTTGACCAGATCACATGATTATTTATCAATAAGAGAATAATTTAATTCATCATTATTAAAATTAGTACCTATGAAAGCAATAGTATGATCACATATATCTATCTTCTGAGTTAGGAAAGCTGCATTTGTATGGTCTGAAGCAAAAGAGTGAACATTGAAGTCTTTAGTAGAGTTTGGACTTATTATCATAGGGACTTGTACAATTTATTATTTGATTTCTTTGAAGGCCTTCTTGGTCTCCTAATTCCATATGATCTTGACATATTTCTTCAACATGTCATTTAATGGCTTCATAATATCTATAAAACTAGAAATGAACTTTATTAAAAAGTTGGTTTTACCAAATAAAGACTTCAATTCCTTCCTAATATTAAGGGGTTCTATCTTTGATATTGAATTTAATCTATTAGGGTCTATAGATATCCCCTCTTTAGTTATAACATGCCCCAATAATTTTCCCTTAGTTACATAAAAATGCCCTTCTTTGGGTTGAGAGAAGTTTCATACCTTCTACACCTTTCAAATACTTGTTGCAAGTTCATGGCATGATCTTCCCTATTATTTAAAAATATAGTCAAGCTATCCATGTAAATAATAATGCACTTACCTATGAGGACTTGGAATGCATAGTCCATTACTTTTTGAAAGGTTTCACCTAAATTTATCAATCCAAATGACATTCTCTTATAGGTAAAAGTACTCCACTTAGTAGATGGAATCTTCATTATGTTTTCCTTATTCACTAGTACCTGATTATACCCTAAAAATACATTATTTAAAGACATCATAGTAGAACTAAAAACAATTTTGATTACTTGGTCAAGAGAATGTAGGGTTAATTATCCTTTTTAGATGCTCTATTCATATTTCTAAAATCAAGGCACAATTTGATTTCACAATTTTTCTTCTTGACTGGTACTAAGTTAGCTACCCAAGTTGAGTGTCTAATGGGAACCACTATTTCAGCATCTAGTAACTTCTTAACCTCTTTATTTATCATTGGTTCTAGCATAGGGTTGACTAGCCTTTATTTTTTCCTAAATGGCTTGTAGGCTTCCTTTAGAGGCACAATGTGGGTTATGACCTTAGGATCAAATATATTTAAGTCATCATAGGACCATGCTATTACATCTTTATACTTGGTCATCAAATCTTTAGATCTCTTAGTTTTAATGTTTGTGTAGGTTGTACCAATGTTCACCAATTGAGGTTGACTTTGGGAACCCAAGTCAACTACATTATAGTCCTTTCCATCCACTTTGAAAATATTGACAATCTCAACTAGTTTATCTGAATCAAACAATCTCTCCAAGTCAATCATTCATTTTGGAATCTTATTATCATTTAGCTAAATGACATTGTCATCAATCTTACCTTCAAATTTATCATCATCAAGGCTATTTTCATTGACCTCATCAATGATGTTAGTTTCAAATATTATTGAGCTCTTCATGAAGTCTATGATCTGTTGATCATCACTGAATACTTGTAAGTGGTTGAAATTATCTAGTAGTGAGGGACATGGGACTAATTCAAAGGTAAGGATTTATAACTTAGAAAATTTACTATGTATAAGTTTGGATGTAGCTAAAGCAAGTTCATCAACAATCTTATTTCCTTCCCTAAAAATTGACAATATATTGAAAGCATCAAAACATTCAATTAAGTCCCATACTCTAAATTTATATTTCTTAAGATATGACAACTTACATTGATACCTACTTTTGACTTGATTAACTAGTAGTTCAAAATCACCAAAAACTAATAGTTCTTTGACCTTGTGTTTGATTGAAAATTTTAATCCTAGAATAGGTGCTTCATACTCTGAGATTTTTAAAGCATGGGAATTTGAGTTTGTAATAGGTGTTGTATTCTTTCCCAATGGGATTGATTAACATCACCCCTACTACAAAACCTAATTTGTATCTACCACCATCAAAACATAGCTTCTATAATCTAGGCATAACATGAGAAATTTTGGAGTTACATACCTTTATGGCGTCAAGAGTGTAAACACCTAGATTTGAGTTAACCATGTCGACCCTCTCATTGGTTTCATTATACTCGGTGATAATATGATTAATTTTGGGCTCCCTTTATCTCTTGATCTAATTTGGAACACCTTTCCAAGGTAACCACATGTGTGAATAGTCAGTTGACATGTAAGCATTTATAGATCTAGTCTAATCTCTACTTAGAAACATTCCATATATATTAAGAATATCTAGCACTTGGATGTCAGTGAATTATTGGATCCTTAGTTTAAAAGTAATATACATGTGAAAATTCAATAATTCACTTATTACTTTGACTCTTGATATATCTAATTAATTTACAACTTTATCAAATTTAATGGGAGTCAAACCTACTTGCTCACAAATACCCTTAGGCATAATATTTGTAGATGCACTAGAATCTAAAGAAAAATTATGAAAATTCTTAGCAAATATCCTACTATATGTAGGAAAGGTGGGACATCTGCCTTACTTGTGTGTATTACAATGTTAGCTGTGAAAAAGTTTTTGGCTTGTTAGGCTTCTTAGATAAATATTCTAATAAAAAATCCTTTTGTTCTATAATCTAAGTCAACTCATGCAAAGTAATGTTAGATTTGACCTTTTTAATGTCCTCCACTATATTATATCTAGTTCTATTGGAATAATTAGATGAATCAACATTATGTTTAGAGGTAATCCCCTTTATAAGCTCAGGGTTATTATCTGATATAGTATCAAGAGGAGTGTCAAAATTATTGGGTGGAGTTGAATTTTTCAAGGGTTGCTTATGCTCCTTATTCCTTAGAGGGTAGGTATACTTTAGATATCTCTAAAAAGCATGAATCTCTTCAGGGATATCCTCAGGCTCATTCACCTCTTGAAATGGGAATTCAAATGTTTCCACCATGAGAGTTGGGTTAGAATATTTTTATGACATTGAATAACTTTAGGTACCTACACCATTGTCTTTACTAGGGAAAATTTCAAAAGTATATAACTCTTTTTGAAAATATTCAAAAGTATTACAAAACTCTTGATAGTCTAATTCACCATTCTTTGAAGTATAATGAACTCTATAATAATTAGGCAAAGATACATCACCAAGATTTATATAAAGAACATTATTATTGGTAGATGACTCAATATTATAGTTATTTTTGTTGTTATTTTGAAATCTATTTGAAGGCATATTAAACCTTTAGAAATAGAAGTTCTTGTTAGAGATTTCCCTAGTATGGCCAACTTTATTTTGTAACTAAAGAAAATTAGTGCTTAATTTTAAACCATATTTAAGATAGATTCATTATCATTATTGGGTGCCTTAGAATTATGAACTTGAGTATTTATACTAGCTACAAGAATCAAAGCTCTCTGGTCTTGTAGATGAGATCCATTGACATAGTTGTTTAAGAATCCCAAGTTTAGGCTAGGATGTGCATGGTTAAAAGGCAATTGGTTTAGAACTGGAAGTTAATTTAAGGTAGGCATATTCTAATTATAATTGGGAATGACATTAAAAAGAGGAAATTTTTTATTAATGTTGGGAATACTATATTCCATTTGGCCCTAGGTTTGCACTTGATAATTAATGATCACATCTTCAACATAGGCTAAGGTTAATGTATTATTAACATGAGAAGATATTTCAAGAAACATAGAAGTCATGGGATATAAGGCATATTTGTATATATATAAGGCTAAAGCCTCATTAGGTCTATAAGGAACTATGGTTCTACTAAACAATTTCTAGAATCTAGCATTAAATGCTCCTATGGACTCTTTTGAGTCTCTTTTGACTATGGTAAAATATTGGTATAGGACACATGGACTAATGATTTTTCCAAAATGATCAAATAAGTAATTATTAAAATCATTCCGATTGGTTATGTATTATTTGGGAAGGTTAAGGAACCATTCATATGAAGCATCTTTGAAAGTAAATGGAAAATTTCTACATGCTACATCTTCATGAACAACATTCAAAAGTCTTAAAGCAGCTTTGAATATTTTAATGTGTTCTTTATCAATTACAACACCATTAGGACTAAAAGTAGGTAAATAATTTTTAGGATTATGAGGAAGTTCATGTATCACACCTGGAACATTGACCAAAGAACCACCTAGCCAAGCCATACCTGGATAGGGATTAAACATAGGAGCACCCTGAGTTGGTGAAGTTGGTTGAGACTTTGAAAGTCTACACTTACCTTTGTCTTGCATATATATCCTATGAAACTCTAATTAAAGGAGGGGAACCCTTATCTCTAAATTTGACCTGGTCCTTACCCTTGGTAATTCTAGCTTAAGAGCTTTGAACCCTATTTGAAATATAATGTGTAAGTCTTATATTTACATAGAATGATGATCAGACTTTCACATTAAGAAAATTTTACACAAATGTGTATAAATAATGATAAAGGACATAAATATCTAACTAAATTATCTCAAAAATGTGTTTAAACATGTAAATATGAATGATATTTACATGGTTTAAGCTCAAATAAACTCAAATTTGTAAAGATCTGCTCAATCTTTGAATAAAACAACTATTAGTAACCTCCAACATCTTGGATTCATAGATATTAAGATATCTTTACCACAATTACTCATGGATATTCAAAGAATATCTATCTTTGTTTAAATAAGGGTAAAGACTGGTATAAAACCATTACGATCATTGATGCAAAGAATACATTAATGTTTGAATAGATTTCACCAAAATTATCAAATATGTTAAATTTTTTCAAAGATCTAACTAAGGCCCTCCTTATAGTACCAATAGAATGTGTATCCTTATTGATATCTAAAAGTGTATCACAAGTGGTTCTTAAGTGTTTAAGAAACACTACTCATTTTTGAATCTAGAGAATCTAATACATGAGTTACAAGTTGTGATAATCATGTTATCTTTGGTGGAATAGAGGTAGAACAAGTTGACTATTTCACAAATTTATATTAGTTGGTGGTTGGGTGCCACCATGATTTAATAGTTGATCTTTGATTTTGGAGATGATATATGCTATTTAAAGTGAATTATGCTCAAAACCTAAGTATAAATCTAAACTAAGATGAGTATTCACAATGAAACTAATCTAAGGTGAATTGATAAAAAAGAGAAAAAAGAAGGGTAGGGTAGAAAAGAGAAGTGTTTTTAAATATTTATTCCAAACATGATGACAAATTTCTAGTTTCATCTAAACATACATTTAACCAATATATGACATGAAGTAGCATAATCTCAAATCCTATCACAAATTAGGTAAAAATATAAGGCTGGTATGAAAAGATGCAAATAATAACAAGATTAAATTTAATAATTTCACCCCTACAAGTAAATAACATTATCTTAGATGCAAGAAGAGTAAAGAAAGTGAAGTAAAACTAAGAACTTTCAACAAATATAACATTAACACAAATTAGAAGCTTTGAATTAAAATATACACCTATAGAATTCATTAAAACCATTCAAATTTTAAAATGAGACCAGACAAATGAGAGAGAAGCCATGATAGAAATTCACACAAGAAAAAATGGACAAAATTTGTATAACTCCTTGCTTATATTAATTTGCTCAAAAGTTAAAAATAGTTTTTGGCTCCAAAAACCTCTCTTCCTTTCCAAGTGCCAATACCTCTTTATATAGACCATTCATGAGGTATGCCATTTAGTAATGCCAAATTACATTTTTACATGTGTCTAAGATAGCTATCATTTTTATTACATTCTAGAACAAATGGCATTTTCTAATATACTAACCTAAAGGCAATGAACTTTACAAGCTGTACATGCCTTTACAAAAATTATATTCATTTTCCAAAATATACAATGCTAGTTACAAAATAATATTCCTAATCTAACTAAATTTGGGAACTTGGTGCTAATGTAGCCTTCTACCTTCCTTGTAAGATCTTCATTTTATAATGTTTCTCATTGATCAGTTGGAGGTCAATAATGTGTCTCATGAACAACTCTTTTTCTTGATCTCCCAAGTTACTGAGATCTTTCTCAACTCTTTCCAAAGCTTGTTTGATGCTTCTATCATCTCTTATCTTCTCCTTAAATTAAAACAATAGGCCCATGATTTTGTTATTATCATCTCCTATCTTTCCTTAGCCTTGATTCCTTACTCGATGAATTGAGAAGTTCTATGCTTGAACTCCTCATCAATGATAAGGCCTAAGACTAAGTGAGGTGGGATTTTTGATTAAGTTGTCCAATATGTGTATCATCTTATATTACTATTATATGACATCTTTATAAATATCCTCCATCTACTTGGACCAGCTACTCAGGGCTTTGATCTCAATCACTAATATAGCCATAACCATGTTCAAATAGGCTAGGCTAACTATTCTAAATTTAAGGATTTGGTTCTTGGTTAAGGATTTGATCAAATCCTTTACTTGATAATTGGAAAAATCCCATTATCCAACGTAGACCATATCTAAGGAATTTTTATTACTTATTGCCTCTTGTTTAGTTATAACTAACAATCATATTGTCCTCAAATAGCTTAAATTTATCTTATTGGATTGACAAGATGGAAATATCTTCTAAATTATTTCATTATTTCATCATGCCTTTGATGATAGCTTGTAATTGATCAGATTTTTCTTGATCCAGCTTCAATAGGTCCTCTCTAAATATAGGAACCTCACTAGGCCTCTACCCTTATACTAGAGTTAAACTAGTAAACGGTTCCACTTTTTGAAAGGTGAATTCCTCTATAGTAATCATGGCCTTATTTTATATCAATCTTTCAAATATGGTGGTCTATAGATTAAATTGAACCTCCATTGATGATTGAGTCACTTTTTGAGTTAGGGTTTTTATTTGTACTCTACTTGATGCTCCTAGGGTAGTCATTCTTTTCTCTTCTTCCTTTTGTAGAGACACAATCTATGACATAATCTCTTCATGGATAATGATGTTGAAAAACTTTGTTATTACCCAAAGATGGTGTAGAGTAGGGATTTTTTGCAATTTTCCATAGTGGACATGAATTTGTACAAATTGATCACTATTGATCTAGACATTGGTTCTAGATGTGCATATTTTAATGCAAAGCTGTTAATTTTTTATAATGCTAGATTAGTTGAAAGTTCTTAGGTTTACTTCACTTTCTTTGCTTTTCTTACATTTGAGCTAATGATATTTTATTACATGGGTGGAATTATTAAATTAAGTCTTGTTCTTATTTGCATATTTTCATACCATCTTTAGATGTTTGCCTAATATGTGATTAGATTTGTGCTTATGCTACTTTATGTCATACATTGGTTAAATGCATGTTCAGATGAAATTAGAAATTTATCATAATGTTTAGAAAAAACATCAACAACACTTTTCTTTTCTACCCTACCCTTATTTTTGATCTTTTTTATCAATTCACCTTAGATTGACTTCATTGTGAATACTCATCTTAGTTTACCTTTAGACTTAGGTTTTGAAAATAATTAACTTTAAATATCATAGATAATATCCAAAATCAAATATCAACTATTAAACGATGGTGGCTCCCAACCACCGACTAATATAAATTTGTGAAATAGTCAAATTATTTTGCCTCTATCCCACCAAGGATAATAGGATTATCACAACCTATAACTCATGCATTGGATTCTCTAAATTTAGAAATGAGTAGTGTTTCTTAAACACTTAAGAACTACCTATGATATGCTTTTAGGCATCAACAGAAGGGGTAATGACAAAATAGGTGTATCCCTTAAAGAGAGGGTCTTGGATTTAAATTATACCCCTAAGGGTCTCAAGTATACATAAAGACATAGGTTTACTCAAAGACCTACCTATAAGACATCTTAAAAGTCAACATGCATAGACAAATACCTATATTTTTGTTTATGGTATGTGTCCCACTTTGAAATGAGGCCACGTATTCCATGAAAAGGAGACAACTTAGACTATGTTGGTAATCAAAGTATGAGAATCATGAAGGGCTGATAAGATGGTCTGAGTAGATGACTAAATAGAATGATGTAAGCATATACAATTAGCTAACCTTACTCAATCAACATAAATTACATGACTAGATCAAATAAAAGTGATAAGAATATATAAGAGGGAATCTCAAGGTGATAAAGACACATTTATATCTCAAACCTTTACATGATGGTGATACTAGTCTAAAGTGACTGTCTGGTCTGAGTTACATACTCAAGACACATAAGCCTTATGTATGACTATGTAAATGAACCTTTTTATCATTATTATAAAAGATAAACCTTAGGTATATGGTCAAGACTTAAAATGTAATGTCAGATCCCTAATTTCATCCCTAAAATAAGCTAAAGGAGATTGCTCAGGATTACCAATATCAACTATGTAAACACTTATACATAGAAAAGTGATGCTTAAATTAGGATACAAGAAAGAGAAGGGATGATGAGAGGTATAAGTAGATAAGATAATGTGAAAAATATGAATATTAGATGGGGAAGGATTCTTTTAAAATTTTAGGGATACAAATGCAGCTACAAGCAAGTCGAGGTTCTAATACTCAGTCTAACCCTATAGGGCCTAAAGACACATCTAGGTCTCAAGACCCCATATCTACTTTAGGGGAAAATCCAAAAATATAGGTTAAATAAATGTAGTGTGGGGGTGTATGAAGATTTTCTAAACCCTAGATAAGGTGTTTGATGCAAGTGAGTGAAATGTAATAGTTCATTTTAGGTTTAGCCCCCCTCTCAATCTCTATTATTTTAATTAACCATATCAAGTTGCACCTTCCAAAACTCATATATATCATCATAAAGGTAATTAACACAATTATCTTAGTGGAAAGTAGGAACCTCTATGTACTCAAAATTAATAAATGAGTGAGTAGAGTTCATGTGTCCATCTCTAAGAACAAATGCTAAGAAGGTAACCTACATAAAATACCTAGTAGAGAACTCAAGACACACCTTATTTTGATCATATATCCATGTATGATATTAATTAAACCCAAATATATTTAATATAAAAGGGGTTAGTAGGCTAAAATATCATGACATGAAGTTTTGGTTTGGTAGTCCATACTGTATGAACCATCATTAAGATGGTAAATATCTAAAACCATTCATAAACCTTGGATCAAACCTGATGAATTAATTATTCCCCAAAAATAATATAAATTAAGTGGGTTGTGACATAGTCCTAATAGTATCCCCATGTCTCTTAAGCACTCAAAACACCTATTAATTGGCATGTGCAAGGGATATACTATATGAATTAGGACTAAGAGAACCATTTTAAGTTTGTGAGCAAGGATTCAAGGAGGATATGCATACTATATAGATTTATGAGGAGTTAAAGGGAGAAATGATCTCAAATTACTTTACATTATCCACCTATAGGGGCCTTTATGCCTGATAACGACTTGCAGATAGGCCTAAGCGCCCAAGTGAGAGACTATATACATACAAAAGAAGGTAAATGGATTAATCAAGATAATATATATTCTCTAAGGGACCTCAGGGGTGATGTAAATCTCATATAAAGTGGTTAAGTGCCTCAAAACTATAGCTCAGGGTCTACATTCAAACATGATGATCTAACACTTTCATTAAGGTAATGCCACTTGAAGGTTAGAGCATAGGATAAAATGAGATCATATGATATCTTAAAACTTTATGGAAATGTTAATTAGGTTTTTATAGATGTGTGATCCACTTTTATTTGTAGGGGAGAGGACACATTTGGTCATTTTGGCCTAAAAGTGTCTCAAGACTGCCCAAAATGTTCATTTCTCACTTGAGAGGCAACTTGGAAAGATCATAAATGTATGTAATGATTTCATGGGGATATGATAAATTTAAGAAAGTTTAGGGGAATTATCTATAAGATATCAATGGCATTGGTTCATAGGTTAAGTACCTAACCTCTATGACTATTTTTAAGAGTTTAGAACCCTCATAAAACTCCCTAAAACCCTAATAAGGATCTGATTAGGAAGATTTTAGAGAAAATTCATTTAAATGCATTGAGACTATCTGATAGACACTTGGTTCATATATCCCACTCAAATGAGGCTTTTAATATGGTACTGGTATGTATAGATAGTGTAAAGACACCCTTAAAAACTATAAATTTTCAAGGTTTTTAGATGAAAGTGAGGTGTAGAACCTTGTTAAGGATTGAAATAATTGGAAGAGGTGATATGGATCTTGTTTCACCTCCTCAAATCATGAAATTTTCACAAATTTTATTTTAAATACTTATGGAAACCTTCTCCAAATAGGTAAACTTAGAATGTAAGAAAGAAGTGACCTAGTCATCTAAGTGGAGTAATATTGTAAGTGTGAACTTCTTGTAAAGTCTAAATCCTTGTATAAAATGTCAATTCATATTTAAAACAAGGTAACTTAGTTATATTAGAGTTTTGATCTAGTTCTCATAGTTATCCAAATAATAAACAACCAAGAGAATAGACTGATTGTCTAATAAGCCCCTTTAATCAAAAAAATGAGGAAGTTCATGGGTGTAAAAGGCTAGTTTGTGGTTAATGATTCATCATAAAACATCTATAGCTATCCCTTGAGGCAATAAATCTCCATATCCATGGTCATTATGGAGGAGTTAGATAATTTCTGACATATAAAAGGCATCTACTTAATGCTTCATAGAGAAGGCCTAATTGGACCTTTTAAATGTTTGGTAACTGATGAAAGGATATGGAATTAACCAAGGATGGAATGAATAGAATCTTCATGGGTTAAACCTTGATAAAAATAGGCTCCAATGCCCCAAAGTTGTTTATTCAAGGAACTAGTCAACCCAAGCAACACATAGAGGACTTTGAGGGGCTATTATAACTTCTATGTGAATGGGTTATGACCATGATAGCCTCTTAATGCCACTTATACAGTAGGATTACCTTTTATTAATTTCTCATAATTCTATTTATTTAGGCCTCAAGGCATTTTTTTCTCATCCTTCAACTAGGTTTATCAAAACTCTAATAAATTATATCTTGAACCTTGAAAATCAATAAGAAAGGATATTTATAGACTTCTTTGTTATAATTAGTGTGTTTTATGGTTTGTTAACTTATATAATGTGTGATTTTCATTATCATTTATAGGTCCTATCCATCACCTAGTTGTTATATTTTCATCTTATGTAGGTCATGTGATGTGTTAGAGTGTGGTAGTTGTATTAAAAAGTGAGTTAGTTGATAGTTCCTCAAGTAGGCATCTTTTCCATTACCTTCAGGTTGTAGACCTTCCACATAGCCTTCACATGAAACAATTATGTATAGGAGTTCATCAAGAATCTTGTTTAGTCATTAGTCTTTTATTTGATTCATAAAGTGTTGTTGAAGATTAGTCAAGAAAGGATAAAATGAATATTGGTGTATCCCCATCCATAGAATAGGTTTATTTTCATGTTTTCACTCATCTCTTTTCATCCCAACATCATAAGGTATTTAGGAAAATATTTTAAGTTGATGTACTAGGGGAGGTATCCCCACAACCTAGAGTTTGGTCTTCTTATAGGTCACCCACAACCTTTAGACTAATCCCATGTTACCCCAATCCTGAAGAGAACTAAACCATCTTCTTCATAAGGTGAAGTTTGGAGTGATAACTATGCTGACACATAGGATAATCCTATTGATATGGGGGTTCATGGGATTTAAATTTTATTTTTCTAAGTTTATAAGCTTAAGATAGATAGGATGCTACCATCTAGATGTCTCTCACTTATTTGGGGGGTTCCTTGATCTTTGAATATGGTACTATCTATTGGCCTACATATCAAGCTATAGTTGAGTTGGATCATGACATGTCTCATGATCTCACTTATCTATAGAGTCACCCAATCTTGGATTTTGTATCTTTATATGTGGGCTCTAGATGAACAAGATGTTACCATGCTGATGGACCTTACTTATCTGAGGGGTTGTCTACCTTCAGAGTATGTGCATCTACCTTTTATCCATAGATGATTAAGATCATTCAATATGTCACTATATCACTTTATATATATATATATATATATATATATATATATATATATATATATATATATATATATATATATATATATATATGATTAAGGAACCCTATTAATTTTTCTTATGTCTATAGGCTCTGTATGACCAAGATAATATGATTTGGCATAATCTCACTTACCTGTAGGGTATTTAATATTAAAGAATTAGGATTGTTCTATTTTTTATTTAAAGGAATGAGATGGATACATGTGGAATTATATCAAAGATTGAGGCCCATGGAGTCTTTACCTTAAGCCATTTTAAGTTGATATAAGTAAATAACCATGATGAAGACATGTGGCACAATCTTACATGTTCAGGTGCTCATAGAAATTGGACTTATAACCTTTTGAATCATTAAACATAGAGAAGAGAGATGAATACATGCATCTTATTCATATTAATCCATGGTCTCATCAAAGGAAAAGACTTAGTTAATTCAAAAATACTTCATGAGTAAGTTTGGTGTTAACACGTGGAGTGATATTAGAGCTCATGGAGTTAGCCATTATAATTTAAATCTCAAGGACTTAGCCATCAGAATTTGAATTCATTACCACTCTTAAATTTTATTGTTTCTCCAATTATAATAGAGACATTACACAATGGTCCATGTAAGGAATATTTTAGAAAAACAACTAAGTATGAAAATTCATTCATATTATAGGGATATATCTTTGAGATAAACTAAGTAAGCTTTATTAAGGTTGACTTATAGGGTCATAACACTCTTGTGAAGAACACATAACCTTGGGAAAAAATAATTTATCTCAACTAGTCCATAGAACACAAATATAAATTCAATGAATTTCATAGCACTAAAAGCCACATAGATGTATATAATAATGCCAATATACATTTTCATTTAGACATTTAAATTTAAGTATCAATCAAATTACTAGTGAAACTATGGGGAAAATCAATCATTTCATAAATAAAATCAAGACTTCATTTTAAATAAAAAACTTAAACTTAAGACAAAGACTTCTAGTTCATATTTGGATTGATGTACTTCAAAAAAAGACCTAAACATATAAATTTTATGCCAAAATAAGGTCCTCATTTGAAAATATGAAAATGGGGTGTGTTGGTCACAACAAATGGTGACTACTATGGGGGAAACACTACCTTAGCATTTATAATCTATATTATGGGCCTATGTTACTAAATTATGATACAAGAAAATAAATCTTGCTTTAGATTAACTTAAAGGAAAAGATAGTGCTAATTTTGATTTAGCAAACAAATTACTAGGCCCTAATTCATTTAAAGGATAATTTTGTGCAAGGAATGATTCTATTATTATTTTGGATCCACTAGATAGGCTTAGACATATCTTAGGTAATTTGAGCTCCTTGAAAGGTAATTGATTTATATAATTTAGATAAGGAAATGAGGGCTTGGGACTTTTTATACTTCTATCCAGGTGTTTATAGCTCCAATAGAAATGTTTATGGTCCCATTGAAGGCCTTGATTTATTAATATCCATAGCCTAAATCATGTGATGGAGGTTGCTCAAATCACCTTTTCTTAGGAATAAACTTCCATTTTCATGATATTTAGATTTCTTAACTTTTTATGTTTATTTTCTCACTTTTTGAGGGTTGGGGACCAATATAGCCAAGGTTTATGGATAGTTCAATGAATGTTTTTCGTTAAGAAGGTTTTTTTCTTACTTAGTGATCTATCTATGATTTATATTTTATTTCTAGTGTTGTGATGACCTTTATCAAAAATGGGGATTTTATCAATTCAATTGCTCAATTATGAATTGGTGACCTCTAATCCTTTTAGTTTCTCAAAAGAAGTCATTTTATTATGTCAAGTTTAGATTGTTTTCCTTTTTTATCATGTGTTCTTTCCAATAATAGGAATAAGTATTATATATTAAAGGACTTGATATTTTCACTTTTATCGAAGCATAACTTGGTTGTTGTTTGATGTCTATTGAAGTTTTATAGAGCCTCTTCTCATGCATCCTTTAATTAAATAATTACAACAAGCTTGAGTTTGTCTTTTAAGTATCTTCTATGTACTCTTGAATAAAATTTTAAGTTGGAAACTTAAGGTTCATTGGGAAGATGGGATCTAACCCATATACCATTAGAAGAGGAGAGATTTTGAGGGATTTCTTAAATATGGTACAATAAAATCAAATGACATATTTAAATAGGGAATCTTAGTATCTAGGTTTCTTTTCTACAAACTTCCTAATGATGTCGATTGGGTTATTTTTGGTTGAATCAAACAAACCATTAACTTTTAGGTATTAGTTTGATGAGAACATCAAGGTAAACTCATTTTTATAAGCCCAATTAGTAAGCTTGATTGATTGAAATGTAAGTTAATTATCACATACTAGGGAGATTGGGGTGCCAAATTGTGTTGTTATGTTTTCCTTAAGGAACTTGATGACTTACTTGGCTATTTTATTCCTAGTCACCACTACCTTCATCCATATTATGAAGTAATCAGTGGTTATATGTATGAATTTATGGCCAACTGATGATTCTGGGTTGATGACCCTAATGAAGTCAAGTACCCATTGAGAAAAAGGATGCTCTCCTATCACATTATATAAAGGTATTATAGAGTGAAATTCATTCTTATAAAATGTCTATAAATTATGGAATGAATGTACATGGGCATGAACATATTTTAATATAGTGGGATAATAATACTTAGCTCACATAATTTTGTGCATAGTTTTAGTCCCTAAAGGATGGCCACTAATCAATTTTTCATGGAAGTTAATGATGATTTCTTTATGTTATTCTTTGGATAGACATATAAGATAGATGAATTGATATTTAATCCTATAAATCACTCACTTATTCATAATGTAGTGGGTTACCTTTAGTATAAGATATATTTTCTATGTTTGATTGAGTCATAGAGGAGGATGCCCATAAAATAGGTAGTATACAATTGGATCATACCATTATTGATGGACCATTTCTAACTAGTCTAATTACACCACTATGATCCTTGGGTTAATTTAAATGATAAAATAAGAAAGAAATTTAACTTAGACCAACATGATAGGTTTTACCTCAAGTTTATACTCTTACATATTTACCATCCATCAACTTATGTATTCTCCTAGTTCATTTTGCCCAAATAGTATACTTACAATTGGGTTTGTGATGATGGCATGCACCTTGTTTCTAACAATGTAGTGTTTGGATTTATTTAAATCCTTGAATAGGGAATAGAAATTATTTTATAAGGTGAAATACTTAATATCTACAACTTTCAATTTTTTACTCAAGAAATTGATTGGGTGCTCATCTTTGTCCAACGTTTGGGTGAGAATTATAGCTATGGTGTGCTCTGATGTGGAGGAATAAATTTATAATTCATTCATGTAGTCTTTTTTGAAAATATTGGTGCCTACATGTTGGACTATTTGATCTCTTGTAAGGCTTAACTAGCTGTAAGATTCCACTCCACCTTGGCTTCCTATTTCAACATTGTATTTGAAGGTTTAACAATTTTGGAAAAACTAGATATGAATTTTCAAACAAAGTTAATATTACCAAATAATGACATTACTTCCTTTTTAATATTAGTCAAATGTATCTTATTACTCAAACTAGCATGCTTAGGGTCGATAAAGATACCTTAATTTTTGATGATGTTTCCAATAAGCTTACCTTCTTTAACACTAAATACACTTTTATTCGGTAAATTGAGATATCATACCTTCTACATCTTTCAATTTTTTTTTGAAGATAGTGAATATGATTATACTTATGTTTTGAAAAATAATCAAGTCATCCATATAAACAATAATGCATTTACATATCAAACGTTAGAAATAAAAGTCAATAGATATTTTAAAGGTGGATTTTGCATTAATAAGGTCAAATGGAATTAATTTATAAGTGAATTTGCCCCATTTAGTTATAAATATCTTCTTGGCTTAGTCTTCCAAGTTTACCAAAACCTGATTATATACTAAGAATCCATATAAGAAGGAAATAATCTAGGATCCATTTACCATATATATCACCTCATATAAGTAAGGAAAAGGATAGTTATATTTATCAAAAGCTTGGTTCAAATTTATAAAATTAACATAGTCAAATTTATCCATTCATTTTATGAACTAGCATTAAGTTGGCCACCCAAGTAGAGTGACAAATTGGGAAGATGATCTCAATTGAGAGAAGTTGGTGTACGTCTTTGTGAATATGTGGTTCTAGTATGGGTTCATAATTCATTTCATTTGTTTAAATGGATTATGGTTATTCTTTAATGGGATATTTTGGGTTATTATCTTTGAGTCAAAGGCATTAAGGTCTCCATATCCCCAATAAATAACATCTTGGTACTATAAAATAATAATTGTGATTTGTTCAACTTCAATAGGATTGTAATTCATACAAATATGAACATTCTAAGGCTGGTATGATGATCCAAGATTAATCATTTCATAATTTTGATATAAAATTTTCAACCTCCATAGATGGGATTTTCAAGGTCAAGATCACTTTCATGGGATATCATCGCTTTCAGAACTCATTTTGTCTTTAAGTTCATAATGTCATCCTAGACACATTCTTCATTTATAGGGTCATCTCTATCTACCTCATCTATAAGTTGGGTCTTAAAATTTCCTCAAGTTATTAAGGAATTATAAAATGTGATGGTTATCTTCAAAAAACTAGATATTCTTCATATTATTATGTATTAAGGGACATGGGATGAACTCTACTAAAAAGCTTTAGAGTCCTAAATCATCTAGGGTGTCAAGTTTTCAATGGCAGTTACCAATGAATTAAACACCTAATTATATTCTCTAAGAATATGGATGACATTGAAATCATTAAAAATTTATATCAAATCCCATGCCTTATGTTTTTACTTCTTAAAATAAGACAATTTACATTGGAAATTACTTCTGGCTTGGTTCACTACTAGTTTAGAATCTCGAAACACTCTTAATTATTTGACCTCATGTTTCAATGCAAATTGTAGACCTAACATTAAGGATTAATATTTTACTAAATTATTGGTGTAAGGGAACTAAAGCCTATAATCATCTAGGTCTCATTTCCATAATGGATCAATGAGAAGAATTCCTTCTCCAAAACCTTGTTTAGAATGATCTCCATCAAAATATAAGGAACATAGACCTAGAAATTTTGGATCTTTATCATATTAGTTTTTAGTACATTTTTAAGAAAAAGTATAATCACATATGTTAGATGATATTAAGTTCATTCTTTCATTTACTATGTTGTATTTAGTGAGCATGTGTTTCATTATGATTTCTTTATCACAATGGATCTGATTGGCTACACCTCTCCAAGGAATCCACATGTAGGAGAAGTCTATATCCATGTATTCATTCAAGTTTTTAGACCAGTCTCTACTAAGTAACATACTATAAGCTTCTAGGATTTATAATACTTGAATATCTATAAATTGTTGGACTTTATGCTCAAACGCTAGTTACATATGTATATTTAAGAGCTTTCCCACTACCTTGATTATAAACTTATCCAATTGGACCACTATTTTATCTAACTTAATAGGTGTTATTCCATGTTTTTTATAAATTCATGTAGGTATGATATTCATAGAGGATCCAGAGTCAATTAAAAAATTATGAATGTTCTTTTCAAATATCTCAACCATAATGAGGAAAGTTGGGACCTTAGCCTTATTCTTATGTATAAACATGTTAGTGTGTGTAGGTTTTAGGTTGGGATGAAATATTTTATATATGAGGGACTTTAGGAGTAGATATATTTATTCAGTGATCTAGGCAAGATCATGCAAGGTGATGTTTGACTTGATCTTATTCATGTTATATACTATGTTGTACCTAATTTGCTAGTGGAAGGTTGGGTATCCTCAATTGGCTTAAGATTGATTAATTTTTAGGGTGGAAGATCATTCCTTACTCTAGATTAGGAGGAGTGGTACCATTGTTAGGAGGGTTTAACACTATAAGTGGTTACTATTACATCTTCTTACTAAGGGTGTAGTTACTCTCATGTAATTGTTGAATGTCCTACACCTCATGGTAGCATATTCTATTTCATTGTCTACATTTTTGTGTAAGTCTAATTTCTATAGTACTATGGTAGTGCTCAATAATATTAGAGAATTAGAGATTTTAACCTGATTATCAACCTTGGGGTAGTTTGGGACTACCTCATACTCTTCCATCTCTCTATGGAATATGTTGAATTCACTACATAATTTAATGTAGTTGAGTTCACCATGTTAGGTTTTATTTTACACATGGATCTATTTAGGAAAGGCTAACTTGTAGATGTTGATCTTAGGGACCTTATTAGGTGAGAAATAAAATTTGTTGTTAGAGTGGTTAAGGGATGATTATACCTTTGATAAGTTAATTTATTGTTGAAAATCTCACCACCATTATTTCTAACATGTTTGTGGAGGCTCAATAAGTCATTGTTAAGCTTTTGTACCATAAATTATATAACATCCAACTCATTCTTGGTGGACTCCTGGGGAACATTTTGGATGTTGTTCATATTAGGTACATGCATTTGATTGTGATCTTAAGTTAGTAATTAATTATTGAGTAGGATAAGGAAGCTGAGGGTATGATTAGGATTAGTGTGTCTTAAAAGATATTGATTTGTCATTATCACATGTTATGGCATGGGTATATTTTGAATAGTGAAAAAGAGGGGGTTCAATATAGGAATAGTTTATAGTGCATTTAGGATGGCTAGGGACAACATACCTTGATGATTCAGTTGTTTGTCTATGTTTATGGCCTTAACAAATTTATAGGTAAGTCTACCACTAAAGGATTTTTTTCACAAGACCATATTAGTCCATGGATATAATGTATTATTGTACATTTTAGTATGTATAGCACAATTATTTAACTATACATCTTCTAAAACCTAGAATTTAAATTTCTTATGGTTTAATTGAGTTCTCTTTTGATCTAGGTGAATAATTTGTATAACACACTTGGTTTGATTACTTAACAAAATTGGGCAAGGAATGTTTCATTAAATTAGTCCCAACTTGTGATAGATCCTTCAGGAAATTTTAGGAGCTAATAATTTACTACACATAATAGAGTAAATGGTAAAATCCTAAAGTAATCATCCTCATGTTTGACATTCATAATCCTAAGATTAGTTTTTTATAAGGTTACATGTTCCTTAGTAGTAATCCCCACACCTAGTGTGAATATTAGGAGGTATCTTTCTATGTTCCTAGGTAAATCATGGACAACTCTAGGAATGTCAATATCAGCCCTAGAAAACCATTTCATATGTGTAGATACAAGTGGAGGCCTATTAGGGAGAAACTAAGAGGATGAGCTAGTAGGTGTAACCATAGGTCTTGGTCTCCTTCTAGTAGTTTTATTTCTCCTTTGGAATTTAATGGGGATATTATTAATCATCCATGACAAGC
The DNA here is from genome assembly GCA_037957365.1 of Torreya grandis. Taxonomy (NCBI): domain Eukaryota; kingdom Viridiplantae; phylum Streptophyta; class Pinopsida; order Cupressales; family Taxaceae; genus Torreya; species Torreya grandis. Next base: position 259,792 of record JARHVA010005926.1, read on the forward strand.
TCAATATCTATTGATCCACACAATAGGCTCCAAGTTGTTCATATGTAGGTTAGTATCTTAAATATTTTTTAAATAGTGAGAAGGGGTGCCCTCCTTATATCACTAGTTTTTTAGTCTAATATCTCTATCTTAGTTGCACCTATGAGGTTAGATGCACTGAACAAGCTTAGGAAAAGATTAGGGGACTTATCTCCTCTCATTTTAGGATTAGTATTGAGATATTATAGGGTTTGATATGAGGTTATGTGGATCCATTAGATATCCTTATTGGAATATATGTCCAAGAGCTACAGGAATACCACCATAGATCTAATGCTAATTTTATCATTAATTCATAAAAGTTCTACACTTCTAGCTAGACCACTTGTAAAATGTTAAATTATAGAGTCCTACTTTTCTTCACTTCACCATTTATAAGGGAAAAGAGAGATAACTTGTTCACAAATAGACATAAAAATAGAAGAAGGGAAAGGTAGAAAGAAAGACTTATTTTTAAAGGGGAATACAAATTCTTCTAAGACCAACATGTGCCTAACTAAAATTGTACCATAATATGATAAGTTTCACGATGGCTTGGACTTTAGTCACATAGGGAGAGAATCTAAGGAGAAAGGGAAAATGTTTATTTTTAAGACTCCTTTGATAAATTAACTATAAAAGGTTTGTAGTTAAGCACACATATATCCTTATAAAATTCAAGTAAAGTGAAAGAAGTTAAACAACCTAACTAAAATAGTAGAATCACATCCTATTTAATGCATAAAATTTGTATAAAAGCATAATATATAGTCATATAACATTGGTATTAATATATTAAATCAAATTAAAGTGGAATACCTTTAAAGCAAATAGATTCATTTATATATAAAATCAAATTTTCATTATTATGACAATGTTTGTTTATAAATACATAATAGGAAGAAGTATATATAGAATAGAGAAATGGATCTTTCCTCTAAGAGGCATGATATCCCACTCTTGGATATCATGGCTTAAAGTGGTAAACTATAAATATTTATCATCCCAAATAGATAAGACAAAAAATTATTTCATGGGCCACTAAGGAGAATTGAGGATAAGTATGATGTGTACTACATATTAATGGTTTTTGTAGGCTCTACCAATGATTATATGATGAGTTCAAACCTATGAAAATTGACAAAATAATCATAGGGGAGTGTCTTAGCTGGATATATTATACATAGGTAGTGTGTGGAGTACATGCCCCTTTTATATTTATTCACTATGAAAGGTTAAGGTGTTGTCTACATGGCACTTTGTTAATATCCTTAACTAGTTAGTCCTAAAATTTTATAAATGTATAGCTATAATGCATAGGTAGTGTGTGGAGTACATGCCCCTTTTATCTTTGTGGCACTATGAAAGGTTAAGGTGCTATCTACATGGCACTTTTTTAATATCCTTAACTGCTTAGTTCTCCTAAAACTTTACAAATTTATATCTATAATTATTTGTGTTCCACCTTATTATCTTTGAATGATGCTCTAAAATCAAAACAAGTGTCCTAGTCAAGTTCCTTGGGATTGTGACACTTGTATATTCACTTCTCAATTAGGACACGTAGACTTTATCTTTAACTCAAGGACCATAATTTATTTATGTGCCAATTCATCCTATTGATGGTTAAAATTGTGCTTTGATTCTAACACCAACAATGGGAATTTTCAAGAATGTGGGACTTGTAACTTGAAACAACCTCTAGATTTTTAAGAAGCCAGTCTCTTCTTTATATCAAGCATATACTAGGAAAAGGGATAGGAATTTTAACAAAAACACAAATGCAAAGAAAGAAAATCTAACTATGGTGATGCACCTGAATGTAATTCAAATCTTAATCTAAGCACAATGAAACTATATGTAAGATTCAATTACATTTCAGAGCAACAAGGCATGATTAATGTAAAAGATGAAAACAATAGAAACAGAGGCTCACAGCTTAGACTACTTTTGTAGTGACACAGAAAATATCAACAAAGGCACATGACTCAATTTTATTATTAATTCTCCAATCACATAAGAGGCACAAAAACATGCAAAGTAACATAAACTTTCCAACTTAAGAAAATAGAACAAAGGCAAATGATATTCCCAATCATAGCTCTAGAAAGTCTAAAAACTCTTGACAACACAGCCTAGACTACTTTTGTAGTGACATAGAAAATATCAAAAAAGGCACATGATTCAATCTTCTTATTAATTCTCTAGTCACATAAGAGGCACAAAAACATGCATAGTTACATAAACTTTCCAACTTAAGAAAATAGAAAAAAGGCAAATGATATTCCCAATCATAGCTCTAAAAAGTCTAAAACTCTTGACAATTCTTCTCAAAAAATTCTAAGTATCTGATGATCCAAATATATCATTGTCTCTTTAGTGATCTCTATACCCCTATTTATGGCCTTGGATTCACTCCAGATTATTTGTGTGTTCCCAATCTAATGGCCCAATTGAAATCTAAATAAACTAGAAGTGTCTAATAGAAGATATTTCTTAGATTCTAAAATGCTCTGTCTTCCAATAGTTCATTGGCTAAAATAGATCGTAGGACACTCCCTTATATTAAATAGAAGAGGACACTTGGCCAATTCCTTGAAAACCTCTTTAAAAACCTTCTCTTCATTTAGGATGCAGTGGAAAATGACACTTGGCATGTTTTGTAGCACTTACCTAAGACACACGACACTTTCTACTTAACTTATACTCTTTTTGTGTCTTTCCTCAGGAGTGTTCTGCCTTTGACACCTATCACAATCCACTTCTTCAAAAATTTAACAAATTAATAGAAAATAAGACCCACAACATTTCTCACTCGAGCAACTTTAAAAATGGCATAGGGATAGGTGGTGATTTCTGCTTGCCTTGACAAAGGACACATGGAAATCTTTGCTTTACTTAACTAGGGATATGTGGTGATCTCTGCTACTTTTAGCCACCTTTTGAGAAACTTGCAGAAGGTGACACGTGCTAGTATCTAGATCACTCTATTTATGTTATAGAAATAATCAGGCCTCATTTCATATTTACATGGACAATGACACTTGGTAACTTTCATTTGCTTCAGAAACAAAACCTGAGACTCACCATAGTCTTTACTATATTGGTGAAAAAAATGAAGAAAATTCAGAGGTTGACACGTGGTGGCTTCCACTCTCTTTAGCTGGGATATGTGGCATCTTTCATCACTTTTAGAAAAGCAAATTGAAACCTTTCGTAATTGCCACTTGGTGCCCTCTGCCTGATCTTGACTCTTAGCTTGTTGAAACCTTTTGCTCAAAAGAGATTTGAAATGTGGATGCCAATATGAAACATGGATGCTGACACTTGTCACATTCTACTGAGTTACTATGAAATACGTGGCAATCTCTACTTTACTTATAAAATTTTTAAAAGGTGCCTCGACTAATGACACTTGATAGCTTCCACCTAACTTCAACACTTAGAGAAAAATGAATCAAAAGGAAATTATAGCCCATGCTTTATTTCAAAACTTCACCATCTCTAACCAAAGTATGTGAGAACAAAATTTTGCAGTGTGCAACTAAAAATTAGAATGAAACATAGATTATTTTTTACTCTACAATTATTGGTGACCCCAAGGACTTTTGAGCCTGCTCAAAAAGAAACCACAACTCCCGCTAGATCAAAATTTCAAAATTATAGCTTCAACAATGCTATTGGTAGGTAGACCACTCATCATCAGATAATTCCTACTTATTCTACAATTCATTGAAGGCTAAATCAAGGTTAATAATATCTTTGTGTGAAAAATTCTACAAAATCTAAATCATAGCCTTCAATTTGAATTTATGCTGGGAAATAGAAATCAAAATAGCTTCTACTTCAGGGACTAATGAATCATCCCTTAAATCTTAAAAAAATATTTGATCATTCTGCTTGACCAACATCAAAGGTTCAATTTCATCAACCATTAGCACCATGTTGTCATCAAGAAATAGAGAAGGAAGACCTAATTGTACTAGGTCTTTAATGTGCTATTTCATTTCACTGATTCCTTCTTTCATTACGTCGAGAAGCTCTCTACAACTGATGGCTATGGAATTGTAACTGAGAACCTCATTCACTCATTTAGTAGTGACCATTCTATTCTCAATTATTACTACTGACAATGTTCCATTTATTGCATCATAAAGCTTTTACAACAACATTTCAGAGTCTAATACTCTACCAGAAGTTGTAGCCAGAGTGTTTGCAACTAAATTCTGCACCTTTTCACACAATTTCTATGCATTTAGTAGGAAGGTGAGAGAAGGCCTGAGTTGAATAATATTTGAAGAGATTCTCTTCCACATGGATTCATGTAGCTCCTTCACTAGACTTAACACTTTAACATTCTTTGGCCTATTGGCCAACTCCAGTGTCAATTGTTCTGCTCTTTGTTGCTTTGCTTGAAATTGGGTGTGTATAACCATAGTATTATTCTATTCAGTTAGCATCTTTTATTGTAATTGGGTAACTTGTAGCAGGTGTTCCTCACATTTTTCTTGCAATGCTACTTTTTCCCACCTTAGGGTTGTCACTACATCATTTACTTGCATTAGCCTTGCTTTTAAGGAGTCATTTTGAGCCTGAAATGCCCAATGAGTCTGAAGAGAAATAGTATCTTGCAACTATTTATTCAGATTTTCTATCTCATTATCTCTTCTATTAATTTTTGTGGTCAAACTATTATAGTTTGCCTTTTCCTTGGCTAAATCAGCCTCCATCTTCTATAGCCTCCTTGATGTCTTCAAGTAGTCTTCAACAACTACAGAAGTGGATTCAGTTAGTAGATCAATTTTGTCTTGTGTCCTGAATAGGGACATGTCTATGGCCACTGCATTCATTGTGTAGTCTTTTAGCTCAATCTACTCACTTGGCTTGATTACATTTGGTGACAAATGAGTCACCGTCAATTACTGCTGAATGGGGTCAAATTTTGACCACAGATGGGGTGTAGCCAAGGCTTTGTTTTTCTTGATCTTCTTTTTCTCTCTTTGGGCTTCCCTTGCCTTCCTAAAAACATCTGCTTGGGTCTAGAAGGTAGAAGGAGAGGTAATGTGCCCACCCATAAAAGGATGTCCCTGTGGCAAACCATATTGAATATCCAATTGTTGGCTATGGGCAATCTAAGGGGAAAGTTTCTTGGGAATAGAAGGGGAAAAGTGAGGTAACATTAAAGCTTGAGTAGGGATAGATGGGGTGAAGTGAGAAATGGGAATGGCAGAGGTGGCAAGGGATGTCATCTAGCTAGATGGAATCATCATGCCAATAAGAGAAGAAATAGATTGAGAAGGAGAAGGAGGAATAATACTTACTTGAGGAGCAATTACAGTACTCTATAATTGGCATTGTGGGGGGTCTGTCTCCTCTTTTGAATCAAATTGAAACTGCACCCTCTTTCACTTCTTGGGTATCTCTTCTTCTGGCTATGTTTATTTTCCTTCCACATCTACTACTACCGTTAGTGGTGCTTGTGGAGAACTAGGAATTTCAATAACTAATGTTGATGGGGAAGATTTTGGTGGTGAAGGCACCACACTCTTTTGCTTTTCCATGATGCTGAGAGATTAGGGCCAAACTAATACAGTTACTACAGCTGCAGTTTACCCTGAGGTGTGTGACTCTTGGCTTGGTCCTACTCTAGCTTCCATCTCTACACCCTATGTCAACAAATTGCTTGTGTTAGGGCTAGATACAGGGGACAGATGGCACTCATCACATAGTTCTTCTCATCTCTTATTTGTGTCCACGTTCCCAAAAGAATCAGTTGTCTGACAAATTTTTTGCCTATATTTCCAATAGGCTTCTATTTTATCAGCATCCCAATCTTTATTATTTAATGCCCTTCTTAAGCTAGAAGTCATTCTGACTTTAGGTTCAAAATCCATCTACTTAACATAGAATGTTTCCCAGGGTCTATTTTGTGGAAGGGGCAAATTTGTTAATTCAACATAAAATCTAGGAGTATCTTCTCTAGGATTTTTCCTATTTTCCCAAAAAAGGTGGCCTTCATGTGCAATTCTAGTTGCAACCCTATTAATCCTTATCTAGGAAGCTATGCAACCATTTGGGTCATATACCCATTTGTCTTTGACTAGCAGGAAACCCAGGAAGGCCAGATTTCTAAGCAGTACAATCTCAACATCTCTGGCTTCTAATACCATGCTAGTTGTCATCCATGGGAGGTCATACATTTTTCTCTTCCTCTTCCTAGAGCCATATTCATTATCTACTGTAGATACCTACTTGGTGACCTCTAAGAATGCTAACCTAAGAGTCAAAATCTTAGGTAGCAATATTGGTTCCCCACAAAAACAATGGACTCTTATAATTATATGGTGGGGTCCAAAATAGAAATCACAAAGAATTGGGAAACTGGCCAGAAGGTTTGAAACACTTGGGAATAGTCTATTCATAACTGGTTTGAGGCTGAGGTGACAAAAAGTAAGGGTAAAAAATAATTCCCAAAATTCATATGGGTCACTAGTTTTTGACAAAATATGTTTCCATGCAGACATAGGAGTAGTCCTTTGGAGATTGAAACTTAGGTCATACATATCAAGATGCATATGTTGGGAAAAGATGTTAGAATTTTGATACAACATGAGGTGGAACAAATAAGAAGAGTACCTGAAAATTCCTTTTGATTTGAATTGGGCCAATTGTTCCACCATGGAGTATGCAATTTGCTCAAAAAAGTCAAGCTTATACTCCTGAGTTTTGTCAATGGTCTTCAGCCTGAAGAGGATAGCCATTTATTCTCCATAAACTACCATATCATCTTTCATGCTGAAGATGAAATCCATCATAGATAGTGCATCTTGGCTAGCTTCTGTGAACTGGGCTCTTGTTGCAGGGAGTGTAGGCATAGTAGTGTCATCATCACCTATTTGTAATTTAGATCTTAAGAACCTCAACTGAGTATTGATGTTTGCCCATGTTCTTTACATTTTAGAAATAGTGGGAAAAATAGCTATCTTATTGTGATACAAGGCTAACATGTCCTTGATAGCTTACGGTGTGATTTGCACCATGAATGGACCCTGTTGAATGGTGTTTGAGGGTGCATGGAACAAGTATGTGCATAATTTGACCAAATCAGGGCATGGATATATAGCTGGGATAATGAATTATGCCAGTTGTGAAGTCCATATCCTCATGGCAAATGTCTCATATTGTCCTACTTTGGCCCTCTGAAGACACCTTTGATGTGCCCCTTCTCTAAGAGTTTTGCTACTAGCTCTTTGAAGAATTAGGTCCATGACTCCATCTGCATAATCTTTTATCTTTATTGGGTCACTTGCTTGACCAACTTTAAGGATTCTAGTCTATGGATAGGTCTCCAATGGTTGCGTAGGAGCTGAAGCATATGAATTGCTCACAAGAAACTTGTCAAGGGATTCATACATCCCAGCTCCTTATTGTGAAGACTATGCTCCCTCCATCTCTATATCTATTCTATGATAACTGGTATGAACTTTTGCAAAATAGAAACACTTTCACTGAAGCAAGTTTACTAAGAACCACAAATGCAAGTAGCAAGATATTTTCTCATAGATGCAGGAATGTTTGAGAAACTGTAAGCGTTAACTCTTGTTAAGAGGTATTTATTAACCTATCAAGTCCCAAAATGGCATTAAACTTAGATAACCATTAGTAAATCTTACTTAATCTTTATGGGACAATGAGATAGACACGTTATGCAAGTGGTAGCACAAGGTACCTTATGGATTTCTAAAGATTTGGAAGATATTCAATGCATTGAGAAATTTTGAAGATTTTGAAAAACTCTGAGCTACTGACTACATGTTCAAAGAACACTTATTTATAAGAAAAGTGGGAAAATAAAAATGGGAAAGCAAAGCAATACGAAAAGGGGAAACTATCTAACTATAATACATTAACCAAGTATCTTTATCTCCCTCCTGGATCAAAAGAAAAATTTCTAAAGTCTCCTTCATGACTGGACAACTTATGTTGTTGGAAAAGTGATTGAATTGGATGTAGTTCTGGAGACTTGCTTTCTTTGTATGCCACATTGATTGGCCTAAATTTGAGTGAGTCTGAGTCAAAACTGCTTCCAACATATATAAACTCTTCTTGTTCTTGGAAGCTTGTCAAATGCCAGTTCTTGATACTGGCATGTCTTATCAAGAAATTAGTGACTATTTGCTCATCAATAGAAGCCCTTTGATATATATCATTTATTTTCTTATCTCCTTCTACCTTAAACTCAAGTTCTATTTCAAGATCATCCTCTTTAATGACTTCAAAATTACCAACCTCTCAAAAGGATAATTCTAAAAGTTTGTAATAATTTTGTATATGTAATTAAGTCTTAATGCTATCTTATTCATCTGCAACTAGCTCATAGCTTCCTTGAAAAATAGTATAACTTGACCCCAATGATTTCAAACAAATCATTCAAATCATGATCAAGGAAATGTCCATACTCCACATCATCTTGCAAAGTAAGAAGAAAGTCAAAAATTATCTTTTCTTTATCAGAGATAAAGGCATACACTTGTGACTTCTCACTCAGAATATGAAATTCATGTTGAGAGGTTCGAGGATTAATAAAAGAGGTATCTTTTGACTTTTCATCCCTTAAAACATTTGGGATTTTATGATCTTCATCAAATATGATGTAAGTACCTAGACCAATGGAGTCATAATTTTCATATGGGTCACTTTGCATCATTGCTAATAAATGATCATTTTCTGCTTCTTGATCATGTTCAGTCCATTTAGCTATCTCCTCAACAAAAACCATTTCTTCTTTATTCATCATAGCATGAACTACCTCTAACTTTGTGGTTGGTTCATTGGTGATGTGATCCTTATATAGTGGCTCAGATAATATCTTCATCTTTGAACCATATTTGGTTCTTAGGATGAGGTGAGACCAATCAAGGGACATATATCCTCTTATCTTGGCTGTAAAGTCTCTAGATAAGCATAGGCCAAATACAGGAGGTATATCTATGACTACTACATCTTGATTTACAATTATATTGGGACAAGTATATAATTGTAATGGGAGTTGTTTAGTTCTCCCTATTGTTTGTACTGCTTTGCCATCTAGCTGCATGACTCCTTTAGTGAGTGGTTCATACTTTATTTTTAAAGCATCAGCTATCTGCTTAGGAATTACTATAGTACTAGCCTCTGAATCTATCATTGCATTATGCATCAGTTTCTTGCCAACTATCAAAGGTAAATAGAAGGGATCCAGTTTGGATTTGCTTACCTCTCGTGCATTATTCACTAGGGCTGTTGTCTGTAGATGAACTATCTTTGAGCTTTTCTTTTTCAGTAGGTCCTTCTTTGATAACAGTACATTTGGGCACTACTTGGCCTTGTAGAGCTTCTTGTAGTATTGTCTTATATTTAGGAATAGCCAATATATCCCATATTGATACTTGTGCTAGAGTCTTCTTCAATTGATCCACCACATTTATTGGTCTGAGTCTGAGTTCTTTGAAAATAAGGATACCTTGCCTTTTCTTGAATTTGTGCAAGAATCACTTGATTCTACACAAGCTGAGGTACTTCTTGTCTGACAATTGTGTTTCTTTGTTCTTGAAATGGAGGATTCTCCATGACTTGACTATTTATAACTTCAGGCTGTTCCACCATCCTTCTCTTTGATCTAGTATAATAATCTGATTGCACCACTGGTTTCTTGGAAGTGGAAGTTTCATTCAAGAAAATTGATTCTTCATCTTCAACCCATGAGAATAAATCATGTTCCTAGGCTATTTATTCCTCTTGTTGCAAAGACATCCCTTGCATCTAAGCCATTAAGACTAAATTTTGCATACCAGAAGATTGGTAGACTTGATTGTCACTAGTACTTGCAAATTTTCCATCCATTCTTCTTTACTCTGCCACCTTTTGTTGTAGATTACCCATGGGACAATATCTAGGAATATGAGCATTATTTCAAGGGAAACACTAGGCATTAGTACCATTTGCATAATTATCTTTCCCTTGAATGATCTCCCTATGTGAATTGGGAGGAATAGTATGTGAGGGTGTAGGGACTGCAACTAATTAGTTTGCTAGCTGAGGGTTATTTTGCCTTTGAGGACCCTGATATTGGTTTGGCTGTGATGGAAATCTATTTCCTTGATAGCCTTGATATTGGGGTTTAGTATAAGTATTCTATTGTCTTTTCATATTAATCATCTCATTAGAAAATGTCCTTAAGATATTCTTGATATCATCTAGCTTAGATGACTAGGAAGGGACAATTTCTTTAGTAGGTGGTTAAGGATATGTGTACATAGACATAGGTGGGGTTATGGATTTAGGGGATTCTTGAGGTAATGGCAAGGAAATATCTAGAAACATGGGCATGGGAGGCATTGGAGACAACTTTTCAGCATCTATCAAATTATTTTCAGCTCTGACTGCATAGTCATAAGTCTCTGGCAGAGTCTGACCTCCAAGTGACTAAATCATAATAGATATTTCTGAATTTAAAGCCTTAAGATAAAACACTATAGCCATACCTGGTAATGGTCTAGCTATAGTAGGAATCCTTTCCAAGTCTTTTGAAATTTGGAATTGACGTCAGTCAATGCTTCTTGTGGTGCCCTTTGGATGGTAATTAATTGCCGTAATAAAGAAGACTTATCACCCTTCTCTTCAAATATTTCAAAGAAAAGATCTCCGAGATGATCCCATGTAGATATGGTATTTGGGGTCAAAGACCAATACCATTCTAGAGCTTTCCCTTTAAAAGAAGTTGCTAATAATCTTATGGCCACATTTTTCTATGTGACAACATGTATAACATAGACATCTGATACATCCTACAGATGTTCTTCAAATGTTTTGAAGTCTTGCCCACTAAATTTGGGTAGAGTTTTCAGGGCATTCACTAGGATAGGGTCCCAAGTGGCTAGTGGTATTGGGAGAATCAAAGGACTACTAGTATTCCAACTTGCATAATTTCTTAGGGCTATAGGGGCTCCCATATTTACTGTTGGTATTGGTATAAATTGATTAACTCTTCTTCTAGGACTAGTTACCAATTGTGTCAAAAGAATACTTGGATTTATAGCAAACTGAGATCTGGTTACTAGTCTGTAGCTTTGACTCCTCGTAGCTCTCTGGTTCATATGATCTTGAAATAAACTTCAATATAGTGTCCCATTGGGCATGCCAAAAATTATTGATGGTTAAAATTGTGATTTGATTCTAACACCAACAATGGGAAGTTTCAAGAATGTTGGACTTGTAACTTCAAATAACCTCCAAATTTTTAAGAAGCTAGTCTCTTCTTTATATCGAGCATATACTGGGAAAAGGGATAGGAATTTTAATAGAAACACAAATGTAAAGAAAGAAAATCTAATGATGGTGATGCACCTGAATGTAATTTGATCCTTAATTTAAGCACAATGAAACTATATGTAAGATTCAATTACATTTAAGAGAAAACAAGGCATGATCAATGTAAAAGATGAAAACAATAGAAATAGAGGCTCACAGCTTAGACTACCTTTGTAGTGACATAGAAAATATCAACAAAGGCACAGGACTCAATTTTCTTATTAATTCTCTAGTCACATAAGAGACACATAAACATGCATAGTTACAAAACTTTCCAACTTAAGAAAATAGAATAAAGGCAAATGATATTCCCAATCACAGCTCTAGAAACTCTAAAAACTCTTGACAACACAGCCTAGACTACTTTTGTAGTGACATAGAAAATATCAAAAAAGGCACAAGATTCAATCTTCTTATTAATTCTCTAGTCACATAAGAGGCATAGAAACATGCATAGTTACATAAACTTTCCAACTTAATAAAAATAGAATAAAGGCAAATGATATTCCCAATCATAGCTCTAGAAAGTCAAACTCTTGACAATTTTTCTCAAAAAATTCTCTCTAAGTATCTGATGATCCAAATATATCATCCTCTCTCTAGTGATCTCTGTACCCCTATTTATAGCCTTGGATTCACTTTCAATTGTTATGTGTTCCCAATCTAACGGCCTAAATGAAATCTAACCAAACTGGAAGTGTATAACAAAAGATATTTCTTAGATTCTGAAACGCTTTGTCTTTTGACAGTTCATTAGCTGAAATAGATCATAGGATTCTCCATTCTATTAAATAGAAGAGGACACTTGGCCAATTCCTTGAAAACCTAAAAACCTTCTCTTCATTTAGGATGCACTAGAAAATGACACTTGGCATGTTCTACAGCACTTATCTAAGACACACGACACTTTTGGCTTAATTTATACTCTTTTTATGTCTTTGCTCATGAGTGTTCCACCTTTGACACTTATCATAATCCGCTTCTTCAAAAATTTAACAACTTACCACAACATTTCTTGCCTAAGAAACTTTAAAAAGGGCATAGGGATAGGTGGTGATTTCTTCTTGCCTTGACAAAGGACACATGGCAATCTCTACTTTACTTAACTAGGGATATGTGGCGATCTCTGCTACTTTTAGCCACTTTTTGAGAAACCTATAGAAGGTGACATGTGTTGGTATCTACATCACTCTGTTTATGTTATAGAAACAATTGGGCCTCATTTCATATTTACATGGACAACAACACTTGGTGGCTTCCACTTGCTTCAGAAATAAAACCTGAGACCCACCATAGTCTTTACTATATTGGTGAAATAAAATGAAGAAAATTTAGAGGTTGACACGTGGTGGCTTCCACTCTCTTTAGCTGGGATACGTGGCATCTTCCATCAATTTTCGAAAAGCAAATTAAAACCTTCTACAATTGCCACTTGGCACCCTCCACCTAATCCTAACTCTTAGCTTGTTGAAACCTTCTGCTCAAAAGAGATTTGAAACATAGATGCTGCTATGAAATGTGGATGCTGACACTTGTCCCATTCTACTGAGTTACTATGAGATACGTGGCAATCTCCACTTTAATTATAATTTTTTAAGGTGCCTCCACCGATGACGCTTGGTAGCTTCTACTTGACTTCAACACTTAGATAAAAATGAATCAAAAGGAAATTAGAGCCCGCGCTATGTTTCAAAACTTTGCCGTCTCAAACCAAAGTATGTGGGAACAAAATTTTGTAGTGCACAACTGAAAATCAGAATGAAACATAGAGTATTTTTTACTTTACACATCCTTAAAATGATATATATGTATTTATAATTCTCCTTGGACCCAACTTAATGTATTTTTCTCCATTTTTTCTAGAGAGGAACACATGGCACAATGTCATAGATTTTGGCCTCTTAGTCAATTAAATGAGCCATATGCTTTTCCATGTGTTTAATTTTCATGTATATGGGACTTGATTTATTTTTCCTTGGCTTTTTGAACATGATTTAATAAAATATATACATGTATCATGATCCCATTAGTTTACTTGGTTGCTGAGCTTTGACATATGTGCCCTTGGGGCTTCGACTAGGGTTAATAAAAAATGTTAACACATGGAACAATCCTTTTGATCTAAAGACTCGAGAGATTTATATAATATTTTTATCTATCTACATGTTTTGAGTTAGAAAGATGATACCACATGGATAGGCCTTGATTATGTTAGTCATAGATGAGTGGGATCATACCACATGGCATGATCTCATTTGTCTAGGTGATTAGGGCCCTCAATACTTGGGTTGCTTCATTATTTTTATATAGAGGAAAGATATGTAGGCATGTGGAATTATCTTATTGATTTAAGGGATATTGGGCTTCACACTTTATTTTCCTAAATATTTAGGCTCTAAATATCCAGGATGCTACCACATGGATGGCTCTCATTTCTTTTAGGGTCTCCTATCTTTAACTATGGGACTATGTGTTAGCTTGTTTTATAAACTATGGGTGAGTATGATTGTGCCATGTGGCATGATCTTGATTATCTAGAGTATTTCCCAGTCTTAGACTATGTATCTATGTTTGTGGGATCTAAATGAGTAGCATGTTACCATGTGGACAACCCTCACTTTTAGGGGGATTTTTTGCCTTCATCATATGCATACCTAATTTTTATCCATAGATGATTTACATAATTTCATGTGGCATGTTATCACTTATCCAAATGATGGGGAAACTTAAGAATTATGCCTCTACCTAGAGTCTTCAGATGAGTGGGCTCTTTACATGTAGTAGTATATCTCTTACCCAAAGCGTATTTGATATTTGGTACTTCATCATATTATATTTTTGATCTATAGGAATGATATGGAGACACACATAATGATCTTGGATCTTAGGGCTTCATAAATTCTTTACCTTGTCTATTTTAAGTCGATAAAAGTGAGTAACTAGGATGAATACATGTGGCATAATCTTAGTTACTTGGGTGCTTAAGGAACTTGGAATAAAAACATTTTTACTCATCATTTATGGAGAATTTAGATGATTATACTCATCCAAATATGATTAATCCAAGTGCTCACTGAAGGAAAATGTTTAGCTTCTTTGACAATCCTTCATAGGGAACTACATATTGGCACGTGGAATAATCTTAGATCTCAAGGAATTAGCCATTAGAATTTGAATCTTGGTAATTTAAGAATTGAAATTTTAATTCATTACTACTCTTAAATTGTATAGTTTCTCTAGGTGAAAGAGAGACATGCGATGGGGGTCTATGTAGGGAAACTTTGACTAAGTATGAAAATTCAATCATACTATAATGGGATATTTCTATGTTGGACCACATAAGATTTGGTAAGGTGGACATATGGGTTCATAACACTACTAAGAATAATAAATAATCTTTGGAAGAAAAAAAGTTAGCTCGTTTAGTCCATAAAACTAGAATTTGAATTCTATGTACATCATAACACTAAAAGCTGAATAGATGTATAAAATAAATAAAAATAGACATGTTCATTTAGACATTTAGAATCATGTAACAACCCAATTAATATTGAAACTATTATTAAATCTAATAATTATATAATTAGATAAATAAGTCATTATAAATAAAAAAATTAGACTTAAGATAATGACTTCTAGTTTAGTCTTAGACCGATTCATTTCATAAGACCTGAATATGGATATTTTAGGATAAAAAGGGTCCACATTTGAAAATATGAATATAGGCATGTTAATAAAAAAATGATGCCCATGATTAATATTTTATATACCATTTTATGTATTCATTAACAAGTTCAAGTTACACACACACACATGTATGTATGTGATGATGATGATGATTCATTTTGAGTATATGGACTTATAGATGTATATTTTGATTATGATGATTTAATATTTATGTGTTGTTGACTTATTTCTTCTCGTGGGATAAGAAAGGGTTAGCATATGCCAAATTAACACTTAAGCTAAACCTTGGTCACCATATTGTGTCTTTTTAAGTGTCTTGATAGCCAAAGAGGAGGTAATTTTTTCTTAGGAAGTGAAGCAACATTTTCAAGTAATGAGTCATGTCAAAAGTGTGATGGTGGCTCCCATCTCATATTATTTGAGAATTATGTCAAGGAATATTTTTTTGATAATTATGTATAGGAGTATGTTCCAAGACTTGAGGTGTTATTTATGATCTAAATGAGCTCATGGAGGGTGATCTAACACACTGCAACTTATAACCAATCATATGCTCAATTGAATATGCTAGGAACCTACATAAATGAGGCTAGAATTTGGGAGATTAGTGACCAATTTGAAAAAGTTTTGTTGGTTAAATATTTTGTCGATCAGCATACTGATAAACAAAATAGGTCTGATTAGCCAAAGTAGGAAGATTAGTCATCCAAATGTGTAGGTTTACCACATCAAAAGGGGATTGATCTCTCCTCTCATCAAGGGGAGGTTCCATATATATATATATATATATATATATATATATAGAAAATAATACTCAAGGTAGGATGAACCATCCATCTCTCTTTCTTCAGAGATGATGTGTGCAAAACAAAGGAAAAACTCAAAGGAAATGATAGAAAGCACTCCTCTTCTTTCAGAAGTACTATTCAAAAAACCACAATAATACTTCTAATAGTAACAACAAAATTAACAAAGGATGTAATAACTAGAAAATTGAGATACAACACAAAGTTTCGACCTGAATTGCTCAAGAGTAAGATACAAAGGACAATGAGGGCACAAATTCACCCCAAGGTCATTTACACAATAATGAAAAGAAAACACACTAAAGGCAATTATGGGGGCACAAAGTCTCTCCACAGTTGACTCTTCAGGACACCTTCTTGACTGTTGTCACTAATTTTTCTTGTTGAAGTAAAGGAACAAAAGATATATTAAGGTAAAAGACAATAATAGTTTCCTCAACAACAAATATATTACAGCACAAAGTCTGAAAAACCACTTGCTTTCTTATTCCAATAACAAAATATGATAAACAAACTGAGCTCAAAGTCTCAGAAGTGCCTTTCAATTTGGGCAGAGTTTCATTCTGATTGTCAAAAAGAGATGCCTTTACAATAGAATAGTAACACATCATGTTTTATTGAAATATGTTAAGAAGACAAGTTGGAACTTAGGGGCATTTACCCATTTGATTTTATCAATGTCCACCTGGTGATCTGATCTTACTTTCATCGTTCCTCCTTTTTTGGTTAATTAAATCAGGTCTTATATTCAATTTGCTGTTCTGTTCTTTGCTCATTTTCTTCTAGTCTTGGCCTTAAAACCTATGAATGCATTTGGGTCTATAGATTCAAAGGATCAACGGTTATTTTATGAGCTTTAAAATTGACATTCATGCACCCATCACTATGTTTTCAATGTCTAGTTCCTTGTCTTGAATTTGACGTCTTCGGGCACATCACCCCTTGGTCTTTCTTTGACTTTTCTATTTGGCACTTTCTTGGAAAGAATATGCCCTTTCAGGCCTTAAGAAATGATCCACTTTGGGTTGAGAAGAGATCCCCACAAGGTATCTACCCTTTGGGCAGTCTTTGAATGGCCTTCAGGCTTCTTGTTTTACATCTTCCCAAAGGGAAGGTGACCCTTTAGTTTCAGGGATGTATCCTTCTATTCGGTAGCCAGGAGTCCCCCACAAGGGCACCTACCCTTTAGTGGCCTTTTTCAGGTTTCCTATAGGCATTTTCCCTAGATAAATTCTCACAGACAAAAAGTCCACAAAAATTTCCCATGGACAAAGAGTTCACAGAAAATGTTCCTATCACTTTTGCCTTGGTTATTTCTTCGAGCTTTCTACCTGCAGCTTCTCCAAATTCTTTCAAGCTTTTTGTCTAAAGGAATTCCTTCAAACAAAAAGTCCAAAGGAATTGCTTCTTGCCTTAGTCTTTTTCAAATGCCTTAAACACAAATCCAAAAGAATTTACCTTTTGAGGCTTCTTTGAAAATGACCCTTCTGAAGGGTACTTTTGTCATCCAAGTGCCCTCCGCAAGGGCACTTTGTCCTTGAGGAGGCTCTTTGAACTTTTGCATTTGAACTACTCCTTTGAACTGTCTGAGTGAACTTCTCTATTGAACCACTTCATTGAACCATGGCAATGAACCACCTTGTTGAACCAAATGTTGAACCAAGCCGATGAACCAAGATTTGAACCAAAATGGTTACAGCTGATGGCTCAATTGAATAAACCAAGCAGATGAACTAAGTCATTGAACCATTTGTTTAAACCAACCATTGAACCAAGTTTTGGTTTAACAGTTTAAATGAAGCCTTTGAACCATGTGTTTGAACCTACCTTTGAACCAAAAGATGTTGAACCAACCGTTGAACCAACGGTTCAAACAAATCCTTGAACCAATTGACGAACCATCTGATTAAACCAAAGGATGAACCAAAATGTTGAAACAAAGTAGACAAATTGATTAAACTAAAATCATTGAACTGATTGAATCTTGAACTCGTTGAACCTTTAAACTAAAGTGGTTTAACGGTTCAATGGTTTAAGCCTCTTTTTCTTGAATGCTTGCTAATAGACATTTTTTATTGAACCAAGGCACTGAACCAATCTTGAAAATGACCAAGTGTTAGAAACTAATTCTTTTGGTTAAACTCACCTGCAAAAGCCTTTAAACCTATAGAAATGAACCTGCCTAAAAAGTCTGTAGAAATCAAATCTATAGAAATCAACCTATAAATCGCATTGAACTTGGCTTGTTGAGTCTATAGATTTTCTCTTCTTGTTGAGTTTGTAGATTTTCTCTTCCTACAGAGTCTATAGATTTAAGCCTGTAGAGTCCATAGATTTAAGCCTACAGAGTTCGTAGATTTTTGAGAAGCTTGAAAAATGAGGAATTTGAATGTCCAAGACAAATTTTGAAATGAGAAGAGACAATTTTGGTGTGTAGGACCAAAATAGTTCAAATGTTGTCTCAAAAATGAGTGATATTTTTGGGGGACAATAGCTAGCTCCAGTTGGGGAACTTCTATCAATTGTAAAAAGAATTGAAAGGAGTAAAATCTAGAATCTCCAGTGTCTTCATATGTACCATTTTGTTATAGAGTCATGCTACCCAGAAATGAAAGACATCAAAAAAGGAAACAAACAAAACAAAATAGAATTAAAAACTATACAAATATACATATATATAGATGCAATAATCTGATACTTCAAGAGTTGAAGTGTTTCAAATGCTACCTCTTAAGAGATAGTAAAAATAGTGATTTATCCTGGCAAACCAATAAGAAACCATTTTGCCCCCAAAAATGGTGATGGGTGAATGGAGCTCTCCACCAAGAAACCAATTTTTTGTGTCTTCATCTTGGCCTTTTCTTATTCTTATTCCAAGGCAGGATGTAGTCTTCAAACTGGAAACCATAACTCCTTGCTTTCTTGGTGAAGGGTTCCTTTGCCTAATTTTGATTTGTAGTAGCATGGTCTATTACCATAATTGGTTGTTCTTCTAGTTTAGTCCAGCACATGATTGGATTGTCCACATCAAACTCTTGATAAACTATCAGTTTAGCATCTCCTTTGATGTGGAGTTTGATTTCTTCATCTTGAGTAATCTTTAATCTGAGCAATAGAGATTCACATCCAGCTATGTTGTTGGTGTTGCTGACTTGCAAATCACATGAAGGAAGAGTATCTCCTTGAGGAGATATCAACATAGTCCTAACTTCATCATTGGTGGAAGAATTGTTGTTATCATTAGAAGTCGATCTCCTATCAGATTTTTCTTTATTAGAGATGGAAGATCCTTCCTTGTTTATACTGCACCCTACCAATTCTCCTGAAGTCTTGTTTGGATCAATTCCTAGATTTTCAACTATAGGAATTTCATTTGTAGAAACATGAACATCCTCTATGGTAAAGAAATAATTACCCTTACCTGAAGACTCAAATAGAATTTGTGCTGTAGGGGCTGATGTTTGGATGACCACATATTTTGCCTCCTTTTCAAAGAGCAATATCTTCATCATGCCTTGGATAGGGATCCTTACTTTGGATAGGTCTATGCTTAATTCTCCTCTCACGTCCTTGCAAAAATTTTGTCCAAGCAAAATGCCATAGAATGTTGGGATGTCAGCCACCAATATAGTCATCTTGATTCTCTTTTCTAGAAAGGCTGCAAATACAAATTGGGCATCTTTAATTTGCCTTAGTAATGGTACTTGCTTGTTCTCCATGGAGAAACATCTCCCAAAGGTTTTGGTCAATGTGAGACTTAGCTACTTTAGCAGGCATGACATTGCCAAATGCCCCATAATCAATGATGTAATTGTTGAGCTGATAACCATTTATTAATAGGGAAACATAGAAAGGTTTTATTTTCCCAGGGGCAGCTGGAGGAGTAATGACAAGATTATTTGGTATGGGCATGTTCTTTGGGGAATCAAGAATTATTTTTTTAACCTCTTGTCTTGCAGGGATGGTTTGGTTCTTGATACATTGGACCAACCTATCCAATTGATTAGGATTGAACTACAAGTATTCAAATTCAAACATTTGTATTTTTGTCTTTTTGACATGATCAATTATGTCAAATGGCTGAATTAGACTAGGAACAAAAGAAAGCATTTCAATTTTTTGTGTTTTAGGAGGGATGGGAGGTGGGCTGGTTTGTGAAATTAAAGTAGAAGGTGAAGGTGAAATTGATGTACTTACATTTTGGGTGATCACCAGATCCTTTGATTTAAAAGGTAGAGGGGTTCCACACTTAGCAATCATAACTGCTGGTTGAGATTGCTCCTCTGTCTTCCATTTATTAGCTTGCTAGACTGATTGGTTCTTGGACCTAGTAAACACTACATATGATCCATCAATAGCTTCTCCTTTGCTTTTGGGTTCATCCTGGTAGTTTAGGAAACTAATGTGGGAGTCGCCAATTGATTCTTCTTGATTGTCTTCAAGGAGATCAACATCATTTTCTTGATTCAATTCAAGCTAAAAAGAGAACTCTGATTCTGCTTCAAGATATCCCATTGCTAAATTGGTTAGAGGAGCTTCAAGGGCAAGTTTCCCTTATGGGGGAGGAAAGCAATTTTGTTGCCCTTGATTCTTGGAAGCATTGCCCTGATATGTCTAATTTGGGAATGTCCTTCATGGCATATCTTTGTATGAAGGAGTAAAAGACATTCCTTATGCCATTTGCTTTTTCAAGGATAGCACTCCATTTACCAGCTTTTGCACCATTGGATCAGTGGTGCTTATAGATGCATATTCAGAAAATGATGAGGATCTATTTCTATTTAGATCTCTTCTTATCTTCCCTACTAAGATGAGATCATCTTCTACCTTAGTGGCCAAAAGTTGAGCTGTAGCAAGATCTATTTGACCAACACGTCTCAAGAGAAAACTTACTTTAGGTAACTGAGAATTAATGAAGAATCTTTTGAGATTCTCAGCTGTAGGCCGAGCAATTACAAGAATTCTATTCTCAATTTGTCAAATTTGGCTATGAAGTCTCTCATAGGCTCATAAGGCTCTTTCTTCATCTGTGTAAGTTGAGCCAAAAGTGCATGTGCATCTTTTGCAAGTTTGAATCTAGCTTTAAACTTAGGTTTGAGGGTATTCTAATCAGTTACTAACTGAGCCTGTAGATGATAAAACCAATCTATAGTAGCACCTTGTAGTGTCTCCACAAAAAGCCTGACTGCTACATATTCAAATTCTACTCTAATTACTCCACAAGCTATGCTAAAGGCTGCAATGTGTTCATC
The DNA here is from genome assembly GCA_037957365.1 of Torreya grandis. Classification (NCBI taxonomy): domain Eukaryota; kingdom Viridiplantae; phylum Streptophyta; class Pinopsida; order Cupressales; family Taxaceae; genus Torreya; species Torreya grandis. Next base: position 280,904 of record JARHVA010005926.1, read on the forward strand.
AAGATGAACTTTCCCATCACCATAGAATTTGGGGAAATTCTTCCTTGAACTGCATGGAAGCTCATGTAGAGGTGGAGAAAGATTGAGAGGACCAAAAGCATTACCCCAGGGGCCTTGAATTGCCACTATAGGATTATGAAAAGGAGGAATAACAAATCTTAGAGGGGTAATTACTGGCAAAGATTTATCAACAATAGAAGTAGATACTTTGTTTGGCAATAGAGATCTAACTTTAGTAGGAGGAAAGCTCTTAGTTCATTGGAGATGAGACGGTGAAGGAAACATATCAAAATCACTTTGTTGTACCAACTTGAATATAGGGTCAATAATACCTTTAGCCCTTTGTCTTCGTGTATACCTTGAATCTGCCAGATTGTGAAACAAAAATGGAAAAGAATGGACCTTGCTTTAGTTTAAATCTTGAGGCTTTAAACTACACACTCTTTCTCAGTAGTTCTGGTTTTGTAGACCAGATAAAATAATAGAGGGGGAGGAAGATGGTAAGGCTATAAATGGATAATGGGTAAGACAAGTAACAGAGTCTCCAGAATCTATAATGGATAAGGATTATAATGATAATGGGTAAGACATAGGTGATGTTTTAATTTGAAACTTTAGGTTTTAGTAACAACAAAATGTAACAAAGGATGTAATAACCAACAAATTGAGATACAACACAAAGTCTCCACCTAAATTGCTCAAGAGTAAGATACAAAGGACAATGAGGGCACAAAGTCGCACCAAGGTCCTTTACATAGAAATGAAAAGAAAACACACTAAAGGCAATTATGGGGGCACAAAGTCTCTCTAAAGTTGACTCTTTAGGACACCTTCTTGATTGTTGTCACTAATTCTACTTGTTGAATTAAAGGAACAAAATATATACTAAGGAAAAAGACATAAGAATAGTTTCCTCAACAACAAAGATATTACAACACAAGTCTGAAAAACCACTTGCTTTCTTATTCCAATAATAAAATATGATAAACAAACTGAGCTCAAAGTCTCAGAAGTGCCTTTCAATTTGGGTAGAGTTTCATTCTGATTGTAAAAAAGAGATGCCTTTACAATAGAAGAGAGTCCCTTATATAGCCTCTTCAAGAAGGACTGGAGAATAGTAACACATCATGTTGCATTGAAATCTGTTAAGAAGACAGGCTAGAGCTTAGGGGCATTTACCCATTTGATTTTATCAATGCAGAGAAACAAGTCACGCTATTGAAAGTTTGCAACTTTCAATGTCCACCTAGTGATCTAATCTTACCTTCATTGTTCCTCCTTTTCTGGTTAATTGAATTGGGTCCTGGATTCAATTTGTTGTTCTATTCTTTCCTCATTTTCTACTAGTCTTGGCCTTAAAGCCTATGAATGCATTCAAGTCTATAGATTCAAAGGATCAATGGCTATTTTATGAGCTTTAAAATTGATGTTCACGCACCCGTCACTATGTTTTCAATGTCTAGTTTGCTGTCTTGAATTTGACATTTTCGGACACATCACCCCTTGGTCCTTCTTTGGCTTTTCTATTTGGCACTTTATTGGAAAGAATTTTCCCTTTTAGGCCTTAAGAAATGATCTACTTTGGGTCAAGAAGAGCTCCTTGCAAGGTATCTACCCTTTGGGTGGTCTTTGAATGGCCTTCGGGCTTCTTATTTTGCATCTTCCCAAAGGGAAGGTGACCCTTCAGTTTCGGGGAAGTATCCTTCTATTCGGTAGCTAGGATTCCCATATAAGGGAACCTACCCTTTGAGGTCCTTTGGTGGCCTTTCATAGGTTTCCTACAAGCATTTTCCCCAGACAAATTCCTACAGACAAAAAGTCTGCAAAAATTTCCCATGGACAAAAAGTTCACGGAAAATGTTCCTATCACTTTTGCCTTGGTTATTTCTTTAGGCTTTCTACCCATAGCTTCTCCAAATTCTTTCAGGCTTTTTGTCTAAAGGAATTGCTTCTTGCCTTAGTCTTTTTCAAATGCCTTAAATAGAAATACGATTGAATTTACCTTTTGAGGCTTTTTTGAAAATGACCCTTTCAAAGGGTAATTTTGTCATCTAAGTGCCCTCCACAAGGGCACTTTGTCCTTTGGGAGGCTCTTTGAACTTTTTCATTTGAACTGTTCCTTTTAACTATCTGAGTGAACAACTCCATTGAACCACTTGGTTGAACCAAACATTAAACCAATCTGATGAACCAAGCTTTGAAACAAAATGGTTCAAGCTGATGGTTCAATTACATGAGCCAAGCCTTTGAACCAAGCAGATAAACTAAGTTATTGAACCATTTGTTTAAACCAACCGTTGAACTAAGTTTTTGTTCAATGGTTCAAACAAAGCCTTTGAACCATGTGTTTGAACCCACCTTTGAACCAAAATATGTTGAACCAATCATTGAACCAAGCTTTGGTTCAATGGTTCAAACAAATCCTTGAACTAATTGACAAATAGTTTGATTAAACCAAAGGATGAACCAAAACATTGAAACAAAGTAGATGAACCGATTGAATTGAAAGCATTGAACTAATTAAACCTTGAACTCATTGAACCTTTGAACCAAAGTGGTTTAATGGTTCAACGGTTCAATGGTTCAAGCCTCTTTTTCTTGAATGCTTGCTGATAGACATTTTTTATTGAACCAAGGCACTAAACCAATCCTAAAAATGACCAAGTGTTAGAAACTGATTCTTTTGGTTGAACCCACCTGTAGAAGCCTTTGAACCTATATAAATGAACTTGCTTGTAGAGTCCATAGAGATCAAGTCTATAGAAATCAACCTGTAAAGCCCATTGAACTTGGCCTATAGAGTCCATAGATTTTCTCTTCCTACTGAGTTCGTAGATTTTATCTTCCTATAGAGTCCTTAGATTTAAGCCTACAGAGTCCGTAGATTTCTAAGAAGCTTGAAAAATGAGGAATTTGAATGTCCAAGACAAATTTTGAAAAGGGAAGAGACAATTTTGGTCTTTAGAATCAAAATAGTTCAAATGTTGTATAAAAAATGAGTGATATTTTTGGGGGACAACAAGTTTGATCAATTTTATGTAAGACTTAACATAATCTAAGGTTCTTTAGAAAATGTTAAGATATCTATTCCCCTCCACTGATGTTTCTTTTGAATTTATGCCTATTTTCCCTTCTTAATGGGTGTATAAACCATGATTATTATACTTTTATGATCTCTAAGACATCATTAAAACATTAAAAAGAGTCAAAATACTCCAAAATGGGCCTTAGTGTCATCTTAATGCCTTTATAGGATAGTTTTATATGTAAAAGGTATCAATTTTAGGGGTTAAACACTTTCCATCCACCAAAAAGGGGCCCACACATGTGAAAAATGAATTTTTACCTTCCTTACACTCGTACTCCCTATTTTGAAAGAATTTTTGACTTCTAATTTCTCTCCTCTTCCCCACCAATAGAATTTCAAGATCTCAACCCTATGAAAACATATGAAAATGATGCTTTATAGGCATTTTAAGGCTTATACTAACCTATATAGTATGGTTAACGTAATAATAAGGTTAGGAACTTCATGAGGGGTCTCTATAGAAACCTTAAATAAGCATTCATGCTATAAATGTGTATGGAAAGGCATAAGTGGAAATAATATATCCATCAATCCATTGGCAAACTCATAAGGGCCAAACTAAGATGGATGGTATGGTATGTATAGGAGGTGTTAAAGCCTAAGATATTAGCTAGAGGTTGGGTCCCTAGTGAGATTGAAATTAGTTCATAAATCAAGGCCTTGAACTTTATAAACAATTACTAAGAAATCTAGGTGGTATTAATTCCTTTGCGAACCCTATAATCTCATCTATAGGAAGGTTCATCAAAAGTTTGAGCTCATTGTGATAGATTAAGCAAAGAAAAAGTTATATAAAGTCTTATTAAATGTTTTGGACCCATATAAACATGTTATCATAGTACTTTTAGGGTTAAAATGACATATAGTCCCACTTGGTTGGCATATTATAGTCATGTTAAGTTTATTATGTTGTCATGAAGGATTAGAGCATAAAAATGATCATTATAAGTTTCAATATATTCTTATAGGTTCCTCACATACCTCATCTGGTCACCATTTCATCATAATAGATTCCTCCAATCTCTTCAATACTTACCATGTGAAAGAAAGAAACAAGGTTTTAAACATGATCTAGTTACTCTTATGGCAGTCCATCTTCAAGCTAAAGAACAAGTGAATGGTGTATTATTTAGGTTGTAAAGATATATTATAGGCATGTGGAGTATTCCATTTATTATAAGTAATAAGCCTCATTACATCTCTCAAGGCCAAAAACCATGAACTATCTAAGAATGCATTCATAAGCCCTTTTGCAGGGTTTAAGGTTTATTAGCATCATTTAAGGTTTTTATGGACTCTAAGGATTTAGTTTCTCCCTCAATATGTCTAATTAACTAGCTCCAAATGATTTACCTTATTGATTATATAGATAAGGATGTTTAAGATCCAAATAGATGGTCTCAAATGAGGGATAATAGTCCACATTATCCCTCTTAATAGATATCCATTATGAAGTGACCTTATTAGACCATTTACACCTCCTAATAGGTTTTTGATCTTAAACTCACAACTCTTAGAGGACTGTGTAATCACCACCTACTTATTTAAGCCCTCATGCCCATGATTAAGGAATGGAAGTAAGGTCAAAAGTTACATAATGCCATGAAAGGTAAATGGAACTATGAGAAGAAGGAAATAATTAAAGTTTAGACACATTGTGTTAATGCCAATGATAGAGCTTAGAAGGTCAAGTTCAAGCCCACCTTTCAAGGAGTTTCCTCAAACCATCACCAACAGGGTGACAAGTGGGTTAGCTCCAATGTTGGGAGTGAAATTCCATATACATATGGAGGAGAGATATAAATAAAATGGGTATAACACATAGGTTATGTTCTTTAAAGGCAAAGTAAAAATGAAGGGATAGCTAAAAAAACTAACTCGAGACTCCCTAAATCCACATATATAGTTAGCTCTATGCATACAAGTCTACCTAACAAGATGGGATATACTTTATGAATGAGGAAAATAGCACACCCTTTGTGATATATACTATAGTAGTGTTATATTTTCTATATGGCCTTTTAAATATTTTAATATAAATCTAGTTTTAGAGAGTGGCATGGGCCTAACTGAGAATTCATTACATATAGGCCTATGTATGACTATAGAGTGATTTTTGGTGGAAAAGTATGAGGTATACCCAGTTTGAGAAATGTTGTCAGAATTTTGGAACACTCTAAAGGAGAACCCAAATTTATAAATAGTAAGGAAAATAGAGACACAATCCACCTAGGTCTCTAGAGTCAACTAATCAAAACACTTAGATTAGGCCAAGTGTATAAATGATAGACCTGGAAGATAAGGATAGTCACAAAAGTCTAAGTAACTAATGGCATGTGAAAAAGGTTTAAATTAGATGGAGAAGGGTTTTAATATGACCTTGAATTAAATAATTCACCTATAGGTCATCTAAGGTATTTAGGCTAAGTTTAGGCCTATAAGGCCTAAAACCCTCCTTAAGCCTCAAAACCCCAACTTCCTCCTTGTGACATATTCAAATTCCTTAGGAAGAATTAAGGTCATGATGAGATATACGATGATAGTATAAGTATTGAGGATGGTTTTTTAGGTATAAGAAGGTATGGGAATGATCAATTTGTCTAGATCCCTTGAGATCTATCATGCTATTATGCCATTTTGAGATACTAATTCAAAGGCTCATATCTTACATGGAAAGATGCATGGGGACCAATGAGATTAAGGTAATTTGGTGACCCCTATGCACTTACTATCTAGGGTAGATATAGTTTATTTTATGAGGGTATCTCTATGAATGATCATTAACATTATTAGTAGACATAGAATTCTTAGTGAATACTCGAAGGGAGATAACTTCTACTCAGATCTCATCATACACAATTCATGGGAATATGAGATATTATGGTGATTATAAGGGGTCTATGTGCTCAAAATCCATGGAATTAAGTTTGTAATCAAAGTCATATACTCTATGAACCATCATTAAGATGGTAGGCCACTAAAACCCTTCCTAAATCATGATAACAACCTATTAGAGGAAAAATAGAGGGAAATGCATCCAAATTCCCTAATGTTTATTGGGAGAAACCTAAAATACATTGTGCACTCTGAGAAGGTCCTAGTCATGGCATTAGTTTGTATGAACAACTATACAGGTGCACTAGGTACTCTATTTTTAAAATATTTAGTCATTAATCTAAGGTATATAGCTAGATGAATAGTTAAATATCATTAAAGAAGATTTTTTTAGATGTATTCCACCTCTAAATCCATAAAATACTCTCATTTCCTCTTGGAAATGCTTTTACAGGCCTGAACTAAAGAGGTAGTCTAAAGGTTCTAGTGAAAGATGACTTAGTCATCTAGATGAATAAAAATTGAAAGTACACACTAATTAAATGGTATAATTCATGGTATGATATACTTTTTTGATCCTAAAACATGATAAATAGTCCATTCTCAAGGTTTTATGTGAGTCTCATGGCTATGCAAATGACTAACATAGAATGACTAGGCCTGGTTACTTAGTATCCCTATTTGGTCAACTAAGAGATATATATCTTGGCATATTAGGCTGATAAGAGAGGAAATGGAGGGACATAAAAACCATTTTATCTATTTTATGGAGGCGATCAAACACATTTCATGTCCATTATGGAAAACAAGGTAGTTTTCAAACCCTTATTGACATGCAAAAGAGAGGTGGGCTAGTTGAGGATTTATTAAGACCAAGATAGACCATATCATACCATTATAAATACAAAAAGGAGAGTTGTATAACCAATTTATAATTATCACAACTTTAATGAGGTCAACAAAAATTGAATTATCTTCTTTCCACAACACCTCTACACTAAGGGCTTAATGAAGGTAGTCAACTAGTAAAGGCAATACATGTGGGAGATCATGGACCTATTAATATTCCTTATTCATGGTTGTAACTAATGGTTGAGTGAATTAGGGTCATTACAGCCTCTTCTCAACACTTCCACTCTACATTCTTCCTCTATTTCCCTCTATTATTTTATAAATTAAAGCTAAAACCCTATTGTATGCATCCCTAAGCTGGGTATGAAGAAAATCTACCCAAATTGTAACTTTTAAACCTTTAAATTAATATAAGGACTGGTTTATATTATTTATGATATCTTATTTTGTTTCACACTTTTTTATTTTCATAAGTGTTGAGCCTTACATTCCTTTATAGGTCCTTTTTCTCAACTAGTTGCTAGGAGATTGTTTTAAATAGGTCATATGGTGTATGAAAGTGTTGGTGATTTTTCTTAGAGTATAATATGATTGGATTTTTCATGAAAATATACCTTCCATTCATCTTACTCAAGTTTTATACATCTATCATAGCCTTAATGTCAAGTATTGATGTTTAAGAGTCTTTAGGAGAGAGTTATTTTAGTCTCTAGTCCTTCTCTAGTTATTAAGTATTTTGAAGGGTCAAATATAGTTGACATGACATGTTGGTGTATCACCTCCCATAGATTAGGTTTTTTTATGCATTTTCTATCCCTTTTCATCAATAATATAGTAGGTTTATCAACTAAACATAGATGATGCATTAGGTTAGCTATCCCCAAAACTATAGGTTCACCTCACTAACTAGGCTAACCACACCTAGAGGTGATCCCATTATATCAGTTGGATGAGGTAGGTTTGAAACACCTTTACTTCAAGGGTGAAATCTAGAATGATAATAGTTTCTATCATACCTAGTGGGATAGGGATTTAGTCAAGTTAGATCAATTATTCATAACATTTGGGGATCTCAAGGAGCATCAGACAATCTAGTGGCAGATCTGCATTCAAATTTCATGCTAAAAATAGTCATAATCCCTTCATCAAAAGGTAAAAAAGCTAATTTTTTTAATTATCCTTAGATTTTTTATAAGGAGGAGGTATCCTAGGTCTAATCCCTATACTACACCCCTTAATTTTCCCAATCTTACTCAGCAAAGTACTATTACAACCCCTACACCTTCAATGGCTAGGCTTAACAACTAAGATTTTATGCCCTTCAATGGTGGTAGCCCTATAAACCTAAACCAATTTGATGATATGCCTATTTTTTCACTTATGAGACTTTCATACTTTATTGGAGAAAACACTAACACTCCTATTGAACACACTGTAGACATATCCAACCTCTACTCAGTACATAATGAGACTTGAGAAAATGTAGCAATGAGGCTATTAGCTACTTCATTAATAGGTAATGCACTTCAATGGTATATATGTTTAGAGAAAACACTAACACTCCTATTGAACACACTGTAGACATATCCAACCTCTACTCAGTACATAATGAGACTTGAGAAAATGTAGCAATGAGGCTATTAGCTACTTCATTAATAGGTAATGCACTTCAATGGTATATATGTTTAGCACATACATCTATAAACACTTAGAATGAATTTGGATAGCACATATGCAAGCATTTTGAGGATAGAAGTGACCATTTATCCCTAGTGGATTAATTAACCACAATCAAAAGGGCTACTCAAGAGTTTATGGTGGAATTTAACTATAGGTTTCAAAAAACTTGGGATAGGATCCAAAAAATAGTTAAAACTACTCCTAATTATTCATTTTTATACTATTTAAGAGCCATTGATTCTAATGTAATAGTCATGGTATAGTCCATGGGTGGGAACACACTACTTGATGCTTATGAAGTGTCAATAAGGGTAGAAAACTATCTAATACAAGTAGGAAACATTACACCAAGGATCCTTATGCCTTTGTTCTTAGAGATGAAACCTTGTATTCCTATAATTTACCCCATATCAATGCCAATTAACCATAATTAGGTAGATGTTAGTCAGGCAAATAGACTGGTTAAACTTGAAGGGTTTCTAAAGGCACAAAGCAACAATATAGTAACCTTAGAGAGGCTACAACTTACACATAATAAACCTTACCAATACACTTATTAATCTCCCTATCAGACTTATCAGTTCAACATGCCTCCATATCAACCTAATCCTTGAGGTAAATGTCAGATTACTCAAGTAAGGCCCTATAATATTTTCAATCCCAATTATGTTATCACTTTTAAAGTAATAGTCCAACTCAAAACCACTATGCTTAAGAAGGTCAATAGTATACAAAATGGGTAAATATCATGAGATGTCAATCATTCTAAGTGAATGTGATTTTTAAACCTCTGTTATGTATCAAAATAAAGTTCCTCCTATGAAATAAATTCAACCACATACATAATATAAAGAAGGCCCTTATGTGCAACATGGAGAGACCCCCTTCATGACTCAATATAAAATGTCAAACCTTCATGTAAAGAGTGGGGGTAATATAAAATTAGAGACTAACTTTGTCAAATTCTAAGAGGGAGAAAAGTCTTTTCAATAATGTCCAATCAATCAACTTAGGTGTGCAACCAAGGTATACAACCCTATTGTAGCCCATAGGAGGGATAAAAGAAGAGTAGTAGGTGATGACTTATAGGTTGGATGAATAAATCATCCATAATATCAACCACCTTAGGATACTAATGGAAAAAATTCATCCTCTAAAACTCCACCAATTCCAAAGGTTTAAAATGAAAAGGGTAATAATAAAAAAGGTCCATTCATACCTTACTTCACTCAAGCTTCAAGTAAAAACATTGCTCCTAAGGTGTAGCCAAAGGTTGTTAACCCTCATAAAAAAATTATGGACTAGATTAATAAAGCTCATGTTACCATACCAAATCTGGTACACATTTATTATCTTAGGACAAAAGGATCTCCTCTAAGAAGAATTATCCAAACTTCACATCTTGGACAATCAGGGAAAAAATATAAGTGCAATCTTAACCAACATCACTCAACCTAATGAGCCCCAACCCACTAAGGTAAAAAAGCCTCCTCCTTTATATATTTATGTCATAGTATGAGACTCCTTAGTACATAAATATATGATAGATAGTGGTGTTAATACATCTGTCATGCCTAAATCTATAATAGACAAGTTGGAGTTAAGGTATGAGCTTAATTATTTGGGATTCTTACAACTAGATGGGTATCCTACTAAGATTGTTGGTCTACTTAAAGATACGAAAATTGTCTTAGATAATTTTCCTAATTGTACCATATACAAAGATGTTTTAGTTGTTGATATCCCACCTTATTTTCCTTTTGTTTATCTAGGGATTTCACTACTAAGATATGAAGCTATCTATCTTTTGACTAGTCTTATATGATATATAAAACTAGGTACAAAACAAAGGTTACCACCAGGTCTAAGCCTATCTCTAGGTTCCATTTAGATCACTACATGCCTAATTTATCCACTTTCAACTATAATATCATTGATGAAGATGAACACTCGAATGATTAGGAGCCAATTGAACCATTTGAAGGCATATCAGACTTACTTCTTGATGAGTGGGGGGCAGATAACCATGGATATGATTTATATAATATAATTGAAGAAGTAGGCTTAGGTATATACTATATGAATGAGGAGGAGGTAGTAATACCATACCTTACTGACGTAAGAAAATATAATGATGGAGTGTAGATTTTTTTCTTTAATGACTCTAGCTGAAAGCATGGAAGTGGAGCATGTGTCATGCTTATTTTTCCTTCTAATCAAAGCTATTTTTATACCATGATGTTCTAATTCAAATGCAAATGAAAAATAAAATAATATGAGGCCCTCATTCATGGGCTAAAATGGGTAAGGAAGAGATGTATTAAGCTATTACATGCCATGTGGGATAGTGAATTGGTAGTATATTAGGTGAGAGGTTAGAATTTAGTCAATAATTTATTCTTGAAGGCATATAAACATAGGGTTCGGGACCTCTTAGAATAATTTGAGGTATTTTACATATTATTAATCCTAAGATAGGTCAATCAACATGTATAAAGGCTAGAAGATATAGGAGCATAGTATGCCATCCTAAGTAAAGTCAAGAGCATGAAGGATCAGTCATAAATCAAGGTAGTTTGTAGACCTTTAGTGCCTAATAATGAGGTCATCTGGAAATTATTTTAAAATGAAAGGAAAATAGTATGTTTCTATTAGTATGATGTAGAATTATACTCAAGAAACCAAGGAAAATTTAAACAATAGTATGGTGACTAGATTGTTCAACTAAAAACAAATAAACTACCCAAAGGATTAGTGACTCTATAAATCATCTTAATGAGTATGATCAGCTAAGGAAGGATGAATTTAACATGTCAACTTAGGAGGATAATTATGATAAGGTCACCATATTTAAGGATTGGCTACTCAAACTAGGCAAATTAAACACAAGGGAAGAAAAGGCATCATTTATAGAGTTGTGTCAATAATTTATATATATCTTTTCTTGGGAGTACGATGATTTGGAGGGGGTTGACCCTAGTTTGGCCCAACATATTATAGAATTATAGTAGAGTGATAAACATGCGAGACAAAAGAAAATACCAATCAACCCCAAGATTTAACTCCTCATGAAGAAAGAGATGACTAAACTCATTGAGTCTAACATAATCTTCCCCATCAAACACTCTTCATGGGTGGCTAACCTTGTGCCTATAAGGAATTAGAATGGGAAGATAAGGTTATGTGTATAATTTAGGGATATAAAAAATGTGTCATTGATAGACCATTACCCCTTACCATTGATGGATCAAATTCTCCAAAAGGTTTTAGGTTCATAATGTTTTTCCTTACTTGAGGGATACTCAGGATATAATCAAGTGTTGGTGAATGATGAGGATCAACACAAGACTTCCTTCACAACTAAGTGGGGCACTTATACTTACAAAAATATGACCTTTAGGATATCTAATGCAGGGGCCACATTTAAAATGTAAATGGATGTAGCCTTCTATGGAATCCTCAATGAGATGATACTCATCTACCTTGATGGCATCACAATTTTATCCAAGAATGTTAAAGACCACTTGACATACCTAAGGCTGATATTCAATAAGTGCAAGTAGTATGAGGTCTCTTTGAATACCAAAAGGTGAATTTTTGTAGTCTATGAGGGTATACTTTTAGGCCACATTATGTATAAATAAGGCCTTTCCATAGACTATGAGAAGATAAGTGCAATCCTTGTTCTACCACTGCCTAAGAACAAGAAAGGACTATAGAGATTTTAAGGCAATATTAACTTCATCATAAGGTTTATCCTTGGGTTTGTTGAGTTGGTAAGATTTCTAAATTATATGCTCAATAAGCATAAGGACTTCACATGGAATAGAGAAGGAAAGAGAGGCTTTGAAGCCATTAAATAGGCCATTTCCCAAACATTTACTCTTCTTAACCCTGATTTCTCAAGAGACTTATTTTTTTATTCCTTCTCAACCAATGGTACCATTTCTACCATGTTAATGCAACAAAATAGTGAGGGCCTTTAGCATCCCATAGCATTCTTTAGTCAATCATAAGAGATATATGAATAAAGGTAAACTTAATTGAAAATATGTGATTTAAATCATGAGAGGTCTCAAAAATTTAGACACATGGTCTCCAACAAAAAAATCTATGTCATGGTGGTTCACCCTAGCATCAAGGAATTCATTCTTAACTAGGATTTGAGTGAAAAGAGGGCAGGTTGGGTGTTAGATGCATGGAATATGACATAGATGTGAAGGTGACGAAATTGGTAAGGGGTAGATGACTATGTGACCTCTTGGAATAAGATGTGAAAGAGGACAAATAAGTGGTTTTGGCAATACATAGTGATAACCAATAAATTGTATCTACACCCTCTTCTAATTTGACATAAAACATGGTAAGATTAATTCAAATAGGATAATGTCTTATAGGCCTAGATAAGACAAGAAGAAGGTATTATAGGCTGAAATAAATCCATTATGTCTTATTTTATGGAGTTATATTTAAAAGTATCTTGATGACATGATCTTAAGGTGTGTGGAGATAAAATGGGTTGACAAACTTCTAGACCAGTTTCATGATGGGCCTGTAGGAGGATACTTTACAACCAAGACCAAAATAGTAAGGATAATGAGATCAAGCTACTTTCAACCAAAATTTTTCAAAAAATCCCATGCTTTGGTTAATAAATTCTAAAATTTCCATGTTCACCAAGATATAAAGACTAGATACCTTGCCTCTCAAACCTATCCAAGTGGAGTAACCTTTAATGTAGTGGGGCCTAGACTTTGTAAGAATGATACACCCACCATCTAGTGTAGGACACAAGTGGGTCTTGACTAATAAAGACTACTTCACTAGGTGGGATGAAGTAGTATCACTTAAGGAGTAAAATTAAAACTCAATTTTTGAGTTCTATGATAGCCTATTAACTAGATTTAGGATCCCATCCAACATCATATCAAACAAATCACTAGCTTTAGTAGTGTAAGGGTGACTGAATTGGATATTAATCATGGAATCTAACTTATCACTTCCTAAAACTAATATCCATAGGTAAATGGAATATAATAGTCTAAAAATAATAACCTTATTATAATCATAAGGAAAACTATGGAGGACAATCAAAGGGAGTGACATACCAAACTAAGGACAACCTTGTGGCCAAATAGGATCACTCCTAATAGAGATATTGGTCATTCACCATACCTTCTTGTCCATGGAAAAGAGGAAAGTTTTCCCATATCACTTAAACTACTAGCCTTATAACTTGCACGTCAACTTGAGCTAATGAAGAATGATTCCATGGAGGTAAGGATGAATGAATTGAGGGAGTTAGAAGAGACAAGACATGATGTTATGATACCATGTGGTCCCACTAAGATAAAATAAAGAGTTCATTTGATAATATATCTTATTCAAATACATTCCAACAAGGTGAAATTGTTATTAAGTGGGATGAATATTGAGTTAAACTAGGTAATAAATAAAATTTTGATAGCCTATGGAGTGGACCTTACACTATCACCAACTACAAAGATCATAATAAATTCTAGTTATTAAGGTTAAATGGTGAGGATCTCCCTATCCCTATAAATGGGTTGTTCCTTAAATATTATTATTATGAAATACATTCTATATTTATACATAATAGTCTAGGTTTCCTTTCTTCCAAGTGATGTGGTACACGTGTTTTGTTAGTTGCTTGTTTGGTTATCTTGTTGATTTTTATTTGTTTATCTTTGTTGTCTCATTTTGTGTCTTATTTCATTTATTGTGAGGATTTTTTAGTCCTTAAGGTTTTCAACTGAATTATGACTATTATGCAATAAATCATGGGCCCTCTTGACTAGCATGCAAGTTAACCCTTCAGAGTCACAAGTGATGTTGACTTATTTTTACCTTTGGTCTAATAAATGGTAAACATATGACCATTGAACAACTAAAATCATACTTGTTCACATTATTGTGTATTTTTAAGTGTCTTGATAGCCAAATATGATGTAAGTTGTCCTTAGGAAGTGAAGCAACATGTTCAAGTAATGAGTCATGTCAAAAGTATCATGGTGTCTCACATCTCATATTGTTTGAGGATTGTGTTAAGACATCATTTTTTGCTAATTATTTATAGGAGTATATGGAAATACTTGAGGTGTTACTTTTTATCTAAATAAACTCATGGAGGGTGATCTAAAACATTGTATTTTATAACCAGTCATATGCTCAATTAAACATGGTAGGAACCTGCATAAATGAGGGCTGAATTTAGGAGATTAGGGGACAATTTGAAAAATGATGATAACTACATTATAATCCTTATCATAATTTAAGGTTTTTAAGTAGATTTTAATGTATCTATTCCCCTCTATTGATGTTTTATTTTAAGTTATGTATATTCTACCTTCTTAAGGGGTGTTTAAACCATGAAAATTATACTTTTATGACCTATAAGACCCCACTGAGACATTATCAAGAGTCAAAATCATCCAAAATGGGCCTTAGTGTCATAATTATACCTTTCTAGGATATTTCTATATGCAAAAGGTAGCTCTTTTAGAGGTCAAATGCTTTCCATCCACCATAAAGGGTCTCACACATGTGAAAAAAGACTTTTCACCTTCCTTCCACCCATACTCCCTATTTTGAAAGCATTTTGACTCTTAATATCCCTCATATTACCCAAAAATACTATTTCAAGATCTAAAACATGAGAAAATGTAGGAAAATGATGTTTTTTATATGTTTTCAAGCTTGTATAGACCTGTATAGTATGGTCAGGGTCAAAAGGTTAAGAACATTATGAGGGGTCTATGTACACACCTCAAAGAAGGATTCATGTTTATAATGTGTAATAAAAGGCAAAAGTGGTGGAAAGATCTCCATCAAGCTCATAATATCTAGTTTGAGATGGATGGTATGATCTGTATAGGATTTAGATCCTAAGATCTTATCTAGAGGTGGGGTCCCTAATGGGCTTGCAATTATTAGTATTAGTTTATAGATTAGGGACCTAAGCTTTATGAATAATCACTAAGACCTATAGGTGGTCTAAATACCTTTACAAACCCCATAAGCTCATTTATAGGTAGTTTCATAAAAAAATTGAGCTTATTTTGATAGCCTGAGCATAGATAAAGGTATATAAAGGCTTTTTGAACATTTAGGACCCATATGAGCATGTAATCATTGTAATTTTAGGGTTAAAACAACACATAGTCCCCCTTAGGTTGTATATTTCATTCATATACAATTTTATTGTGTTGTCATGAAGGAGTAGAGCATCAAAATGATCAGTACAAGTTTTTATGTCTTCCTCTAGGTTCCTCACATATGCCATCTAGTCATCATTGGTTAAAATAGATTCCTTAAAGCTCTTCAATGATATCCATGTGAAAGAGATAAATAAGGTTCAAAATATGATATAGTTACTCTCATGGTAGTCCATCTTCAAATAAAAGAACATGTGAATGGTGTCTTCTTTAGGTTGTAGATATATATTATAGGCATGTGGAGGAGACTCTCTCTTAGAAGGCATAAGAATCATTATGGATCTCATGGCTAAAACTATGAACTAGATCCAAATGAATTCATAAAACATTTAGTAGGGCTTAAGATTTATTAGCATTATTTAATGTTTTAGTGGACTCCTAGATTTTAATTTCTCCCTCAAGATATCTAATTAACTAGCTCAAAATGCTTTACCTTGTTGAGTATATAGATAAGGATGTGTAAAGTCCTAATAGATGATCTTTAATGAGGGATAATAATCTAAATAATCCCTATAAATAGATATACATTATGTAGTGACCTTATCAGACTATTTTCACCTCCTAATAGGCTTCAACTCTTAAACTCATAACTCCTAGAGGACTATGTAATCTCCACCTACATGTTTAAGCCCTCATGCCCAAGCTTAAGGAATGGAAGTAAGGTTAAAATTTTCATAATGCCATGAAAGGTAAATGGAAAAATGAGAAGAAAGAATGTATTAAAGTTTAGAAACATGGTTTTAATGCTAATGATAGAGCCTAGAAAGTCAAGTTCAAGCCCAGCCTTCAAGGAGTTTCATAAAATAATCACTTGCAGGGCCACAAAAAGATTTTCTCCAACCTTGGGGGTGTAATTACATATAAAAATGGAGGATAGATCTAAATAATATGGGTAGAACACATATTATATGTTTTTTAAAGGTAAAATAAACATGAATTAATAGCTAAACAAGCTAACTTAGGACTCCCTACATCTACATATATAGTTAGCTCAGTGCATACAAGTTTGCCTAGCAAGATGGGATATATTGTATGAATGAGGAATGTGATACACCCTATGAGAGAGATTATGTACTAGTTTTATACTATCTTATAAACTTATAAATCCTTTAATATATATTTATTTTGAGAGAGTGTATTGGGCCTAACTGAGAATTCATTACACACAAGCCTATGTGTATGGCTATAGAATGAGTTGTGGTGGAAAAGTATGAGGGAGAATCAATTCAAGAGATGTTTTCAAAATTTGGGAAAACCACACATGACACCCCAAATATATCTATAGTAAGGAAGATAGATACACAAACCACTCAAGTCTCTAACATCAACTAATCCAAACACTCAAACTAGGCCAAGGGAAAAAATGGCAGACCCAGAGAAGAAGGATAGGAATGGGAGTCTAAGAAACTGATGATAGGAAAAAAACATTGAAATTATATGGATAAGGGTGATAATATGACCTTAAATTTACCAATGTACCTATAGGTGGTCTAAGATCTTTAGGCTCAATTTAGGCTTATAAGGCCTACAACCCTCCTTAAGCCTCAAAACCCCAACTTCCTCCTTATGACATAAGCAAACTCCCTAGGTAGAACTAATGTCATGAAGAGATATATGATGATAGTATAGGTCTTTAAGAATGTGTTTTAGGTATAATAAAGTTGGGTAATGGTCAATTTGGCCTAACTACCCCCTTGAGCTCTATCACCTCAGTCTACCATTTTAATTTGCTAGTTTAAAGGCTCATATCTTATATGGAAAGATGCATGAAACCTATTGATCTTAAGGGAAGTTAGGTACCCATATTAACTTACTATCTAGGGTAGAGAGAGTTTCTTTTAAGAGGTAAATTATATGAATGATCCTTAACACTGTTAGTAGACCCAAAATGCCTAGTGAAGACTTGAAGGCTACCAATTTCTACTTAGAGCTCACCATAAAAGATGCATGGGACTAAGATATACTAGGGATATTAGAGGGGGTTTATGTGCTCAACATCCATGGCATTATGTTTTCAATCTAAGACATATACTCTATGAACCATCATTAAGATGGTAGGCCACTAAAACCCTCCCTAAATGATGATAAGAACCCTATGAAGGATAACTAGAGGTAAATTAATCCAAATGAACTCATTTGGCTTATCAAACACCTAAAACATATTGTGCACCCTAATAAGATCATATTCATGGCATTGGATTGTATGAATAGTTGTATAGATGGACTAAGTACCCTCTTTTTACAAGATTTATTGATGAATCTAAATTATAGAGATAGATGAATATTTTAAGATCATTAAAGAGGAGGGTTTTAGGTGTATTCCACCATTTCAAGCCATAAATAATCTTAGTTCCTCTTGTAAATGCTTTTATAGGCTTAGACTAAAGAGGTAGTCTAGAGGTGCTAGTGAAAGATGACCTAGTCATTTAGATGAACAAAGATTATAGGTGCACACTGATTGAATGGTATAATTAATGGTATTATATACTTATTTTATATTTAAACATTCTAAATATTACATTCTCAAGGTTCTATGGAAGTCTGTCCATCCAAGTGACAAATACTAACTAGGCCTAGTTGCTTAGTAGGCCTATTTGGTCAACTAAGGGAGATATCTCTTGGAATCTAGGGATGATAAGAGAGTAAATGGAGGGCCATAAACACCCTTGTAAATACTTCATGGAAGAGAGTAGGTTAATTTGATGTCCATTATGTATAAAAAACTAGTTTTCAAAGCCTTATTGTTATGTAAAAGAGAGGTGGGCTAGTATAGGCTTCATTAAGGCCAAGATAGACCATATCCTACCATTGTAACTACCAAAATGATATTTGGCTGACTGATTTAGCATGTACACACCTTGAATTAGGTCAACCAATATTGAATTAGATTTTATCCACCACACCTATACACCCAAGGGCTCATTGAAGGCCATCAACAAGCCAAGGTAACACATGTGGGAGATCATGAACATGCTACTATTCCTTATTCATGTT
This sequence comes from Torreya grandis, assembly GCA_037957365.1. Classification (NCBI taxonomy): domain Eukaryota; kingdom Viridiplantae; phylum Streptophyta; class Pinopsida; order Cupressales; family Taxaceae; genus Torreya; species Torreya grandis. The sequence goes on from JARHVA010005926.1 coordinate 299,588, forward strand.
TGTAACTGATGGTTGAGTGAATGAGGTCCATTATGTCCTATTTTACACACTTACTCACCATATTATTCCTATTTTTCCATTTATTGTTCTATTAATTGATGTTAAAAAGCTATTATATGCATCCCTTAGCTAGGTATGAAGAAACTCTACCAAAATTATACCTTGTAAACCTTTGAATTAATATAAAGACTAGTTCAAATTTTCTATGCTATCTTAGTGTGTTTCATACTTGATAATTTGCATAAGTGTTTTTCCTTGTCTTCCTTTGTAGGTCATTTTTCTCACCTAATTTCTAGGAGATTTTTATAAATAGGTCATATGGTGTGTGAAAGTATTGGTGATTCTACTTAGAGAAGAATCTAATTAGCATTTTTATGAAAATAGATATTTCATCATCATCCTCAATTTTTATCAATATAACATAACCTCCATTTGAATTATTAATTCTTAGGAGTATTTAAGAGAGATGTCTTTTAGTCACTAGTCCTTGTCTAGTTCATAAGTGTTTTGAAGGGTCAAATAGAGTGGACATAACATTTTGGTGCATCACCACCCATAGCTTAAGTTTATTATATGCATTTTATATCCCTTTCCATCAATAATTTAGTAGTTTTAGAAACTAAACCTAGATGATTCATCATGGGAGAGAGCCCTAAAAGTAGAGGTTCATCTCACTAACTAGGCTACCCACACCTAGAGGTGATCCCATTATATTAACGAAATGAGGTAGGGTTGAACCACCTCTACCTCAAGGGTAAAATACATAATTATAACATGTATGATGTATGATTATTTTAAATTTATGTTTTATGTATGTTATATGATTAAATATTTAGTTTAAATGGGATTTGATTACATGGATTGTGATGTATGGATGTTAGATGATTATGTCATGTGATTATTTATGTAACTTAGTTTAGATGATATTTATGATATGATATGGTGTATATGCTGTGATATGATGTATAACATGTGATGATATGTATAATATTAGGTAACTTGAGATTATGATGTGTGATGTTATGGTTATATATGTTTATATGTGGCATTATGATGGACATTCATGATTATGTATATGGTAGAGTAATATATAGATGTTAGATAGATGACACATCATGATTTATATTATTGTTAATTACATGTTTTATTCATTAATTATGTATGGATGAGTATATATATTTTTATTTATTATGATAAAATGATAAGTATATGTCATATATGATACTTATTATGTTTATCCATGTGTTGTGTTTTTTATTATCTAGATAGTGATAAGATTGATCCTCTTGCATGTGAGATGAGGTTAATGTGTTTAGGTGAGGAGAGGGACATGGTTTTGTTAGGATTAAATGAAAGTATGGGGATAATTTTAGTTAAAATATGGTATTGTGACACATTAGTAAAATTTTGGGATGGTTAGGTGTTGAGATAAGGGTTGATATTGGTGTAGACCAAGAGAGTTGATAGGAAACATATGATGGATAGAAGGATGTAGTGAAATATTGAGATATTTTAAATTTAACAATCCTTTTTAATGTGTAACTATTTATTATTTACCATGAAATGAATATGGTCATGATGATTGTGTGGTAAAGTGCATATTGTAAAAATATAAAAATGTGAAAATAAACAATTTGCGTAATGCATCAATGGCATATGTATGGCCAAAGTGACATCATGGCATGATGTTCATTACATAGAATACAAAAAGAAAATATTTGATGAAAACACATATATGCAAAAAAATATAATGAAATACATTTAAACATACATACAATCATAAAATCATTCACAAATCAAACACAGACAAGTACGTACAAAAATTATATTAGAATGTTTATTATTCAACTAAGGTCAAAAAGTGGGGATTAAGGTGAATAAATGAGGATTTTGTTATATCAGTGTTATTTTTATTATTTTCCCTGAGTAGGGATGGATACATGAGGACTTGTTGAATAATTAAGTGATATGGATATATAAAAGAGGAAGGGATGATAGGATATGACATGGGGTCATTAGAAGTGTGATGATAAATGCATAAGGGTGTGAAGTGGACTAATCAAGCCAATAAATAAAATCCATCAAGAATAATCAAGATGAGATCATATGACTAGGGTTAGGGGATGAGGATAAGGGGAGGTAAGAGGCTCTAGATAGATCCCTAATAAGTTTTTAATCCTTCCCTTATTTAAGATGTTGAAATCCCTATTTTGTCAAGAAACCACTCTCACACTATACATATCCTTCCCCAATGCATCTTATGATTTTGAGATAAAGATCAAAAATGGGAATAAGATGAGGTATGTGAGTGATGTAATAAATGGGATGAATTGGAATGAAACACAAAGTGCCCCCAAGCAGTGAAGGTGTTTTAGTAATGATACAATTGTATATGAATGATCTTTCATGAGTGATGCCCAAGATTTAGTTTTCATAATCATGCTTATCCAAGGCATCAAAAATTTGGTTTTCACCATTAGACAATTTTATTTATTTATTTTTTAGGGTTTTTTAAACATTTTTTGATTTTAGGTTTTTTGGCATAAGATTATGTAAAATTTTGTATAAGGAATGGGACTTTGTGTTGTCATATCCTCATGTGGAAGTGTATAAGATGTTGATGTTGATATGGTTGATTTATTAGTGAGGTTAATAATATAGAATCATCATGTCCTATCCTAACTCTTGATTTTGTTTTCTTTGGACATCTCCACTAAGGTCTTTTTGTAGCCTTTATAATGAATGATGTCACCCTAGGAAATGTATATTTTATGAGATTATATGGAAGTTAATTTTCTAATAGATGATTGAGCATTGGGATTAGTAGTATCATGCACCATTGGTGACACATGTTGCATTATTTTTTATTTGTGTCATATGATTACATTTTAAAGTATCTAAGACTTTGGCATTTTTCTAATCATTGATCTAAGTAATTGAAATATTTTTTGTCATATTGATATTACTTTTGGAGTTATTATGAATTATTTATTTGATTTTATTTTGACTTCACTTTGGTTCCTTAAGGAATGTTTCAAAAAATCAATATGAATTTTGACTTTGCTATTGATTTACATTTTGACTTTGAACTGATAGCTAATCAAAGTTGACTTAAATACTATGCTTTATTATTTCACTATGATCATGGATCTTGGTAGATTTAGCATGTGATATATTTATTTGAAAATGGTATAATGATGCAAGATCATGTTCATCCTTGTTAGGGAGTTTGATGAAGTGAATGTTAATAGAAAGGAAGGGATTAATGATGGATGAAGGTGAAGGGGGTGGATTATGGGTAGCATGGTCCTCATAAAGATGATTTGGAGAATTAGCTTCAGTCCTAGACAAATCATCCTCAAGATTTTTAAGAGGGTCAGTAAGGGTCATTATAGGACAAACATATATAACTATATCAAATCCATCCAGATACTGACTAACATCTAAATTAAATATATAAATAGAGACATCTAAAAAATTATTTTTGATGGAAATATCCTCAAAATGACTATGGTTATGCCTTGTATCATCATATTCTCTAGGTTTGGATTCCTCATAGACTGAAGAGGTGTTAGAGATGACATAATAATGGTATCTACTAGGTGGTTTATATCCTAAGACATAATATAATGTATGATACTTGGAAGAGGGGGTTCTATAATGCCATGTTATTAATGACCAAGTCCCTTTCTTTTGTAATTCATATTTTTTACACATTTTATTTGCCATAGGTTATTCCATATCTTGGAGACAAAAATGAAAACCCTCTTTAGTCCACTATGAATCATATAATTTTTCCATTTTCTCTTCTAAAAATAGTATTGATTTTACAAATTATGTTGGTCTAAACTTATAATTATTTGGATTGTGTTCCTTCATGGTAGGGGACCCATATTTGTGAGGTGACAAGGGGATAATAACAACACTAAATGTTTAGTATTAATAATCTCCACATCTTTTGGATATGATTTTTATGCAAGGCAATGTGGATGGATTAGAAGACATGGATATAAAGTTGTTCAAATGGATGTATATCTTGAAATTGGGGTAATAAGGGGTGCTTTATGTACTATGGAAATATAAGTAATGTTCAAGTCCTTCTATGGTTAGGAAACTATGAAATTTAATGAATATCTAAGAATAGTGACTTATATACTTGAATGTGGGAATTTCAAACATTGGTGGAAAGTGGAATGGATAATTTACATTTCTTAGATCCATGGGTGGCTCAAGAGTATGGTATAAAATAAGTCAAAATAAACTAAATGAATGAGGTTTTGATGTAAAATGAGTCCCACCATGATAATAAGATAAATGTTTCCAGCTAACTATTGACATTTTTTACCCTTAGGCCTAAAAAGGAGTCAACCTATGTTATAAGAACCTAAATTCATCTTGGTCACCCTCTCATGCTTATTTAAGTGTTAAGGTAGTTCAAAATGAGGATCATAGGTCATCATGTCAAGGTAGAAAGTCAAGTGAGGTTCTATGTCAAGGCATGTTATGATAGTTGTCTTTTACAGCCTATTTGAACTTGTGTCAAGTGCTCACCTTGTGATTAGTTATATAAAAGGATCCATAACATGCCTTAGGATGGTATTAATATTCCAAACTTACTCACATAGTATATGACTCCATTTTTTATCTCATGACCTATCATGAATCCACCTAAATATGTTAAAATTTTGAAAAGTATGGAAAGAACATAGGATTAAAGATGTTATAAAGATTAGATGGTAATATTGTTTAATTTTTTAATATGTTTTAAGGTCCTTTGATTGATATTAAGGTCAAATTTTTTTGAACCTTTAATTTAGATCATATCTATTACTTAAACATGGGTGTTTGACCCTAGAATGATGCTATTCTGACCCCAAAAACACCACTAATACCATCAATCACACTTTCAAAAGCCTCCAAGATTACTATAATTCCATGATCAAATGATTTCATATGCAAAGGGGTTGTCTTTTCATATGTTAAATGTTTTATTTTCCACTAAAGTGGACCACACATGGGAAACAATAGCTCTTCAACTCCCCCATCCATACTTCATGTTTTGAAATGCATTTTGACCCCTCCTTTCCATCCTCTTGCCCAAAAAAAATGTTTCAAGGTCTAAAAACATAATAAAATGTAGGAAACTATCATTTTATTAGAGTTTTCAAGAAAGTACAAATTCATTCAATATGGACATGGTAAAAAAGAGTTAGGGATATATATAGGGTATTTATTACAAACATCAAGTGAGAGAATCTAGGTGTTTCAATCCAAGAAAAATAAAAAACTAACCCCTTATTTTGATCATCCTCCTTGGTAGCCATGGATAACACCTTAGATTCTTGTTTAGTACGGATATGAGAGAGAAGATGGAAACCTAATATATTAGACATAATAAGGGGGTATAATTTCCTTTTAATCCTTAGAATTAATTTTAAAAATGATTAACCATACTTTATGAACAATGGTTAAGAAACCAGGGTAGTCAAATTAGTCTTCTACATCCACACAAGGCAAACATTATAACACTTTCAATACATTTTGGTCTTGTTTGATGAAAATGATGATTGGACATGTTTATACAAGTACCCAAGGACCTTCCATTACATCCTCCACCCTTAGTTCACATGTGTGAGTATATGGGAGAAAGAGACCTCTAGGTTATAACTATTTATAGAATGCATGCAAAGTTCCCTTAATTAAAAAGGATATTTAATACACATATCTATAAAATAACATTGGTTTGAGATTGAATGATGGTTTATAAAGATCATTAAGGTCTTTTTACCTCCTTAAAATAATTATGGTCAAATCAGTATTTACATTTTGTAATACCTTTCCTCCAAATGGTATTGTCTACATATTTAAACTTCATTACAAATGTTAAATGAGTGTGCATGTTGACGGTTGTTTAAGGTTACTAAAGCACCACATATGAAACAAAGGTATCATATATTCATGTATAAGAGTCTCTCTCTCATAAAGATAAGACCCCATTATGTCCCTTATAGACAAGAAACCATGAACTATTCCTCTAATGCATTTACATAACTATTTAGTAGAGGTTAAGGTTCATTAGTAGAAGTTAAGATATTGAGATAATCCTAGGTTTCAATTCCTCACTCCATGTGTTTGATTGATGAAATCCAAATGCATTTCCTTGTTAAGTGTGTAAATTAGGGTGGATAGGGTCCCATTAGGTTTTCTTAAACAAGATCCAATAACCATTATGGAATCTCTAAAAATGTATCTACTATGTCATATTTCCATCAAACCATTTCACCTATCAATAGGCCTTGGTTCTAAGTTAAAACTCCATAAATCCCTATGACTACCATGTATAAGTTCAAGCCTTTCTTCCTAAGATTAAAAAATGTAAACAAGGTATAAATAATGCATAGTACTACAAATAACCATTGAAACTATGATAATATATAATATTCAAGTGTGAATATTTTTGAGAAAGTATAATCAAGTTTAAGGGGCTAACTCATGCCCAACCTTCAAAGGGTTTTAAAACCATCATATATAATAGAGTCTCAAAAATTCAAATAAGGATCATAAACCATGAAGATGGATATATTAAAGGAGTGTGATTTGGATTAAAGGAAAACCATTGGGGTCTCAAAAATAACATGAAAACATTCCCTTTTCTTAGGATCTTGATTAAAGGCTCCATTGACAGTCAACACATCTAGCCCCCACTTATAAGATTATAGATAGTCTATTCCCAAGATTGAAAATGAAATTTTATGGGAAAAATTGGGATAGAAATTATATATATAAGTATACCATAGAGGTCATGTTGTTTAAGGATAAGGAGTTTGAAGGAATGATAATGCAAATTAACTTAGGCATGTATAGTGATCTAGGTTTACTTAGTTACTTTTGAGTACATAATTGAGCTGAATGGAAATTTTAATAGACATGTAAATGGGAACCATAGGGTGATTATGAAATTTATACCCTTAAATATCTCACATGATGGTATGTTCAAGTCAAGTAGCTACCTATTCTAGGTTAAACACATAAGACATATATGCTTGTGCACCTAACTGTGTAAGTTAGCTTTGGTAGCAAAGTTATGAAGGCCAAGACTCAAAGAATATGGTTATATCTTGATAATATGTTACTTGATACATAAATATATCACTATAGAGAGATAAAAGAGACTACTTATTTCTTCATCACCAACTATTTCAATCACTTGGCATGAGCAATGATGGTTATGATAGACCTAAGAGAGAAAGGGACTAAGATGATGGTTAAGGTAGTTGCGGTCATATTAAAAAAGTAATAATAAGAGGGAAAAGGATTTTATTAAGAAATTTAAGCCATACATGACTATATATAGGTGAATCAAGGTCTTAAAGGTCAATCTAAGCATATAAGACCTAAATCCATTCTTAATCATCAAGACCCCATCTCCACCTTAGTGACAAATCTAAATCATAAAGTGTAATAAAGGTCATAATAAGGTGTATGAGGTTGAAATATTTCTTGAAGAAGGTGTTTATAATAAATTAATACAAGGAAATGGACGTTTTGGTCTTATTGCCCCTCTCAAACTCCACTTCCCTAATCAACCATGTCAAGCTACCAACTCAAGCACTCATATCTCACATGGCATGATGATCAAGACCAATGATCTTAGGGGGAGTTTTGGGTCCTTGTTGACTCAATATCCATGGAAGAAAGAGTGGGATTAAAGATACTAACTCTATTAATAATCCCTAAGACTATCAACACACTTAGAATGATTACCAAGATCTTGAAGGTCACCAACATTCACTCAGTACTCATCATAAAGTATACATGAGACTAGGATATATTCAAGAAATTTTAAGGGGTTTATGGGATATACATTCATGGTAAAAGTTTTTCATTTTGAGGCATGTACTCTATGAACCATCATTAAGATGGTAGGCCACCAAAACCCTCTATAAACCCTAATTAAGACCTATTGAGGAAATTACACCATGAAATGATTCTAAGTGAGGCATTTGAATCTTGAAATAGTCTTTATGCCCCCCCAAGTCATATGAACACCCAAATAGTATACTGGTTAGAATGTGTAGGGTACATTTTATATGGATCAAGCTTAAAAGAGTTATTTTAGGTGTATATATAAGAGAGTGGAAGAAGTCTACACATCCTATATGTTTTTGAGGAGGGAGAGGGATATATATGTCTCAAAGAGTTTCATAATGTCAACCTATAGGGTCCTCCATATCTCATAGTCATTTTCAAGCATGCTTAGGTACTCAAGTAGAGGACCATGTGTGCATGAATAAGAGGTAAGTGGATTAATAAATATAACACATATAATATAAAGGTCTTAAAAGATGGATTTAACACTAGAAGGGATATCCAAGTACCCTCACCATTATATTTTTAAGAGAAAACTAAATATATATACCTTTAGACCTATTGGTCTAACACCTTCTCAAAGCATGACTCTTAAAGACTAAAATAGATGTCAAAATGGAGTTAGATAACACCTTAGACCATCATGGAGATGTTTTTATGGAGTATTTTAGATGTGCAAGCAATATTTTTTCATATAAGAAATATTAGAGTTGGTCACTTTGGCCTTAAAATGCCTTGAGACTGCATAAAATACATAATTCTCACTCGAGGAGTAATTTGATGAGATCATAACTATACAAAATAGATATATGGTATTATGAGCACTTTGGGAAATTTGATGGGCCTTATCTAAAAGAAACTAGTGGAATTAGTTCATAGGTTAAGGGTCTAACCTTTATGAACCATTTATAAGAGTTTAAAACCCCTTAAACCTCCTTAAAACCCTAATAGTGACCCAATAGATTAAATATTTAATAATTGACATTAAAATTCATTAAAATTACTTAGGAGAGACTTGTCTCATATTAAAGTCTAAAGAGATCCCATCCATGGCATTGGTTTGTACAAAAAGTTGTATGGACCCATATGAAACACTATTTTTGTAAGGTTTAATGATAATTTCAAGGTGCAAAGTGACATGAGGAGTTGAATATCATGGAAGGGGCTATTATGAGGTATATTTCACCTTTTAAAATATCAAATAACTCATAATAATTCCTATAAAATCTTGTATATATCTTCACCAAAATCTATGTATAAAAACACTAATGAGAGGTGATCTAGTCACTTAAGTAAGCAAGTGTTATAGGTGTATGTAGTGTTGGAATGTTACAATTCAAGGTTTTAATTACTTGCTTCAACTTTAAAAAATCCCATTCACCTTTTATTAAGACTCTAGTCATGAATTATGATCATCTAAGTAGCGATCAACTAAGTAACTATGACTAAGTGCCTAATAGGCCTACTTGGTCAACAAAGGGAGATGTTCATTGGCGTAGAGGGATATTATGTAGTAAATGTAAGTCATGAAATTTTTTTACCTACCTCATGTAGATTATTATTCTTATTTTTTATCCACCATGATTGATGGGATATTTTTCAAGTCATATTGACATGCACAAAGGGAAGGTGGGATACAAAATACTTCATAGAGGCCTAATTACACCACATTTCTACCTTGTAACTATCATGAGGAGAGGAAATTCACCAATTTGGCATGTTAATCCTTTTTATGGAGTTAACTTTGGCCAAAAAATATACATCCAATAAATGAAAGACTCATTAATGACATCTCACCACCAAAGAAATGCATAGAGACATCATAGAGGGGTTCTTGTAATTATTAGATGAATGAATGGTGACCATTATGACCTATTCATGCCCTCCCCATACCAAATTATGTTCTCACTCTTATTCTTTATTCTATAAATTTAGGCTTTAAGGCCATTGTTTTCAATCCTTGATTGGGTATGATGAAACTCTATCTAAATTATATCTTGCAAACCTATTTGAATAAATAAAGGACTATTTTTAGATTCCTTGACTAGTATTAGTGTGTATATTATTGTTTTTTTATATAAGTGGTGAAGTATAATTATCCTTTGCATGTCCTTTCCCTCACCTAGTTGCTAGAATGTTATTCTATGTAGGTCATGTGATGTGCCACGTGTTGGTGACTATTTTGAAGAGTAAATGGTTGATAATGCCTTGAACAAATCCATTATACATTACTTTAAAGTTTTAAAAATCCATAAAAGCCTTCACATGAAGTAATTATGGTTAGGAACTAAATGGAAAACTTGTTTCAGTGACTAGTCTTTGCTTGGTTCATAAAATGTTGATTAAGGATCAATTAGAGTGGATAAGTCAATATTGGTGTATCACCTCCCTTAGCTTAGATTTTAGTTCATGCTTCTCTCTCACTTTTCACCAAAATAAGTTATTAGTCTTAGGAATTGAACTAAATTGATATACTAAGGGATATATCCCCAAAAATTAGAGGTTTAGTTCATCCATAGGTCACCTATAGCCTTTGGACTAATCTGATGTTAACCCAAACTTGGAGAAGTCTGAACAACTTCTCCTAGGGTGTAGTTTGGTGAGTTAGTAGTTTTGGCATGCATAGTGGGACCAAGATTCAAATGAGTTATTACATACTCTTTTAGTATTGTATGAGATCAAATATCCTCAAGTAATATAGTGGGAGATCTAGATTCAAGTTTCATGCTAAAAGTGGTGACAAGGTCTTCATCAAAAGGTAAGGAAATTGAGTTATCTTAGGAATTTGCTAGGATAAAGAGATACCATAGGTCCAATCCTAATCCTAAACCCCCTAATTATCCTAATTATGATCAATAAAACACTAGTAAAAACCCTATACCTTAAATGACAAGGCCTAGACATCAAGATTTTATGTCATTAAATGGTGGCATCCCCTTAAATCTAAACCAATTTGATGATATACCTATTATTTCACTTAATATCCTTCCCTATTTCATAGTAAAAAACTTCACCACCCATGTTGAACATATTTCATACAAACCTCTTATCAATTTAAAATGTGACTCGAGAAATTGTGGAAATGAGGTTATTATCTACTTCCTTAATGGGTAAGGCACTTCAATGGTACAGGGGATTAAACCTTGATTTTATAAACACTTGGGATGAATTTGGGAAACATTTGTGCAAACATTTTTAAGATAGGAGTGACCACTTATCTTTAGTGGAGCAACTCACCGTAGTCAAAAGAGCTTCCCAAGAGTTTATGGTATAATTCACTTATAGGTTTCAAAAAACTTGGGATAGGATCCTGACAATAGTCAAGCCTATTTTTAATTATGCCTTCTTATACTACTTAAGATCCCTCAATTTTGATGTGGCAGTCATGATATAGTCCATGGGAGGGAATACACTATCAGATGCTTATGAGGTGGCCATAAGGGTATACAATTATTGAATACAAGTAAAAGATAGTACCCCAAGGCCCCTCATTCCTTTGTTACTAGAGATACAACCCCCTATGCCTACCATTTCTCCCTTACCATCACCAACTAGTCATGATTTGGTAGATGATAATCAAGCAGATAAATTAAGTAAGATTGAAGGGATGATCAAGGCACAAAATAACAAGATAGTGTCCTTAGAGAGGTAAAAAATTATACCTCATTGAACCTAACAATACCCCTATCATCACTATTAGTACAATAGACATAAATATCAACCTAATACACATAGTCAAGGATAGATTACTTAAGTAAGGACCTATAACAACTTAAACCCCAATTTTGCTAGCACTTTTAGAGCACTTGCCCCAACTCAAAAAAATTATGCTCAAGAAGGTAAATGGCCTTCAAAATGGGTGAAAACTCATGAGATGTTAATTAATCCAAGTGGTGATGCTTGTCAAGCCTCTTTCATGCATCAAAATTAGGCTCCACTAACACATTACAATCAACCTCCTACATAACACAAAAAAGGTCCTTCTATGTAGCATGAAGAGAATTATTTCATGACTTAGTATAAGATGTCAAATCAATAAGGAAAAATTAGAAGTAATGCACCATATAAGACCACTTTTGTTAACTTATAAGAAGGATAAAATTCATTTGATCAAGCTTCAGTGAATTAGATTAGAGGTGCAACTAAGGTAGATAGTCCAGTTGTATCCCAAATAAGGGATAAAATAAGGGTAGTTATTGATGATTTATAAGTTGGAAGAGTAGCCCATACACCATATCAAACACCTCAATAGGTTACTAGTCAAGGTGTAGCTCCTAAAACTCTACAAAATAAACAAGTTCAAGATAGGAGAGGGTAGAATCATAGAGGTCCATTCACAACTTAATTCACACAAACTCTAAGTGGTACTATTTATCCTAATTTATAGTCAAAAGATGTCAAATCTCATTTTATTATTATGGATCAAATGAAGAATAACAATGTTACCATACCTATATGGGATACCTTGCTCATTAGGGACAAAATGAACTTTTCCAAGAAGAGATGTCAAAACTCCAAATCTTGGACAAGGAGGAAGAAAATGTGGATGTGATCTAACCAATACCAATCAGACTCATGATTTTCAAGCACCCAAAGTAACCAATCCCCCTCATTTATATCTCTTTATCATTATAGGTGATTCTCAAGTACACAACTATATGATAAATAGTGGATCTAGTACTTATGTCATACCTAAGTCTATAGTAGATAGGCTGGGGCTAATGTATGAACCTAATTCTAAAAGGTTATTATAAATATATGGGTCTCTTACTAAGACTATTAGTTTCCTTAAGGATCTATAAATTGTCTTATTTTCTTGTCCTAATTACAATATAACTCAATATGTGGTATTATTTGAACTCCCTCTTTACTTTGCCTTATGCTTGTCTAGGGATTTCAATACCAAGATAGGGGTTATCTATCTTCTAAATGGTCTTATAGGGTTTTTAGGACCAGATATAGAATAAAGGTCACCATAAGATCTGAGCCTATCTCTAGGTTCCATTTAGAGACTTACATGCCTAACTTGTGTAATGTCAATTGCACTATCATATATGAAGATGACCACCCCAATGAATAGGAGCCAATTGAACCATTGAAATTATATGAGATTTGATTCTTGATGAATGTGGAGAATATAACCATGGTTATTATCCATAAAAGATCATTTAAGAGGCACATTTTCATGTATATTGTATGCATGAGGAAGGGGACGTCATATCAACTCTCACTAGCCCAAGTCAAGATCATAAAGGAGTATAGAGCTTGTTCTTTGATGGATCTAGGTGAAAGAATGGAAGTGAGTTAGGTGTCATTTTTTTATCTCCTTCCAAACAAATATACTTTTCTACTCCTAGGTTTTAATTTATTTGCACATGCAACACAATAGAATATGAGGTACTCATCCATGGACTACAATGAGTAAGAAAGAGAGGCATGAAAATCTTACAAGCCATGGGAGATAATGAATTAGTAGTGAATTATGTGAGAGGTTAGAATGAAGTAAACAATCCACTCTTAAAGGCATGAAAACATAGGGTTTTGGATGTCTTAGAATACTTTGAGGCCTTTGACATTTGCTCAATCCCAAAAATGCCAATCTACATGTAGACCAATTAACATCCATAGGAGGATAGTATGATATTCCAAGTGGGGTTAAGGTTTTCAAAGAGTAGTCTCAAATCAAGGTAATATGAAAACCTTCAATCCTTAACAATGAGGTTAGATGTTAGGTGTTTCAAAATGACAAGTAGATAATATGCTTCTTGCATTAGAAGGTAGACTTTTGCTCAAGAAACTAAGGTAAATTGTAATAATAGTATGGGGACTAGATTGTCCAATTGAGGAAAAACTAGTTACCTAAGGTATCGGTGACATTGGAAAATATATTTCATGAAGATGATAATATAAGGAAAGACAAAGTTAGAATATACACAAATGAAGATCACTATGGGAAGGTCATCATTTTCAAAGATAGGTTGCTCAAACTAAGAAAAGTGAACACCAAGGAAGAGAAGTTATCCTTTATAGAATTATGTCAAGAATTTGTAGACATATTTGATTTAGAGTATTAATGATTTAATGGGTTTGAACCTAGATTGGCTCAACATACCATATATTTGGAGGCAAGTGTTAAACTTATGACATAAAAACAAATACTAGCCAACCCCAAGATTGAGATCATCATAAAGAGAGATTTTACCAAGATCATTAAATTCAACATCATCTTCCTCATCAAAAACTCTTCTGGGTGGATAATATTGTGATTATGAGGAAGAATAGTGGGGAGATAAGGTTAAGTGTAGACTTCAAATATCTCAACAAGGTGTCATTGAAAGACCATTGCCCTTTGTAATCCATGGATCAATTTTTTTAAAAGGTTGTATGTTCACAATGATTTTCCTTACTTGATGGATACTTAGGGAATAATAAAAGTGTTAATAAAGGAGTATTACAAACACAATACTACATTCAAAACCAATTGGGGCACTTATGCTTATAATAAGATACCCTTTGGACTATCCAATATAGGAGCCACCTTCCAAAGGGAAATAGATGTAGACCTCCAAGGACTTATCAATGAGATGGTACTAATATACTTTGATGACATCAAAATATTCTAAAAGGATCCAAAATATCATCTAACACACTTGAGGGTGGTGTTTGATAGGTGCAGGTAGTATGGGGTCCCCTTGAATCCAAAAAAAAAGATTTTTGTAGTCCATGAGGGTAGACTTCTAGGACATGTTGTGTCAAAATAAGGCCTCTTTATATACTTGAGAGGATAAGTTCAATAATTTATTTATCATTTCCCAAACATAGTAAAATATATTATAGTTTCTTGGAAAAAACCAACTTTATCAAAAGGTTCATACCCAAATTTGTAGAATTGGTAAGGCCTTTAACCCTCATGCTCAAGAAACATAAAGAGTTTTCATGGACTAAGGGAAAAGAAGCTTTGAAACCATCAACCAAGCCATTGCCCATTCTCCCACTCTCCTAAATTCTAATTTTTCAAGGGACTTATTCTTGTATGACTTCTCAACTCATGATACTATTTTTGTCATGTTTATGTAGAAAAAAGTGAGGGTTTTGAGAAACCCATAGCCATATTTAGCCAAGCATTAGAGGGGTATGAAGAGAGGTATAATTTTTTTGATTTTTTTTTTTTACTATAAGTCATGATATCTATTCATAAATTTAGACACATGGTGTCTAATAACAAAATTTATGTCATGGTGGCCCACCATAACATCAAAGACTTCATCTTTAATAGAGATCTGACTAAAAAAGAGTTGGTTGGGTGACCAAATGCATGTAATATGACATATAAATTAAGGTAACCAAGTTTTTAAGGGGTAAAATTCTATGTGAACACCTTGAAATATATGTGAATGAGGACAAGGAAGTGGGTTTGGCAATGTAAAGTGATTAACAAACAACTACACCTACATCTCCTTCCAATAGGTACCAAGACATGGTGAGGTTCCTCCAACTAGGAGAATATCCTATAGACATAAATAGGATAAGAAGGAAGTAATTAAAACTTAAATCCATTATTTATGTCTTTATTTATGGATTACTCTTCAAAAATTACCTTGATGGCATGCTCTTGAGGTATGTAGAAACTAGACAAATTAACAAGTTTCTACACCATTTTCATGATCGACCTATAGGAGGGAACTTTGTAGCCAAGACCACAATAACAAGGATCATATGAATAGGATATTTTTGTATAATTTTTTTAAATTACTCTCATGCTTGGGTTATAATATTCCAAAGATGTGATATGTTCATAATAAATCAAAGGCCAGCTCGCTTGCCTCTCAAGCCTATTCAAGTGGAGCATCCCTTCATGTAATGGGGCCTAGACTTTGTAGGTATGATTCACCCCCATATAGTGTAGTAAATAAGTGGGTATTGACTACTATATATTATGTTACTATATGGGTGGAGGTAGTTTCACTTAAGTAGGCAAATGAGAACTTAGTTTTGGAGTTCTATGATAGTCTAGTGACTAGATATGGGGTTCCATCCACAATCATATTAGACAATTCACTAGCCTTCAGTAGTGAAAGGATGAGTGAGTGGGATATTAAACATGGAATATACCTTAATTATTCATCCAATTACTATCCATAAGGAAATTAACTTTAAAATTCCATCAATAAGAATATAATTAGGATCATAAGGAGAACTATGGAGGATAACCAAAGGGTGTGGCATATTGAGCTAATGATAACCTTATGGTTAGATATAATCACTCCCAAGAGGTATAATATCCATTGATCATATCTTATTTTCTATGTCAAGTAGGAAATATTTCCCATATCACTTGAACTACCAACCTTGAAACTTACACACCAACATGAACTCATGGAGAGTGATGCAATGAAGGTGAGAATGAATGAATGAATTTAGGGAGATAGAAGAGACAAGGATTTATCCTATTATTTTCCATGTGGTCTCATAAATATTCAGTGAAAAGGTCATTTTACAAGATAACTTCTTCAAATACCCTCCTATGTACAAGGAATACATAGAGGGGACGTTAGTCTTGTGTTAGTCTAATAAATAAAACTCAATTAAACACACTAAAATCCTAACACCTCTATCTTAGACACTAGGGAGAGTTTATGTAACAATAAAGCATATGAAATAACAAAAAAAACATAAAATAATACCTTATTTTACCTTCCTTGGAGCTCCAAATTTCTTGTTGAATGGCTTACTCAACTTATGCATCAAGAATTTTTTGATGATGAAGCTTCTTTGGGTTCACCTTTCCTTGGCACCTTGGCTTTGCTTTCTTGGATTAAGATTTGGGCATGTTAACATTAATTACATGGGGCTTATGGAGTAAATCCTTCATAATAACTCTATAATATCCAAGATCAGAAATGAAGGGGCATGTCCTTGTATTTATAGCCTCAAGAATTAACTCTCACCTAAGGTGAGTTAAGGTTGAGTTTAAACATGGAATGGTTTCAAACTAACCATAGATGAGTTGAGACTAAATCCAATTGAATTAATAGTTCTCATGTAATTATGATTTTCAATTAATACATATGTCCTTCAAATTAAATATTTTGGGATATTTTGGAAGAGCTTGACAACTCATATAGGCAATGATGAAAAGGCTTGATATTTTGATTTTTAAAATTTTCAATTTTAGATATTCATTAATTACAAATGGATAATTCAACTAAGAATTTAATCTTGTTTAATAAAATAATTGATTTTGATTATCATTTTTTCACTTTTAATATTTGATCAAGTGTCCCATTTAATAGGTTCATATGCCAAATTAATAGTTGTTATGTCACAGGGTGATTAGGGATGAATCTGTGAGAGGTTATTGTTTCATAAGGGCTAGTATCCAAAATAGGGATGCCTCAAAAAAATTATGAGATTTCATGAATGATGTGTAGCCAAATTTATGATGTTTAATGATTCCCAAGCTTAATTTATAATGGTTGGTAGGAATCAATCTAAAGTTTGGTCCAAATCTAATTATGGATAGAATTGGGTGTCTATAATTTACCCCTATTTGGGAAGGTGTTGTAAGTTATAGTTACAGTAAAATCTTCTCAAAGAATGAAAAGGTCTTATGTACCTAATAATCCAACAAGTAATGGATGAGGTCTAGATGCCCCCTAGAGGGAGCTATTAGAAAAAAGGGTTGGTGATTAATCCATCAAAATAAGGAAAATAATGGGATAAAAAGGTAAAGGTGGGTATAAAAGATTGATTTTCCCATAGTTGGTTATAATTAGTAGCATAATTAATTGTCCTAATTTGTCAAATAAATAAGATGATTTTACCATAGGTGGTTATAATCATCAGCATATCATGATAAAAAGATAATGAATTTCCCAAAGGTAATTACAATCATTAGCCAAAGGATAAGGGTAACAATAAAATTATTTCCCCAAAGGTGGTTATAATCATTAAAAGGGAAAACAATGATTTCCCCATAGGTAGTTATAAAAATTGGAAGGATAAAAACATGCCATATATGGATGGATAGAAATAATTATTTACCAATAGGTGTTTATAATAATAGCACAATGAAAACATGCCCTAATTGGGTAAAGAAATGATAATGATTTTCCCAAAGGTGGTTATAATCATGAACATTGAAATTGATTGAAACATAAGGATTTACCCATAGGCAGCTATAATTATTAGCTCTATGGGTGGGATGATGCATAATGATTTTCATATAGGTGGTTAGAATCATTGGAAAAATGATAGGATTAATATGGAAAATTAGATAAGGTGGCTTAATTATAGAATATGTACTCACTAAGTAAAATTAAATAGGTATAGAGGAGAAATGGACAACTTGTTAGGATGGAGATGCACATCGTAACTAGAAAGGATTAAAATTATTTCATTATGTAATTACTATGTTTTTGAGAAATGATTTAGATTGATCAAGAATTTTTTAGGTGAAAAAGAGAAGTAACACAATCACATTGCTTAAAATATTTCTTGAGTTGATTTTTGTTGTAGGATGTGATGGTATGCATCTTGATATAAAACATGATGATAACTTAGCCAAAATATGTGTAAATACTGACACACAATATAATAAACAAATACAAACAATGCACCAATGATAAAAACCATGATAACAATGTAGATGTATGAATATGTATGGACTTAAGTATAATGTGCAAGGAATCATCAAATGAACATAGATATACAAAGTCAAGGCACACAAATAAAAGAAAATAAATAAGAAAAAAAATAAGCAAACAAACAAAATAAAACATCAAGAAATGGAAAAAGGAAGACATAACAAAACAAAACCATGAGAAAAAATAGGCAAACACACAAAATAGTGGTTAATGGAAATGTTAGCATAAAATATGAACAAATAAGATAACAAAAATTACCCCTAGGTTATACTAGATAATGAAACCAACAAAAAATGGAGGGGAATAAAGGAAAAGGAAGGGGTAGCTGAGTTGACACTAGATTCACTAGGAAAGTGGATGCTACCTACATAGTTCTATGGACACAAGGTTCAACATAAACTTTAGGCCAAATTTAGTTCTCCCAGGAGATGGGATAGAATAAAATTATGATTGAGAAAAACATGATTTTATTATAGAGAAAATAGGGGAATGGTCTCGTAAAATGGTGAAAGCATGAGAAAAATCCTAGCAATCACTACTTTATCAAAGTTGAATACATAATGAACAATATGAAAAATATCAAAATAGTGAGATTGACAAGTGGTTTCTTGTGAATTAGTGAGGGTTCCTATAATTATTAAGGAAAAAAAGTGGTCAATGTGGTGATTTTTAGGATTTTCTAGGTCTTATTCAAATGTTTTTGGATTTTCTAAGCATCCCAACTTGATGGATAATGATGAGATACTAAACAACCCAACTCAAAAAATGGTGAGACTGTTCAAACTTAAATTTCTCACAAAATAATGAGAGTTTGGTAAATGGGTGATTGAGATGACCTCAACATGAATCTAGTGTTGCCTATATAGTCCTAGAATGGGACCTCAAGTCACTATAGTTTTTCCTTACAATGGACGAAGATGACTAGGTAGCATCAAGTTCTCAAATTAGTCTAATGGCATAGTATGGGATAAGAATGGCATGGTGGGTCTTTAAGGCATGATAAAGGTGTTGCTCCTAATTTACCCGTAGGCAATTATAATTAGGAAATAATCACATAGGTTAATGACACTGGTTTTCCCAAAAGTAGTTATAATCAGTAACATGATGTGAAAAAATGATTTGACCTAAGGTAGTTATAATCAAGAGCACTTGGAATGAAAAAAATAATAAATGAAGGATGCAAATACCAAACCACTATCATACTGATCTAGATTATGACCTATATCTAGAATACCAAACCAATTGATAAAACTTGATCTGAATCCTCTCATTGAGAGTTATCAAAGAACAAATGGAATGGAACCAATGTCAAAGGGTTGGGTAAGGAGGGTAAAAACAACTTTGGTTGATAATAAAGATATGGTAGAATGTTATAAGGTATAATGTAATAATAATTTATATATTATAGTATAATGTAAACATACCTCATAGACAATACTTCATGTCTCTTAATAAAAGTAATGCTTGATGCATATAATGTTCATTGGCTCATCAAGTGCATATCCATCTAGTATAGTGAGCCTGTATGCTTTAGATCCATAATTTGCAACAATGATATATGGGCCTATCTAATTGGGTTTGATTTTTCCTTTCTTCTTCTTGGCCATGGTGTTCTTTTGGTTTTATTTAAGAACAATATTCCCAAGATCAAATTCCCTATGTCTGACCCACTATTTATAGTGGCCATAGAGTCAATTCTAGTATGCTTGAAGGTTATTTATATTAGTAAGGCATTTCTCATAAAGTAACCCCAACTCTTACAGGTGAGCAACTTGGTAATCTTCTTCATCTAGAACATGTTTCAACAATATATGTAAAGAAGTTAAATCTACCTCAATGGGAAGAATGGCCTTAGTGTCACAAAATATGGAATATAGAGTGGCTCCTATTGAAATATGGTAAGTAGTGTGGTATACCCAAAGGGTGAAAAATATTTAGAGGTGTCAATTGCAGTCAACAACATTGACAATATTTTTTAGGATGTTCATAATGGTTTTGTTGGATGCTTCTACTTGGTTATTACCTTGTAGGTAATATGTAGCAGAAAATTATTGATTAATTTCATACTCAGCACAAAGAATTTTGACACCTTTATTATTAAATTATCCACCATTATCATATATAATGTTATATGGGTTACCATAGTGACATATTAGATGATTGAAGATGAACTTGGAAATTTGTTTTCCAGTCACATAAGTGAGGGGTATAACTTTAATCCACTTAGTGAAATATTTGGTAGTGGTAAAGATGTGCTTATGGCCATTAGGTGAGGTAGGGTTAATCTTCTTAATGAGATTGAGTCCCCATGTGGAAAATGACCATGGTGTAAGCATTGGTTTTAGTGTCTTTATCAAGGAATGAATCAAATTGGCATGCCTCTAACATTTGTCACACCTTTTGACATAAGTAATTGCATCTGAATCCATAATTGACCAATATTAACCAATATGTAGGTGATTTTTGGATAGGACAACCTCACTAGTGTGGGTTCCACATACTCCATAAACTTCCCATAATCTTAATGTTTCTTATACCATAATTAAATAATGAATTAGAGTTATATCAAAGCTACAATGGTAAATGGTTGGTCCAAATAAGGTATAACATGTATCTTGGTGGGTAAATCCCTTTTTATATTTTCATGATAAGTCTGGTGGCATAATATGGTCATGAAGGTAGGTAGAGAGGTTTAAATACCATATATATATAAGACCAACAAAATCACAAATCATTGTGATGGTTGAAGAGTCATGAGTAGGGGCTAAAAGATTTTCAACAAGAAATTGATATTATTTTGCCTTGTTGGTATGATGTATGACAGAACCAATGGTGGCCATAGAATCCATTATTATGTTATTGGTCCTTAAAATGTGTTCAAATTGTATTTTGATAATCTATTATTTGAGAATGTCCATCATGACCTTGTATGGCACTAGCTTGTCATATTTGGTTTAAAAGTGATCTATAACCTAATTAATGATTAACTAAGAATCACCATAAACCTTGAGATGTTGAATATTCCATTATACTTCCTGATGAATCCTTATAATGAGTGATTTTTATTTAGACATGTTGTCAATATAAGGTAATTTGATACAAATTTTTTAGGGATAAGATCCCAATATGGTGAAATAAATAGTAGGCCTAACCCTGATCTATGTGTTGTGAATGGTCCATCAAAATACAAATTCTAGTGTTTCTCCTCAAGAGATGTTTCATTTATGGTCCTAATGGACTCATATAGGAATTAAAAAATAGAAGTTTGGTATCTACAAGGGGACCTTCAACAAGTTCATCTATAATAACTTGTCCATTGATAGCATTATTATTGATGTATTCAAACTCAAAATTGTTCAGAAGTATGATCCATTTGGCCAGGTAGCCTTGAAATCTATCTTGGATTGTAGATACTTGAGTGGATCTAATTTGGAAATAACTATGGTCTTGTTATTTAACATGTAATGTCATATTTTATATGATATAAAGACCATAGATAAATAATATTTTTATATTGGTGTATAATTGTGTTCATATGCAACCAATGTATGACTTAGATAGTGCATGGCATGTTCTTTTCCATTATCACTAGCTTGACATAGAAGTGATCCTAGGGATTTATCTATGGAATATAGATACAATAGCAATGAATTTCTTGGCATAAGTGGTAAAAAAATAGGTGGGTTGGTAAGATAGTCCTTGAGGCGATGAAAAACTTTCTAGAATTCTTCATCTCAATGAAATGTGACACCCTTCTTCAATAAGTGTGTGAATAGATGGAATTTGTCGGCTAATTAGGAAATGAATCATTTGATAGATTGAATCTTGCCCTAAAAACTATAGAAATACTTCAAATTAGAATGTGGTAGCATTTTAGTAAAGGATTATACTTTGTCAAGATCAAGTTCATGTAGACACTCAAAAACATCATCTAGACTACTTTTTGATGTCAAGCTACTTTAGACCTATTCTCAATATTGCATTGACTAATTACCTAGATAACTAACCCTAAAACCCCTTTTCTTGCCTCTTAAAATTAATCAACATACCTAAGACACCTTTTTCTAATAAAAATTTAAATCATCAACTTAGAACTTACTTTCACCCCTTTTTGCATAGGAGTGTGACCACTGCTGGTCAACCTAACTAAAAATGGTTAGCTTGACCATCGATGGTCAAGTCTCCAAATCTACAACATAAGAATTTACAACTATGAACAAGATAAGAATGATCAAAATGAAGACTTTACCATGCAAAACTTACAACTAAGCATCACTTCAAATTAGCATCTTTATCCTAGACTAATTTAGCAATTTCCTTCCTCTTGACTAAGCAACTTATTTCTATAAAATGAGAGCTCTTAGAAAGGAAAAAAAGACCAAAAATTTGCATCTAGGATCTCTTATTTCCTTTATGTAGGTATCCAGGTGACATGAGACTCTATCCATGTGACTTTTGAATGTTGGAGTACTGTTATGCTACCTAATTTTCTTTAGATTTCAATTATCACACACTTTGTATCCATTAGGTATCATTTTTTTTAGAAATTTACTTCATTGTTAACCTTTTTGCCTCAATCAAATCACTTACATCCCATTTCTCACCCAGTAGATCCATACTCAACCTTCTACCCATTTACCATTCTTTCTCTAACTCCACTTAAATATCTTACAAAACTTACATAAGAAACCATATCTAGTTCCTATAATTATCACCAGTTATAGAAATCATCACTGATTAAAGAACCATCATCGGTTAGACTAACTAACATCAGTCATCCTAACTTTTGTGAGTTACCTATTAGGAAAATAATAGATTATTATTTCATACCCCTTTTACACCCAACTAGACCCTATTTTTACTTTTGATTTTTCTATAGAGACTATTTAGATTTTCTAAACTAGATCTTGACTCATTTTGACATGGTATTGACCAACTATGATATAGTTAGTCACCTTATTGAATAGATATTTTATTCATTTTTAGCATAAGTAGTTAATTTATTATCAATTTGAATAAAATTACATTTCCTTTCTATTATCAAATCATCTTATCATTAGGGGAGTGGATTGACAGCCCTCTAAGGAAGATTTCACTTATTGGAAGTAGCATATGCTAGGCAATCCACCCTTCATATCCATTTAACTAGTAATTTGGTTTAGTACGGTCTTATTATAGGTAGTCCTTCCTCACGAAAAATGAGCTCTCACTTCATTTGGTCATCAAAGAGTGTAACATTTAACCAGGTACACACCCCTCATCATTTTTTTCCATTCCTTCCTTCTAAAAGTTAATAATAGAGTTAGAAATCATAGAAAAAATTCTAGCATGCCTGGTGGGACCCCTTATAGGTTCATAGTTCCTTTTTGGCATATAGTTGCACTAGTGAAAATTTGTTTTCTTGAATTTCTATCATTTATGAAAGCCAAAAGATAAAAATTTATTTTCTTTTCTTTTCTAAAACTCAAAAATAAAATATTCATTTTAGGCCTAGGTTGCATCAAGTGCATTCTAGTTGTTCTATTTTCATCCATTGAAATCAAAGTCTTTCTCTTAGTTAAAATTGAGCACATTTAAGGTTTGTATGCTTGATTTAGCTCACCTAGTTAATTAAAATCATCATGAATTAATTGTAGCACACCTATGTTACACTACCAAACCACTTGCACAAAAACAAACATCAAAACTTATTTGAGACAACCCACTGGGAATTCATCACCCTTTAGATCACCTTATCCCATCTAGTTATCTCACTTGGATTTCATCATGAAGGGGAAGACCCACTCCATTCTCTAGTAGAGTATACACTCTAGATAAATAATATATATCAACTAAGTGGCCTGACTCAACTTTAAGTTTGTGAAGTGTGTAGAACAAGCCCCTAGTACCAAGCCATATACTCAGTCTAACGATAATTATTTTGAGCATTAAAATTTAACCCAAAACCATCCTTATATGTCTCTTCTAGTACCTAAATTACAATCCAATTTTCCCTTTCACACTCTTTAAGGCATAAGCCAAAAGGGATTTAAAATGAATCCTAGGATTAATTATGCTTTTAGTTTGTGCCTTGCTTACTTTGAGATTTTCTTTATTTTCTCATTATTTAAGGTGAGAGGTTCACTCTCCATTTTTGATTTCTCACATGGTCTTTACTAGACAACAACTAAGAAATATAAACAACCAACCACTATCTTCCTCTTCATCCTCATCTATGGATTATATGTTAGATGTTGACAGATCTCCCATGCTTCACCTTACCATTCTACTTCACCTACCAGACTTCTAATGGTCCTTGAAGGTGATGTGGATTTTTCCACCTTTATGGACAACCAGGTGGCTCTTTAACACTATCTTAATAGCTTATCCTACCATGCTTTGACTACTTTGGATCCATCTTATGGTATTCCACACCGCCTCAAGGTTTGTGTTACATCAACCTAACCTTTGGTTAGCTAAGCTTCATATTTTACCATTGACCCATCTACTACCACCACCTAGACACTTATTACCCCAAGAAATACCTCTAATGTTGGTTCAACTTTACCCCTTATCACTTATTCCATTTCTATCGATGTCATGTATTCCATACCCATTTTGACCATTCCCTCCAACTCAACTAATATACCAACTTCTTCCCCCCTTCATAAATTGGTACTATCCATACCATAAACTCTTCCCCCCATTAGCACTAAGGTGACTACCCAACAAAAATCCATATGTACTTTACCATTACCAACCCAAACCACACCCCCATAATCAAACCCAAATTTACCCCTAAACCAATCATTATTAGTTCCTCAACACCCTATCAATATATTCCCAACCTATAAGGATATATCATTCTTTTCACCCAACCTTTAATACCAATCAATCTTGCTAGGGCACTATCCTAACCTCAAATTACCATGTACCAATATATGGCCACTTCAATACCTCCTAACACATATCAATTCATAGATGTAACCCAACCTCAATAGAGCTTACCACTAAATTACATAGCTACTCAACCCCAACCTAATTTGAGCAGGATGATTATGGACAAGATGACCCATCTCAAGTCATATATCTCTAGGTCCCATAACCTTTTATCCTATGACCAAATTTGTAATGAACCTATCGACCTATATGTTCCAATTCATGCTTATCCTCCTCAATGGGAACTCCCCAAATTCTCTAAGTTTTAGGGTAAGGAGGATCCTTAACAAATTTTGAGGGCATTTCACCTTACTTGTTACTTGATTGCATATGACGATGCTCTCCTCCTCTGAACCTTCCCTATATATTTATCAAGACCCTCCTTGGATTGGTATAGTGATCTTCTTAGGAACTCTATCTTTTCATTTTCCTAGCTCACCTAAATCTTCTTAGAACATTTTTTAGTGAACATATCTAAGAAGGTCTCCATAACTAACCTCTATTCTACCAGGTAGTTTAATGATGAATCAATTACTAACTTCATTGCATGATGGTGAGGTATCATCAATCAACTATAATTTTTACCACCCGAAGTAGAACTCATCAATATTTTCTCTAGGGGATGAATAAAATACATTACTCCCACCCTTCAAGTGCAAAGATTCAGAGCCTTTGATGAAGCATTCACTAGGTGCAAAAACTTGAAAACTAGGCCATAGATGAAGGGAAATTAAAATTGAACAACCGTAATCATAGCTTCAAACCCAATGGTCCCTCTTCCACCAAGATAACTAACCAGCCCAATATTAAATCCAAATATTTTGTAAACTTGATTGCATTGAAAGCCACCCCACCTCCATTTGTTAACCAACTACATCAAAACACTCCTTCCAACCCTTCTTACCCACCAAACCAAAATCAAAACTAGGTTCCCCCTAAATAATCACACCTATAAGAGAATCTTATGCCTCCATGTTGGATAAATTGATTAAACCTAATGTCATCCAAGTCCCTCCTATTAAGGCACCCTAATAATTTGACCCTTCTCTCCCTATGCCTGAGTGGTATAATGAAAATGACCATTGTGCATTCCATCAGGTCATTAGACATGACATAAATTTATGTAATACATTTAAAAGTCTTGTCCAAAAATTGATTGATAATGGTGAATTATTGTTTGACAACCCAAACACACCTCCCAACCATTCTCTTAATATTTTTCATAGGCCTTTACCTAACCATAATCCACCTACCTAGCACCATAACAACAAATTTGAATCATCTTCATCTCATGAGGAACACACTATCAACCTAATCACTAATGAGACTATGGTGGGTGAACCCCTTACTTTGATTACTCCTTTATCCACTTCACCTATGAAATAAGTGAGTTCACCTTTTATCCTTATAGGTACCCAAACAAAAGAATCAACAACCCACATCCATTCACTTTACTAAACCATACCCACACCTACCCCTTCATTGATCAAAACACCAAAGGAGGCAACTATTGATTTAACCACCTCAACTTCTACCCCACCAATTGAAACATTAGAATCATCTTCTATTCTATTGGACACCCAAACAAAGGAAGAAGTTTTGACCATGCCTACACCCCCAATCAAAGAACCATCCATTCCCCCTTTGAAAATCATCATGTAAGCAAAGACTACCTCATCTACCCAATAAACAAATTTGAAACCTTCTAGCACAAGAAAGGATGAAAGAACCATTCCCTCTTCTTCACCCAATGGCTTAACATTTGAAACAACTAATCAAGGAACCAAACACATTTATAATCCCTTTTCTAGGTTAGTACAAAGTCTAGAATTTTATTTTCAACTTAACCATGATAGAGCCACCTTCTATCATTGTCATGGGCTCCCATACTAAAATAAAATTGAGCACTCTACCTCATTGGAATCCACATTAAAACCTATTATCAAACCTTCATCAAATTACTCTTTCTCCTAAGCCATAAGATAACCATACCACCCACCTTCACCCAAGTCATCTCTAAATTTTCTTACTAGACCAACCAAGAATTTGGCAATCCACCCTATGCCTAGTATTTCTCACCCACCTCTAAATTTAGATATAACTATATCAAATCCACTAAAGAAACCACCAACTAAAATTATCAAAAAGGTGGAGTTGTCTAAACATCTACCTCAAACTTGACCTATGCCACCTCTTTCCCATTTACCTTCTATTTTAGGACCTCACCCTTCTACCATCTTGATTTCATATTCATCTTTGATTGAACCAAACCCCCTTTTTATGCTTACACTTCCACCCCCAATCCATCAACTCCATCATTCTTAACTAATTTATCTACTTCCACCTTCTCGCTATTATCAATACCTCATTGTCTAGCTTGAAACCATTTACCTCTAAACTAGTCTTAACCAAGCCACCCCAACCCAAGCCATCTACCAAGGTTATTCAACCACCTACCACTTCTAAAGTCAAACCCATGCCTAATAATATTTTTATTTCTAAAACTAGAAATTTAACACCATTGATGCCTCTAAATGAATCTTATTTAGTTATTTTATAGAGTTTATTGAAAACATCTTCATTAAACTACCACCCATTAAGCTGTTCACCCCCTCTAATACCAAACCCTTATGGTTTAATGACATTTTGATCTATGTATACCATAAGGTGCTAGGACATGACATAGAGAACTACAAAGCTCTCCAAGCTCTTGTTCACCACCTATATGATGATGATGATGATGATGATGATCTGTTATTAGATAAACCACTTTCATCCCCTTACCAATCCAACCACCAAACTAAGAAATCAAACCACTGACCCAACCTACACTTGGTCCCACATTTTCATCTAAAAGTGAGGGGGAGGAACCGAAGCCACAACCTAATCCAACTATCCTATTTTACACATCATTCACATGATTACCTGATCTCAAGCTCAATAGAGAGGTAAGGGAAGAACTAATGTGTCTATTCCATGGATATATCCTTAAAACTCTCAACCTTACAACCAATCCCCAACACCAAAATCTTCACCTATGCCATCACCAAAACATAAGTTATCTATCTTAGGTTTATCCTCCATTGACCCTTCTACATCTATTCAATGAATAGTGTTGAAGCAACTTCACCAAGTATTGGTGAAAATGAGTTTTTATGATTTAATAAAAATGTCACCTCATCAACATCAGGTGTTAATATAGGCTCTATAATCCATAGAGGTATAATCAAATAACCCTCAACCTCATACATCCTTTGTTGGAGCCTTCTAACATTCTATCATCATCACCTTTCAAGATTCTAAGATACCTCTAGCTCATTCTAAAGAATCTGATCCTCCTCTCTTTTTCACTACATACACCAAACACACCCACATCAAAAGGGTGATGATTGATAAAGGAGACAACATCAATATAATCTCTTCTTATGCTTTTGATTAGCTGCATTTACCAAAAAACATCATGGATAAAAGTACAGTGGTTCTTTGCTCTTTTAATGACACAATAGCCACTCCATTAGGGATCATTGTCCTTCAAATATTCTTGGGATCTGACACCATTCCTAAAATATTTTATGTCATGGAGGGTGAGTTCTAATATAACATTCTACTTGGATTCCCTTGATCTGAGCCATGAGTTGTATCCCCTCTACTCTACACTATTGTGTTAAATTTGAACATGAAGGGTAAGTTATAACTATCAAGGCTAACCTTAGTTCTTTTACATATCTACAACATGATCTATATGCCTAATGATGTTCTTCTTCCCTATTCATCTACCTCAAAATCAACCAAACCTAATAATATTACTGCACCACCAACCATAACCCATAACATTTCCATCATTAACAATGATGAATCCTTAACTAGTTCATCTATCTCTTCTTCCTAGATTCCTATTAAGGATCCCTTATCACAAATGTTCCAATATCTCTCCCTTGGGAAGTATCACCTTATTGCATTGGATGATTTCCCTACTCTAAAAGAATATAAGAACCTCAAATATGACCCTTCTTATGACCCTAATCTAGGAACCATTATCCCCTTTGGTCTACCAAATAATTAAAAAAATTTCATTTATGAGGGACTTGATCAACCACTTCTCACCCTACTACTATTTCACATATCAAACCATTCACCTCTAACTTCTCCTATCTAAATAGGCTAGCATTTACTAAGTTGTATCTTCATCATTATTCCTGGAAAGGGTTTGGCCTTAGTCATTATGAATAGAGACCCCATGCATTGCCTATGGTCAAAACTGAAAACCTCATGAGTCCTTTGGCCTTGGGTACATCCCACCAGAGAAGCCTAATGACTCACCTTAATCTATCACCCCCATTTATGAGGACATCCCCTCACTATAAACCTAATCACCATCAAAATCTAAAGACCTTGACATCATTCCCCCTGACCTTTTTTTTAGATCAACACCATTATCCTGGGTCCTTTAATCTATCACAAGGGTGGCCAAACTAAGGTTATTCCTCTCATCCATCTTGAGATGGTCAAAAAAGACTCTTCTACCATCAACAATAGGATGATGATTCCATTCTATCCTACCTTGGTGTGGGGGATTCTTTTATTCACAAATCCCTTACTCTTGAAAGCCAAAAAATGCTCAATGAATCCATCATGGATATTAATTTGGGAATTCAAGATAAACTTGACATCATTAAGTTTGGCCAATCTTTAACCCTGAGGAACAAAAATATACCAATCTTTCCTTCAAGACCATGGCATCACATTCATGTGGTCTTATTAAGATATGCCCAAGATTGACCCTTCTATCAGCCTTCACAACATCAGTACCCATCTTAAATCCAAGACAATTCAACAAAAGATTCACAAAATGCATCCTTGCATCACCCTTCTTTTTAAGGATGAAATTCAATGTCTCTTATCTGTTAACTTCATTCAACCCATTGACTACCATAATGGGTCTCTAATATTGTTCCCATTACCAAACCCATTGGGGGAATTTGCCTTTATGTGGATTATTATGACCTTAACCTCACATGCGCAAAGGATGACTTTCCTTTGCCTAACATTGACCAATTAGTTGATCTTACCACAAGACATGAGATGTTATTTCTCATGGATGGGTTTTTGGGATATAATCAGATTGTGATGTCCCCCTCAGATTAGCATAAAACTACCTTCATTACCCCCTAACAAACTTTCCACTATTAGGTCATTCCCTTTGGTTTAAATAACACATAAACAAATTATCAATGATCCATGACCTATATCTTCCATGACCTCATCCATAAAATTATGAAGGATTATTTGGATGATCTCCTTGAGAAATATAAACATTATAAGAATCATCTAGTTATTCTTACAATCATCTTCGACCAACTAATCAAATTTCATGTCAAGCTCAATCCCAAGAAATGTCTTTTTGGGGTTCTCTCTGGAAATCTCCTTAGATTTATCATCTCCATTCATGGAATCAAAATTGACCCTACCAAGGTCAAAGCAATCTTAGAAATGCCTCTTCCAACAAACCTTAAACAACTTCATAGCTTGCAGGGAAAGCTCCAATCTATCTATCATTTCATCTCCCAATTATTGGATGGATGGCAACCCTTTCACCATCTCCTTAAAAAATACACCTCCTTTAAATTGACCAAATATTATCAAAAAGCCTTTGATTCACTCAAGGAGTACCTAATTTCTCCACTATTTCTCATCCCACTTAAGTATGACCAACCTTTTTACCTTACATATCTACCATTGATCACTCTTTGGGAGCCATGCTCACTCATAGAGAAATATATCTATTACATTATCCACACCCTTATATAATATGAAACATGATACACCCATCCTAAAAAACTATCTCTCACACTCATCTTTGTCACCTCCAAACTTTGTCACTACCTCTTTAATCATAAAACATATGTCATTACTAACACTAACCCACTCAAGTATATGCACTCCAAGCCACTACAAAATTAGTGTATGGATAAGTGGCTCATGATCCTAAATGAGTTTGATCTTGATTTCCTTCAATAAAAATCCATTAAGGGGTAGGTCATCACTGACCAATTGGCTGAGGTTCCCCTACTTGATAACTAACCCATTCCTCTTGCCTTTTAAGATGAATATATTGTGACTCTTTCTTAGGAAGAATCCACCTACCAAATGACCATGTTTTTTGATGGCTCCATAAGCCAACATGTGGGGTGTAGGATTAATTCTCATTCCCCTTCATGGAGAACCTCTTCCACTTTCTTTTAAACTTGACTTTGAGTATACCAATAACATAGCCAAATATGAATCCTTAGTTATATGTCTCCAAACTACTCTCACCCTAAGAATCAAAACCATTTCTATTTTTGGTGACTCCCAACTCATGATCAACCAAGTCAATGGGTCTTATTAATGTAAAATGATGTTTTACAAAAATATAAGCTTATAGTTCATGAAATCTTAACATCATTTAATCATTACCAGATCTAGTTGGTTCCTTGATCTACCAATAAACTCATACATATGATGACTTCCCTGACATCTCAACCTACTGCATCTAAATTATTTTTCACCATTCATCATTTCATCAAACTTTCATATATCATTTCAGACCTTCCTAACATTTTTATCATGGAGGCATCTCCTTCTAACATTTGGTATGACCAAACTTTTAACTACCTTAATCGCAGCATCATGCCACTTGACCTCTCAAAAAATACCCAAAAATCCTTCATTCAGGGTACCTCTCATTATATCATACCAAGGGTAATCCTACACAAGCATGGCTTTTATGGCCTTCTTCTTTTTTGTCTACATAGCCATGAGATTTCCCATGCTATTAAGGAAACCCATGATGGGATCTATGGGGGACATTCAAGTGGACTCAATGTCACTAAAATAATCCTACATCTTGGCTACTATTGGCCTACCCTTAATTAGGATTATTGTGACTATGTAAAGAAGTGTGTCAAATTCCAAAAACATGCTAATTTGCATCATGCACCTACTCATGAACTTCAAGTATCTAAATATTATTAGCCATTCTCATTATGGGGGATTGATCTCATAGGATAAATCAATCCTCACTTATCTCAATGACATCAATTCATCATCACCACCATAGAATATTTTAGCAAATGGGTGGAATCCATTCCTCTTATCTCAACCAAAGCTAAGAAAATTATCAATTTCATCAATCATCACATCATTTGTCCTTTTGGTGTTCCCCACAATATCATCACTGATAATGATAAATCCTTAAAAAAAAAGAAAGTCCAAGCTGTGATGCTTTTGGAATCAAGTTAAGCCATCCCTCACCTTATAATTCATAAACTAATGGACAAGTAGAATCTTCTAATAAAACGCTCATCAAAATGCTAACCAAGGTTGTAAATGCTTCAAGTTAGGATTGGCACCTACACATCCCCTTCACTTTGTGGACCTATCATGCTAGCATCTGAATTACAATAGGTGTTATGCCTTTCTCACTAGTCCTCAAAGTAGAGGCCATCTTTCCTCTTGAATTATAGATCCCCTCTCTTCACATATCTTTGTGATACATAATTTATGAGGATGATTATCATCAAGAATACCTCACACACCTTGAGTTACTTGATGAGCATCCCCTCACCACCCTTAAACATCATTGTGTCTACCAAGATTATATCACCCATGCTTACAATAAATGTCTAAAATAATGGGAGTTCAATATCAGAGACCTCATCCTTAAATAAAACCATGTAATGAATATGGAGAAAATAAAAAAGGGTAAATTTAATTTTAATTAGCTTGGATCCTGTATCATCACCCATAAGTATAGATCAGGAGCTTATCATTTATCTTCTCTCAAAGTCAAACTAGAACCTAAGACTCTCAATGATTCACATCTACATCCATTCTACTATTAATAAATATTTGATTAACCTTGTTATCCAACTTGAGCTTGTCCCTTGGTTTAAGAGACTTTCATCTCCCTTATACCCTTACCCTATTCCTCTTGATGACACTTGATTACAATAAAACTATATGATTATCCATCATAGTTTTAGCTTAATCCTAAGCATGGTCACCATGGTTCTACCCATGGTATGGCTCTCATGGATACTTTTCATCTATAATTTGATGAAAACCCATGGTCATTTATCTTTCAAATCACCTTTCTTTACCTATCAATTGCCTTTTATGCTAAAAGTCTTACCCCCATGAAGGTAGACCTCTAATATTGAATAGGATTATCTATGTCTAAATATATCATTCAAAATATAAAATGGGATACTAAAATTATCATTTAAATTCATATCTTTAGCATCATAAACTGCTCCTACAAAAGATGACTACTAACTAAAAAAATGGAAAAAAGACAAACCAATCCCTTGAAGGATGGCTATAATCTTACAAGAAGGAAAATCCAAAATTAGACCACTCCCTTAAAGGATGGCTATGTTGAAATTATAAAAAATGTAATAATTTGAATCTTCTCGCATCGATCAGCTTCAACCTAAAAAATCAATCAAAAGCAAACTTATCCCAAAAAGGGTTTGTAATGGGCCTTCTCACAAATACTATTTGTAGACTTCTTGCATTGATCAATCTACACCTTGTATCAAGACAAGAACTTGTCTATTCTAGTTCTTGGGTCACTTATAGAAGGTGTAAACCAACCCACATCATGCTTTTACATTACCCCTTTTCTTTCCATTTACCTACCATCCACTTTCCCTTTGTACCCTCTATAAATTAAGGGACTATGATCTCACTTGGCACATTGGGCTTATGATGGCATTTTTTCACTAAAATTGTGCTAATGTGAATCATATGAAAGGCTTATCTTCATTAAGACCTATCCAACTTCAGTTTAATAGGGTCCTTGCTAATAAACCTAATCTATCTTTTTCTTGATCCCTCTTATTTGGTTCATGAGGACGTTGTTTCTCATAACTCATTTTCTCACATTTTGTTACCTATGCTTACTTTATGTATTTTCATTATCTTTCTAACTTCACGACATCAAATCCTATCAAATACACACCACAAAATTATCAAATTTGAACAACTTATCATGAACCATAACAATGAAACAATCACATTACACTAACCATTCTACTACATCAAATCCAAACATTACCTAAATTACCACATTTAATCCTCTCAATGCATGAACATTTCCCATACATTAAAGTTTATCTATACACTAGCATCATCATCATTATCATTAGATTTATACAAAACATAAACATCAATACATGTCATCACATGCCTAAGCTAAACATACAACAATCCATATCACATGATCACAATAACATCATAAGCGTAACAAACCATAATAGATAATCCATAACATCAACAACACAACATCACAAATTATTAAATCATAAAAAGTTGACATCCATCTCATATAAATATGATATACCAATGATACATCTCACATCATCGGCACACAAGCTGGTATAAAATCAAATATACATTAATCCACATAAAACAATCACATATCAGCATCCATAAATCAACAATCATCATCTCTATAATAAATATAACATCTAAAAACAAGAGAATTAATATATATAATATAATTTTCATGATACCCATAAACAATCATTATCTCCATAATAACTATAATATCTAAAAACAAGCGCATTAATTTGTATAATATAATTGTCATCATACCCATAAATAATCATCATCTCCATAATATATATAACATCTATAACATCTACATCACATATCAACATCCATAAATAAATGATCATCATCACATAATCAATAAAAATATCAACACCCATGACATCAATGAATCTCTATAAACATATCTCATAATCAATATAAACATATACATCATAATCAACCTAATAATCATGTCCTCAACATCTGAATCATACATATACATCATAAATACATGTTCGATACATATCTCTTTATCATATACATCTCACATCATTAACACATAGGCCACTATAAAAAATTAGGTACATGTCAAAATCCCAACATATATATCAAGGTCCTAGGGAACCACTACTATTGACCCCACTTACACCTATATCCCCATCTAGTGGAGGTCCCCTTGGGATACCTCCTTGTCAACTTGCTTCTACTATCCACTATCTTGATCTCACAAGAATTGGCCCACTTGCTAAGCTAACCTAGTACTCACCCTACCTTGGCTCATTAGGGAACTATGCTAGTATAATGCCCTTGTAGTATCTTAGCTCTTATATAGTGGCTAAATATCGATCCTATGCAACAAAACTAAGAGGTGTCACTACTTATCCACCTATCTATCTCAGTGAGTCTCTCTCTTAATTAACTAAACTAAGCATAACCCTTGCATGGTCCCTCTCTAGTGTAAATACAATGATCTACCCCTATAAAATGACTACTTATCCCTATAAGGTAGTGAACTATGCCTGAGCCTAATCTCTCTCAATAGTAACTCCTAGCTAACCTTGAAGAGTGGAAAGTGACCCCTATAATGTGGAAATATAGGCCTAAGCCACTACTAGTGTCATTGATGTCTGTAGGTCACCTTGTACTAGTCTCCCTAATGGATCAATGTCCATGGGCCCATGGCCTCCATCACCCCAACCAAAATTAGCTATAACATATCTACCCTGGTACCATGCTAAATAATCTATGATGATGCTTGCATCATCTCTCACTTTTTCAAAAAACTCCTCATGGTATAATTCCTCCTCTTTTGGTTATGGCTCTAACAATAGAAACTCTACCTCTTCCCTCTTATACCATGAAATATTAGGTGGAATACCCTGTATGAGTTCATGTTATCACCACAATCTCTTTAGTGGGATGAGTTGTTTCTTGCCATCCCATCTACCATATACCCTATTCTAGCTTTATAGTGAATATATATGATACCTATATCCAATCCATATAGACCAAGTCATGTACAGCCTCCATACTATATCACCTAGTGCTAAACTCTCTAGGGCATCTCAGAACCACTCAATGTCCCTTACACTACCACTAGCCCCCATCATCTCACTATCCTTCCTCTAGCAGAGGAATCCAACTCTATAATTTATTAGTAATTAATCTTGTAATGGTAGACCCAATGATTTTATCACCTGTATATGATCGTATACCCATTAATGGAGTATGAATCTAACACTAATGCCATAGCATTTGTGCACTCTAAACCCCCATAACTCTCTATAAATCTACACTAACAAAACTTGCCCCCATCTAAATACCATCCTCCCAAATACTAGCTCCACAAGCACCCCTAGAAATACATGGGGGAATCTCCCTCTAACTAAATATAATAGAGCATAACAAGTCATAGCTAGCTACATCATCATCATCAAGTTTCTCTTTCCCTGGGCCCTCTAATATAGAAGCTTGATA
The DNA here is from genome assembly GCA_037957365.1 of Torreya grandis. Taxonomy (NCBI): domain Eukaryota; kingdom Viridiplantae; phylum Streptophyta; class Pinopsida; order Cupressales; family Taxaceae; genus Torreya; species Torreya grandis. Next base: position 336,355 of record JARHVA010005926.1, read on the forward strand.
CTAAACCTAGTTGAGTGGAATAATGCATACACTCAGTCTATCCATATAATAGATGATATCCTCACTCTTTATATGATAGATCAGGTCACCTTGAATAGGTATTTATGTAATCTTATGCACATCTAATAGTAGGATACTCATCTCCCTAGTTGGCAACCAAAATGTGCTAGTCCCTAGGTCACATCTCTCAATGAGCATGACTATCATCATAACATCTCTAGGCAAGTGCTGGTAATGGTGCATACTTTAAAGCTAACCACCTCCATATGTAACTAGTACTCTATGGACATAACATCTTGTACCTCCATAAAGATCTTAGGGACTTAATCCCATAACTAGATCTGCTCATGGGCCTACAAACCAATCATATCCATCTTAAGGCAACAACCTATCCCTATTTATCTCTATCAAAATATGAAAACTTCATTCAATTTTTCTATCAATCACTAGTATCCTCATAAATAGTATTCCATCAATCCATTTTATACACCTATCCCTAACAAATAGAATAATAATTTCAACCCTTCATGGATTTCATACACTTGTCACCTACTTGGTTCTAATTACTCTTATCACCTACACACCTCCAAACATCCTATCACTTTTCTTATTCCTTACTACATAATTTTCTAAACCCTCTACTTTCATCTCTTTTAAAACCACTCTTATCTACATAACCCATTCACCTATCACATTTTAATATTTTCCAACATACCTAAACCATTATCTACATAAACTATCTAAAATTTCACAACCTATTCATTATTTGAATTAAGCATTCCACTATTCCACCCAAAAATTCATAATCAACTATTAAAATATTCTTTACATCTTTATTACCTTAACAACTATATACCAAGCATTAAAAATTGACCTAGTTCCTCATTTCCCCACTAGTCAACTATTATCTATAATTCTTTTAAATAATTATTACATCAATGAACCACTTACCCTTTCCTATAAAAACCATCCTTTCATCTTGACCCGTTGATAGATTCCCTAACCATCAATGGTCCTCTTGGGCCATTTTTACCCCTTGAGTTGACCATCACCGATTGGGTCAACCATTGATAGTTACTATCAATAACCCTTGACAATGACCCTCAAACCTGAAACCTCCTCTAAACCCTCTAACCTAACCTAAATATCCACTCTCACCATTTTTACACTAACAATACACACCTAAACATAGCTTACCCTATCATTCTCTTATATAAACTCTCAAAAAACCAAAACCCTAAATAAAAACATAAACATAGGGCATGAACTACCCAAAACATTTTCACAATCCCAACCCATGAAATTCAATACATCTTATATCCTATATATATAACCAAATTCATGTCAATTTAAAAACAAGATGACCTTACCTCATTCCATGAGCACTGATGAGGTCTCAATCCATGTCTATTTGCCTATCTATGCCCACCTCCCACATCCATTTGATCCATAAATCTCACTCGCCAATATAATCTCAACAACTCAGTAAACACCCTATAATGATGGATAAATTTTGAACCAAATTTACTCATCTCACACAAGATGCCAAGGTCAATTCATGGAATAGTGATTAAACTTTTACTATTTTTCATTTTACCTCAGGTTTTGAGGCTTTTACCCAACTATTGATGGTTTCTTAACCATCAATGGTTAACCTTAACCATTGATGGTTGGGGTTCCTATATTTTTCTACCCTCTCAACCTGAACTTGCCCTTATGGTAAACCAAAGTGGGGTAACCCATTTTGTCACCTTTTGACATATTTGGGAGTTACCCTCTCCTCCAACCATCAAGAACTAAATCAGGCCTAAATTTCACATTGGATCCACTATCCATAGGACTCTGTATGTAGAATCCTCTTTCATAGCACATTAAGAGTCACCTCAACCATCTTTTACCCAACCAAATATATAACCCATTTACCCATGCCTACCTCGATGTTGGCCATTTTATAACCCACCTATTTGCATGCCTTGCGATGACCTTGCCATAGTAATTTCAATTGCCTTGACCAATTTTTCCATGTTGAACTTTTGAATTTCATACCACCTCATACACGACCTAACAATTTATGTTTTTCTCAATATCACTTCCTACCCTGAATACCTGAGTAAACATCGATCTTGTCTAAGAGACTTGATACATGTGACCTAATTAGTTATGACTAACATTGGGGACATGTTACCTTATTACTTATCATAGTACCTAAAAGTATGTTATCAACATTGACAACTTTTATCTTTGCATGATTTTGACTATCGTGCTTACTCATATTTTGTGCATGTTTCAAATACACAACCCTTTCGATCACCAACCTCGTGACCCCCATTTACCTTCTATCAAACCATGACCCATTTTTGATTTTGCCTCATCGAATCTCAACTTGAGGGGGACTACCTCCTCCCATACTTGGGGTAATCAGACCTTGACCAGTTAACTATTCATTTTTATTATATGGCTTATTGACCTAAATATACATAATAAAAAGGGGTAAAATGTATACACTTAAAAATGTCACCTAGACTAGTTTTTAATGTCAAACTACCCTAGACCTATTCTCAATCTTGAGTTAGCTAATTACCTAGATAACTAATCCTAAAAACCCTTTTCTTGACTCTTAAAATTCATCAACATTCCTAAGACACCTTTTTCTAATTTTTTTTTTAAATCATCAACTTAGAAATTACTTTTACCCCTTTTTACCTAGGAGTGTGACCCCCACTGGTCAGCCTAATTGGAGATAGTTAGCCTAACTACTGATGTTCATGTCTCCAAACCTACAACTTAAGAATTTCTAGCTATGAATAAGATAACCATAAGCAAAATGGAGACTTTACCATGTGAACCTTATAGCTAATAATCACTTCAAATTAACATCTTTATCCTAGACCAATTTAGTAATTTCATTCCTCTTCACAAAACAACTTCTTACTCTAAAATGAGGGCTCTTTTAAAGGCAAAAGGATCATAAATTTGAATCTAAGATCTATTTTTTCCTTGTGTAAGTATCTAGGTGACTTGAGACTCTATCCATGTGACTTTTAAATGTTGGAGCACTATTATGCTTCCCAATTTTCTTTGGATTTCAATTATCACACACTTTACATACAACATGTATCATTTATTTATTTTTAGTAATTTCCTTCATTATTAACCTTTCTACATCAATCAAATCACCTACACCCCATTTCTCATTCACCAGATCCATACTTAACCTTCTACCCATTTTCCATTCTCTCTCCAACTCCACTTTAATATCTTACAAAACTTACATAAGAAACTATACTCAGTTCATGTAACCATCATCAGTTATAGTAACCATGACCAGTCAATGAACCATCAATGACTAGACTAATTGATGTTGGTCATCTTGACCACCACTGATCACCTATAAAAAATAATAGATTATTATTTCCTAAACATTTCACACCTAACCACACCCCATTTTTGCTTTTGAATTGTTTGTATAGCATGTTTAGATTTCTTGAACTAGATCTTGACCCATTTTGACATGGTATTGACCTACCATGCTATAATTAGTCACCTTATCAAATAGGTATTTTATTATTTTTTGGCATAATCATTTAATTTCTTGTCAATTTTAATACAAACACATTTCCTTTATATTATCAAATCATCTTATCATTAGGGGAGTAGATTGATAACCTTCCAAAAAAGCTCTCACTTTTTAGAGCTAGCATATGCTAGATAGTCCACCCTTCATATCTATCTAACCAATAATTTGGTTAAGTATAGTCTTATTATAGGGATTCCTTCCTCACCAAAAAGGATATCTCACTTCATCTTGTCATCAATGAGTGTAACATTAAACCAAGTACACACCCCTCATCATTTGTTTCTTTCCTTCCTTATAAAAGTTAAGAATAGAGTTAGAAATCATAGGAAACACTTCAATGCCTCTATGAGAGATGATGAATCCTATCAATTTTCCTAAAGTGACACCAAATACACACTTTTATGATTGATTCTGACCTTTTAATAAAAAATCCTTTTAAATATTATTTATATTGTAGTTGGGATGATTAGCACATTTCATTAATTTACCCAATATGTCATCGACATAATATTCAATAATGTCATGCATAATATCATGAAATATGATGGCAATGACTCTTTGGTATGTGGACCCAACATTATTGAGACCAAATGACATAACTTGATAAAAAAAATGTTCCCCATGGAATGGTGAACACTATTTTATGTTGGTCTTCTAGTGTAATCTAGACCTGGTTGTATCTTAAAAATCCATCCATTAGTGAAATAATTTCATACCCCACTTTGGATTTAACTATCATGTCAATTTTTTTTAGAGGAAATTAATCCTTGGGATAGGCCTTGTTTATATCTCTAAAATTGGTATAGATTTAGATTCCTTTTGGATTCTTTTTAATTGGTATAACATTTGAGATCCACTCTGAGAAGTCAATCAATTGAATACATCTCACTTTTAAGAGTTTTTCCAACTCTTTATTTACTGATACAACAATGCAAGGATACATCTTGTGTAGTTTATGCTTCATAGATTTGGCATCAAGATGTACAATAAGGTGGTGTACAACCAAGGTAGGGTCTAAACTTGGCATATCCAAATAGGCCCAATCAAATATGCCAATAAATTCCCTCAAAAGGCTTGTAAATATTTCATGTTCTTCTTTAATGAGGGATGTACCTAATTTTATCCATTTTAGGTCATTTGGAGTCTTGATGTTGACTTTTGTAGTGTCTTATACAAGGTGAGTCTAACCATCTTATAGAATGGTTATAAATTATTTGAATTGGCCTATAATGGCAAAGTCCTTTACTTGAATTAGATCTTAAAGTTGTCTTAAATAAGACATCAAAATATCCCAATGCTATAGATGGTCATGTTACAAACATTGTTAGAAACTTTTGGATAATTTGATCAAAGGCATGTTGTTATTTAGAACCAAACTTAAACCTAAAATCAAGTTCTTCATTAGTGGTCTCCTAAGCTATGTTTGAGGAAAGATGAACACCCCCATCTAATGATTATTAAAATAGGTTTTCACTAGAAGACTGGCCTTTCTCTTTACATTTACCATGGTTCAAAAGTGCCTCAAAGAGGTTTTCACTTTGGGACATCAATGTTTTATTTATTTATTTTTGGCTAAGGGTGTTCATCCATTCTCCAAAATATATTATAGGATTCAGTTTGATTTATAACCATTGTTTGTGGTCTCCTAATGGAATAATGTCTCTTAGACCTAAAGATTCACAAAGGGCCTCATCATTCTCAAACTCATTTATACTCACTATGGATTTTTACTAGTCTCAAGATATAAGTTGAGGGTGATATAGAGGAAGAAAAATATTGTGAATTATTAGCATGGGTGTCAAACAAATTGGTATTAGCAAGGTCTTTGTAAATTCTATGATCAAACTCTACTTCATTGTTGTTATTATCATCACAAGTCATTAGCATTAGAACATGAATAAGATATGTGGGATTGACCCCAAGAAATTTAAATCCAAGACCAAAGGTTCCTTTATACCTTTTTATAGAAATTTCTCAAGATTTCCTTGTTGATTTTTCCTAAGGCCTCTTCTTTCATAAGCTTGGTTCTCCATGATCCTATTAGGAATGGGGTATTTGAATTTTTTTTAATAGTAAACTAATTTGTTATTGTATAACCAATACTCATCATTTACAAGTGGGTCCTATTCTTGGCTAGTGGTCAGTGTGAAAATGATAAGATATGGATTATGGATTTTACCCTTTCCCTTTCATTGCCATGCTATATAAGGTGGCCTAGCTTTTGGTCTTCCATAAGACTAGGGGTTATGTATAATCTTGGAAATGTGAAATGTGTGATGGGTCAAATACTCTCTTGGGGCATTGGATGAGATGGTAAAATGATTAGATAATTTAGGAGGTGGTATATGGGAAGATGAATCAAGGCTATTTAGGTATATGCAATTGGCCTCTAGTAAATCAAAAAGTATTTCTTTACCTTTGTCCTTTTTGGGAACTATATTTAAGCCAAAATAGTAGTTATAGATTTCTTACTCAACCTCCAAATGTTTACAATTTTTTTAAGGTAAAAAATATCCATTAATGATGACATCCATACCTGAATGAGATAACTTGATATGCTAGTTTAATTTTGAAGGGATTTCACAAATTTCATGTATCTAAGATCTACTCAAAAGCAATTTATATGATAGTTTGAGGTCTAACACATGAAATAATGTATCATGGGTCAAGGGCCCAATGATAAATGGAAAACTGATGGTGCTTTGTGATTACCACTCTTAATTATCATAAGCCTTGATAGTGATCATTTTAGGCTATAAATCAGTTTTTGTGTATCTAACATGTTTGATGAGCTATAGAGATAATATTTAGTCTTGATCCATTGCTTATGATAACATGTTTCACTTTGTGTCATGTTATGACAACTTTAATATACAATAAATTGCTATGGAGAGGGCCAACGGATGACATATCACTTTGGTCAAAGGTCAATTATTGGCTTGGGGCTATATGTCTAACCAAAGCTTGAAATTTATATGGGATTATGTCATTTATGACTTAGGATTACCATAATAATTTTATTAAGATGTTTTGGTGGATAGTGGATGTATGCAATAAGTCCAAAATATATGTGTATGAGCATCTTCTAAAATTATTCCATAATATAAAACATATTTTATTTAATAGTGGTATATGGCTTGTTTCTATCTAGGATAGTGGGTTGGATGGGTTTGGTGGTAGATGGTTATTGGCCAAGAATGGTAATAGTTTACCATCAAGTTGTAATTACATAATCAGGATTAGATAAAGGCATATTATTGCTATAAAATGAAGGTAGAGGGGGTCAAATAAGATAAGTCTTATTTATCAATGTACTTGTATGTGGTCATGGGGTAATGATGAGTTAGTATTATAAGGTCCAAAAGTAGTAATACCTACTTATTGGTGTGCTTATTTTTGGTCTTAGGTCAAAAAAGAATCACTGGCATAGATGGGTTTATTAGAATTATTTAGAAACACTCTTGTTGGTTAACACTTAACACTTAATCTTGGATTGATGATGATGGTTAAAATGCGACTTCCCACAATATGACCTACAAATTTGTTGTAATCCTATGAAATTATATGGTAAGTCTATTGGGCATTAGAATCATTTTGGCCTTCATTCCTTCCATTCAATTAGCATTATTGTTGTTGTTAATGGTATTGATGTTGTTATATAGACTATTGATATTTTTGTTATTATTAATCTAACCTTTATTGTTGTTATTTTCATTGTTATTGTTATGTTATAGAAAAGGGTTTTGGTAAATACCTAGGTTTTGATTGGATGTATATGATCTATTATCCAATGTAATCTCCCCATTTTATAACATATTTTCAATGAGGTTTTTGATCTACACATAATGACATATATTATGCCTATGAACATGTTGGTATTCATAGAACTCATTTTCTTGATACCATTCTAGATAAAGAATACCCTCAAGATAGTTATTTAGTATTGGCAAACTAATTATATTAGCTATGACCAACTTGCAAAAAATGGATTTAATAGGATCTATAAGATAAATTAATACTTTACGAGTAGGAACATTTGTCCTTGGAGGAGGGTTTTGCAAAGGTAAGGGTTATTGTGTTTGTTGAGCTGGTTTAGGTTACTATGAAGGCTACACTTATTAAAAGGGTTGTTGATGAAGAGTAAGTTACATGTGTGGTATTGGGTGAGTAGATAGTGTTTGAACCATTTAGACTAAACTTGGTTACTCCATTTACAACAACATTATTTTTGAAATTAAATTTCTTATATTTTTTAGAATTACTAACCTAGGCTAGTGCCAACACTTGGACTTAGACTTGGTATTGGTTCTAATTTTGGCTTGTTATTTTATTTTAGTTTTGATTTTGATTCAATGAGGTGATCTTGATGATCCATTTTTTAATAAGGGAATTTTCTACTATCAAAACTTTGATGATGATATCTTTGAACATATGTACACATTGGATCTATAGATGGTAGGATATCTCATTGTGTAAAATTTTAGTGAACACAGTGGCCAATTATTTATTTTATAAGATATGAGTTAAATGATTGGAAAGTGTTCTCCATCACTATATATTTATTATGAAACTTTAACCAACCTTATGTCTGGCCTAAGTCAAATCTACTAATGAAATATCATGTTTGAGATTGTAGGAGAAATGTTGCACAATTTTTTTTGAGAGGTCATCAAAATTAGATACAATTTTTTTTTGGCAATTTAAAGAACCATTCCAAAGCCTATCCTACTAGACTCTAGGGAAACAAAAGGATTAAATAAATGTTATTTTTATCCATTAGATTTCAAGTAAAAAATAATTATGTTAAATAATACTTAGGGTCTCTTTTACCCTTGTATTTATTAAATTTTGGTGGTTCATACCCTGGAATAAATGGTATTTGAAGATACTCCATGTTGAATAGGTGGGAACACATGTAATATAACTTGAAATTATTGGTATATTTTTCTACTTAGATGGCATTGATTACATCCATCAGTTGTTAGAGTTCTTGTGCCAAGAAACTAGATGGATTATTGGCTTGAGGTGGAGGTTGGGAGGTCAAAGGTGGATTTCCCTGACTGGGGTATAATGGAGGCATGGTTTGTTATAGAATGTGGGTTTGGTTAGTGAACCATATAATAATATGCATCCACACACTTAAATGAATTTGTTGAAATTACATGTATTATGGTGTGATATTCTAGTTTGGATTTGGTATATAGGCCAAATTTTGAGGAAATTATGGCTATGATGGAAGGATGTGCCCCAGGGTAAAGTATTGTTTCTAATGAGGTTGAGTAAGTATTTTCTACCAACTAGTCAAACCTAACTAAATAAGGGGAACTAATTGTGAACCAAGTCCCTATCATTGGATTTGTGGCATATTTGGAATGAAAATAAATTAATGTATACACATAATATTTTCAAAATTTTATTGATTACTAATACTTTCTATCTTTTAGGAAGCCATCATGTCTTAATTTATATGAGTGCATGCCTTAAAGGGTTCACTGAGAAAGGGGTGGGCAGACTATTGGTGCTTTGTGATATTATTGTCCCTTTTTCCACTTGACATACACATACTCATCTCATAAAAACCATTTACCCTAAGATTATTATTCTTATTCATACCAATTCCAATCATTTATCATGCTTTATCCTCCATACACTTGCCTTGACCCCATTTCACTAGTTGATTATACTAGGTCAACTAGGTTGACCTTATATAGTTTATAGCCTCTGATTATTATACATGGTCAATTAGGTCAACCTTGTACTATTTATGGGTATTTTTCATTAGGGTGTTTTTTATCCCTTCAACCAACCTAGCTTTGGACCTAGCGAATTATCTCCTAAAAAGATATAGAGTCAATTGGGTTGATCCTGTACAGCTGACATATTTGGAAGGATTTAGGAAAAGATCTACCTATATATACAAGTTCATTTCCAAACATTTATATGAAGATAAGTGAATAATAATAAGTAAAAATGAACATATTTTTATTTACCATTGTACTTTATGAGTAAATCTTAGGGTTTCATACTTTATTTGGAGATATGAATTTTGTCTTATGGAAAATTCTTGAGGATGCATAGATAGGTTGTGTATACTAGATCTAATTTGTCTTTTTTTATCCTTACATACCATAAAAATCTCTTGAAAATCACTTTGGCCAAGGGATATATTGAAGCTTGATGGTTTCATATTCAAAGGTAAATATTCCTAACTTTATTTCTCCTTTGTAAGAATATATAGATAATGTAGTTGTTCTTATTTCTTCCATGTTTTAGGATTTCATATACATTGATGTTAGTATGTGTATTCTATGCATGTGTATTTTAATTTGTCTTTTTTCTAACCCCCACTATGCGCAACAAGCTTTCATGAGCACTAGATTAGATTTGCTTTCTTGTTATTAAAATAGAGTGAACATTAAACCTATGACTCTTTTAGGGTTGTTACATGATTGTGTTATAATGTAGGCTTTAGAACCCTTCATAACATGGTGCATTATGATAAGTGATCCCCTAATTGAGTCTACTAGATCCCCATATTGGTCATTCCCTCTCTTAAAAATTTTATCCCCAATAAGAAGTGTAGGTATGTTCTATATTCTCTAAGTTGGGATTGATTTATAGACATGATGCATTTTGATTACATACATTATAGTGAAATGGACATGAAACTAACCCTTTGAAATATTTATTTACCTTATTTAATTTTATTCATTCTTTCATCATTATTTTTATCATATATTTTCCATACTGGATTGACTTTGTCAACCTAGTATCTAACTTTTGTGTGCAAGATTTCATGTACAAGCTATTAGATCAACCTAATCAACCTAGTACAAGTCTTTAGACTTCCAGACATCCATTCTAGACTACTATGTCAAACCAATTGACCTTTTAATTGTTTAGAAATAAATTTAATCATACTAAGTCAAAAAATCAACCCTATACATTGTTAGGCACTCAATAACAAGTTTTTGTAAAGCTTGATCGACCCAGTTGTAATTTGTAAGCATATATCAAGGTTTTTGAAAAATAATCTTCATTATTTTCATCTCTAATCCACCAAGGTTAATTTTTATCTCTTTTTATATTTATTTAAAAATTTTCCTTTCACATTTTTCAATATTTAAATCTATCCTTTTACAATCAACTGGATCGACCCTGCTGACCTAGTTATGTGTTTTGTGTGTTGTCTAGATAACTATGTCGACTCTACCAACCCTGTTCATTTTTAGACCTTGATTTTATAATATATGATTGAATCTATTGAACCTATTTTATATTTTTTTCATACACTATTTAGTATATCAACATTTTACCTTATTTCAAAATTATAATTAACCTTATATGTTAGTATTTAATTCACACTTTCTTTGCTAGTTGCTTGCATGCTTAAAATAGATCACATAGTCTAATTAGGTGGTTTTTAATTAATAATTTAGTTTAAATATTTTATATATTATACACATGTGGCCAAATCAAAAAATATAAATAAACATTTTAACATTTGTATACCAAGGCCAACCCACTTGGATTTCATCACCAAGGGGGAAGCCAACTTGATACTCTAGTTAAGTATAAATGATGGTTAATGGTATATTTTGTTTAATCACCCAACACACTTATCAATTTGGAGTGTGAAGTGAGGGGGTAGTCACAATACCAATCATGTATCATTACCACTATAGTCCTTTTTAGCCCAAACTACCTGAAACCATCCTTAGATTGTCATTTTAGTTCCTTTTTTAAAGTCAAATTCCCATCACATTTAAAATCATATATTAATAATATTATAAAAATTTAGGTTGACCAATTATTTAGCTACTTAATTTCCAAGTTGATTACTTTATCTTTTCTCAATTGTATTTTGTATTGTAAAAACTTTCATTATCCTTTGTTGGTGTAAGGTTTTATGTTATGTGCTTCAATTGGATTGGCTAGTGTTAATCTAATTCACTATTTGTTTCCTTTCATATATTTATTTTCAAATTCATTGTAAAATTTATCTTGTTTCAATTCACAAATTTTTTATAGGCTTATTAAATTTTCCTCTATTATATTGGGTCAACCTAGCTGACCCTATACCTTTTTTAGCATTTATTCAATATACTAGATTGACCTAATTGACCCTGTATAGTTTGAATTTTTTTCCTCTTTTCCAATCTTTGTTTACTATACTATGTCGACCCAATAAAACCTACACTATTTACATACCCTATTTTTGTTCTAGGTCAGCCCAATCAACTATATATTATTTTTGTCATTTCCTATTTCCTTTCTTTCTCATCTCTCTTTCTTTCCTTTCATCAAGGACTTTTTGCTTGATGATAACACTAAATTTTAGTTATCATACATGATGAATTTTACTAACCCTCATAGGGTCTCCCATAAATAGAGTAGGGATCCTCTCTTAGATGTTGATAATGTTCATATTGTCCCTCATAAAATGAACTATGAGACCCCTCCTAATACCTCTTTATAGTGTAATCCTCTCTTCTCATTAGAAGACCAACCCAAGTTAGAGTATACCCTAAAAATTCTCTTTTTTATCTCTAAATTTCCTCAAAATTAAGTAAAGGATCCTTCTACCATTTATAATCTTATTATTAGTGGTCAAGTTGAAGAGCCTCATTCACGTACTCCTACATTCTCAACTAGATTTTTGGGTAACACTTTCTTTGATTCTCAGCCTCTTCCTTCAATTTTGACCCCTTCTCATATCATGACCTCTTCTTCTTTAAATTATTTCATCTCCATGCCTAGTATATCCACTAATATGGTAGGTTCTACATCTAGTGGGCCTCTCATAAGATCCACTATCCTTAATCCTTTGACTCGTGCATCATTTTGTATCCAAAGTAATCATGCTACTAGTGCTTCTTCTTCTCAACCATTCACTAGTCTATATTTTGCTACACAAGAAAATTTTTCCTCTAATGCCTCATATTATGATAGTTCCTCTCAAGCTCCTATCAACACCAATAGTGGTACCCAAGCCATAAATACCAACTCCAATGCTTTTAATAATGTTAATCAGACAAATCAACTATTATTACAAACACTCAGTCAAATGAATACCTTTCAAGCTCATAATACAATTCAAATGATGAGAATGAAAAAACACCTTCTCCATCTTCAATCTCATCCTCAACCAATGGCTTGGGGCACACATAACCAGAATGTTTCCCCTCTTTCTCTTTGATATTCTCAAGGAAATCTCATTCCTCAACCTCTTTTGGTCAACAAAACCATTAAAAATATCCAAAATGAGCCTCTCACTACTTAAATTACTAAGATTGATATAAGAGGTATCACACCTATAATTTATTATAAAAGATCAATTGATCCCACCCTTTATCTCAAAACATGTGTAAATATTTATAAGGATTAGGTCAAATTGAACACCTTTGTCACTACCAAATTCTTAGCCAAAACCCTCACAGGTGATGCATTGGATTGATACAACTAAATTATAACTCATTCCATTACTAGTTTAGAGGATTGAGTGAATGTTATAGTTCAACAATTCCAAACTAGTGATCTTCCTGAAAACACTGTGGCCCACTTCATAAATTTCAAACAACTTGAAAATGAAAATACTCAAGCCTTTATTAAAATATGGAAAACTTTGTCAAACAAATGTGAACATAACATATTTTATGATAATATTTTCCATTTCCTTACCACTTCCCTTTCCCCTAAACTTCAATATCGGGTCCGCACTCTCTCACCACATATATTAGAAGAGGTTATTGACCAAACTAAATTATAAGATTTCCTTATGCATAAATTATATCCACCCCAACTTTATATGGGTTTTAATCTCTTAATTAATAAAAAAAATCACAATGTTACCAATGATGGTGTCACATATTCTTATGACACCATTCGTAATGTTTAAGCTGTCATTCCTACACCTTTGTCGAAATCAACTCCCCCTTCTCAACAATATACCAATCCTCACTTATCTTCACCAAATAACATTAATGTTCATAAAAATATATCCTTATATAAATTTATTAAGCATTTACCTAGGCCTCTTCCATGATATCTTGACCCTACCCATCTTATGAAATCATGGCACGATCCTAACAAGTTTTGTTGGTTTCATGTTAGTTGGGTCATTCTCATGATAATTGTAGACAAATTTGTAATTTAGCTATGGAATTGATGTTTTATCTTAATTTTAATCATTATTATATCATTTTAAAGTGTCAACAAGCTTATGAAATTGATTTTATAGACTATAAATCACATGATAAAACTCAAGCTTAAACCAAGCCAATGCTCATTTGGCTATCTATAAAAACATCTTCCTAATCATTAACCTATTCAAGATAATCATGGAAAAGCTACCCCTAACAAAAATAATGTAGAAATTCTTGTTGAACCCAATTTCAAAGAGAAGGTGGTTAACATCACTAATATGTGAAGGGTGGTTGATTTTATAAATCCTCAACCAATCTACACTCATCCTTCATCCAGAACATATTGTGTTATCCAAGATTCTTCTCCAACTCATTTTAAAAAGTTAGGGTAAGATGAAATTATTACTTTTGATGATTTAATTTATGATTCTACCTTGGATAACAATTCCTTTTATATTTTTACCACTCTTCTATCATCTTCTAACACTTGTGATACTCAAATTTCTATTAACAATTCTTCTACCAATTCTCAAAATCAACTTGAATCAACTACTTCATCATAAAAAAATAATTTACAACCTTATTATAAACCTTCTTCTTATCAACATAAATTTCAATGAACTTTAGATCCTCCTTTTGAGGACCTTATTAATCATTATGCACCTATATCTAAAAACCTTCTTATGGTCTATGATGAGTGGGACCCCATCACGAAACTCACTAATCTCCCATCCCAAATTATGTTTCTTGAGATTATGAGGACTTATACACATCATATAAACTATCTTATACAACTATTATTCAATATTAATGTCCCTCATCCTCCTCTAGTAGGATGGGAGGTAGCCTTATCTAGATCTGAGGATAGTATATTACAATAATGTGAGGAGATGTCTATCAATATTGATGAAACTATAAACACTTCTCTTTTCTTACAATTTCATTTAGATTATATGATTCTCAATGAGATTATGCTTCATGTGGATGATCATCCCTTATTAATTAGTGTTTAAATAGGTGATATCCATGTTTAGTGTGTATTGATTGATGAGGGTTCTTACACTTGCATTCCTCTCTCAACTTCATTAAGACCCTTGAATATTCATAATGCAATCTCAGGAATACACATAACACCTTATAAGGATATGATAGAAGGAAAATACATCCTATAAGTTGTGTGTGGCTTCCAATTACCATCCCACCTATCATTTTTAGTGTGAAGGTGATGATATTTATTATCCCCATTTCTTATAACATCTTATTTGGTAATCCATGGACTCACCGTATGAGAGATGTTGCTTCTTCCACCTACCAATGTGTTAAATTACATCATAATGGATCCATTTATAGGATTAAATATGACACTAAATAATTTTTAAACAATTTTAAGACTATGGTGTCTTCAATATTTATACTCTTGAACCTTTGCCCAATGTTCTATTCTATGAGTCTTAACATCTCAACTTTCCCGTTAATTCAAACTAAGGTTACAACAAACATCCCAAAATCATTAAGAACATTCCTAATAACATCTTATATTCTAATGATGATCTTGATGATATTAATCTAAATATAAAAACTTCCAATATCTTTCCTCATCTCATCTCATAACTTCCTGCTTCCTTGTGGCCTTGTTCTTGCAAGCCTCTTTGTGATGATATTCCCATAGTCTTGACTAGGATTTAGCATTATATTCACCACACTTCCTCAAATTACAAGGTCATCCCTAATTGCATAATTTATATTCACACCCTAGATAATGATGATGATTATTCCTTAGATGATCTATTTTTAAGTGGTCTTGTACATGCTCATGATGCTAAGATTTTTTGTTATCATTCTTCTTTACTTTAGTATTTTTATATATCTTCCCATATTAATTAATTTATAGTTCCTAATTTTAGTATTTTCCTCTTTATCTTATGGTAAATATGGTGTCAACACCTCCAATTTATAAGTATCCTCATAGGAGTATGGTCATAATGACTGGTCCTTACCATTTTGTTAGATTCCCTAATCACCATAGTTGGTTTACTTCTAAGATTAGTGAACCCCTTATTATAGATTATATATATCCCACTCCTCCATTATTAGAGACCTTATTAGAG
This sequence comes from Torreya grandis, assembly GCA_037957365.1. Taxonomy (NCBI): domain Eukaryota; kingdom Viridiplantae; phylum Streptophyta; class Pinopsida; order Cupressales; family Taxaceae; genus Torreya; species Torreya grandis. The sequence goes on from JARHVA010005926.1 coordinate 352,185, forward strand.
ACAAATATTTATCCTACTATAGTTGGTCATGTGCCTACTCCTACTCTTTTTGAGCCTATCCCTGCTTCTCATCGCATTACTCCTTCCATTGAGCCTAGTTCTATTTCTCCTCCATCACCACCTTCTATTGGTAATGGTTTTATTCCCTTTCCTAAGATGGCTCTATTTCCAACCAAATGGGATGAAAAGTCTTCTCAAGTTTCTTCCACTCCTATTACACCTCCTTCTATGAGTGTTTCTCCTAAGACCACTCACAAGTGTATTTATTGCTTCTATGGGATAGATAATCATTATTCTACCCATTATCATAAGTTATGATAATATATTAATACTTTGAATCATTCCTCTCCTTCCTCAAATAAATCCATGTCTCATACAAAGTTTCTACTTGAATATATACCTAATTATGGTGAGGTGTATTTTATATGGCACCCATCACACTGATCATAGTTGTATCCTTCAAAAACACCTTAAAGATCACCTTGTAGCTATTCATAGAGATTTTTATATTCCTTTAATAGGTCATTATTACAAGAAGGCTCCTCATTTTTCTTCCATGCCTCCACATCTAGTGGTTCTATCCCCTCATATGATCCCTTCATCACCTTCTATGCCTCCACCTATGATTCTTTCACTTGTAGACCTTTCCTCACCTATGGATCCCTCTCCACCCATGAATCCCTCACTTGTGGATCCTTCTCCATCAATGATCCTTACATATCCCATAAAGCCTAATCCCACACATTATCATAAGCATCCCTTGCTTGATTTTACTTAGCACAATTTGTTGAGTATTATTACTTTTTTAGTTGAGGAGATTAGAAGAGAAGTCTTTTCCCAATTTTAATTGAAGATTGATGAGACATTAGCAATAGTTTATATCCATATTCACAGAGATTTACCTAATGTCTTGGATAATGTGTATGGGTAAATTTATTATTACTTATGAGAACATGCATGGTGCCTTTACATTTAAATTTTGATTAGACATGTGCTCTAATTTTATTTTTATCCATTTGTTATAACATTTGACACTATGTCAAATTCATAATTTTCTTATATGGTGACTCTTTAATTTTTTTACTATATCGTGCTTATATTATCATTTATCTTTGAATATGATTGTATTTATTTATCATTTCTTTCTCTTTATTTCTCTATTTTTTCTTAAAACTCTCTTATTGTGTTTTCATTATTGTTTACGTTCTTATCTCTATTTTTCATAGATAATTTTCATTATGACTTGGTTATACAAACCATGTTCCCTTTAGTTATTTTCTCCTATTTCCATGTGATAAGTTAGTAAAAAATGTATCTAATTATACTTTCCTTTCACCAATCCACTTTTGGATATCCTTTTTCCCTTTTTCTTTTTTTACAAACTAAGTATATACATCGTTGAGACTTGAGATCACATGTTGGTTCATTGTTAAGCCTAAGTGTCCTAGTCAGTCTTTGTCTTTGGTTACTTAGCTTACTTTAGCCTTAGCCTAAATCTAATTTATGTGTATCAATACATATCTAATTATTGGTAATTACAAATCTATTATGGAGGAGGAATCTTAAATAGCCATAAAAATTTAAAATCCAAATCATTTTACAAAAGGTAATGATATAAAAGGAAAAAATATTCTAAAAAGTCAAATCACACTAAAATACATAATTCAAAACATATTTCCTTCTTATATTAAAAGTTCAAACTCTAAATTTGGCCTCATGGTAGAGCCTAGGTCCTTGGGGTATGATAGGCCAGTAGATTAGAAAATTAGAATAAAAAATCTTTTAGTGATACTTACTTTCTCATGCAAGTACCCAATCTTCATATTAGACCAATGGTTTTGTAAGGGGTCTTGAGGAATGGGGAATACATCATGGGAAAGTAGGTCCATTTAACCTTTTCTTGTACCAATATACCTTCATGAGTGGATATTATTAGCATGATTATCTTCCTACAATGCTTTGTGTCTATAGTGAGCAGGTTTCCTTTACACATTGATGGTCACTAGTCACTTAGTGTCTTCTCATGTACTTAATATGCCTATTGTCTCCTAACATTTTCTCATAAGATGCCTATGTTATGATTTTTACACTCCATTTTTCATTCCCTATATCCATCATATTTCCTATTGAGAAATATTATTTTGTCTACTAATCACTCCCCTTAGGATTTCATTTGTGAGTTGCATCATAGGACTACAGATATGACCCAACATTCCTCATAAATTACCACCTTTTTATTTCCTATTACCCATATCCTTTATTACCCAATTTTTTCTAATTTTTACACCCCAATGGTGTTCTGTTTATTATTTTTAGTGTAATACCATGGATAGGACCTGATATTCCTCACAAAATTTTCCAATAATACAAGTCACAAAAAAAATTACATGTGTTAGATATGAGATAAGGTGTGATTGATTATGGTTACACATCATTGACATGATTCCCAAATTGATTTAGTGTGTTTTATGCTTAATTCATTTATCTTTCTCTTTTATCTTCTTATTTTTTGAGTGCATTAGAGAATTCAACTATTTCTTGAATTTGTCATATTCCCCAACATGATTTAGTGTGATAAATTTAAGACCAATCTTTTGACAATTTTATTTTTCTCTTATACTTCCCAATGTGATTTAGTATAATTGATTGACTTAATTTATTTTTATACCAGTTTTTCCCTTTTACATGCCTTCCATTGTATTACATTGTTTTCATACTTCCTAAAGTGATTTAGTATGATTTTACTTTTTTTAATTTAGTGAAAAAATATTTCACTTTGGTTTTAAGAACAAAATCCTTTTTACCATCCCTTGGTTATTTATATTTAGTAATTTTCTTGTTATTACACATTTCCCAACTTGATATAGTGTGTAGTAAATTTTTGATTGATTATATTTTACGAAGTCTTTTTGCTTATTTCTTTTTAACCATGAATGTGTTTTTCCATAATACGAGAAAAGAAACCACATCTTATATATTTCATATAGCATATATTATAATAGCTAAATACATGTGCTAGAAATAAATATATCCAAAGCATCCACAACCACAACCATGATGATAAAAACATACACAATCAACATCATTATATATATATATATATATATATATATATATATATATATATATATATAATGAGCTTTGATACAATAAGTACAACCATATACAATGCTCTAGCTCTATGGCTGGGCTCCATCTTATCTATCTCATGGCCTAGCCATGTTGTTTATTGAGGCCTTGATCTAACTCCTCTAAATGGTATACTATAATTAGGCCATCTAATATGCCAGTCCCTCTACCTATCCCTATAGGTGTGCTACCTACACTTGTTCTTATACCAACTAGGTCTAGGTAACTATATGTGCCTATGTCATATGCATCATTATAGTTGGATGTGAATATCTCTCCTCTACTAGGGCCTACCATGCTTGTATTTCACCTACACCCATCTCTATTGGTTATTACATAATCTCTCTTTATTCTTATATCTACCTCATTATCTCCCCTATTAATTTGGAATAGCTCACTTGAGCTAGGGTAGATGGTACACTAGGGTCCTCTAAAGCAGTAGGGTCATATAGCTATAGAGTCTCATCTAGGATGTCATAGAGTGTTTCCATCATAAGGGACCCCCATCTCTCCTCCTCATCCTTAGCTACGCTTTCAAAATCATACCTAGATAGATATTAGATCACTATTAATCACTATTATATCTCATAATGTCTATTTACCTCTAGTCTCTATTTCAAAATAAAAACTTAAGCAATAATTTAAGCATCTTTATTACTTGTTTGTGTCTTGGCCACTATAGTCTCACCATCCTTGCTACTACCTAACACAGTCTCTCCATTTATGTAGCCTCTTATCACCTTCTCTGTAGGTGACTTCCTTAGCACAAATCTAGCTATCATGGCTCATGTATACCTCAGCTTATGCTTGAGTGGCCTCTCTATCATCCTACATTCCTCTAGCTTACTTTTTGGGCCATCAAGGATGATGATAGTCTCTACTCTCAATCCTTCTATCTCTATCAATGTCATGTCCTTAATGGTCACTACTCATCTCACTATAAATATTGTGGTGGTATATCTAGTGCTCATCTAGTCTATGGCCGCTCACAACATGGTCTGAGCATCAGCCTCATCACTAGTGGACACAATTCCATACTCCATCATATCTCTCTCACATGATGAGCCCACTATTTGGGCATCAATATCAATGTTGTTAGATGAGGTAAGCCCATATATCCTAGAACCTGTATCACTAGATGTGGTTCTCCACCAAGTATAGTGTCTTATCACCTCTATCCTCATTGTAGCTAGTGTAACTATATACCTACTTGGCCATATAGTCTTTATCTACCCATATGGATGCCACACTATGTCTACACATCTCACCATATATAACACTGGCATGTGGGGCAAATATTGTGCTACCTGGTCCTCTTTTCCATCTCCACACTCAAGGTGACCTATCATCAACCTCATGGGGCAATCTAGTCAGTCAATACATGGGAAACCTCTCATATATCTAATCCATCAATAATATTATCAGTCCTATCAATTTTTTATATCTATCTAGAACCTCATATAGATCATGTATGAGCTATATGTAAATGATAGAGCTGAGATCATATATTATTCCCTCTTCAAAGATCATCCTACTCAATTATATCACAAATAGTGGTACCTTACTATCTAAGTTGTGAAAATGCACTCATTATGTCACAAGTACTATCATAACCTTTTAGATATCCAAAATTTGTGATTCATATACATCAAACATATTAACTCTCCTACTGATAATATTATATTCGAGCCTATAGCTCACATGGTTAAGGCTTTCCTCTCCTTTAGGCTATTTGGTATTCTTTTAATTATCAATGCTCCTACTACCAATAGCCCTAAGATGGAATTAACATCCTCTAGAGTGATATCTACCTCTACCACATCTCCATCCACCTCCCATTTTGAATGTGTTAGTCAAACATTCCCAGCATCCCAGGAACATGACTAATAAATATATACTTAGGGGAATCCTACACATGTTAGATATCCTTCCTAGGCCTATATCTACTAGCCTAAATCTATCACCTATGGTCAAATTATCTAGTATATCTAGTATCCAAGACATGTCTACCAATCTCCAAAACTTGGGTCATTCCTAAAACCAAGAAATAACAAAAGATGTATTAGATCTTCCATGTCATGTATAGTCAAAATACATTCATTTTACAATTTTAATAAAAAATAGGCATAAATTTCTTTAATTCATTCATGTTTACCTATATTTAGCCTATTTAGTCCTTTTTGTCCTCACTTGGTCATTTTGGTCCATTCTAGCCTTCTTTTAACCTTTTTCATGCATTTTCATACACTTCTAGTTCTTTAGTCAACCTAGTTAACCAAAATTTCTCTATTTTTAGCCTAGTTGACTTAAAAAAATCTAAGTCAACCCTCTTATTTTCCCCTCCCTAGTACTATGTTGTCATTTTTGAATTTTTATATTAGTTGGAAAACTATACTAGGTTGATAGTCTACAAAATGTATAGGGTCAACACACACCTACTAGGTCAATAGTGTAGATTTTGCCTATTTTTAGCGTACTGGGTCGACTAGGTCAACCAAGTTGTTTTTTACTACTGACCCCTTGCATTTTCCTAAAAAAATTCATTTTTTCAATTTTATTTCTAGTTCATTTAAACCCATTTTCCTAATTATTTTTTTCTACCTATAAAAACTAATTTTGCTTCATTCTGACATTTAGAAATGCTAAAAAATATTTTTTTCTAAAAATACACTTAATTCAACACGATACTCAAAAATTAGCTTAAGATCCATAGTTGCATACCTGTAGTACACCCATTTCCACTCTTGGAGCCACTACTCATATAACCTATCATCTCCTTGACATCCTATCTCATTTGGTATCTAGAGCTCTTTTTCTCTCCTTCACAAGTCAAAATGACCAAATGACTTTCATTTCACCCTATTTGAAATCACTTTTCAAAGTTCAAATCTTTCAATTATTTTCCTACAGATTCCTTCTTTTGCCTATATATTTGTTTCTATTCATTCATTTTTAAAACCATAAAATGCATTGGATTCTTGATGACATGGATAAACTTTTCCATTACTATATGCCTATATTTCAAAAAATTCATTTTTTGACTATTTTTTGCATTAACTTCTATAGGTTTACCTAGTGTTCTTCATATTGGACACCTTCACATCTCTTTTGGTCTACTTATTTATCTACATCACTAAGGTAAGTAAAGGTATGTGTTTTTCAATCATGTCCTTTCCTTTATCTTATTTTATTGCTTACTATACTTTACCTAGCATCAATGTTATGTGTTCTCATGTTCTATTTCCTGAAGCACTATCCTGTGTTACACTCACATGGAACATGATGAGATTTGAGTGGCGTATATGTATACATAATATTTTCAAATTGTTATCAATTACTGACACTTTGTATCTTATAGGAACCCATAGACTTTTAATCTCTCTAAGTGCATGACTTAAGGGGTACACCAGGAAAGGGGTGGGCAGACCATTGGTGCATTGTAACATTATTGTCCCTTTTACCACTTTCGATCTATGCACTCATGTCTTAAAAATAATTTATCCTAAGATTATTCTTCTTATTCATACCCATTCTAGTCATTGGTCATGATTTATCCTTCTTGCTCTTGCCTTGACCCCCTTTCACCAGTTTATTGTACTAGGTCAATTGGATTAACCCTATATAGTTTTTAGCCTTTAATTAATATATAGGGTTTATTGGGTTGAATTTATACTATTTAGGGGTATTTTTCATTAGGAGATGTTTTTTCCCTTTAATCAACCTATCTTGGGACCTAGTGAATCATCTCCCAAAAACATATAGAGTCGACTAGGTTGATCCTATATAATTGACATATTTAAAAAGATTTAGGGTAAGATCTACCTATATATACATGTTTATTTATATCCATTTGTAAGAATATAAGTGGAGAATAATAATTATTAATGAACATCTTATTTACCATTCTACTTGAGGAATAAAGATTTGGGTTCCATACTTTCTTTAGAGATACAGATCTTGTCTTATGGAGAAGTATTTTGGATACATATATAAGTCATGTAGCCTAGAGATAATTTATCTTTGTTATCCTTATAAACCCAAAAAATCTCTTGTGAAACACCTTAACCAAAGGAGAGATTGAGGCTCGATGGGTTCAGATTCAAATATAAGCATTCCTAACTTTATTTCTCCTTTGTAAGAGTAGATAGATAATGTAGTTATTATTCTTTCTTCCATGTATTATGATTCTATATACATTGATGTGAGTATATGTATTATATGCATATTTAGTTTAATTTATCTTATTTCTAACCCTTACTTTGTGCCACAAGATTTGATGAGCACTAGATTAGATTTACTTTCTTGTTATTAGAATAGAGTGAACATTAAACCTAAGACTCTTTTAGGGTTGTTATGGATTGTGTTAGACTATAGGATTTGGAACCCTTCCTAGCATGGTGTATTGTGATAAGTGATCCCTTAATACAGTCTAGTGGATCCTCATATTGGTCATGCACCTCCTTAAAAAATGTATCCCCAATTAGAAGTTTAGGTATGCTCTATCTTCTTTGAGCCAGGATTGGTTTATAGACATGATAAATTTATAATTAAATACAATTACTACTTGACTGGTACTTATGGAAGAGTGGTACCTCTTTGTTGTACAAACACCTATTGTGAAGTAGACACTTGTTAGATGGTAAGAATTTGTTTTTTACCAATGGACATACATTGTTGATTAGATAATGTTTATAATTATAAAGGTATGTTAGTCTATGATTGTTAAGGTATATTATCACTAAATGATGAGGTGAAACATTTGTTTCTTTTTATTTAGGTGGTGAAATGTTCTACTTATGATACATTGGTATATTGGACTGTGTTTGTTATGATAAAATGTGAGTCATCACCTATTGAGGCAAGGAAATAGTTTCCACTTGATTAATTAATCCTTGTAGTTGCATGCTTGAAAACATATCTAGTTGAAGATTAGAGGTAGTTTATTATGATTAGGATGTAGGAGTTGCCATCCCTACTATTGTTAACCATTCATGGTGTTAACTAAAGGAACTTGTATATTAGTTGTTGGTATAGTTAAACCACTTTGGCCTAGAATATATTATGTATACACATAATATTTTCAAAATTTTATCAGTTACTAATTCTCTTTATCTTGCAAGAACCAATCAAGTCTAAATCTCTCTAAGTGCATGCCCTAAGGGATGCATCAAGATAGAGGTAGGTAGACCAATGGTGATTTGTAGGATTTTTATCCCTTTTTACACTTTTTATCTACACACTTGTCTCCTAAAAACCATATCCCTAAGATTTTTCTTCTCTATTTACACTCCTCAGCCATTTCCTACCTTTTGTGCCATTTTCCTAGCCTTAATCCTCTTTTGACTGTTCACTATACTAGGTAAACTAGGTCAAACTTGTACTATTTTGGGTGAAATTAATTTAGGGTCTAGGTCATATTGTGGCTGACCTATCATATGACCTAGTGAATTTTTGTCCACAATTTTACTAGGTCAACTAGGTCGACCCTATCAATCAAAAATTTCAGAAGGGCTTAGGGTTAAATCTACCTATATATACAAGATCATTTTTCTATTATTTAGAGAAGAGAATTAAAAATAAGAGATATTATACATTTAATTATCCATCATTCTACTTGAGGAGAAATCTTAGGGTTTCATAATTTCTTTGAAGATATGAATATTATCTTGTGGATAAGTCTTTTAGATGCTTTGATAGATTGTGTAACCTAGAGTTAATTTATCCTTGTCATCCTTACATATAATAACAACCTCTTGGGAAGAAACTTAGCTAAGGGAGAGATTGAGGCTCAACATTTTCATCTTCAAAGGTAAGTATTCTTAACTTTGTTCCTCCTTTGTAAGAGTAGATATATATGCATTTTTACTTATCTTCCATGCTTTAGGATTATATATACACTGATGTGAGTATATGTATTCTATGCATGTTTAGTTTTGTTGTTTATTACCCCTACTTTGTGCCACAATATTTGGTGAGCACTAGATTATATTTCTTTGCTTTACTTGTTATTAGTTTAGTGAGATATGAAAACAAAAGACCTAGTTAGGGTTATTATGTGATTATTCTTAAATGGAGGCTTTGAAACCCTCCATAGCATGGTTTATTATGATAAGAGATCCCATAATTTAGTATAAAATATCCTCATATTAGTCATGTTCTTGATTATCTAATGTATCACCAATCAAAAGTGTAAGTATGATTTATCTTCTCTGAGTTAGGATTGATTTATAGACATGATGCATTTTTGATTACATACATTCTTGTGAGCCTATCATGAATATAACCATTATAGGTTTTATTTCACATTTTTTATTATTTTATCATTTTATTTATTATTTTTATATTTTCAATATCGGGTCGACAATACCAGTATAGTTTCTAACTTTTGTGTGTAGGTTTAACACATAGTCACATCAATACAACTCTATTTTATTTGTGTAGGTTTTTCATTAAGTATAAGATACTAGGTTGACATAGTCAACACAATACACTTTTAGACTTCCAAATAGGCTACTAGGTCAACCCTATCAAAATAGTACACTTTTTGACTTCTATAAAACATACTAGGTTGACACTGTTGACAGAGTATTATTTACAAGTTTTAGCAAATAGGGATTTGCAAAACTAGGTTGACCCAATCAAGATGGTTCACAAAATTTGCAAGTATAAATTAAGGCACTTAAACAAAAATCTCACTTTCCTCTACATCTTCAATCCCATCAAGGTTCCTTTATCTCTCTCTCTTTCATTTATATTATTCATTATAGTTATATTTTTCATAGTTTATAGTCTTTAAAACTACCCCTATACAACAAACTAGGTCCACTCTATCAACTTAGTTCTATATTTTGTGTTCTATCTAGAAGACTAGGTTAACACTATCAATATAGTTATTTAATAAACCCTTGCTTTACTAGTATAGTATTGAAACTATTGAATCTATAATATAATATCTACATAAATTATCATCTGAACTAACACTTATTATGTTTCAAAGTTGGAATTAACACTTATATGCTAGTAATTAGCTCACACTTTCACTTTTTGTTGTTTGCATACTTAGAATAGATCACATGGTCTAATTAGGTTATTTTTGAATATACCATTTAGTTGAACTATTTTTATCTTTTATGCACACCACTACCAAATCACATTATCTTAAAACACATTTAAATAATTATCTACCCAAGGCCTACCTACTTGGATTTCGTCACCAAGGGGGAATCTGACTTGGTTTTCTGGACAAGTATAAACACATGGTTAATGGTATATATTGGTAAAGTATTTGATACCATTATCATTATGGTATGTGAAGTGATGGGGTAAGCCCTAATATTAAGCCAATATCATTGCCAACATAGATCCCTTTTAGCCTAAACATCATGAAACCATCCATAGATTACTTTCTAGTTCCTTACTTATAGCCAAATTCCTATCACACTTAAAATCATACATTTAAAATGTAATAAAATTGAGTATGACCACTTAGTTAGCATTTAATTTTCAAGTTAACTTCTTGCTCTTTGTTTAATTATATGTTGTATTGTAAAAACTTACATTGGTCAGTGTTAGTGCAAGGTTTTGTGTTGTGTACTTCAATTGGATCATCATCATTGTTCCAATTGATTGTGTTTTTCTATTCATTTTACTTTCAAAATTACTTACAATTTTTTTTGTGTTTCAGTATACAGTCATTCTACTCGACACAATCTCTTATAGATTGTCTGCTTCCCCTACATATAGTACTAAGTTGACCCTATTGACATAGTATTCTTTTCTTCCTCCCAATATATAGTAATAAGTCAACCCTATCAACTATATATATATATTTTCCTATTTTCAGCCCAGGTTATAGAACTAGGTTGTCTTGATAGACTATGTATCCCTATTTTCTCAAATTTTAGACCTTATTTTTAGTACGAGATCAACCTAGTTGAATCCATACTCTTATCTATCCTCTTTGTATTTTATTGATTTCTTCTCACATTTTTCCTTATCTATCCTTTTTCCTTCATCACAAACTTTCTATTTGAATACAGCACTAAGTTGAATTCAATGGTTATGATGAGTCATACCAACCCTTATAGGGTCTCCCATAAGCAGATTAGAGCTCCTCTCCTAGATGAGAGTAATTTTCATATAACCACTCTCTTGTAATCCCCTTTTATCACTTGAATATCAACCCAAATTAGAGTATAACCTTTAAATGCTCTTCTTTATCACTAAATTTCCTCAATATTGAGGAAAGGATCCTTCTACCATTTACCATCTCATGATTAGTGGTCAATTTGAAAAGCATCATTCACCTTTTCCTACGTTCTCACATGGATTTGGGTATACTATCTCCTTTGATTCTCAACCTCTTCCCTCTATTTTGACCCCTTATCATACCATGACTTCTTCTTATTTGACTTCTTATACTTCCATGCCTAGTATGTTGACTAACATGAAAGGCTCTACATCTAGTGGGCCTCTTCCAAGAACCAATCTCCTCAATTATTACATTAGTGAATCATTTTATACCCATGGTAATAATGTTTATAGTGATTCTTCTTCTCATCCCTTCAATATTCTATGTTTTGGTACAAAAGAATAATTTTCCACCAATGCCTCACATTCTAACACCTCTTCTCAAGCTCCTACTAACACTCATAGTTGTACCCAAGTCACTACTTCCAATTCTAATGTTTCAAACAATGCAAATAATACCACTCAAACAAACCAATTTTTATTATAAAAATTTAATCAAATGAATGATTTTCAATATCAAAATACCAATCAAATGATGCAAATTCAAAACCACCTTAGCCATCTTCAAAGCTACCCTCAACAGATGTCATGGGGCATGCATAATCAAAAAATTTCCCACCTCCTCTTTGGGATTCCCATGGTAATCTTATTCCTTAACCTCCTCTTTTCAATAATTCAATAAAACATATTCAAAATGATCTTTTTACATCTCAAACTGCTAATATTGACACATGATATATCACCCCTACCATTTATTATAATGGGTCAAATAATCCTACTCTTCATCTAAAAACATTTAGCAATCTATATAAAAACTAGGTCAAATTAAACACCTTCTCCATTACCAAAATATTAGCCAAAAATATCATGGGTGATGTTATAGATTGGTATAACCAACTTAAAACTCATTCTATTACTAGTTTAGAAGATTTAGTAAATGCTCTAGTTCAAGAGTTCTAAACTAGTGATCTCCCTAAGAATACCTTTTCCCATTTTATCAATTGTAAGAAACTTGAAAACAAAAAAACACAATATTTTGTTAAAATGTGTAAAACATTATCCAACAAATGTGAACATAACATGGCTAATGATAACATTTTTCATCTCTTTTCCAATTCTCTTTCCCAAGTTGTAATATCAGGTCTAGACTCTCTCTCAACATACGTTAGAGGAGGTTATTGACCAAGATAAATGTCAAGATTTCCTTATGGATCAATTAGATCCATCCCAACCTTCCACATGCAATCATATCTTACTTATAAACAAGAATCATCATGCTACTAATGATGGTGTCATGGACTCTTATGATACCATTCACACTATTCAAGTTTTTTTTCCTAACCAATGTTTGGAACCAACTCCCCCATCTCAATAATTCACAAATATTCATTTATATTCACCTAATAACATCAATTTTCACAAAACTTTATCCTCAACCTAACTACTAAAACATCTACATAGGCCTCTTCCATGAGAACTTGATCCCACACATGGGTGGAAAATCTTGGTACAATCTTAATTAATTTTTTTAGTTTCATGCTAGTTTGGATCATTCTCATGAGACCTGTAGGTAGCTTAATAATTTGGCTATAGATTTTATTTGTGGTCCCAATTTTGACCGTGAATCTATCATTCAAAAATGCCAACAAGACTATGACATCACTTTCAAAGCCCATGAAACTAATATTAAATCTCAAGCTTTGGACCAAGATAATGATCATTTGGCCATTTATAAAGATACTCTTCCAAATCACCAAGATAACAAAGATAATCCCACCCCTTCCACCAATAATGAAGATAGTCTTATTGACCCAATTCTAGAAGAGAATGTGGTTAATATGACCAATATGAAAAAGGTAGTTGTTTTCATTGATCCTTAACCTATCTATACACCTCCATTGTCTCACACATTTTGTTTTATCCAATATTCTTCTCCAACTCACTTAAATGAGTTGGGGCAAGATTAAATTATAAATTTTAATGAACCAATTCTAAATCCTCCCTTGGATAACACTTCTCATACTATTTATGCCATCCCTCCATATTCTCTACCTAATACCAAATATACTCAAGCTTCTATCAACACATTTTCTATCACTTCTCAAAACCAATTTGCATCAACTGCTTCATTTTCTCAACATAATTTATGACCTTATTCTAAACCTTTTTCCTCTTATCAACATAATTTCTAATTTACTTAACTCCTCCTTCTAAAGACCTCCTTCAACACTATGCACCTCTTTCTAAAAACATTCTTATGGGTTATGATGAGTGGGATTCTATCATGAAACTCATTAATATCCCAACCCAAATCCCATTTCTTAAGCTTATGAGGACTTATCCATGTCATTGTAACCATCTTACAAAACTTTTATTTAAAATAAAGATCCCTCACCCTCCCCTATCAGGACACAAAATAACATTATGTAGATCTGAAGATAACATATTTCAACAATGCAAAGAGATGTCCATCCATGTTGATGAAATAATGGACACTTATCTTTCCTTTAAATTTCCCATTTCTTACATGATTCTTTATAAGATTCTAATTCATATAGATGATCCTCCTCTATTCATTGGTGTTTAAATTGGTGATATTCAAGTCAAGCATGCCTTGATTGATGAATGTTATATCACTTACATTGCCTCTTTTGATTTTATCAAAACCCTTGGATATTATGAATGCAATCCAAAATCCACATGCAACACATGTCAAGGATATGATCAAAGGTAAATGCATTCTTTAAGTTATCTATGGCTTCTTATTACCATCCCACTTATCACCATTTGTGTAAAGGTGATGATATTTAACTTTCCTCTATCTTACAACATTCTCCTTGGTAGGATGTGGACTCATTTTATGAGAGTATTTGCTTCTTCCACTTGCCAATGCATTAAATTTCCTCATAATGGAACCATCTATAGGATTTAAGGTGATACTAACCCTTGGAATTTTGAACAATTCCAAGACCATGGTGTCTTCAAGATTAATACTCTTTAACATTTTCCAAGTGTTCTATTTCACGAGTCTTAATGATTTAACTTTATCATCAATTCCACTCAAGGTTACAATGGTCATCCTAAACTCATTGGGAAAATTCACCCTAACCTCTTAGATTCTAATGATTATGAACCCGATGAGATCAATCTCAAGATTAAAACTTCATATCTCTTAGCTCATCTCATCTCTCATATTTATACATCTTTTTAACCTCATTCTCACAAATCACCTTATGATGGCATCCCTATTATCTTAAATAAGACTTGGCATTACATTCATCACACCTAATCAAATGATAATGTCATCCCTACCTACATCATTAATCTTCATACACTTGATTAAGATGATGGTTATACCTTACATGATCCATTCTTAGGTCTTGTTCAATCTTGTGATGATAAGGTTATCCATTAATGTTCTACTTTACTTTAGTCTTTTAGTATATCTTATCGTATTCCATCATATATAGTTCATAATTTTAGAATTTTCCTCTTTATCATAGGGTAGAGATGGTGTGGACACCTCCAGTTTCTAAAGAACCCCATAGGAGTATGTTAATGGATCATATTATGATTTGTCCTTATAACTTTACTAGGGCCATGACCCCTATAGCATGTTTATACCCAAAATATGTGTAACTATTCTTCATCCTTTTGTATACCCTACCCCTCCCTTAGGAGAGACCAATTTAGAACCCATTCCTACACCTAATTTATATGAGTCTATTCCTACTTGTAATCCTATTGCTCCATCCATCAAGTGTAGTACCATCCCTCTACCAACACCAACTTCTCTTAGTGATGTTTTTATTCATTTACCACATTTGGATCCTTTTCCCACCAAACGGGCTGATGATCCTTCCTAACCTCCTTTTTATTTTATTACACCTCCTCTTATGAGTACCTATACCAAGCCTACTCATACATGTATATGTTTCTTTCATGACATAGATAACCATTCATCCACACATTATACTAAGATGAGACAATATATTAACACTTTGCATCCTTCTGCCCCTCAGTCCTCAAACAAGACTATACCTCCCCCAAAGGTAATTCATAATTACATTTCTATGTATAGAGAGGTATATTATCTCTAACACCAATGTGGCACCATTCATACCAATCATTTTTGGATCCTTCAATATCATCTTAAATATCACCTTATAATCATTCTTACACCTTCTACAATTCCTACCATAGGTCATTCTTGTAATAAATCTCTCCCTACTTCACCCATGGTTCCATACCCTCCTATGGTCTCTTATTCACCTCTTATTTATCCACCCATGAATCCTTCACCTGTGGACCTTCCCTCACTTATAGATCCTTCTCCACCTATGAGTCCCTCACCTATGGATCCTTCCTCACCGATGATCCCTTCATCTCCCATAAAGTCCATTCTAATGAATTCTTTTGAACATCCATTAACTAATATCCCTCTTTATCATGATCCATCAAGCATTAATACCTTTTATATTGAATATATTAGCTGTGAATTATTTTCCTAGTTTTTTTAAGAAAGATGAGACATTAGGTACAACTCACATTCAACTTCATAGAGACTTATCAGATGTTCTAGATAATGTGTGTAGGTAAATCTATCAGTATTTGTGAACACATACATGGTGTTCTTACATTTTCATTTTTTATTGGATGTGTGATCCAATGTTATCTTTATCTATTTTTTACATCATTTGAAATTATGTCAAATTCTTATTTATCTTAAATGGTGACTTTAATTTCATAATTTATATTTCTTATCATATCATTTATGTTTGCTTCTATATTTCTTCTTTCTCATTGCATTATATTTTCTTATTTTATTTCCTCCTTAGAATATTCCCTTTTTCTCTTTTCATGATTTTTTTTTATCTTATCAGTATATACATGGATAATTGTTATTATGACTTGGTTATGCAAACCTTGTTTCCTTTTAGTCATTTCCTCTACCATGTGATCAATTATAAAATAATTCATCTCATTAAAATATCCTATTACCGGTCCACTTTGGATTTCCTTTTATTCCCCTCTATTCTTTTTCACAAACTACAAATATACATGGTTGAGACTTGAGTTAACATGTTGGTTCATTGTAATCCTAAGTATCATAGTTAGTATTTCTTTGGTTACTTAGCTTCTTTTAGCCATAACCTAAAGTTCATTCATGTGTATCACTATATCTCTCATAACTAGTCATTCCATGTCTGTATGGAGGAGGAATCTTATAAGCCCTAAAATATTTCAAAATCTAAATCATTTAATAAAAGGTAATGATCCCAAAAGTTAAAACATTAAAAATTCTCAAAAGTTAAATCACACTAAAATACATGACTCCAATCACATGTCCTTATTCTATTTGAAGCTCAAACTCCATAGTTTGCCTCATGATATAATCAAGGTCCATTAGGGTACAAGAGGCTAGTAGATTAGAAAAGGAGAATTAAAAAAAAAATAGTGATACATACTTTCTCATGCAAGTACCCAATATTCATAGTAGACTAACAATTCTATAAGGTTTCCTAAGAAATGAGGAACATGTTGTGGGAAGGTAGGTCCATTTTAATTTTCTAGTACCAATCTACCTTCATAGTGAATAGGTTTCCTTTGTACATTGATGGTCACTAGTCACTTAGTGTCTTTGCATGTCCTTAGTATGCAACTATTTCCTAAGGTATTCTCATAATATGCCTAAGTTATGATTTTTACACTCCCTCTTTCACTCCCTACATGCCTCATATTTCCTCTTAAGAAATATTATTTTGTTCACTAATCACTCCCCTAGGAATTATATTTATAAGTTTTATTGTAAGACCATGAATAAGACCTAACCTTCCTCATAAATTACAAATATTTCACCTTCTTATTACCAAAATACCTTTTTACCGAATTTTCATATTTATTCCACCTCATTGGTGTTCCATTTGTAAGTTATAGTTTAATACCATGGATAAGACCTAGCCTTCCTCACAAATTTTTCCAATAATCCAAGTTGCAACAAAATTACATTTGTCAAATATGAGATAAGATTTGATTGATCATGAAGTTACATGTCATTTAAATGATTTCCATCTTGATTTAGTATTTTTTATGATTACTTCATTACTCATTCACTTTTATCTTCTTATTTTCTGATTACATCTAAGAATCCAACCATTTCTTGAAATTTTCATACTTCCCATCTTGAATTAGTGTGACAAATTTAAGACCATTTTTTTAATCTTTTATACTTCCTAATGTGATTTAGTAAGATTTATTGACTTAATTGATTTGTTAATATACCATTTTTTTAAAGTACTTTTCAACTTTATTACATTATTTTTATACTTCCCAATGTGATTTAGTATGATTTTGCTTATTTTAATTTGGTGCCCATATTTTTGTTGGTTTAAAAATAATTTTTTTACCATATTGTTTACCATCCCTTTGGTTTTTTATACTTATTCATTTTCTTGTTATTACACATTTACCAACACAAGATAGTGTGTAGTACATTTTTTTTATTGATTATACTTAGCCAAAGTCCTTTTTTCCTATTTATTTTAAACCATGCATGTGTCATACATAATGATAGAAAATAAAACACAACTCATATATTTTCTATATCATATACAATAAAATATAAATACATGTGATAGAGAGATATCCAGGCATCCACAACCACAACCATAATACAAACACATAAGATCAACATCCAACTGTCAAAACGATATATATATATATATATATATATATATATATATATATATATATATATATATATATATATATATATATATATATATATATATCATATGTTTTTAATACAAATTACAAAAATATACATTGCTCTAGCTCTAAGGATAAGCTCTATCCTGTCTATCTCATGGCCTAACCATGCTACCCATAGATGCCTCAAATAGTCCCCATTGAATAGTACACTATAAATAGGCTATCGAGATTTCAAACTTGTCACCTATCCCTATAAGTTGGACACATGGGCCTACACCTATTCTAGCTAGGTCATGGTATCCATATACATGTCTCTTTCTTAAGATAAGGCATGTCATGCCTATGCCTCTCCTACTCCTACCCCTGCTAGTGGTTGTGGTTCCTCCCTGCATGCCTCTACTTGAATTGTATCCTCTCCTCCCAATCTAAACTAGTTCCATAGAGTAGATACTATCATAGGATCCTTTAATGTCACAAGTTCATATGGCATCAATGTCTTATAAAAAATCTCATAGAGTTATCCCATTACTTGGGATCCCCATTTGGTCTCTTCCTCCACAAGATCTATAAAATTTAACCTAAATAGATATTATATCATAGATATATCTTAAAAATCTATCTATCTATAATTTATCTCAAATAACTTAAGAAAATTTTAAACCATTTATTACCTCTCTGAGTATTAGATACTACCATCTCCCCATATGTGTAATCACCAAGCATAGTCTCTCCATCATCCCATCTTTTTAGTACCTCATTCATGGGACACTACCCAAATGTAAATCCTAGTCTCACCACTCATGCCCATTTCAAACTATGTATGAATGGTAACTATATCACCTAACTCTATCCTAGGCCACTTGATGGGTCTTCTAGGATGACTACCCTCTTTTCTCTCTCCTATTACAAGTATCTCCATTTATGGTGTGACTATGGTGATCACTAATCCTCATACTATGGTGTTAGATATGGTACCTCTAGCATTCCTACATCCATATCTATCTCTTTTCTATATATTTCTTATCATGCTCAACCTCTCCATGGTCTCTCACACCATAGTCTAATCTCTAGCCTAATGACTGGTGGTCTTACTACTCCTCTCCCCCTTGTCTCTATCACATATCTCACCCAAAATGTGGGCACCATTATTGGAGCTGATGGATAAGGGAGTCCCATATATCTTGGTATGTAAACCATTAGATGTGGATCTATCCATTAGGTATAGTAGCCTATAATTTATGGCCATGCCAATACTAGTGCCATTGTACTCCAAATTGGCCATACCATAGTAATATGCCCATACATATGCCACACAATTTTTGCTTATGTAACTATCTATAACACTGACATGTGGGGCATGGCTCCTTCTACTTGATCCTATTACTACCTCTACACTTGAGGCAATTGATCATCAACCACATGGGGTAATTCAACTGGTTGATACATCAAGAACCCCTCATATATCTAATAACTCAACAAAATAATTAGCCCCATGGCCTTCTTCCTTCTAGACAACATCCCATACATGTCATGTATAATATGGACCTAGATGACAAAACCTAAATCATATAGTTCCTCATACTCTAAAATGGACTGATATAAAGCTATCATATATAGTGGTTCCTTTCCATATAACATGTGACATAGAACACATGCTATTAGAAGCCCTATAAATACCTTATTTATATCTATTTTTTGAGATGTATACATGTCAAAGAGGCTAACTTTTAACCCAAGATATATCCTATCTAATCCCATCACCTATATGACTAAGGCTCACCTTTCCTCTTGTCCATCTAGTACTCTTATAAGCATTGATGTACCTCCTATTAGAAGTCCAAGAATTACATGGGCATCCTCTAGGGTGATACCCATCTCAATGGTATCCCCATCCACTTCTCATCTAAATGTGTTATTCAATCATTATCAAGATCCCAAGAACATGACTATCAAATCAAAACTCAACGAGACTCGACACATATCCATAATCCCTCTTATACCTAGCGTAACCAACGTAGATCAGTCCTCTACTATTAATCAATATAAAAGTTTTAGGAAGCATGATGAATCCATTAATATCCAAAATCTTGAATGCCCCTACAACCATCAATCAATAAAAGATGTATTAGATCTCCATGTCATTTATAATAGAAATACATTGTTTTCAAATTTTAATAAAAATAATCCTAATTTACCTTAATCTATCCATTTTTGATCAATTCAACCTATTTTTATCCTACTCATCCATTTTAGTACTCAATTAGGAATTCTAGGCCTTTGTATCACTCTTTCAACCTATTTCATGCATTTGCATATTATTTTAGTCACTTAGTCAAACACTAGGTTAACCAAATTATACTCATTTTAACTAGGTTGACTTAACAAACTAAGTCAACCCTTTAATTCCCCCCTTAATACTTAGTAGAGTGGTATTACTCTAATAAATAGGTAGTAAGGTACTAATTAAATAACATGCAAAACAAACCAAGTTAGCACACATCTATTAAGTCAACAGTGTGGATTTCAAATTTTTAGCCTACTAGGTTGATTGGGTTTACCTAGTTGGTTTTAACTATTGACCCCTTTCCCTACTTATAATAACTACCTTCAGTAGTTATTACTCCAATTCCTTTCAACCCATTTTCCCTTTTGGCTTTTACTACCCCTATCAACTTTTTGAATTTCATTTCAATCTCTATAATTGGTCTAATTTGTAAATTTCTATAAAACACTTAAATTTCAATAAAATATTCAAAAACAAAATTGAAATTCTTAGTTGCCTACATATATTGCACCCACTATGACCATTAGGCATCCCTCTCATCTTGGTTGTCATCTCCTTGCCATATTATCTCTATTAACTTTTATTTGGTCTCTCAAATCTCTTTTTCTCTCACAAACAAGTCAAACAATAAGGAAATGATTTCCCTTTAAACCTATTTAAACTTACTTTTCACAATTCTTTTCCTTTCAAATATTTATAGTAAAATTCCTTGTTTTGATCATATCTTTGTTTTTACTAAATCATTTTTAAAATCATAAAATATTCTATAATAATGATGTCATAGAGAATATTTTCCACTACTATATGTCTATCTTCCAAAAAATTTGCTTTTTGGCTATTTTTTGCACTAATCTCTACAGGCTTGCCTAATGTTATTCACATTTGAATTCCTTCATTTCTCTTATAGTCTACTTATTTATCTATAACACTAAAGGTAAGTAAAGGTATGTGTTTTTCAATTCTATCCTTTCATTTATCTTATTTTCTCCTTATACATTTTTCTTAGCATCAACATTATGTGTTTTCATGTTCTATTCCTGAAGCACCATCCCATGTTGTACTCATGTGACATGTGATGAGATTTGAGTGGGAATATGTATACACCAAAATTTATATTAATTATTAGGGCTCTTTATCTTACAAGAACCTATGGAGTCTCAATATCTATGAGTGTACACCTTAAGGGGTGTACCAAGAAAGGGGTGGGTAGACTTTTTGTGCTTCACATGATTGTTGTCCATTTTCCACTTATTATCTACACACTTGTATCTTAAAAACCATATTCATAATTTGGTTCTTCTATATTTCACACTCTTTTATCATTTCCTACCTTTTATACCCATTTTCTAGCCTCAAGCCCATTTTGAATGTTCACTGTACTAGGTCAACTAGGTTGACCTTGTATTATTTTGGGTAAAATTCATTTAAGGTCTAAGTTGGCCCCTGGCCAACTTAGCCCATGACCTAGAGAATTTTTGTCCATAATTATACTAGGTCAACTAGGTTAACTTTGTTAGCTAAAACTTTTGAAAGGGCTTAGGGTTAAATATACCTATATATACAAGATCATTTTTCCATTATTTAGTGAAGAGAAGAAGAATTAAGAGTTATTTCACATCTGTTTATCCACTATTATAGTTGAGGAGATACAAATATTTTATTATGGATAATTCTTTTGGATGCATTGATAAGTTGTGTAACCTAGAGCTGATTTATCCTTGTCATCCTTACATATCACAATAACCTCTTATGAAGCACCTTTGACAAGGGAGATATTGAGGCTTGGTTGGGATTATCTTAAAAAATTAGTATTCCTAACTTTGTTTCTTCTTTTTAAGAGTATCTAGATATGCATTTGTATTTCTCTTTCATGCATTAGGATTCTATATACATTGATTTGAGGATATGTCTTCTATGTATGTTTAGTTTTATTGTTCATTACCCCCACTTTGTGCCAAAAGCTTAGGTGAGCACTAGATTACATTTTTTTGCTTTACTTGGTATTAGTTTAGTGAGATATGAAAACATAGGACCTATTTATAGTTTTTTCATCATTATGGTTGATTGGAGGCTTTGTAACCCTCCCTAGCATGGTTTATTATGATAATAGATCCCCTAATTAGGTCTAACATATCCCCATATTGGTCACATTCTCTATTATCTATTGTATCCCCAATTGGAAGTGTAAGTATGATCTATCTTTTCTAAGTTAGGATTTGTTTATAGACATGATAAAGTTTTGATTTCATACAAGTGGCACTTACATGTTATCCACTATATTTGGCATATTATTCTACATGGAATTAGTAGATACTTATTTGATAGATAAGACATTAAACATATTTCTAACTAAAGTTCTTTGTGAAAATGGCTCTGTACCTAGATTTTATTGACTTGTCAATTTGATTCATACCTATTTTGAAGGAGCTAACTCAATTAGTGGAGCATTTGACATGGCCATGTTATTAAAATTACACACTAAGTTCAAATAGGTTTAATATGTTGTTTGCATTTGTATAAAGTGGTCCTCCATTAATATGTTTCCTGTGACAATCATACATAAGACTTGGTACAACATCAACAAAAGTGCTTTAGGATTTATACAAGAGGCATGCTCAATGGTTTTATTATAAGGTATGTTGAAATACACTCTAACTAGACTAGGAAAATTTTCATGGGGGGAGTCTAATATAAACTTGGCCCTACATCCATGGCTCTGACTAGAACCTCAACCTTGTTTTCAATCAAGTGATGATCAAACAAATAAGGATCATTTATTAATGGCATAGTAACTTAATACAGTTGTTGTTGAACTTGTTTTATAACCAATGGTATGTTGTTAAGGTACTACATGGTTTGTGATTGGTCCTTATCCATGTATGGAGGTGTGTTAACCAAATAGTGGGCTAAGGGATCATGGATGTGTTCCCTATATTGAGCATTGTAATGAGGATAATGATCTATCTCACAAACTACATCATCACCATAGGGGTCTTGAATAAAGTCATCTTGTATGACCACGTTTTCATAGCCTAGATTATACATGGTTCTATTACGAGTGTAACAAGACATATCCAACTCAATGTTTCATAAAAAGGCTTATATTTATACAAACTCTAAAAAATAAGGTCTAAAGGATAAATGGTCTAAACGTGGTCTTAACTTATTCTAAAAAGTGGAGTTATATCTCCAATATGGTCTATGTTAAAAATTGGTCTAAAATAGTCTAACATCAAATGTCTAAAATTAAATGTTTTAAGAAAAATGATCAAGTGGATGGATAAAAACTAGAATGCCAAACTTAGGTAAAAAGTGCTACAAACAATTCTAATCTAGATCTAAAAGAAATAAAAATTGTTAGGTCTTTTGGAAAATAAGGCACAAAAGTTAGGATCAAAATAGGTATTGCTAGATATTTTGTAAGAAGGCACAAAATCTATACTTTAAACAAAATAAGACCTAAAAGGAAAGAAATTTAATCTAACAAATTTGAAACACTCTGACACAAACTAGGAATTCATATTTTAAACACACACTTGATCATTTGGAAAAATACATGGAACACTAGGCACAAAAATAGTCTTTAAATCAAAGAAAGGAAATAAGCTAGGTTACACAACCCAAAAGTGAAGGGAAATGGTCTAAAATAATAGTATACAAGGCCTAGATATAAGCCAATCAATGTTTGTATTTGAACTTGTCAAGGCTAATTTTAAACTCAACTTGGTAGATTAGGCTTTTCAAAATAAATAATAAGCTAGACAATAATGAATGACATGATGGTACTAGGCATAGATCCAAAAAACACATGTGGTTTTGAAAATTTTAACTTTTAGAAACAAGGCAACAAGTCTTTGAAACTATTTAAGTAACATGATGATGTTATCTTAATCTAAATATATGGAAAAAGGTTTGTTTTAAGACTCAAAAGCATAATATTTAGAATGAATTAGGTAGCGTAACGATGCCTTTTTCAAACAAATGACACACATAAATAAAGGTTTTAATCAAAAAAATAAAGAAAATGTGTGGCATCAAATGGATGACATAATTACTCATCAAACAAAGGAGTGATGTGTAAACAAGACTCATTTTGGATGGGGTGTGATAAACAAATAATTTCAACACAAGACCATGTGAGTAAAGAGGATAAAATGACAAAAACACCTACGTGTAATGTCCTAAATCATAAACTAACAAGGTCACATTATATTTTCTAATTCCATCTATATAATTACTTTTTATAAGATTTTAAGTTGTTAGTCCAAAAATTAAAAGTGCATGAAAAGTAGAATTTTTAGGCCCCCTCTTCTCTCAAGAGTTCATACAGATACATGGAACTTTAGGCTACTTGCCATACATCAAAAATATGTTTGTGGTAAGTGGGTTTGTCTAAAATATCAATTTTAGTTCATTTTTAGATGGCCCCATATGTGCAACAAACACTAGGTCACAATCATGTCATTTAGATCTGTATCAACTGACTTGTTGTGAAAAGGTCTTATCCTTTTCACAACCACTACATCTGTCAATTAATGGATATTGTTTTAACCTCTAAAAAAAAATTCCAATGGGTCACCCTAAATTTATATACCCCACCATGGAGTGGGGTTGAAACAATTTTGAGAGATGAATTCTCATGTTAAATAAATTATGAGAAGGTGGTGAACTCCTACCCACAAGCAAAAATGCATGAAAATAAAGACAAGTGAAAGTAATTTAGGGTCATTTTGGGGTCACCCAAATCATATGGATTTTTTGGAGGCCCTTATTAACTTTACTTCCATGCTTTTGGACCAAAGAAACAAATGCAAAGAATGAGCATTTTTGGTCATCTGAGTTCCCTAAAGGGGACGAGGGAGAGCATACATGCATCACTCATCTTGATAAACAAAAAATTTCAAAAAAACAAGCAGAAAAATGAAACTCTTATGAATATTTAACTAATGTGAAATTTAATTTTATAACACTAATGTGAAATTTAATTTAATGAAGTTTAATTCCATTGGCATTTGTTGTTAAATTGTTTTTGAAAAATGTAAAATGACTTAAAAAAATATTTTTAAAACACCAATTTGAAATGTGAAATTTGAAACATAAAATGTTTTAAATGCCTTCCTCTTAGCCTTTTGGTGCTTAAAAGCATGCTATGGGGTCCTTTTACTTAGAATAAAATAATGAGTGGATAAATGACTTCCAAAATCTAGATCTCGGGTTTCCAAAATTTTACATAGAGTGCAAAACTATAGAAACATAGAGAAATACCATGACTTATCCTACAAAACTAAAACTATTAGGACAATACTAAGATTTTCTTATAAATAATGTATTAATGTAAAATTGCTAATATTAACATAATATCACTAAAATAATGACAATACTATAACTTACAAAGTAGCAATATTGCAATATCATGTAACTATGAGCAATAACACAAGTTAACCCTATGACATCAAATGGTTAGCAATAGACCATGGTGGTCAAAGACAATATTTATAAATTTAACACAAAACTAGATAAATTATGGTGATATCATGACTTGTTAAGTCATGATATTTCAATATCACAATTTTTAACATAATACC
Organism: Torreya grandis; assembly: GCA_037957365.1. Classification (NCBI taxonomy): domain Eukaryota; kingdom Viridiplantae; phylum Streptophyta; class Pinopsida; order Cupressales; family Taxaceae; genus Torreya; species Torreya grandis. Next base: position 378,144 of record JARHVA010005926.1, read on the forward strand.
ATGATTACAAAAGTCACAAGATTACAATATCATAATTTTCCCTATAAGCACAAAATAGTTAGCAAAAAATATGATATAAATAAAAATGTAATAGTTAGTGCAAAAATATAGAAAATATGACAAAATCATGACCATTCAAGTAAATATATTGCATAATATTGTGATTTTAGAGAGCAAAAACATGACTTCTAGAAAAATGTCCTTGAGCCTTCAATTTTCAATTGTTTTGATCAATAAGTTTAAAATTTAATAATAAAATTGTTAAGAAGGTTTTTTTAAAGCCTTGAAAATAATTTCATGAGGTTCAAGTCCCACTAGGCATGCCAACATATGGGAAAGGAATACATAGATGGGAGGTTAGTCTTATGTTAGTCCAAGAATTAAAACTCAAATAAAAACACTAAAATCCTAACACCTGTATCCTAGACACTAGGGATAGTTTAGGTAATAAGAAACCATATGAAAGCACAATAAAAAAATAAAATAACATATTATTTTAGCTTATTTGGATCTCCAAACTAATTTTTGAATGGCTTACTTAGCTTGTGCATTAAGAAATCTTTGATAATAAAGCTTGTTTGGCTCCACCTTTTCTTGCCACCTTAGCTTTGATTGCTTGGATTATTATTTGGGCATGGTAAGATTAATTTCATGAGGATTATTGAGTAAATCCTTCATAATAACTATAAAATATCCAATCTTATAAATGAAGGGGTATGGCCTTGTATTTATATCCTCAAGGATTAACTCTCACCCAATGTGAGTTAAGGTTAAGTTTAAACATGCAATGGGTTCAAACTAACCCTAGGTGAGTTGAGAATAACTTCAATGTATTTAATATTTTTAATGTAATTATGATTTTTAATTACTAGGCATGGATCTCAAATAAAGATATTTTATGATATTTTGGAAGAGATTGACAACTCATAAAGGCAATGATGAAAAGGCTTGATATTTTGATTTTTGGGATTTTCATTTTTAGATATTCATTATTTACAAATGGATAATTCAACTAAGAATTTAATCATGTTTAATTAGATTATTTATTTTGATTAACATTTTTTCTCTTTTAATATTTTATTAAGTGCCTCATTTAATAGGTTTATAGGCCAAATTGATAGTTCTTATTTCACAGGGTGATTAGGGATGAATCCATGAGAGGTTATTATTGTATACATGATAATATCATAGATAGGGATGCCTCAACATACTTTTGAGATTTTATGAATGATTTGTATCCAAATTTGGTATGTTTAATGATTCTTACACTTAATTTGTAATGGTTAGTAGGAACCAATTTGAAGTCCAGTTAGAAGCTAGTTGTGGTTAGAGCTGGGTATTTACACTTCCAACAAAGTGACATTATACTCATGTGGGATGAAAACCATGCCAATATAGGAAAGCACTCAAAGTTTGATAGTATTTTGAATAGACCATATGTTATTACAAAATGCAAAGAGAATAATGCCTTCCAATTTTCTAATCTGACTGGTGAGGAGCATCCTATCCCTATCAATGGGGTGTTACTTAAGTATTGATACTAAGAATCACAAAACCATATTTGTACATATTAGTTTAGGTTTCCTTCCTCAAAGTACTATATAACATGCATTATTAGTTTATTTTTTGGTTGTGTTGTTGTTACTTTCTAGTGTGTGTCTTTGTTGTGTCTCCTTTATGTTTTTTTGTATGTCTTGTAGAGCTTGTTATAGTCCCTAAAATCTGCAAGTTGTTGATCATGAGGTGTTAATTTAGTCAAAGAGTCTTCATTTAAGCATGAATGATATACAAGAGATCTTGAGTCCTCTTGAACAATAGGTAGGTCAAAACTTTATATTCAAAAATTATGTTGACTTCTTTCTACTTATAAAGGAGTCAATCCATGTTATAAAAACCCAAACTCACCTTAGTCACCCTCTCATGCTTCTTGAAGTGTCAAGGTAGTGATGAAGGAGGATAATAAGTAATCATGTCAAAGTATCATGTCAAGTGAGTTTTTATATCAAGGTATGTTATGGTGGTTGTCTTTTACACCTTGTTTGAACTTGTGTCAAATTCTCACCTTGTGATTAGTTATGTATAAGGACCCATAAAAGGCCTTAAGATGGTCTTAATAATCCAAACATACTCACATTAAATATGTATCCATGTTTTAGATCATGACCTATCATGAATCCACCTAAATATGTTTAAAGTATATAAATTATGGAAAGGCCAAAGGATTAAATATTTTATATATAATATTTGGTAACCTTGTTTTAAGTCTTTATCATGTTTTAAGGTCCTTTGATTGATATTAAGGTCACCTTTTTTTGAACCTTTACTTGAGATCATATATATTACTTAAAGAGGGGTATTTTACCAAAAATTGATGCTATTATAACCCAAAAAACACCACTAAGACCATCAATAATGACTTCAAAGGCCTCCATGATTACCATAATGGCATGATCAAATGGTTTCATATGCAAAATGGATGTCTTTTCATAAGTCAAATGATTTATTATACACTAAAGGGGCCCACACATGTGAAACAATGGGTCTTCAAATCCATCATCTATACTTCATGTTTTGAAATACATTTTCACCCCTCCTTTCCCTCCCATTTCCAATCAATAATGTTTCAAGGTCTAAAAACCTAAGAAAAATGCAAGAAACTAGAGTTTTATATGAGTTTTCAAGTAAGTATAGATCTATAAAGTATGGAGATGGTTAGAAATAGTCATGAATATATAAAGGGGATTAAATAAAAACATTAGGTGAGACAATCCAAGAGTTTAAATCCAATAAAATTAAAAAACTAAGCCCTTCTTTCCATCATCCTCCTTGGAATCCATATATAGCACCTTAGGTTCTTGTTCGGTACAAAAATGAGAGATAAGATGGTGAATTTAACTATTAGACATATAAATGGGTTATAATTGCATCTTTATCCTTCACATTGGTTTTAAAAATGATCTAGCATGCTTTATGAATAATGGTTAGACATCAGGGTAGTCAAACTGGTCTTCGACATCCACACAAGGTAAACATTATAATGGTTTCGGTACATTTTGGGATTATTTGATGAAAATGATCATTGGAAATGATTATAATTATTACCAAGGACCTTCCATTACATCCTTCACCCATGGTTCACATGTGTGAGTCTATGGGAGCAAGAGACCTCTAGGTTATCACTAGTTGTAGATTGCAGGCAAGGTTCCCTTAATGAAAAATGATCTTTAATGCACATATTTGGAAAAGAACATTAGTTTGAGATTGAATGATGTTTTATTGAGATAATTAATTTATTATTACATATTTAGAATAATAATGGTCAAATTAGTCTTCAAATTATGTAATACCTTACCTCCAAATGGGACTATCTACATATTTGAACTTTATTACAAATGTGAACTGTGTCTATGGTGATGGTTGTTTAAGGTCACTAGAGCACCATAGAGGTATCATAAGTATCATATATTCATGTATAATAGTATCTCTATCATAAATATTAGATGCATTTATGGCCCTCATATTCAATAAATAATGAACTAGTCCTCCAATGCCTTCACATACCTATTTAGCAAAGGTTAAGGATAATTAGCATAAGTTAACATATTCAGAGAATTCTAAATTTAAATTCCTCACTCCATGTGTTTGATCAATAAAATCTAAATGTCTTGCCTTGTTTAGTGTATGAATAAGGTTATCTAAGGTCACCTTTGGTGGTATTAAACTTGATACAACAACCCTCATGACATCTTAAAAAAGGTATTTGTTGTGTCATAGTTCCATCAAACCATTTCACCTATCAATCAAACTTGGTCCCAAGTTAAAACTCCATAAAGCCCCATGACTACCACTTATAGGTTTAATCCTTTTTACCCAAGACTAAAATATGGAAATAAGGCCTAAATGTTGCATAATACTACCAACAACCATTGAAACTATGAGAATATAACATATTCAAGTGTGAATACTATTGAGAAAGCATAATCAAATTAAGAAAGATAACTCAAGCCCAACCTTCAAAGGGTTTTAAAACCATCATATATAGTTGAGTCTCAAAACTTCAAAGAATGGTCATATATTGTGAAGGTGGTTATCTTAAGGGAGTGTAATTTGGATTCAAGGCATACCATTGAGGTATCAATAATAACATGGAAGCACTCATTTTACTCAAGATCCTACTTAAAGGCTCCATTTATATTCAACACATCTAGCCCCCACGTGTAAGACTATAGGTAGATTATTCCAAACATTGAACATGAAATTATATAGGCATAGTGGGGAAAAAACTTAGATAGAGAAGCATACCATAGATTTCATGTTATTGAAAGACTAAGAGTTTGAATGAATGACCAAACAAACTGACTTAGGCATGTAAAATGATCTAGGTTTACTTAGTCACTTTAGAGTGAATAATTAAGGTGAATGGAAATGTCTATAAACATGTAAAGGGGAACCCTATGGTGATGATGACATCTATACCCCTTAATATATCACATGATGGTATGATCAAGTTAAGTAGATACCTGGTTTGGGTTAAACACTTAGGACACATAGGCATGTACACCTGACTATGTAAGTAAGCTTTGGTAGCATAGTTAGGGAGGTCAATCCTAAAAGACTATTATCAGATCTTAAGAATATTTTACCTAATCCCTAACTCTATCATTGTAGATAGATAAAAGAGACTACTTATATCTTCATCACTAACTATTTCAAGCACTTGGCATAAATAATGATGGTAATGACAAACCTAAGAGAGGGGGATAAATATGATGGTTAGTTTAGCTCAGGGCATGTGTAGAAGGAATGCATAATAGGTAAATTTATGATATTGATAACTTGAATCCATCAATGAGTACCTATAGGTGACTCAAGTTCTTAAAGGTCAGTCTAATCCTATAAGACCTAAATCCATCCTTGACCCTCAAGACCCCATATCCATCTTAGTGAAAAATCCAAACCACAAAGTAAACTAAAAGCCATGAGAAGAGATATGAGGTTTATATATATCCTATAGAATGTGTTTGGAATAAAGGAATATAAGGAAATATGCATTTTGGTCTTATCACCCCTCTCAATATTTACTACCTTAATCGACCATGTCAAGCTACCAACTTAAGCACTCATATCTCACATGACATGATGATTCAAGATCAATTTCATTAATGTCATTTTGGGGGGGGAACTATTAACTCAAGATCCATAGAGGAAAGCATGGGATTTAGGATCCCAACTCTATAAACAATCTCTAACACTTTTAACACACCCAAAATGCTTACCAAGATCTTGAAGGTCATCAAATTTAACTTAGTACTCACTGTAAAGTCTTCATTGGAGTATGAGATATTTAGGATATTTTAAGGGGTCTATGGGATGGACATCCATGTCAAAAGGTTTTGGTTTTGAGGCCTATAATCTATGAACCATCATTAAGATGGTAGGCAACCAAAACCTTATATAAACCCTGATTAAGACTCGATGAGAAAATTTCAACCTTAAATGCTTCCAAATAAGGTAGTTAAATATTAAAAAAATATTGATGTTCCCCCCAGGTCACATGAGCACCCAAATAGTATACTAGTTGTCATGTGCAGGGCACATGTTGTATAGATTAGGCCTAAAAGAGCTACTCTAGGCCTATATATAAGAGAGTGGAAGATGTATGCACACATCTTATATGTTTTTAAGGAGGTAAAGGGATATATAAGTTTGAAATATTTGTATAATATCCAATTATAGGGGTATTCATATATAATAATCACTTGAAGGCATACCTAGATACCTACGTAGAGGAATGTGTGTACATGAATAAGAGGCAAGTGGCTTAATCAAGCTAGAATAGATGATATAAATGTACTAAAATATGGATTTCATACCATTAGGGGTGTCAAAGTACCCTCAAAATTATATTTTTAAGATAAAACTTGGGAACTTTATGTTTAGACTTGTTGGTCTAACACCTTCTCAAAGCATGACTGCTTGAAGGCTCAAATAGAGGACAAAAGGGAGATGTTTTTCAAGGAGTTTTTCAACAAATCTAAACATAAAACACCTAAAACCATCATGGAGATGTTCATAAAGGACAAATGGAGATGTTTTTCAAGGAGTTTCATATGTGTAACCAATAGTGGTTCATAGATTAAATATCAAATTTGGTCACTTTGGCCTAAAAATTCCTTGAGACTACACAAAATGTATAATTCTCACTCAAGGATCAACTTGAGGAGCTAATAACTATATGGAATAGATAAATGGAGTTATGAGCACTTCAATAAAGTTGAGGGAACTTATATATAATAAACTAGTGGCATTGGTTCATTGGTTAAGGGTCCAACCTTTATGAACCATTGTTAAGAGTCCAAAACCCCTTAAACCTCCCTAAAACCCTAATAGTGACTTGATAGAGAAAATATTTAAGAATTAGCATCCAAATTCATTTAAATGAATTTGGAGACAGATGAATCTCATATTAAACTTTGATTATATCCCATCCATGGTATTGGTTTGTATGAACAGTTATACATACCCATTTGAAACACTATCTTTTCAAGGTTTAATGATATTTTCAAGGTGTAAAGTAACATGAGGAGTTTTAGATCATGGAAGAGGGTAGTGTGAGGTATATATCATATTTTATAATCATAAATCACTCAAAATTATTGATATAAAATATTTTAGATATTTGCACCAAAACACTAGTCTAAAAATACTAATGAGAGGTAACCTAGTCACTTAAATGAGCAAGTGTTGCACATGTGTGTATTATTGGAAAGGCACAAGTTAAGGCATGAATTGATTTATTAGACTAAAAAAATACCATTCACCTATTCTTGAGACTTTATTAATTAATTATGGTCATCCAATAAGCAAGCAGTCAAGTAACTAGGCCTAAGTGCCTAATAGGCTTACTTGGTCAACAAAGGGAGATGTTTATTGGTGTATAGGTATTTTATAGAGAAAATACATGTCATGAAACTTTTTTAATTGCATCATGTATGTGAATAGGCCCATTTTATATCATGAAGGATGGGGTAGTGTTCTAGGCTATAGTGACATGCACAAAAGGAAGGTGGGTAACTAAATGATCCATATAGGACTAATTACACCACATTTCTACCTTATAATTATCATGTGAAAAGGTAATTAACCAAGATGGAATGATCATATTTTTTATGGAGTCAACCTTGGCCAAATATAGACATCTAATGTCTAAAAGACTCATTGATGACCTCTCACCACCAAGGTAATGCATGGAGAGAGTATGGAGGGTTGCTTGTAACTATTGGTTAAATGAATGGCCACCATTATGACCTTTTCATTCCATTACCATACCAAATTATCTCCTCCCTCTTGTTCAGTATTCCATAAATTTAGGATCTAAGTCCATTGTATTCATCCCTCAGCTAGGTATGATGAAATTCTACTCAAATTGTATCTTGGAAACCTATTCAAATCAATAAAGGAAAATTTTCAAGTTTATTTACTATTATTAGTGTGTATATGATCATTTATTTATATAAAGTTTGAAGTCTCATTATCCTTTACATGTCCTTTCACTCACCTAGTTGCTAGGATGCTATTCTATGTAGTTAATATGATGTGTCAAATTGTTGGTGACTATTTTGAAGAGTAATATGGTTGATAACGCATTACTTAAACCTCTTGTACATTAATTTAAAGTTTAAAACATCCATCACAACCCTCAAATGAATTACTTATGCTTAGGATCTCATTGGAAAATTTGTTTCAATCACTAGTCTTTGCTTTGTTCATAAAGTGTTGATTAAGGACCAATTAGAGTGGATAAGTCAATATTAGTGTATCACCTTCCTTAGCTTAGATTTTAATTCATGTTTCTCTCTCCCTTTTCACCCTAACAAGTTAGTATTATTAATAATTTAACTCAATTGATACACCATGGGAGCTAGCCCCACAAATTATAGGTTTGTCTATCCATAGGTCACCCACAACCTCTAGACTAATCCCATGTTACCCTAAACTTAGAAAAGTCTGAACAACCTCTCCTAGGGTGTATTTTGGTGAGTTAACACTAAATATCTCTAAATGCCATCATAAGCCTTTTTATAATAAGTTAGGTTCTATGTGTTGATTTAGATTACCCTAATTTTTTAATTAAGTTAATATTATAAAGGTTTATAATTGAACCTCCATCTATAAGTACTCATTGTATATTGTGATTTATGATAGACACCTATATATATAATGGATAGTTATGGTTGGCACTAACTGGTGGCATGTCCTATTGGTTAAAAGTGATTTGTTTTGATGAGGATAAATGACCCATAATGGCTTTAAATCAGCTAACATCAATGCTTGTGGGGACTTTGGACTTGTGAAGGGTTTTACTTAGAATGTCATGATAGATGGATGAGGATTGAAGAAGATCCATTATGGATATTATAGAGTAAAGAACTCTACATTTTCATTTTTTGAGTTTCAATTGTGTACTCCAAGTTTTGTCCTTGCACGTTTCAGTTTCAAAGCAGTGAAGTTTTTGACACAGAGTGCAGGCGTGAATTTCTTTTTGCCCAAATTTTGTCTAAGTATCAAAGTCATGCAAAAGCTAACAAGTGTCATTAGCTAAGACACACTTTATAATTTCTATAGGTTACTCGAAACATGCCACATGTCCTGTGGTAACTCAACAGAGTGCAATAAGTGTTGACATCTATGTTTCAAATTTCTTATGAGTTTTGAAAGCTTCTTTCAATAGGCTTCTCTCAAGTTCAAGAGAAAGGCACCAAGTGGAAACTATGGAAGGATTCAATATGTTTTTTTAAAACCAATGGAAGATGCCACATATCCCTAGCTAAAGAAAGCAAAAGCCACCACGTGTCAACATTTGAAATATCTTCACTTTGTTTCATTAATAAGTAAAGACTATGGTGGGATTTAGGTTTTTGTTTCTAAAGTCAATAGAAGCCACCAAGTATCACCATTTGTACGAATCTAAAATGAGTCCCAAATGTTTCTACAGTCTAGCTAAAGATCAACGGAAGCCACCATGTGTCCCTAGCTAAAGCAACACAAGCCGCCACGTGTCCCTTGTTAAAGATACGTGGAAAGTGACACCTATCCCTATTCCCATTTTGAAGCTGCTCAGGTAAGAAGTGTTGTGGGTCCCATTTTATATAAGTTGTTAAAGTTTCAAAGTAGTGGACTGTGATAGATGTCAAAGATGGAACACTCCTGAGTAAAGACATATAAAGAGTATAAGTTATGTGGAAAGTGCCATGTGTTTTCTATAAGTGCCGTAGAAGCTGCCAAGTGTCATTTTCCAATGTTGCCTAAATAATGAGATGGTTTTCAAGTAAAAAAGTATATACTACAAGTGTCCTCACCCATTTCATAATGGGAAGTGCCCTGTGTATCTATTTCAGCCAATGACCTTGTAAGGAGACAAAACATTTCAGATCAAGGAAATATCTTTTGTTAGACACTTCCAGTTCAGATAGAGTTTAGTTAGGCCATTGGATTGGGAACATGTGGGCAATCTAAAGCTAGTATGATGCTATAAATATGGGTGTAGAGATTTCTAGAGGGAGGATCAAAAGATAGAGAATTTTCTGTAAGAGATTATTGCCAAAAAGTTTTAGACTTTTTTTTAGCTGTGATCAGGAATATCATTTGCCTTTGTTCTATTTTCTTGAGTTAGAAAGTTTGTATAATTGTGCATGTCTCTGTGCCTTTTATGTGACTAGAAAATAAATAAGAAGACTAAGTTCTATGCCTTTGTTGATATTTTGTGTTATTGCAAAATCATCTAAATTATGATCCTTTGATCCTATCTAGTTTCATCTTGTACATTGATCATGCCTTGTTTGCTCTTTAATGTAATTGAATCCTAAATATAGATTCACTGTGCTTAGAATTAAGGGTCAAATTAAATTTAGGTGCATCGCCATAGTTAGATTTTATTTCATTGCATTTTATGTTTCTATTTAATTCCTATCCCTTTCCTCATTATACACTTGAGATAAAAAAGAGCCAGCTTCTTTAAAATCTAGAGGTCATTTCAGGTTGCAAGTCCCACATTCCTAAAACATCCCATTATTGGTGTTAGAAATAGCAAAATTTTAAGCATCAACAATTTTTGGCATGCCTGATGGGACAACATCTTGAAGTTTCTTTCAAGACCATATTAACTAGAGAGCTATAAGGAGTCAGAGTTATGGACCAGTAACAAGATCTCAATCTACTATAAATCTAGGTATTCTTTTTCCACATTTGATAACTAGTCCAAGAAGAAGGGTAAATTAGTTTATAGTAATACCAAGAGAAAACATGGGAGCACCTATACCCCCAAGGAATTATGCAAGTTAGAACATTGGTAGTCCTTTGATTCTCCCAATACCACCAGCCACTTGGGATCCTATTCCAGTAAATGCCCTGAAAGCTCTACCCAAATTCAGTGGGTAAGATTTCAAAACACCTGAAGAATATCTTCAGGATGTGTCTCATGTATGTGATATACATGTGGTCACACAATAGAATGTGGCTATAAGATTGTTAGCAGTTTATTTTAAAGGGAAAGCTCTAGAATGGTATCGATCTTTGACCCCAAATACAATATCTACATGGGATTAACTTGGAGATCTTTTCTTTGAAAGATTTGAAGAAAAAGGTGATAAATCTTCTTTGTTCAAATAATTGATTACTATCAAAAGGGCACCACAAAAAGCAATGACTGATTTCAATTCAAGATTTCAAAAGACTTGGGAAAGGATTCCTACTATAGCAAGGCCATTACCAGGTATGGATATAGTATTTTATCTTAAAGCTTTAAATTTAGATATATTAGTAATGATTCAGTCACTTAGAGGTCAGACTTTGCCTAAAGCATATGAATATGCATTCAGAGCTGAACATAATTTAATAGATGCTAGAAAGTTACCCCTAAGGCCTCCCATGCCTATGTTTCTAGAGATTACCTTACCTTTGCCTCAAGAAACCCCTAATTCCATAGCCCCACCTGTGTCTATGTACACTTATCCTCAACAACCTGCTAAAGAACTTATCCCTGCCTAGTCATCTGAGATGGATGATATCAAGAACATCTTAAGGACATTTTCTAATGAGTTAATTAACATAAAAAGATAGTAGAATCCTTATCCTAAACCCCAATATCAAGGCTACCAAGGAAATATATTTCCACCATAGCCAAAATAGTATTAGGGTCATCAAAGGCAAAATAACCCTCAACTAGCAAACCAATTAGTTGCAGTCCCTACACCCTCACAGACTGTTCCCCCTAATCCAAATAGGGAGATTGTTCAAGGGTAGAATAATTATGTAGATGGCACCAATTCCTGGTGTTTCCCTTGTAATAATTCTCATATGCCTAGAGATTATCCCATGGGTAATCTACAACAAAAGGTAGTAGAGAAAAGAAGAATGGATGGATAATTTGCAAGTACTTCTGACACTCAAGCCTACCAGTCCCCTGGTATGTAAAATCTAGTTCTGATGGCTCAAATGCAAGGGATGTCTTTACAACAACAAGAAGAAATAACCCCTTAACATGCTTTATTTTCATGGGTTGAAGATGAAGACTCAGTATTCTTAAATGAAGCTTTTACTTCCAAAAAACTAGTGGTGCAATCAGACTACTATACTAGATCAAAGAGAAGGATGATGGAATAGCTTGAAGTCACAAATAATGAATTTATGGGGCCTCCTCCATTTCAAAGTCATCAAAACACAGCTACTAGATAAGAATTGCATTAGCCAATGTAGAATCGAGTGGTTCCTAGACAAGTTCAAGAAAAAGCAAGGTACCCTTATTTTCCAAGAACCCAAACATTAAGACTAGTGAATGTGGTCGATCAACTAAAGAGGAATCCAACACAAGTGTCAATATGGGACATATTAGCCATTCCTAAGCAAAAGATACTATTACAAAAATCTCTGTAGGGCCAAGCAGTGCCTAAAAATATTGGCACCAAAGAGGGACCTGCTGATAAAGAAAAGCTTAAGGACACAGTTCCTCTGAAGACAATAGCCCTTTTGAACAATGCAATAGAGGTAAGTAAATACAAACTAGAGCCCTTCTATTTGACTCTGATATTTGGAAAGAAACTATTGCATAATGCAATGATAGCCTCAAGGGTTAGTACTAAAGTAATGCCTAAGTAAATAGCTAATGCTTTAAAAATAAAGTATGAGCCACTTAATAGAGGAGTCATGCAGCTGGATGGCAAATCAGTGCAAACAATAGGGAGAATTAAAAAACTTCCATTGCAATTATATACTTACCCCAATATAATTGTTAATCAAGATGTAGTCATCATAGATATACCCCCTATATTTGGCCTATGTTTATCCAGGGATTTCATAGCCAAGATAGGAGGATATATGTCACTTGATTGGTCTCACCTCATCCTAAAAAACAAATATGGTTCAAAGATGAAAATACTATCTGAGCCATTATCTAAGGATCACAACACCAATGAACCAACCTCAAAATTAGAGGCAGCTCATGTTATGCTAAATAAGGAAGAAAAGGTATTTTTTGAAGAGTTGGGTGACTAGACTGAACATGACCAAGAAGAGGAAAATAACCATTTGTTAGCTATGATGCATAGTGATCTATATGGAAATTATGACTCTAGTAGTCTGGGCACTTATGTCATTTTTGATGAAGACCATGAAATCCCAAATGTTTAAAGTGAAGAAATGCCAACTACTCAAGAATCTGAAAAAGATTCAAAAATTTGGACCTTAAATTTTGATGCGGCTAGAAGTAAAAGTGGTGCTAGAGCAAGAATTTGTCTTGTTTCTCTAAATGGGGAGAACATTTTGAGAGCTATCTATTTCCAATTTACTTGTACTAATAATGATGTTGAATATGAATCCTTAGTACATGGGCTCATATTAGTGAAGAAAAAGAGAGTAAAGAATCTGCTAGTAAAAGGAGATTCAGAATTAGTGGTGAAGTAAATTATGGAAAAGGCAATAGCCAAAAATGTAAGGATGAGATCTTCTAGACATAGAATTTGGGACTTAATAGAATATTTTGAAGATTTCAATATTGAAGTAGTTTCTAGAACCCAAAATTGTGAAGCTAATAATATGGCACATATTGGCTCACAATTTGATCCAACAACTGGCCTATTAGTTAATAATGAGTCAGTAAAAGTTATAGTAAGGCCAACTATCCTAGACAATGATGAGAATTGGCAAGTATTTGAAAATGATTCTCAGGTACTCTCATTCTTACAACAATCAAGGGAATTTTTTGATCAATTGTAACCAAAAATTAAAGAGGCATATGGAGACAAAGTTATACAATTAAAGAATAATAAGCTTCCCAAAGGCTTGATCACTTTAGAAAACCTATTTGATCTAGAAGATGTAGGCCTAGAGAAGAAAAGGTTCCAAGTAAATAAATTAGATTATTCTAAAATAGAGGTGAGTGAAGAGAGAAAATTAAAAATTGGAAATTTTGCAACTCAAGAGGAAAGGGAAAGACTAATTAAATTATGCAAAAGATATGACAAAGTCATAGCCTAGAGCTATGAAGACCTTCATGGATATAATGGAGACATCATTCAACACATAATAGAACTAACTGAAGGATCTAAGCCAGTTAGATAGAAGTAGAGGCCAATAAATCTAAGGATTAAATCTCTAATGGTGGATGAGTTACAGAAACTTTTACATTTTGAAATAATCTTTCCAATCAAACACTCAACCTAGGTATCAAATCTAGTACCAGTCAGGAAAAAGAATGGTGACATAAGACTCTGTGTAGATTTTAGAGACCTAAATAGAGCATCTCTAAAAGATCACTATCCCTTGCCCTCTATGGAACAAATTTTATAGACTATGGTTGGATCAGAGAGATTTTCCTTGCTAGATGGTTTCTTTGGATACAATCAGATTTGGTTGGCTGATGAAGATCAATACAAGACTACTTTTACTACCAAATGAGGAACATTTGCATATGCTAAGATGCCATTTGGCCTATCAAATGCTAGAGCCACTTTTATCTTGATGATCTTACTATTTTTTCCAAGAATTATGTTGATCATTTTGATCATTTAGAATCTATTTTTAAGAAATGTTAAGAATTTAAAATATCCCTAAATCCCAAGAAATGTATCTTTATTGTACCTCAAGGCAAACTATTGGTACATATAGTATCTAAAGAAGGAGTTTCTATAGATCTAGAGAGAGTTGTAGCCATAATGAACTTGCCCCTACCAGTAAATAAGAAAGCAATTCAATCCTTTTTGGGGAAGATTAATTTTGTCAGTCGGTTCATATCTGACTTTGTAGGCTTAGTAATACTAGTGACACTCTTGTTGAAAAAAGACCTGGTTTTCAAGTGGACTACAGAAGGAAGGAAAGCCTTTGAATAGGTCAAGAAAGCAATTTCAACAACCCCAGTACTTAGAAACCCATACTTTTCTAAGTCTTTTGTAATGTATGTCTATGGAGGAGAGCTCAATATTGCTGCTGTCCTAACACAGAAAGATGATAGACAAGAAGGAGAGTATCCAATAGCCTTTTTCTCAAGGACTCTTAGGGAATATGAAACCATATATAAATTTTTGGAGAAATAAGCATATGCTATGGTAAAATCCCTAAAAAAATTTAGGCATATAGTATCAGGAAGTAAGATTCTGATACTTGTGGCTCTTTTAAGTGTCAGAGAATACATTGTGGAGGGTGAAATTACTGAAAAGAGAGCAAAGTGGATAACAAAGATCCTTGAATATGATGTAGAGGTCAAACCCACTAAGTTATTCAGAGGTAGGGGTTGTGCCAATACATGACTCAAGATCTTGTAAAGATGATACTTGAAGAAACAAATTAAGAAATAGAAAGGAAAAGTGTATTGAGGATACAAGAAATTGATCAAAACTCCTGGGTCACAAACAAGATCCATTTTATGAAATATAGGATTTACCCAAAAGAACTCCCTTAGGACAAGAGGAGATATTATAGGATGCAAGGGGTCCATTTTTTTTAGTTAAACAAGTTCTTTTTAGAAGAAATACTGATGGCAAACTTTTAAGATGCATAAAGAAAGATGAGGCTAAGAAAATACTACATGAAATGCATCATGGAGTCTCAGGTGGAAATTTTTTTGTAAGAACCACAGCTATAAAGATAAGTGAGGTAGGCTATTTATAGCCCACTTTATTTATAGACTATTATCAACTGGTAAAAAAGTGTCAATCTTGTCAATATTATGTGGGGATGAGAAGGAATGTAGCAATGTCCCTTAGTCTTATAATTATTGATGAACCCTTTACTCAATGGGGTTTTGAATTCATTGGAATGATAAATATAGTGTCAAGTATGGGTCACAAATAGATTCTAACTACCATAAATTATTTCACCAGATGGACTGAGGCAGTGCCACTCAAAGAAGCAACAGAAAATGTGATCCTAAATTTTCTAGGGAGTATCACTACTCGCTTTGGGGCTCCTCACACCATAATTTTAGATATGCTAAAGCATTTTTAAGGTCTAAAATATCTGACTTTGCATTAAAGCATGGAATCTATCTAAAAACTTCATCTAATTATTACCCTTAAGGTAATGGTTTGCTAGAATCAACCAACAAGAACCTGATTAGACTCATTAAGAGAAAAGGGGCTGATCATCACAAGGAGTGGCATAAAGTGCTTAATATAACACTGTGGGCTGATAGAATTACACCTAAGTAGGTGAAAAAAATGTCCCCATATGAATTGGTCTATGGTAAGCCTGCTGTAATACCCCTAATCTTGGATATTCCTGCTCTCCAACTATTAAGATAGATTGAAATTGAGGAAAATGGCCCCATGTAGGTCAGACTTGCCAAAATTTTGGAAGTTCAAGAAAAGATGGATGCAACACATGATTCATTAATAAAGCATCAAAAAATAATTAAAGACTAATTCGATAAAAGGAATTCAAATCCCCATTTTGAAGTAGGCTCAATTATTTTGAAATGGGATGCAAGAGCTGCCAAGCCAGGTTAACACACTAAATTTGAAGCATTATGGACTGGTCCCTATAAAATTTGTGCATGTAAACAAAAAAATTTGTTTGAGCTATAAACAATGGAAGGTGAACCTAAATAGATTCCTATGAATGGGATCTACTTAAAACATTTTAGTTAACTTGTGTCTCTAATGTATTATAGTTAGATAGTTCCCCTTTCCTTGTTGCTTTGTTTTCCCATTTTTATTTCCCACTCTTTTTTTTAAATAAGTGTTCTCTGAACACGTAGCCATGGCTTAGAGTCTTTTTCAAAAATTTCAAAACTCTTGACACATTAAATATCTCCCAAATCCTTAAATTCCCCAAGGTACCTTGTGCAACCACTTTCATGATGTGTCTAATTCATTGTCCCATGAAGATTTAGTAAGATTTACTAATGGTTATCCAATTTTAATGCCATTTTAAGACTTGATGGATGATTAAATACCCTATAACAAGAGTTAAAGCTTAATAATGTCTCAAACATTCCTGCATCTGCTAGAAAACCCTTGTTACTTGCATTTTTAGTTCATAGTGAACCTGCTTAGTGAAAGTGCCTTCCCTATTGCAAAGCTCCATACCTGTTACCACAGTTCACTATTTACAAGTATAGATATAGATATGGAGGGAGCACAATATTTGCAACAAGGGTCTAGGATTTATGAATCCATTGATAAGTTTCTCACAAGTAAATCATATGCTTCATCCCCTACACAACCCTTAAAGACATATCCACAGACTAGAGTCCCTGAAGTTGGTTATGCAAATGACCTAGCTAAGGCGAAAGATTTTGCAGATGGAATCATGGACCCAATTCTTCAAAATCCCAGCAAGAGTCTAAGAGAAGGGGCACATCAAAGGTGTACTCAAAGGGCCAAGGTTGGACAATATGAAACATGCACAATGAGGATATAGACTTCCCAGCTGGCATAATTCATTGTCCCAAGTGTACATTACACTAAAGGCTATTAGAGACATGTTGGCCCTGTATCATGACAACACAGCCATGTTTCCCACCATTGCCAAAATGCAAAAAATGTGGGCAAATGTCAATACTCAATTGAGGTTTCTAAAATCAAAATTGCAATTAGGTGATGATGATACTACTATGCTGATACTACCAACAACAAGAGCACAATTTTCACAAGCTAGTCAAGATGCACTTTCCATGATGGCTTTCATTTTTTAAATGAAAGAAGATATAACTATCTATGAAGAATAAATGGCTATCCTCTTCAGATTGAAAATTGTTGACAAGACTCAGGAGTATTGACTTGATTTCTCTAAGTAGATTACATATTCAATGGTTGATCAGCTCAGCCATTTCAAATCTAAAGGGGTTTTCAGGTATTCCTCTTATCTTTTTCATCTTAAGTTGTATCAAAATTATGGCATCTTTTCCCAACACATGCATCTAAATATGTATGACCCAAGCTTCAGTCTACATAGGACCATTCTTGTGTCTACATGGACACATATCTTGTCCAAAACTAGTGACCCATACAAATTTTGGGAAATTTTTATTGCCCCTACTTTTTTTCATCTAAGCCCAAAGCCAATTTTAAATAGATTGACTCCAAGTGTTTTAGGCCTTATGACTAATTTCACTATTCCTTGTGATTACTTTTTTGGATCCCATCATACGATTATTAGAGTCCATGGTTTTAGTGGAGAACCAGTGTTGCTACCTAAGATTTTAACCCTTAGGTTATCATTCTTAGAGGTCACCAAGAAAGTGTCTATGGTGGATAATGAATATGGCACTAGGAAGAAAAAGAAGAAAATGTATGATGTTCCATGGATGACAAACAACATGGCCCTAAAGGTCAGAGATGCTGAGATCATGTTGCTAAGAAAGCTAGCCTTCCTGGGTTTCTCTCTAATTGAAGATAAATGGGGATATGACCCAAATGGTTTCATAACTTCATGGGTCAAGAATAATAAGGTTGCTACCAAAATTGTGCATGAAGACCATCCCTTTTGGGAAAATAGAAGAAATCTTAGGGCAGATATTCCTGATTTTTACGTAGAATTGATGGATTTGCCCCTTCAAGAAGATAGGCCATGGGAAAATTTTTATGTTAAGCAAAGGGATTTTGATCCTAAAATTAGAATGGCTTCTAGTTTAAGAAGAGAATTAAAGAATAAAGACTAGAACACTGAGAAAATAGAAGCCTATTGGAGATATAGGCAAGAGATTTGTGAGACAACTCACTCTTTTGGAAATGTGGATTCAGATGAGAAATGGGAGGAACTCTGGGATTAATGTCATCTATCTTCTATCTCTAGCCTTGATACAAGCAATTTTTAGACACAAGATGGAGAGCTAGAAGCCAGAGTAGAATCCAGTCAAACATTGCAGACCCCAGGGCAAACCTCAACTATAGTAGCTATAACTATTTGGGCCCAATCTCTCAGTACCATTGGAAAACAAAAGAGTGTGGTATCTTCACCACCAAAATCTTCTCCATCAGCATCAGCCCTTGGGGTTCTCATTTTTACACAATCACCACTAGCAACAGTGGTAAATGTTGAAGAGAAGGAAGCATAGCTAGAAGAAGAAACACCAAGGAAACATAAGAGGTTGAGGTTTCAACTTGATTCAAAGGAGAAGGTAAAACCCTCACAACACCAACCACATATTACTTTGGTTGCTCCTCAAGTAAGTGTTGTTTCTCCTTCTTCTTCTCAATCTCTTTCTTCTTTTATAGGGGTAATGATTCCATCTGGCCAAATAATATCTCCTGCCACCTCTGTTGTGTGCATTTCTCATTTTGCCTCATCTATCCATACTCAGGTCACATCATTGCATCATTTTCCCCCCTCTATCTCAAAGAAAGTACCTCTTCAAATTTACCCTATCCAACATTTGGCTATTCCATATGGCTTGCCATAAGGTTATCCTTTTGCGGGTGGGCACATTACCTCTCCTTCTACCTTACAAACTCAAGCAGATGTTGCTAAGAAGGCAAGGGAAGCCCAAATGGAGAAAAAGAAGATCAAAGATAATAAAGCCTTGGCTACACCACATATGAGGTCATAATTTGACCCAATCTAGCAGCAACTAATGGTGACCCATTTGTCACCTAATATAGTCAAGCCAAATGAGTAGATGTAGCTTGAAGATTACATAATGAATGTAGTGGAAATATATATGTCACTTTTTAGACCCCAAGATAAGGTTGACTTGCTAAATGAATCCACTTTTGTATTAGCTGAGGATTATTTGAAAATATCAAAGAAGCTACAAAATATGGAGGCTGATCTAGTCCAAAAGAAGGTAAACTGTAGTAGTTTGACTATAGAAATCAATAACAAGAATAAAAAATAAAGAGTCTCAACAAATAGTTGTAAGATACTATTTCTCTTTAGACTCATCAACCTATTCAGGCCCAAAATGATTCTTTAAAAGTAGGGGTAATGCAGGTGAAGAATGCAGTGACAACCTTAAGGCAAGAAAAGGCAGCATTTCAAGAAAAATATGAGGAAAGCCTACTACAGGTCACTCAACTTTAGTAGAAGCTGTTGAATGAGAAAAAATATATCACTGCTATACAGGCCCAACATCAAGCCGAGTGACAAATGACAGAACAATTGACACTTGAGTTGGCTAATAGGCTAAAGAATGTAGGGGTTTTGAATCTAATTAAGGAGCTTTATGAATCAATATGGAAAAGAATCTTTGAGAAGATTATTCAGCTCAGACCTTCTCTAACCTTTCTGCTAAATGCACAAAAACTATGTGAAAAGGTGGAGACTTTAGTTGAAGATACTCTAACCACTATCTCTATGAGATTGTTTGACTCTCAAATGCTACTACAAAAGCTATATGATGCAACTAATGGAATGTTGTTAGCAGCAAGGATTAGTGATAGAATGATCACTACTAAAAGAGTGAATGAAGTTCTCAATTACAACTTCGTAGCAATAAATTATAGAGAGCTTCTAGATGTGGTAAAAGAAGGAATCAAAGACATGAAACAACACATTAAAGATCTAGTGCAATTGGGTCTTCCATCCCCTTTTCCTAATAACAACACTATGTTGATGATTGATGAAATTAAACCTTTGTTTTTAGCCAGGCAAAATGATCAGGTAGTCTTTCAGGGTTTAATAGATGATTCATCACTGCCTAAAGTGGAAGCTGTCTTAATTCCCATTTTCTAGCTAGAATTTAAATTGAAGTCTATAGTTCATATTTTGCAAAATTTTCACACAAAGATATCATAAACCTTGATTTATCCTTTAATGAATTAAAAAATAAGCAAGGATTATCTGATGATGAGTGGTCTATTTATTAGGTAGCCTTACTAAAGTTGTGATTTTTGTCACACTTTTTATACATTCTTTGGATTCTTTTTTAGCAGGCTCAAAAGTCCTCGGGGTTACCAAGAATTGTAGAGTAAAACCTCTACATTTTTATTTTTTGAGTTTGAATTGTGCACTCTAGGTTTTGTCCTTGTGCATTTAAATTTCAAACCAGTGAAGTTTTTGACATAGAGCATGGGTGCAAATTTCTTTTTGCTTAGATTTTGTCTAAGTATCAAAGTCATGTAGAAGCTGACAAGTGTCATTAGCTAAGACACACTTTATAATTTATTTAGGTTGCTTAGAATGTGCCACATGTCTCGTGGTAACTCAATGGAGCATGAAAAGTGTTGACATTTGTGTTTCAAATTTCTTATGAGTTTTGAAAGCTTCTTTCAATAAGCTTCTCTCAGGGTTAAGCGAAAGGCACCAAGTGGCAACTGTGGAAGGCTTCAATATGTTTTTCTAAAAGAAATAAAAGATGCCACGTATCCCTAGCTAAAGAAAGTGGAAGCTGCCACATTTCAACATCTAAAATATCTTCACTTTGTTTCATTGATAAGTAAAGACTATGGTGGGACTCAGGTTTTTGTTTCTAAATTTAGTAGAAGCTACCAAGTGTCACCATCCATATGAATCTAAAATGAGTCCTAAATGTTTCTAAAGTCTAGCTAAAGATCAATAGAAGCCACCACATGTCCCTAGTTGAAGTAATAGAAGCTGCCACATGTCCCTTGTTAAAGATATGTAGAAAGTGACACCTATCCCTATTCCCCTTTTGAAGCTGCTCAGGTAAGAAGTGTTGTGGGTCCCATTTTCTATAAGTTGTTAAAGTTTCAAATCAGCAGACTATGATAGATGTCAAAGATGGAACACTCCTGAGCAAAGATATATAAAGAGTATAAGTTACATGGAAAGTGTCGTGTGTTTTCTATAAGTGCCACGAAAGCTGCCAAGTGTCATTTTCTGGTGTTGCCTAAATAATGAGATGGATTTCAAGTGAAAAAGTAGATACTACCAAGTGTCCTCACCTGTTTCATAGTGGGAAGCATCCTATGTATCTATTTCATCCAATTAACTTGTAGGGAGATGAAATGTTTCAGATTAAGGAAATATCTTTTGTTAGACACTTCTAGTTTAGTTAGAGTTTAGTTAGACCGTTGGATTGGGAATGTGCGGGCAATCTAGAGCTAGTTTGATGCTATAAATATGGGTGCAGAAATAGCCAGAGGGAGGATCAAAAGATATTGTAAGATATTATTGTCAAAAAGTTTGAATTTTTTTAGCTGTGACTAGAAATATCATTTGCCTTTGTTCTATTTTCTTGAGTTATAAAGTTTGTATAATTGTGCATGTCTCTATGCCTTTTATGTGATTAAAAAATAAATAAGAAGATTAAGTTATGTGCCTTTGTTGATATTTTTTGTGTTATTGAAAAATCATCTAAGTTGTGAGCTTTTGATCCTATCTAGTTTCATCTTTTACATTGATCATGCCTTGTTTGCTCTTTAATGTAATTGAATCCTAAAGATAGATTCACTATGCTTAGAATTAAGGGTTGAATTAAATTCAGGCTCATCTCCATAGTTAGATTTTCTTTCATTGCATTTTGTGTTTCTATTTAATTCTTATCCCTTTCCTCATTATACACTTGAGATAAAGAAGAGCTAGCTTCTTTAAAATTTGGAGGTCATTTCAGGTTACAAGTCCCACATTCCTGAAACTTCCCACTGTTGGTGTTAAAAACAATGCAATTTTAAGCATCAACAGATATTTGGGTTTAGATATTCTCAAGTTATTAGATGAGGTCATAATTATGTTTAGGAGTTTTAACATTGTTTTGGAGACATTGAGCTTAAGAGGATCCTTTTGAGGAGGGGTTTTTGAAGCTACTCCTAGGATGGTTATTTTTCCACATCAAGTTTTAAGATCATAATCAAAAGGCACTTTAATTTTCATAATAGGACATTATGGGACTTGGTGCTATTTAACTGTATTATACCTAATTTTAATGTTGGAAAATTTTTATCCATATTGGTAATGGATTTATCAAAAAATGACTTAATTGTTAGATGAAGATTGACCTTGATCCCTAGTTGTGCCTTTGGACTTTTGGTCATGCTTTGGAAAGGGATCTTGATAAATGTCCAATTTAATTATTTTTAATAAGATGCTTATCCTCCTTAAAATTTTATTTATACCTTATAAATAAATATTTCATAGATTTCCTTAGCTAAATACATCTCTTAGTGTCAATCCCCTTGACACAATGAACATGGTAATACTCATGTTATATAAACCAATCAAGGCATGGTTTATTATTATCAAAGGGTTTGATTTCTAGTAGGATGATCATGTTTTAAATACATCTTCAACTAGATAAACAATATTAGTATAGTGTTATCTCCCTAAATTAGTTCTTGGCCTTACTCGTGAAATAATCATGTTTGATGTGTGCTATGATGATTTGGTGGAAGGGATGGATATTGGATTATTTGAATATGTAGATTATCTAATACTCCATATCCAACAACATTCCTATTCTTTTTGAATAATTTAGGCTTTTTTGAAGAAACATTATTTCTAGAATTATGATCATTCTTAGAGTATAACTTGATGACCCCTTTCTCTATAAAAATTTTCTATCTAAATTCCCTTTTCCATAAATGCATCTAAAGTGGTAACATAATAAAGTTTCAAGGGATAGCCCAATTATGAATTCAAGTTTTTGATGAAGATTTTAATTAATTCCTTTGTAATAATTGAATATGGAAACCTAATTTATAAGCTTTACCATTACTATAGGTATGATACCAGACTCTCACTATTTATTTATTTAGCATTGTAAATATCTAACATGGCAATTTCATGTTATAATTTATAAGATAAATGGGGAAAAAGTTACATTTTAAGTCCCTAAGTAATGTGATATATACCTTGGGAAAATGAATGAAACATTCCAATATGGTTCCAAAAAGACTTCATGGGAATATCTAAAGAATACAGACATCACTATAAGCAAATTCATGGTTAGACATAAATAATTATTTGACATGTTCATGTGGGTCCCCTTTTCCTTTATATTTTTCAAACATTGGTACTTAGAAATCAGTATAAAAATATAAATGGATAATAATCATGTCAAGGGGATAAGATTATAAATATTTATATTTTTATTTCTTGTAATGAGGTCATGTATCCATACTTTGGAGAGCATCCTTCATCACTTACCATTTTTGAGTAAATACGTCCAACAAAGGATTTTAAGTAGTTTTTGGATTAGGTTTAGGCTAATTTTGGTCTTGGTTTATATATAAGAAGAAGGTTTTATCAGGTCTCTTAGGTAAGACTACTTTAAAATTTATTTTGTAAAGCTAAGGAGTTAAATTGTTGGGTAATTTGGTCAAGAAAGTCAAGCATGAATATTTTATAATCCTTTTTATCTTGGTCTTTAAAGATGTATTTTATTTTATTGGTCTTAAATTTAGTTTTATTAGTGGGTTTGGGTGAGTTTTTTTCATTAAAATCATCATCTTCTTCCTCATCCTCAAGATCAAAAATATTTAGGACTTCTTCTTCCTCTTCTAGTGGAAGATTAGGATTTTACAAAGTGTCATACTTGATAATAATTTACACTAGATTTATTAAGAGATCCTGATTGAAATTATAGGATACCTTGGCTCCAATTTAAATGAAACAAGTTATAATTTATTTTTTAATTTCATAAATAAACTATTAAAGTTGGGCTTTCCTTGCATCATTATTCAAAAAATCATATTGGTTATGTTGTCACTTGAAATTGCACCCAATGAGGAGATGGGACAATATTATCCTCATTAAAGTGAAATAATGGAACCACCCCAGGGTTGTGGGTATCCATATTGGGGGGTGGATCTCTAGATTAGGGGCTAGTTCCCCTTGATGCATCATTTAAGATCATATTCCTACTACTAACAACTTGGGGGATGAAAAGGGCTAGTATAACTAAAATTTAACCTATTATAATTGAGGTGATGCACTAAAATATTTTCTCTACTCATACCTTTGACATACACTTGAAACTAAGGACAAGTAGCACATACACTTCATTCAACATCAATCTCTCCTCTCACATCAATGCTTCAACATGGGGTCTTGGAAATGGCATAAGATAGGAGAAACTAAAAAAATAGGCATTATAAGACACTCTATTAAGAATCCTACTCACTTACACCTACATTATCTTTAGACACTTCTTGTTGACTTGCAAGAAGGAAATCACAATACACTAGGTACTAATGGAATCAACATGTGAAGGTAAATGGAAATTACACTTGCACTAGACTAATACCAAGCATGTAAACTTAATTAAATATTTTAATTAGGTAAAACACCTATGTTTATTCATTAAAGGTAAAATTTTGGTAGGGATTCACTATACCCAGGCAGAGAGATCCATTACAATGCCAAAAGGCTAAAATTTATAGAAGAAATGGGAAGACAGAGAGAAGGGAAGTCCAAGAGTCACTTGGACATGTGTCACCAAGTGAATATCAGTTAAAATTACATGTGGAAGATATTTGGGGTGAGATATTCCATGTCATAGGTGTTAATGTATCCAAACAAGTCATAATAATAGTTAAAAGTGGCACAAAACCTATAATTTTGGCATAGGAAACTGACCTTATGATTGGCCTAACAGAAATACATTTATCCCTACATATGGTTAGGTATTATGGTTTTTATGAGAAATAGGGGTTACAAAAAAGTCCCCACATTCATTGGATTGATTGCTGGCCATCCCTATTCTTATAAACATGTAAAATCATTCCTAGCAGTCTCGAAATGGCTCTTTTCCATGCACCTTCTCCACTTTACATTCAAAAACAATCAAAACTAAAAAAAAATCAATGAAAAAGAGGGAATGAAACTTTTTAAAGGTTATCATATCATCATTTTCAATAAAAAACATTTAAAAGGCTTCCCTAATTACTTTTGACAACTTTCCTCAAGTGTTCACTAGTTGGTTCACTAGAATAGCTGAAAGTGAGGACCTAGGTAGGGTACTTAGAGGATGATTCATGAGATTATGTGAAATTTTTGAGTTATATAAAGTGTAAATATTCCTCCCAAAGTTTTTTTATCTCCTAATTCCTCATGTAACATGAACACCACTCAAAATGGTCAAAGCAAGCCCTATTTTCCTTTGATTTGTATAGTTCCATACAATAAAATTACATGTGTTGGATCATATTAGATTAATATATAAAATTTATGTGGTTTCATGGCCATTACCTTGAATTTGTATACCTCATTTTCTTCCTTTCTCCAATTAGGTCTCTATAAGGGTTTTGAGTGGCCTGGACTCTTAACCTTTGTTCATAAAGGTAAAAAGTTTAAAACCTATAAAAAATAATTTTTTTTCCTCTTAATAACTCCATATAACTTATTTTAATGGCTCAAGGTCCCATTTGAACATCCATGAAAAATATGAGTGATGGAAGTTGACCTTCAAGTTGCTCTTGTGCTTCCTATGAGGGTTTCAGTAGGTTTGGGGTTTGATATGGATTCTTGTGGAGTTTCATCACAAAAAAAAATATTTATAACCTCTTTATATTACCTAAAAAAAATTTCAAATCATTTTTAGATCTCACCAAAAGGCAAAAGTGAGAATGAACCATGTCTTGGGATAAGAGTTATGTCCTACCAACAGGGTTGTTAGCACCTTGTGAACCAAGAGACATAATTATCACATTTAATACATTAATTCAGAATTAAAAAAATCATATATTACCCTATAGGTATCATAAAAACATAAAATTTATTGGATAAGGTTATAACATGAAGTGACCTCTCATTTGGCATTGGGTTTGCATGGTTTTATACTAGGTCTACCTGTAGACTTTCTTGTCCAGAACATCTCCTTGGAATTAAAATCATAAAATATAGTTTTCTATGTAACCATATGTGTTTTACATATTCAAATAACTTAAATTTAACCTTCCTTACCTTTTGGTCCATGATTTCATCACTTTTCCCCAAATTAGCACCTGCATGCATACTAAAAGTGACCCTGATTTGAGACAATATAGAATGTGTTTTCAATATATAAATTTGAAAATTTATGATTTTATAGTGTTATATAGGTCCTAAATTTATTATTTACCAAAATTTATCTCCAAAATCCTCCATTTGGTCCTCCAACTCTCCATTTTTCTAAGGCAGACTTTTGACTAGGCAGGGTTTGTGGATAGGTAGGGTATA
This sequence comes from Torreya grandis, assembly GCA_037957365.1. Lineage (NCBI taxonomy): Eukaryota > Viridiplantae > Streptophyta > Pinopsida > Cupressales > Taxaceae > Torreya > Torreya grandis. Next base: position 404,691 of record JARHVA010005926.1, read on the forward strand.
GAAATGTATTTGGAGGTCCTAGGGTTTTAATTGAGATTTATTGTGATTTTTAAGGATTATAAATTTTTAAAGAAACCAATTAAAACCTTATATATACTTTTTTCCCTTTCAAACACCTTCTATGCAATGGAACCTAGCATTAGGCCTAAAACTACCTACAAAGGAAATCACTATCTTGTGCTTGATGTAGGTCTTATTGAGCTATGTTTGGATTTAAATGAAAAATATAAACCTTTTATATGATTTAAAAATCCAATAAATGTTTATATTTAATATTTTTCTCTTTTAGATTCATCATTTTGCCCTAGCTCATTCTTTACTTTCCAAAATAGGCCTCTGCCCTTTAAGGATGAGACAATCCCCTTAAGTCATACCTATAGGTGTGTTTAAGGGTTTATTCTAGTCTGAAATGAATATTTGTACCATAAAAAACATATTTCAACCACTTATAATTAATTTTCCTTTCAAACACCTTGTCCCATGCTTTTCTAGCCCCATCTCATGTATTACTTCACTATACTATCTGTATGAACAAAGACATAATTTTCATTGTTTGTAATTTATCATAGATGTATTTATACTTAAAATGTCTGTAAATAACCTTTTGTTAACCTTAATAGCATCACATATTCATCTAATCCATTTTAATGCACTATATGACCTCAAAAAGCCTTCTAACTCTTAACTGAGATCAAACTCAAGGTTTTCACTATAAATGCTTATTTCTAAGTGTATAGGCTTCATGGTAAGGCATTAAAGATTAAAAAGGTGTTTATTAAGACTTTTTTGATCTCAATATAATCATAAAATCTTCATATGATCACTTACATGCTTCATTTGAGCTCAAAAGACCCGTTTCACCTTGATTGCTACCAATTCCTCATACTACATTGTAGGTGCATATTGATAGATGCTCAAGCTTCAAAATGGGGTATAAAACCTTATATTATGCTATGAATTTACATTATCCTCACTCCACCATATAAATTATTCATTTTTATCAAAATACCCCTTTTCACCTTGATTAGGCTAATCTTCCATTGTCCCTAGTTGTAGGTACATGTTCCCAGGCCTATAGGTTACAATGAGCTTGATTTGGATCATGTTCACCTTGTGTAGGGGATTGTTGAACTTAAATTTATCCTTGTATAATTAAAAATTTTATTATATTATTTTTAAGGAGTCCTTAAACCATATTTTTTTGCTAGTCCTTAAAATGATACCCTTACTGCCTCTTTACCCTATGTATGGATAGGGGATGGTCTAAAAGGTCATTTCATGCAATATCCCCCTTATCCATTACCTAAGTGCACAGGACTAATTTTTATAGCCCTTAGAAGTGTTTCCTCAAATTTTAAAAGGTATGGTATTCTCATATTTAGTGCAATTTGGTAACCTTCATTAATATCCTATTGACATCACTCTTACAAATAAGTGATTTTTAGCAATTTTGGGAGGTCTCAAAACCTATGTTCCACTCCTTTTACCTTGAAAATTGGAATGCTTATTATTTGAGGATATTTATTATAGATTAAATATACAAGGATGTTTTAAACCTCTTATAAAATGTCACACATCATCTCAAAGAACCCTCAGGACCTTTGATTATTCAATTTTGGGACTGAGAACCCAAAATAGTCAACTCTCTTTTTTGGAGTGAACAATCCAATTGTAGAAGCCTTTAAAACTTTATAGCATGTAAAAAATTACTATTGGATATGATAAATATCAACCATGAGTTCCACCATGTTTTTTACCATTCATGATCTATACAAACCTCTTGGATCTCAAGAGTAAGGTGACGGTAACAAGCTAGGCAGTAAACAATTGTGCATAGTTTAGGCCTTAGGATCTCTTCTTTGATCATCAAATTCCATTTTAATGTTTCCAAGGAATTAAAAACCTTACCAAGCCTTTCTTAAAATTAATATGACTCAACATTCTCTTGTAAGTGAAACTTTGACTAATATATGCAAGGAAAACATTAGAGAACAAGAAAAAAGCAAGGCAAGGCCTTCCAAATACCACAAAAACACTTGTCAACCCTTAAAGATATAAAAATCATCAAGAGAATCATAAAAAATTCACCAAATCCCTTTTTATAACATGGATAAATCATTTTCAAAGCAATTGAGCTAACTATAAAAGCAAACTAGGCATTTGTAAGCATATACAAGCCTAAAAGAGGCTTTTCCAAGTATTTGAAACTTAAAAAACCAAAATAAGCATAATAAAATCTTTTAAAACATGTGTAATCACCTTTAAATTTTTTTTTCCATCAATCCAAAGCAAGAAACTTGAAAAATATTCAAAAAGAGACCCCCTCATGGTTGAATAGGCGTAAAAAGCTTCCTGGAGTGTTAATAATCATTCATAAAGTAAGAGGAACCAAATTTAAACGTATTGTTATGAATGTAGATTAGACTTAGAGCACTATCAACCCCCAAGGGTGTTTCCTCCAACTCAAACTCTATGACCCATAGTGAGCACTTGAAGTTGACCTTCCTTTGCATGCCAAGAGGAAAAGGAAGAAAAATGAGTTGCATATGCATATTTTTGCATTTTCCTTGAAGTTAAAACATTTAAATGGGTATGGGTAGGTGAAGAGATACCAAACCATATTTTTAGCTAAAGATCAGAGCATGGAGGTCATAAAAGTGCCCAAAAGGGCCTAAAAATAAGGGGAAAATCCCATTTTTTTATTTTAATTGACCTCTAGCTTCCATTTGACTACTCATAAAAATATTATGACCTATTCCACGTTCTCATCCACCTTGGTTACAAATTTTCCCTCTTGGAATTATATACAAGTCAATAAATGGGCTAAAAAGTGGCTAAAAGACCTTTTTTTTTTGCACATGAGATATAAATAATGACCAATTTATGACTTATAAACCATTTGAATCATGATAAATGGAATATTAGGACAAATTAGACACAAAATACACATGACCATATTTTACTAAGGTTTGACCAGGTTTGACTTTGGTTGGCTAGTCCATTTCAAGGAGGGTGAGCTTAGACAAGGACTATGACAAGGCCAAGTATGATAATAGACCAACAATAGCACCCATATAGGACCCATAAAACCTTATAAAAAAGTTTTAAATAGTATTTTTTGACCTCATTTGAGTAGAATTCAAATTTGGTCAATAATTTGGCAATTCTTAGGGGTAACATTTATGCCTATGTTAAAGACGAGTAGCCTTATCCTATCCATTAGGTAAGGGAATCAAAATACACCTATAAATAGAAGGACCAAACCTTTAATTGACCAAAAAGATAGATAATCTTACCTCAAACACACATAGGGAAAGAATAACATACCAAAAGGGACAAACAAACATACCACAATGACACACTTGTGCTACTAAGCACTTAGGGGAAACAAAACATATTAGAAAGGAAATATATATGTACATTCACCTTGATTATACTTCCATACCTAGATAAAAATGATAGTAACTTAGGTCTCCTTCCTCATGAGATGAGTAAGGATGCCAAGCATGCTTCCTCTTAGATGGGGTGTTAGATGACCTTGCCTTCTCTTTGCTCTTTGGTTTTATACATCATTCAATGGATTCATCTCCCATGAATTATTAAAGTAGTCAAGGTAATATTGAACCTCAAAGCATGCCTCAAAGTATTTTCCCTTCATCTTATCATGACAAATCTTAAAATCCATGTATGGGATAGTTTGTTGCAATTTCATCTCTACTTAAAGGATCTAATCATCTTTTTCCATTCTCATAATCTCTTCAAACTCTTCAAGGAACATTGTATCATAACCATTTTAAGGTATTTCTTGATTTAATTCTTCACGAATATTGTTAGAGGTGGCTACATGGGTGGATGTAGAGACAAGCTCCAAGTTATTTTTAAAATGGCTGAAATCATCATAGATTACTCTATTATGATCTAGGCTCTCTCCATGATGTTTCTCTTCAACATGTATTTGATTTCTCTCATCTTGAACTTTCTTATCTAAGAGCTTGGTATTTTTATCCTCTCCATACTCTTAGAACATTTTCATGTAAATCTGCCACATGTCCTCCTTTTGAGCCACATCTTCTTGCTTGCCATGACTAGTTAGCTCGAAGGTATTTGTAGTTTCTTTGAGAGCTTCAAATTTATTACATAATCTCTCAAATCATTTCCATAGGTCATCATCCTTCTAGTGTCCCAGATCAGGAAAAGGAGAGACAAAAATTCCATTTCTTCTTCTTCTTTAGAGTGTAAGAGAACTTGTTCCAAGGCATCTTTTCTAACACAAGGAGAATCTTCTTTCATATCCTCATAACCTGACCTCTCCTCACCATCATTCAGCCCTTATTCATCTTCAATCCAATCTAATATTTCAATCTCATCCTCCCTCCTAGTGACATAAACCTTAGGTAATTCAAAAATAGGGAGCCTAGCCAAAGGGGATTCCCAAGTAGCAAGACAATTCTCTACATTAGGAAGGCAACCTTGATCAATTGGAGGAGGTGGAAGGATGGATTCAATGGTCTCTTAAGGAGGGGTGGGATAGTGTTAAATGGCTCCAAGTTTCTCTTCCATCATAACATCTCCATTTAAACATGACTTGTTCTTTTCCTCATGGGATGCCATCACAACTTTCCATCTAGAGAAGGTGAATTCAAGGATAACTTCATGGGATTGAGAGTTTGATCAATGGGTGAAAGATATGTCTAAGAAACCTATATTTTACTTGGGATTGAAAATTTAACTACAATCTGGAGAAGTGGGTTTAGATGGTTTACCTTCCATTTCCATGATGGATTGCCTCAAGTCCTGATTGGCCAATTCAAACTCACTTTCAAGATGAGCTTCAAAATTAAATCTCTCCCTCTCAAAATCCTCTCCTAACAAATGAACCTACTCAAACATGATGTTCTCCTCCCTTGGTCTACTTTATTGGATGGATTTACAAGAAGGAAAACTTATGGAAGTACATGAGGGTTTGGGGTATTAGGAAACATGGTTAGACTAGCATTTTGAAGAGGCAAGGATTGCACACTTGAAGGTGAATGTGGGGAATTTTGAGGTTGCCAAGATAGAATTTGTTCATAGAATATCAATATCTTCTCTAGATTAAAGATCAGGACACAAACATCAAGCATTTCATAGGTAATATTTGGCCAATTGTCCCCATTTATAGGTATCCACTCCTTGTTTATTTGTTCTAGAACATTCCTTACACTCTCAATACAAGCACTAGGTATGATTTTACCATAACCATGTCTAGTGTCAAGGTTTAGCATGTATTCTTTGTAACCAAGGAGAGTTATTTTGAAACTAGAAATGGAATGGCTTCAAGGAGAGATATGTGGGATAGAAGGAGAAAAAAATTGATAGGTTTGGTCATTGTTAGCATATGCTTGATGAGAATCATGATAAGGTTGGACAAGAACTTTCTCATAATCAAGAGGAAGAGGCAAAGCTAGACATAACTCCTCAACTTGTGTTAAAAAAATCAAACTCACAAATATCCATGAATCACTTCAAAAAAGAGTATGGAATAAGAAAAAAACTTCAATTGGTATAATTGGGGTACTCAACCAATATATATGTACGTGGAGTCACCATTGATGTTTATTAGAATTGCCTCCAAATGTTGATGTCTTGAGGAGAACACCAAAAATCCTCAAGGAATGGACTCAATAGTCCCACCGGGCATGCCAAAAACTATTGTCACTTGAAATTTCACCCAATGAGGATATGGGACAACATTATCCTCATTTAAGTGAAATAATGGAACTACCCCAAGGCTATGGGTATCCCTATTGGGGGGTAGATATCTAGATTAGGGGCTAGCTCCCCTTGATGCATCATTTAATCTCATATTCCTAATATTAACAACTTATGGGATGAAAAGGGTTATAATAAATAAAATTAAACCTATTATACTGGAGGTGATACACCAAAATATTTTCTCTACTCATACGTTTGACATACACTTGAAACTAAGGACAAGTAGCACATACACTTCATTCAACATCAATCTCTCCTCTCACATCAATGCTTCAACATGGGGTCTTGGAGATGACATAAGATAGGATAAACTAAACAATAGTCATTTGAAGTGACTCTATTTAGTATCCTAATCACTTACACTAGCATTCTCTTCAAACACTTCTTATTGACCAGTAAGAAGGAAATCACAATACATAATGTACTAATGGAATCAACATGTGAAGGTAAATGGAAATTACACTTACACAATAATAATACCAAGAATGTACAACTAATTCAATATTATAATGAGGTAAAACACTTTTAATTATTGATTCAAGGTAAAATTTTCTTAGGGATTCACCATACCCAAGTAGAGAGATCCATTAAAATGCTAAAAGGCAAAAAATTGTAGAAGAAAAGGGAAGATAGAGAGAAGGGAAGTCCAAGAGTCACTTGGACATATATCAAAAAGTGAATATAAGTTATAATTTCGCATGAAATAGAGATTGGGTGATAAATTCCATTACATAGATTTCAAATTTTCTAAACAAGTCATAAGAACAGTAAAAATTATCACAAAACCTTCAATTTTGGCATAGGAAACTACCCTTATGATTTGCCTTTTAGAACTACCTTTATCCATACATATGGTCAAGTATTATGGTTGGTATAAGAAAGAGGGGTTAAAAAAAAATTCCCACATTATTTGGATTGATCCCTGACCATCCCTATTCTTGTGAACATGCAAAATCATTCCTAATAGTCTCAAAATGGCTCTTTTCCATGGACCTTTTCCACTTTGCATTCAAAACTCATCAAACATGAAAAATAATCCATGAAAAAGACGTAATGACACTTTTAATTTTTTTTCATATCATTATTGTCAATAAAAAAACCTTTAAAAGGCTTCCCTAATTGCTTTTCACCACCTTCCGCAAGTGTTCACTAGTTGGCTCACTAGACCAGCTAAAAGTGAGAACCTGGTTGGGGAACATAGAGGATTATTCATGAATTAGGTTAATTTTTGGAGTTATATCAAGTTTAAATATTCCTCCCAAAGTTTTTTCATCTCCTATCTCCTCATGTTGCATGCACACCACTCAAAATGGTTAAAACAAGCCCTATTTTCTTATAATCTATATAGTTTCATACAATAAAATCAGAATTTTTAGATAATTTAATATTTGTTTAAAAATTATAGGTGTTTTCATGGCCATTCACTTGAATTTGGATACCTAATTTGCTTCCTTTCTCCAATCAGGTCTCTATAAGGGTTTTACAAGGGTTTTTGAGTGGCCTAGACTCTTAACCTTTGTTCATAAAGTTCAAACATTTAAATCCTAGATAAATTCCATTTTTTTTATTTTAACAACCCCATATACCTTATATAAATGTCTTAGGTTCCCATGGAAACATATAAGAAGGATATGAGTGATGGAATTTGACCTTCAAGTTGCTCTTGTGTTTCCTATGAGGGTTTCAATAGGTCTGGGGTTAGAGATGGATTCTTGTGGAGTTTACTCACCAAAAAAAATATTATTCACATTTTTATCTAACCTAAATACATTTTAAAATCATTTTGAGATCTCACAAAGAGGAAAAAATGGGAATAGCCCCTATTTTGGGACAAGAGTGATGCCTTGCCAATAGGCCTGTTACCACCTTGTGAACCAAAATATCATAATTATCACCTTTAATACATTATTTTTATCAATAAAACATCATGTTTTACCCCATATGAATCATAGAAACATAAAATTACTTGGATAAGGTTAGAACTTGAAGTGACCTCTTATTTGGGGTTGGGTTTACATGCTTTTATACTAGGTTTGCCTACAAACCTACTTGTACATACCATATAATTGGAATTATGACCATAAAATCTGGTTTTTTATGTCCCCATAGGTGTTTTACAGCTTCAAAAAACTTAACTTTAATCTTCCTTACCTTCTGGTCCATGATTTCATCACTTTTCCTAAAATTGCCACCTTCATACACACTAAAAGTGACCCTAATCTGAGACAAAACCGAGGGTGTTTACATGATTTAACTTGGAAAATTTATTGTTTTATAGTTTTATATATGTCATAAGGGTATTATTTACCAAAATTGAGCTCCCAAATCCTCCATTTGGTCCTCTAACTCTCCATTTTTCCAAGGCAGACTTTTGACTAGGTAGGGTTTGTGGGTAGGTAGGGTATAAAACTATATTTGGAGGTACTAGGGTTTTAATTGAGATTTATTTTGATGTTTAATGATCCTAATAAATTTAAAAAACCAATTATAATCCTATATATCCTTCTTTACCTTTAAAAAAAACCTTACATGCCATGGAACCTAACATTAGGCCTAGAATTACCTACAAAGGAAATCACTATCTTGTGCTTGTTATAGGTATTCTTAATCTAGGTTTGAATTTAAATGTACCATATAAACATTTTATATTATTTTTAAAATCCAATAAATTTTTCCATTTACTATATTTCTCTTTGAGTTTCATCTTTTTGCCCTAGCTCATTCTTTGCTTTCCAAAATAGGCCTTTACCCCTTAAGGACTGAGACAATCCCCTTAAGTCATGCCCATAGATATGTTTGAGGGTAATTGGAGTATGGAATGAATATTTTTACCATAAACAACATATTTTAACCAATTAAAATTCAATTTCCTTTCAAACACCTTGTCCCATGCTTCTCTAGCCACATCTCATGTATTGCTTCACTATACTGCCTGTACAAACTGAAACACAATTTTCATTATTTGTAAGATCTCATAGATGTATTTAGCCTCAAAATGTGTGTAAAAATAATTTTTGTGATGTTAATTTCATCACATATTCATCTCATCTATTTTAATGCACTGTTTGACCTAAAAAAGCCTCATAACTCTTTACTGAGATCAAACTCAGGGTTCTGATTGTAAATGCCTATTTTATAAGCCTATAGGCTTCATGATAAGGAATTAAAGATTTAAATGGTGTGTATTTAGAATTTTTTTATATCCATATCATCATACCATATTCATATTACTCACCTAAATTCTTTATTTGATCTCAAAAGACCCTTTTCACCTTGATTGCTACCAATTCCTCATACTAGGTTGTAGGTGCATGTTCCCAATCCTGTAGGTGCATATTGATAGGTGTTCAAGTTTAAAAATGTGGTATAAAAATTTATATCATGATTTTAATTTAAATTATCCTAAATCCACCATTTACATGATTCATTTTTATCACAAATACCTCTTTTCACCTTGATTAGGCTAATCTTCCACTGTCTTTGGCTATAAGTACATGTTCCCAAGCCTATAGGTTACAATGAGCTTGATTTGGATCATGTTAACCTTGTTTAGGGGATTTTTTAACATTAATTAAGCCTTTTATCATTTTAATTTATATCATATTATTCTTTATGAGTACTTACACCATCCTTTTCTGATAATCCTTGAAACACTACCTTCACTACCTCTCGACCCTGCGTACGGACATGAGATGTTCCAAAAGGTCATTTCATGCAATATCCCACTTCTCCACTACCTAAGTGCTCAAGACTGATTTTTATATCCCTTTGAATTTTTTCATAAACTTGGATAAGGTATATGATTCTCATATGTAGTGAAAGTTGACAACCTCCATCAATATCTTGTAGACATCATTATTACAAGTTAGTGATTTTTAGCAATTTTGGGAGGTCTCAAAACCTATGTTCCACTCCTTTTGCAATAAAACTTGGCATGCTTGTTATTTGAGGATAGGGATGCAATATTAATCAAAAAAGGATTTTTTAAACCTATTATAACATGGCACACATCACCTTAAAGAACCCTCAGGACCTTTGTTTTGTCAATTTTGGGACTGAGAACCCAAAATAATCAACTCTCTTTTTTGGAGTGAACAATCCAATTATAGAAGCCTCTAAACCTTCCTAGCATGGAAACAAGGAATATTGGATATGATAGGTATAAATTATGAGTTCCACCATGTTTTTTACCATTCATGCTCCATGCAAACCTCTTGGAGCTTAAGTGCAAGGTGATTGTAACAAGCTAGGTAGTAAACAATTGTGCATAATTTAGGCCTTAGGATCTCTTCTTTGATCATAAAATTCCATTATAATGTTTCCAAATAAATTAAAACCATACCAAGCCTTTATTAAAATTAAGATGAATCAGCATGCTCCTGTAAGTGAAACTTTAATTGTTATATGCAAGGAAAACATGAGAGAGCAAGAAAAAAGCAAGGCAAGGCCTTCCAAATACCACAAAAACACTTTTAAACCCTTGAATATATAACCAAAATTAGAAGAATCATAAAAATAAGAACAAAATCCCTTTTTCCAATGTGAAGAAAACATTTTCAAAGCAACTGACATGATTGTAAAAGCAAACTTGGCATTTGCAAGCATGTATAAGCCTAAAAGAGGCTTTTCCAAGTATTTAAAACTTTAAAAACCCAAATAAGCATAATAAAATATTTATAAAAATGTGTAATAACTTTAAACAAACCATTTTATCAATCCAAATCAAGAAAAGTTGAAATAGACTAGAAAAGAGACACCCTCACGGTTGAATAGGCTTAAAAATTTACCTAAAGTGTTAACGATCATTCATAAAGGAGGAGGCACTAAATTTAAACTTATTTTTATGGATGTTAAGTAGACTTAGATTAATATCCACCCCAAATATCATTTCCTTGATCTCAAACTGTACATTCCATAGTGAGCACTTGAAGTTGACCTTCCTTTGCATGCCAAGAGGAAAAGGAAGAAAAATGAACTATAGATGCATATTTTTACATCATACTTGAATTTAAAATGTGTAAATGGGTGTGAAGATCTTAATAAACAGCCCACCACGTTTTTAGATGAAGATCAGATCATGGAGGCTATATAAGTGCCCAAAAGGACCTAAAAACAAGGGGAAACTCCCATTTTTTGACTATAATTGGCCTATAGCTGCCATCTTACTGATATTGACAATATATGACCTTTTACACGTTATCATCCTCCTTGGTGACAAATTTTACCTCTTATAATTCTATACAAGTCAATAAATGGGCTAGAAAGTGACCAAAAGACCCTTTTTTGCACATGAGATATAACTAATGACCAATTTATGACTTATAAACCATTTAAATCATGATAAATGGAATATTAGGATAAATTGGACACAAAAATACCTATTACCAAATTTTACTAAGGTTTGACCTAGTTTGACTTTGGTTGGCTAGGCCATTTCAAGGAGGGTGAGCTTAGACAAGGACTAGGACAAGGCCAAGTATGATAATAGACCAATGATAACACCCATATAGGACCTATAAAACCTTCTTAAAAATTTTAAATAGTAGGGGTTGACCTCATTTGACTATAAGTCAAATGTGGTCAATAGGTTATTTACATCACCCCCTAAGGTGTGCATGTCACTGACACTTTATTCATGAACCATGGACTACTCACCAAATTTCCTAGGGATATCATCAACTTATTTTTAAGCTTGTCTAAATTTTTTATTTTTGGGCATAGGTAATAGGAGCCATGGAATTTGATGGATTAGATGAGTAGATGGGAGATGAATATTTCCTTTTTTGGGTGATTGATTAGAGATGAGAGATGATTATAAGTTTGATAGGTTATGATCTTGAACAAAGAGGTTCAGAATATTTTGAGATATTACACTTACCTTAGGTAAAAATAAGGAGGTACCTTCCTAACATTGGACTAGATAAGACACATTAGGTAAGGTTTGGATAAATGATAGGCATCAAACTCAGATGGAAATTGTGATGGGTGCTAGTATAGTATCAACATGTGCTAAGTTGATAATGATGTATATCTAATGCCTACACATACCTCATCCATCTCCCAGGATCTGATTTCTAATTTGATCTCTTTCTATATACTTTGATTTTTTTCCTATGATAGGTACTTTGATTGAATCTTGACATTCTTATATATTTTTGGCTTCAGTAAGCTCATAAGTCTCTTTATTATCTAATACTTATTCAATCACTCAAATACATCACCATTAATCTACCTATACACTCTCTCCCCTTATAATAAACAACATACTCTCATCCATCATGTTTCAATACTTCATTCTCTTTGCTTGGTTTAAGATTGTCATTCTCTTATATAAGTTAATAAGGTTAATATCTTAATACATGATCCCATGGTACTTGAATCCACACATGGGTCTCATATTGCCTTTAACCTACCTATTGAAAATACCATACACATCAGAACATAATACTCAATCTCAATGTTAAGACTCTCAAAAAATCAACTCTTTCTCTCTTTAATGCCTAGTCTGGTAACTCTATTTTAGCATTAATATTGATTATTTGAACAATATAAAGTTTTATTATACACAATAAAGACATTATAGATTACCTTTTATTTCTTTTTAACATCATACAAATTTTCAAGACTCAAATCTCAGTAGAAACATACTAACTTAACACACCTCATTATCAATTAGGTCTCTTTAATCTTATTTTGAACCAACTATCTTGTTGATCATACTATATTGCACTTTACCAACCCAAAACCTAATTAATAATATATATCACATGAAATTACATTGATCTACAAATTTCTACAAATTTTCGTTGGTGGAATCAAAAATTGTGCAAGTTTCCATTTACAAACCTTAGGTGTCGTTTTGATAGGCTTGTGCAAGGCCAAGAGCTTTAAAAAGGGTTTAAATGAGTTATATAGTATTTTAAACATACATAATACATTTAATAGGTATTAACCAACTATATTTAACTTATAAAATGGTTGTGTGTTCATGAACCACCATAATAAGTCTCCAACCAAAAAATATACAAAAGTCCAAAGATGCACATGACCATGTAAGAAAATTTCCTTGAAATCTTGCACTTATAATTTATTAATTAGTCTCAAAAATTATTATTATCAGCAATTAAAAAACATATACTTATTTTTATTCCTTAAACCATTTAATAACCCAAAAAAAATCATCAACTATGCAAACATTCTTGTCATACAGGACTATGTAAACACAAAAATTACTGTGAAATTGATTGTACTTTAGGTTACCACCTTATCAACTAAATAATGATCATAAGAACTCAATATCATCATGAATAAAAACAAAAAATATCACTTAACCTCATATTAATCATTGATATTTAATAATTGTTCTTCAAACACCTTTCTTTATTCAATTTTCTCAAACATATATAGAATCTATGTACAAAAATTTTGCTAGGCAGACAGAGTTTTGCAATTATTGTTATTTATTTTATTTAATTCAATCCAAATATATCTCATATTAAATTTTATACTCCTAATAACATTATAAAACTCTCTCCTCTCACTCACATGTAATTTTTTCTCTTATTATTCCAAAACATGCAAGACAACTTCCTTTTCTTGCCAACTCCACGTAGGGTGGTAGTTACAATTCAATATTCTTTGTTTACATTTATTTTAAAATAATTGCACATTTAAAGACAACTCACACACTTATAGGAACTTATGTTACCCATTACCAAAATTCATCAACCTTTGGATTTCACATAACACCTCAAAACACCTCACAAATCCAATTCTAAAGTCAAATTTCAAAATTTTGATTTTTGATGGGAAAACTCTAAAAGGACTAGAAACACACACACACACTCAAGACTTATTAATGACTAAAAATCATCCTAAGTGTCCCTATAATACCTCTAACACCCATATCAAACTAAAAAATTATAACCATGAACACTCAAACATACTAACAACCTTTGTTACTTGGTGATGCTTTGCATCAAGCTCCATAAATGGGAATATTTGAGTTCCTGCTCAAATATACCTTGTCTAACTTATTCATTATTTTATAATTATTTCTCCTTTTATTTTCTAAGTTAATATTTCTACTACTCCTCCTATATTTTTATCATTTCTTCTCATCTAGTGCCTTTGTCTTTTTTTTTTTGCCTTGTTTTTCCTCTTTTCTAACTCATCTTCTACCTCCATGAAGTATATGATATTCTAAAACTCCTTCTCCACTTCATATTATATCTCCTCCATTAATATTTCTCTTCATCATGTTCTACCTCAAGTTATAAGCTTCTAAAGTTAGACCTACAACATAATATGTTTGGACTAACATTAATTTTAAGATTGAGCAAAATAAATCCTTTTGAGCTTAAATTTAATAGTCACACAAACATCAATGACATTTATGCAAACATCATTTGACAGGTGCACAAATGTCAAATTTAAGCTCATGAAGTATCCATTATATTTAAAATAGTGGTTCCCAATAGATCTAATGGTCCTTTCCAAATCATACATCTTGATCTAATGGTGTTAGGTGAGTTAAACATTCAAGGATATTGAGAGGTTGACACATGGCATAAGCATGTGAGCAGGTAGAATGACAACATATCTTGAAATCAAACATATGGAAACCATGTGGAATAATATTGAACAAAGTTGACAAGTCAAGGGAAAGATAATTGACTCATGGTCATTCATATTGAATAGTATCAATGGTGTGAGATAGGTCAATATGTCAATGAGTTGAATTAGATATCGACATCTAATTAGAACAAAGGAGAACCCATGACTTTCAATGAAAGTCATGAATCCATTTTTTATAGAATAAAATGGGTCTTACAAGTTTATATTTCTTCCATTAAATTTCAATCCAACATCATTAAATGGACACACTGATGTAGACAAGGTGATCAACAACATATGGGACCGCTATTAAGGCTAAATATGAAACTCTAGTTCATAAATTTGTAGTTTGTGGGGTTATTTCTACAATTGTATTTTCCATTTTTAAGAAGTATCTATGTATACAATGAACTCTTGGTTCCTATAGAGATATAATGGGTCTATTTGGACATATTATAATCCAAAAAAGGGCTATATAGTCTATAGGTCTATATTATTATAAAGGCTATAAAAAAATTGATAATCTTAGATTAGTTTTCCATCTATAGATGAACCTATGATCCATATATGGAAATAGAGAAGATATGTGATAAATGCAAAAGGGCTCATCTATTGATATGGCTTCATCATTGACAATGTAGGTACTAACCACCATCCATGGCATGACATTGTTAGTTTTAGGACTCTAAGATTTGATCCTCATGAATATGTTAAGTGGACTTAGGGTCCTAAGGTGGTGAACCAATAGTTAGAGAAGAACTTAAGGGCATTTATTCTACTCAAATAGACATTATCATCATGCATAACAAACCCTTTTCTCTAGTGGGATATCTCATCCAATGAGAGGAGATTAAGGATATTGGTACAAAAGAAGGTCTATTTATTAATTAAAGCACACATATAAAAAGTAATCAATGAACTACCACTTGACTCCCTGACCTTAATGACTTTTCTCCACTCTCTAATGCATTGTTCCCATCTTTGTTTCTCTCTTTATACTATATATAGAATCTTTTGATCTATAAAATAGATCCCATATGTATTACTTAGATCCCTCTCTTGGGAATGACTAAACTCTTCTAAGATGGAGCTTATAACCTCTTGAAATGAATAGAAGAATATTCTTTAGATTTTATTATTTTGGTATAGTGTGTACATGTCATATTTGTATATGTGGTAGAATTTTCTCCCTTGTCAAGTCATGATCCCACTTAATTAATATTTCATCTTGTTATGTAGGTAATTTTAGTATTCTATATATTTTTATTGAAGCCTGTATGTGGATACTATGATAGGTTAGTGTCTTACATTAGACCTCTCCATCATTTCCCTCGGTGTGTGATTATTTGGTGAACCTCTTCATGAAACACTAATGTATGAAAGATATTTGGGATCTTATATCTAGCCTTTCACTTGTTTCATTAGTGTTTAAGAGTCAAATATAGTGGATCAACCATAATTTAGGTGTATCACCATCTTTAGCTTAGGTTTCCCTTTCATGTTCTCTCTCTCTCTCTCTCTCTCTCTCTCTCTCTCTCTCCCCTTATCATTAATAGGTTTAAATAGTGGGAATGAGCTAAAATTATGCATCAAAGGAAATAGCCTTGTTGAAAATCCTAGAGGTCTGACCCCATTATAGGATAAACACAACCTAGGGTCAGTCCCATGTTGAGCTAGATTTGGAAGCAAGACTTGAAAACTTTTGCTTCTAGCTAGGGTGAAATCTAGATCTCCAATAGTTCTAGCATGCCTAATAGGAAAAGATCCAAAAAAAGTGGAAAGATCTTGGTGTGTCTTTCCTCTAATCATCTTTTGGAAGCAAGCACATTAGCACTAATGGTGATTCCAAATCAAACTTTTGGTTATGAGTTGACCAGGTATGTCTCAATGAATATTTTAATTAGTTCTTACTTCACATTTGGTATATGAATTTAATATGGATAACTATGGTAAATATTATGATTATCACCTCCTTACCAATGGTCCCAATATGATCCTAATGATCCATATAATCCTAATTAGTCATACTAATATTTTTTTCAAATCTATGAAGATCCTTGTTAAGTTTCTCATAATCCTTATTATCAAAGGAATGACTCTTATCTTCCCCATGATACTCACTAGAAATATGAGGACCAATTTCTATCATATATGCAATAATATTTCCCTAATACCCCATATGAACAATAATCCCATCACAATAATACTCCTCATTAACCCTATCATGAGCCATCCATACCAACACTTAGGAAAAATTTAAGAAGCCTTGACAAGCACGCACTAGAATTGTGCTCACAAAAGTATTATAGCCAAAATGTCCCTACTCACCTAATTCATCATGTGAGAAAGTCATTAAAAAAATAAAAGAATAATAGGAACCTCTTGAGAGACAAAATTGGAACAATCTCATAGGTGAGATGATGGATGTAGGTGGTTACATTCAAATCATGGAGGATAAGCTAATAGTCCTTGAGGAATAATAGGTCTAATCTTACAAATATTATGTGCATTCATATACACCACATTATCCTTATAGTGTGCCATCCATTCCACCTTAAGAGACCATTCCTTGTACCATTTTGAATACACCAAGTTCTCTATGTGTTCCTCAAACTTTCCCTTCTTGGAGATCTATCTAAGAGAGTTGTCAAAAAATGAAAGGGACTGCTATTGAATAACTTGATGTTGAGATCCAAGACTCCATGCCTCCTAAAAAAACCCTTATGAAGTCTTTCATGGTTCCAAGATGGAATCAATTAGTGAAGTCATGGGGTAGGAAAATGAGGCCAATATGTATTTGAAAGCCCAAGATAAAGCAAGATTTGAACCTTTATAAACTTCTCTCATCCTTCCTTAGGAATATTCTTGTGTCCCTTATCTACATGAAGCCACTAACCTCCTTAAAGAGAATATATTCTAAGAGAATATTGATAAGCATATTAGAGGCTTAGATATGAATACAAGGAAAGAGGAAGATAAACATAATCAAAATATTAAAAAAAGACCTCTAGCTTTCCCATCTTGAAAGTCTATCCAAGGATGTTTTCAAAATAAGGAGGACACTTCAATTGTGAAGGTTGAATAAAAATTTGAAAATTTTGAAGAGTCTCAAGGGTAACATCAAGAAAATGAATATCTAATACAAAAAGGTACTCCTTATATTTCCCAACTTAGCCTACTTTCCATACAAAAGTTCTTTCAAGAGTTAGCCATTCCCAGGGTTCCAAGTTGAAAGAAGGTTCCCTTCATTCATAGACCCATCCATAAACCATCCATCACATCCAATGATCCATACCCAGATTATCATCCCTTAATAACATATTAATATTCACCTCAAACCCATGAGCCTATCCATCAACCTCCCACCCCACCCTTTTTTGAGAAGGAACCCATTTTGATGGAAGCAAGTGAAGAAGAGCAGATCCAAGCTATGGTTGATCAAGAAGATGTCATGAGTGACCATGAGGAAGAGATAACTATAGGGACTCCCCTTGATGAACATAAGGGAAAAATCACCCTTTATAATAAGTAAGGACATAATGAAGACTCTTTTTTAGCTGACCATGAAGAATATGACCAAGACTTGAAGAAAAAGTCATTTGAAGAAGATTCCATATTTGATCATGAAGTAGTAGATGAAAATCTCAAGTATGTAATGGAGTATAACATAAATAATAAAGGTAAAGATGACCCTCAAGAATTTGTATCATTAAAAGAGTCTCATGAGACCAAAGTAGAAGAAATAGTTCTTGGAGATGACTCAATACTTCTAGCTAGTTTTGAATCACCCTTAGATGCATTATATCATGAAGAACACCAGTTTGATGATGTAATTTATCAAGAAGAGAAGAATAAAGAGGTAATGGTTCTAGATGAAATAGAGGAAAATGATTAATGGTAGTTGTAAATGAAGCTCTTTCAAGAGCTTTAAGATATTTTTCAATTTGAGGATCAAGTGCTTGAGAAGGTAAACAAAGAATTTCCCTTGGAGGATAATGACCAAGATTGGGTAAAATATGTAAAGCTCCTTTATGACCCTAGATAAATTACAACAAAAAATAAGACCAATCTTATTGAGATCACCATGGAAATCAAATTGGTATGTCTTAATAAACCACCATTAGAGGTTGTAGTTAAGGATCCATATGAATAACTTGAGACTATCTGGGTGTATATAGTTAACCTATTTGGAGCTGCCTCATTCTCACTAATAATCTTACTAATGAAGTTGGCAAATATAAAAAAGGAGGCATCGTCTAAGTATGGTTGCATGGTTGATCTTGTAAGGCAAAAAGGTTATCAAACTTTCCTTTTGATCTAGGAGAAAAGGTACATATAGTTTTAAGCTGTATATATTAGGATAGTTTTGTTTAAATTATACTAAGTTTAGTTTATGGCACATTTGTTTATTATTCTTATTTTTTTCTAAGTTAGTTTCCTTTCAATGAGTGACTTGGGCACTCTATCTTGTTTTTTTCTTTTCTTGGTCCTTGTGTTTATTTAAAAGAGAGGTTATAGTAGGATTGGCACTAGGTCAATATGTTGGACCCAAGTATAGACTCCATACCCAATAGAGTAAATAGGGAAACATGGTCTAGGTTATATTGCATAGATAGATATGTAACCCCTATGACTCACTAACTATGTTGGTCATTTTTGGCCCACATAAAGTTCTTACATGGTTTGATGAAGTAGTGGATCAAAGGCTTATAAATGGGTCCAACAATGCAAATGGAAGATCTAAGTAGATTCTCACATGTTTCAAGTATTCATAAGCATAAACCAGATTGCATAAAATCTTAAATCCATCATAACCTTGAAGGATTGATCAAAGAATGAATGATGCAATTTTAAAGACGAGACCATCACCGGGACATCTTTTAGACTTGAATATACAAATATAATTTCACATTTATAAATATGCTCAAAAATCCTTATAAGAAAAACAAATCACACATAATTATAGCTATACATACTAGCATCATCCTCTAAAATTTTCATGCCCATGCAAGATTTTTGGCTCAAGTTATAAGATTCTAAAGTTGGATATACACCATAAGATGTTTGTGATAACATCAAGTTTAAGATCAAGAAAAATAAATACTTTTTAGCTTAAATTTGATGGTCATACAAACATCAATGATGATCACATGAACATTGTTTGATAAGAGCATAGATGTCAAATTTAATCTCATGAAGTAGTTGTTAGATTTCAAATAGTGGGTCCTAATATAGCAAATAGTCCTCACTCAATCATACATATCGATATAATTGAGTGATGTGATTCAAATAGTCAAAGAGCTCGAGAGGTTGACATATGGCATAAGCACATTAGTTATTAGATTTATAGTGAATCCTAAAATCAAATATGGGAATACCACATGGCATAATCTGAGATAGAGTTAAAAAATCAAGGGAAAGATCAATGAATTATGGTCATTCACACTGAGAAGGATAAATGGTGTGAGATAGGTCAATATGTCAATGAGCTAAGTCAGATATCAATAACTAATTAGAATAAAGGAGAGCTTATGATTTTTTAATTAAAGTCAAGAAGCCATTTTTGATAGAAGAAAATGGGTTTTTCATACCATTAAATCTTGATACAATGCCATTAAAGGGACACATTGATGAAGATAAGGTGATCAAGAACATATGGGGCCACCATTAAGGCTAAATATAGAATTTGGTTCATAAATATATAGTTTGTGGGGTTATTTATATAAATGTGTTCACAATTTTTAAGAAAGATCTATGTATACAATGAACTCTTGGTTCCTATAGAGACAGAATGGGTCTATTTGGACCTATTATAATCCATAAAAAGGGATATATAGTCTATATGTTTGCATTAATATAAAGGCTATAATAAAACTAATAATCTTAGATTGGTTTTTCATCTATAAATGAACCTATGATCTAGATATGGAAATAGAGTAGATATGTGATAAAGCCAAAAGGGCTCATCTATCAATGTGGATTCATCATCAAAAATATAGGTACTAACCACCATTCATGGTATGGCACTGTAATTTTCAAGATTCAAGTATTTTATCCTCATGAACATGTCAAGTGGACTTAGGGTCCCAAGGTGGTGAGTTGGTAGTTAGAGAAGAAGTTAAAGGCATTAATTCGACTCAAATAGACTTTATCATCATGCATAACAAATCCTTGTCTCTAGTGGGATCTCTCACCAATGAGAGGATCTTGAAGATTATTGGGATAAAGGGAGGTATGTTTTTTGATCAAATCATGCATACAAAAAATAATTAATGAATTGGAACCTCACTTCTTGATCTTGATGACTTTTCTCCACTCTCCAGTGTATTGTTCCCATCTCTCTTTCTCTATTTTTTCTATATAGAGAGGCTTTGAGCCATAAAATGGATCCCCTATGTATTATTTGGATCCTTCTCTTGGGCATGACTAAAATATACCAATATGGAGCTTGTAACCTCTTGAAATGAATACAAGACTATTCTTTAGGTTTCATTATTTTGGTATAGTGTGTGCATGCCATATTTGCTTATAGCTTAGTTACTAGTTCATCTTATTATGCAGGTCATGTTTACTATTCTACATCATTTAATTGAATCCCACATGTGGATACTATGATTAGTTAGTATCTTTCATTAAACCTCTCCATCATTTCCCTTAGTTTATGATCATTTGGTGAACCTCTTCATGAAACATTGATGTATGACAGATATTTGGGATCCTAGATCTTATCTTTTGCTTGTTTCATTAGTGTTTAAGATTAAAATGGAGTGGATTAACCATAATTTAGGTGCATCACCATCTTTATCTTAGGTTTCTCTTTCATGTTCTCTCTCTCTCTCTCCCTCTCCCCTTTTCCTCATCATTAATAAGTTTTAGTAGTGGGAATGAGCTGAAATGATGCATTAGAGGAGTTATCCTCATTAAAAATCCTAGAGGGATGGCCCCATTATAGGATACCCACAACTTGGCATCAGTCCCATGTTGAGCTAGATTTGGAAGTAAGACCTGAACACTTTTGCTTACAACTAGGGTGAAATCTAAATATCCAATAGTTATAGCATGTCCAATGGGATAAGGTCCAACAGAGTGGAAAGGTATTTGTGTGTCTTTATTCTAATCATATTTTGGAAGCAAGAACACTAGCACCAATGGTGACTCCAAATCAAATTTCTAGTTATGGCAAGACTAGGTATGTCTAAATGAAGTTTCTAATTAGTTCTTACAACTCATTTGACATATGAGTTTAATATGGAAAAATATGGTGAATATGTTATGCCCTTAACCTTTGGTGTGTCTTGGGATATGTGTGGCTAACTTGTGGCTTACATACTTCTTTTATAATCATGTTACATTTCTCTATGTTCTTAGTTAGGTCAGCCTATGGAATAACCATGGCCAAGTAGACTATATATCAGAGGTAGTGGTTAGTCTTTGACCATCATGTTAAGTATTCTACTATTAGTGAATTATTATGGAGGTTTCCCCATAAAAGTGTCTTTGATATATTATCCAATATTCTACTCTACTATCAAGTATTGCTATGTGATCTCTCATAGTTACTTATTCATTGTGATATAAAATCATTTTGTGTGAACATCTAAGTAATTTCATTACAAGTGGTAGCAAATCTTTGATTTGGGAAAGCATTCCATGGAATTATTTTTTTAGATCAGGTGAGGTGTGACTTTTGTGAAGGGAAGGAGTGAAAAAACATAACTTGTATCCTAGGAAGAATTATATCAACATAATATTTTTGAAATGCTTTTTTTTTAAAAAAATGTCTAGAAATTTTTTTCTCCTTGCACATTTGTAGTCATTGGATTCATCTCAATGAAATGATCACAATAATATAGTCTATTGGTACACTTTTTTGTGCCAATTTTTTTACCCTAATACATAAGGGTAGTCATTAGATTCATCTTGGTGAGGTGATCATAATATTACCATCCCCTGATACACTTTTTTTAGGGAAAAAAACCCTCCTAGGGTTGTATATGGTTGGCCCTTCTACAAGGGGATGAAAAGGGGGGTAAGAAAATCCTAATACTTCTACTAGTGACATGGAATTTGCAACTTCAAATCCATTGATTTCTCAACTTTAGGATGAAATAAAAGGCTTGGTGTGGAATGATGACTTTGTTTTAGTTCAAAATAATGTTTCAGGGATGCATAGAGATATTAATTGGGTTCATAATCAGTTGAATCAGATCACTACTTCATTGGCTACTCTTTCATATCTATTATAGTCAAACACCCATCCACTTCATCATTTGGGTCCTCCTACTCTCAACACTAATAACTCTAATTATGGTATGAAATTGATGTTTCCAAAAGTGGACATGTGTAAGTTTAATGGTAAGGATCCTCTCACTTAGATTACCCAACTTGAGAATTTATTTGATCTACATCAAACACCTAGTTCTTAGAAGGTGATCATGGCATCTGTATATCTGGAACTTGAGTAGTTCATTTGCTATCACTAGTTATGTGCTTAAAATAAAAATAATGGTGCTCCTATTACATGTTCTATTTTTACTGATGAGTTATTAGCTTATTATCAGATTAATGTATCTAATAACTAATTTAGCTAGTTTGCCAAACTATAGTAAACAATTATTGTGAAGGATTATATTCATCAGTTTTAGAATCTATCCTTATGGGCGGAGACATAACTGAAGAAAATTTGAATGATCTATTTTTAGGTGGTCTCAAAGATATCATCCAATTGGAGGTTTGAATTTTTAACCTAGCATATATATTATAAGATATCCCACAGGCATGTATGATAGAGGAAAAAGAGATGGTTAAATGGAAAACCTTCACTAATGGTTGTGATCACACCTTTTCATCACCATCATATCCTCAACCCACTAGACTGATACCTCAACAAATTGAGGAGAAGCAAGCCAAAGGGTTGTGCTATGGTTGTGACAATAAATGAAGTAAAGACCATCATTATGCTAAAAATAAGTTTTTTTACATCGAAGGTGCCAATGAGGATGATGATTATGAGGAGGCACTTGGTATGGATGAAGAAGGTCCTAAGGAGGAATCTGAAGACTCTCAGCCTACTATTTCCTATCATACGCTTTTAGGTATTAGTACTCCCAAACTCTTAAGGTGGTGGGTTTTATAAAAAATATAAGGTCACTATTTTTATTGATTCTAGGAGCACACACAACTTCATCAAAAATAAGTTGGCTAATTGCTTGAATTGTTTCATCTATCATGCTCTAGAATTTTAGGTCATGATTGTAGATGGTGGTACTATCAAATATTCAATAAAATTCCATAGTATTAAGTTGGCCATGGGAGATTACTTGTTGGATTTTCATATTATATTCCTATGGGGGGAGCTAACATTATTTTAAGAGTACAGTGGCTCACTACATTGGGTACTATTAAGATAAATTTTCAAGAATTATTCATGTGTTTTCATTATGAGGGAAGGAAATTTGAGCCAAGGGGATTAAGGGATAAATTCCATAACTTATTAGCTCCCATTAAATGATAAAGATTCTCTAAAAGGGTGTTAAAGGATTTGTAGCTCGCTTATTTTCCATGGAAGTTCATCCAACTCAGCCATCTACACCTCCTAATTTGCAATAAGTGATTGATGCCCATTCAATTATTTTTGGTGACATGCTGAAAGGACTTCCACCTATCCACACACATGATCATGCTATCAAACTTATTCATAGTAGTACACCACCCATAATTGGGCCATATAGGTATCCCTATGCTAAAAAGGTGAAATTGAAAATACGGTATAGGAAATGTTAGATGCAAAAATCATTCACCATAGCCAAAGTGAATACTCTTCACTAGTTGTCATGGTGAAAAATAAAGATGAAAATTAGAGGATGTGCCCTGACTATAGGGAACTCAACAAGTACACTATGAAAGATAAGTTTCCTATTCCTATCATTGATGATTTTTTAGATGAATTAAAATGGTGCTCTTTATTTTACCTAGTTAGATCTGTGTTCTGGGTATCATCAAATCTAGATTCATGATGAAGACATAACCAAAACTTCTTTTAAGACTTATGAGGGACATTATGAGTTTTTAGTTATGCCTTTGGGGCTAAAAAATACACCATATACCTTTTAAAGTTTGATGAATACTATTTTTAGGCCATTTTTTAGGAAATTTGTTCTAGTATTTTTTGATGATATCCTCATTTATAGTAAAAATTGGGAAGACCATTTACACCATGTGAAATAAGTACTCTTAATTTTGAAACAACATCAGTTATATGCCAAACCTTTGAAATTTAATTTTGGAGCTTGTGAGGTTGAGTTTTTGGGTCATCTAGTTTCACGTACAAGAGTAAAAGTGGATCCTAAAAAAATCCAAGCAATGATGGACACCTCGATTCCTAAGACACTCAAGAAACTAAGAGGATTTTTGGGGCTCACTATTTACTATCATAGGTTTATCAAAAATTATTATATCATTATGACCCCACTCACATATTTGTTGAAGAAAGACTCCTTTCAGTGGACTGATACATCTACAAGGGCATTTTAACAATTGAAATTGGTGATGTGCACCACTCCAGTATTGGCTACTCCTAATTTTTCTAAGACTTTTGTAGTTGAATTTGATGCATCTGGGAATGGTATGGGTGTTGTACTCATGAAATAAGGTAGACCACTTGAATTTTAAAGTCATCAACTAAAAAGTAAAAAACAGCACAAGCATATTTATGAGAAGGAAATGATGGCCATTTTATATGCAGTCAAACAATGGAGGCCTTATTTGATGGGTCATCACATTCAGGTAAAAACCAATCATGATAGTCTCAAATATTTTTTGGAATAAAGGTTATCATCTAAAGAATAAAATAAATAGGTAACTAAGATGTTAGGCTATGATTTTGAAATTATTTATAAGAAAGTCAAGGACAATATAGTGCTAGATGCACTATCTAAGAAGGATGAATTAATTGAGGCCTTGTTATATGCTCTAACCATTCTTCAAGTAGATTGGCTATAGGAAGCATGATTAGAATGGGACAAGGATAGTGCTACCCATGATTTAATTTAGCATCTTCAGCAAGGTTTAGGTGGATTTAAAAAATTCACATGGAAGGGTGATGCATTATGGTATAAATATAGATTATACCTATGTAAGAATTCTCTTCTTAAATAAAAAATCCTTCAAGAACTTCATGCAACTCCAATTAGACGTCATTCAAGATTTTTGAAAACCTATCATAAAATCAAGCAGGATGTTTTTAAGGACTTAAGGGGTATGTTTAGAAATATGTGGCTGAATGTATGATTTGTCTACAAAATAAAAGAGAAACCATCAAAACCCCAAGTATTTTGTAGCCTTTATCCATCCCAAGCCAATGTTGGGAAGAGGTGTCTATGGATTTCATTACAATATTACCAAGATATGATGGTTAAAATGTTATCATGGTTATGGTAGATCATCTAAGTATGGTCACTTATATTCTTTATCACAACCATTTTTTGCTAGTTTAATAACTTTTGTTTTTTTAATACAATTCATAAATTACATGGTACCCCTAGAATCATTGTCAGTGATCAAGATCCCATCTTTACTAGTAATTTTTGGATTGAGTTATTTGCATGTTTGGGCACCTAGTTGGCTCATAGTTCATCATATCATCCTCAATAGAATAGACAAATTGAGTTAGTCAACAAATGTCTAGAAGGATATCTCAACTATTTTATTTCTGATAAACAAGATAAATGGGTTCATTGGTTACCACTTACTGAATGGTGGTATAATACTTATGTTCATAGTTATTCCAAAATGTCTCCTTTTTTAGCACTATATGGATACCACCCACCATCCATCCCTTCAACTATAAAGGTCCATCCTAAGGTTCATGCATTTGAAGAACATATTCACCATCAATAGGAGGTCCTTGCCATTTTGTATGAAAATTTAGCCATGGCCCAGAATCACATGAAAAAACAAGCAGATCAACATAGGAGTGAGAGGCACTTTGACATTGGTGATTAGGTTTTTGTTCACTTACATCCATATAATCAGATTTCCTTGAAGTAATTGAAAAAGGATAACAAGTTATTCTCTAAGTATTATGGGCCTTATCAGATCTTGCATAAAATTGGTAGTGTGTCCTACAAGTTAGAGTTTCCTTCCTCCACTCACATACATCTAGTATTTTATGTATCATGCCTAAATAAAGTCATTAGAAATAAAGTGGCTACCCAAATTTAGTTACCAAAATTGGATGAGAAAGGAAGAGTTGTTCTTCATCTTGAGGTGGTCCTTTAAATGCACACTAAGTAGTTGTGGTCTCAAGTGATTAAGGATTACCTGATCAAATGGAAGAATATACCTTATGAATATGCTACTTGGGAGGATGATTTTTTTGTGCAAAAACATCCAAAGTTGACTCAACATTGAAGATAATGTTGTTTTTAAGGGGAAGGGTATGCTATACCCATCTTGGGATATGTGTGGTTGACTTGTGGCTTACATGCCTCTTTTATATTCTTATTACATTTTTGTATGTTCTTAGCTAGGTTGGCCTATGGAATAACCCTGGCTAAGTATACTATATATAGGAGGTAGTGGTTATTATTTAATCACCATGTTAAGTATTCTGCTATTAGTGTATTATTGTGTAGGTTTCCCCCTTGAAGTGGCTTTACTATATTATCCATTATTTTGCTCTACTATCAATTATTATTTTGTGATCTCTCATAATTGCTTATTATGTGTGATATAAAATCATTTTATGTTAACATCTAAGTAATTTTATTACAAAATATTCCTATTATCTACCTCCTTACTAGTGGTACCAATATGATCTTCATGATCCATATGATCTTAATCATCCCTAACAAAATTATTGTAAAAGTTATGAAGATCCTTGTCAAGTTTCTTATAATCCTTATTATCAAGGGAATGGCTCTCATCTTCCCCATGATCCTCAATAGCAATATGAGGAACAATGTCAATCATATATGTAAGACTATTTCCTTGATCCCCCATATAAATCAAAATCGCATCATAACAATGCTCCTCATCAATCCTATCATGAGCCATATGTACTAGAACTCATGCAAAATTTAATAAGCCTTGACAATCATGCACTAGAATTGTGCTCACAAAATTATTATGGCTAGAATGTCCCTAATCACTTGATTCATCATGTGAGAAAGTCATTTCAAAAAATAAAAGTAGAATGACACTTGTTGAGAGAGTAAATTGGAAGAATCCCATAGGTGAGATGATGGATGTAGGTGGTTACATTCAAAGCATTGAGGACAAGCTAAAAGGCCTTGAAGAATAGGAGGTCCAACCTTGACAATATTATGTGCCTTCATATACACCACCTCATCCTTCTTATATTCCATCCATTCCTCCTCAAGAGACCATTCAAAGTGCCCCTTTGAATATATCAAGTTCTTCATGTGTTCTATAGACTTCCCCTTCTTGGAGATCTCTCCAAAAGAGCTATTAGAAAAAGAAAGGGACTATTATTGAATAACATGATATTAAGATCAAAGACTCCATACCTCATAAAAAACCCCTTATGAAGTCCTTCAAGGTTCCAAGATGGAATCAAGTGGTGAAGTCATGAGGTAGGTAAAGTGAGGCAAATCTAGATTTGAAATCCCAAGATAAATCAAGATCTGAACCTCTGCAAGCCTCTCTCATCCCTCCTTAGGAATCTTCTTATGTCCCTTATCTTCATGAAGCCACTAACCTCCTTAAAGAGAAGATAAGTTAAGATAATATTGATAATTAGATTAGAGGGTTAGAGATAAAGATAAGGAAAGAGGAAGAGAACCAAAATTAAAAGATTAAATAAAAACCTCTAGCTTTCCCATCTTGGAGGTATATCTAAGGATGTTCTCAAAATAAGGAGGATACTTTTATTATGAAGGATGAAGAAAAATTTGCAATTGTTGAAGAGTATTAAGGATACAATGAGGAAAATGAAGATATGGTACAAGAATGTACTCCTATTACCTATTTTAACCTACTTTCCCTATAAAATTTATTTCAAGAGTAAGCCATTACCAGGGTTCTAAGCTATAAGAAGGTTCCCTTCATACATAGACCCATCCATTATCCATCTATCACATCCCATGTTCCATCCCTAGTTTATCATCCCCACATCACATCTTACTCTTCACCTCAAACCCATGAGCTTATCCATCAACCTCCCACCCCACCCTTTCTTGAGAAGGAACCCATTTTGATGGAAGTAAGTGAAGAGGAGCATATATAAGCTATGGCTAATCAATAATATGCCATGAGTGACTATGAGGAAGATATCACCATATGGACTTCCCTTGGTGAACACAAGGGAAAATTCACCCTTTTTAATAAGGAGGGACATATTGAAGACTCTTTTTTAGATTTCCATGAAGAATATGACCAATACTTGAAGAAAAAAGGATCTAAAGAAGACTCCATATATGATCATGAAGTAGAAGATGAGCATCTCAAGTATGAAATGAAGTATACCATCAAGAATAAAGTTCAAGATGCTCCTCAAGAATTTTTATCCCTAAAAGAGACTCATGAAACCAAGGTAGAATTCATATTTATTAGAGATTAATCAATACTTCTATCTAGTTTTGAATCACTCTCAAATGCATTATAACATGAAGAACACCAACTTGATGACCTGATACATCAATAAAAAGAATAAATAAGTAGTGGTTCTAGATGACATGGAGGATAATGATGAATGGTAGTTATAGATGAAGATCTTTCAAGAGATTTAAGATCTTTATCAATTTGAGGATCAAGTTCTTGAGAAAGTGAACAAATAATTTCCTATGGAGGATAATGACTAAGATTGGGAATAATATGTAGAGATCCTTGATGAGCCTAAAGAACTTGAAAATAAAAATAATCCCAATCTTATTGAGATAAATATGGAAATAAAATAGTTGTCTCATTAGACTACCATTGGAGGTTGCAGTTAAGGATCCATATGAATAACTTGAGACTATTAGGGTGTACATAGTTTACCTATTTAAAGCTACCTGGTTCTCATTGATCATCATGCTAATGAAGTTGGAAAAGATAAAAAAGGAGGAAACAAGATCAAGGGTCAAGAAGTTGCATGCCTCTTTTAATTCCTCATCCTATGAGGAAAAAAAGTTATCAAACTTTCCTTTTGTATATATTAGGATAATTTTGTTCAAATTCCTATAATTTTAGTTTATGGAACATTTATTTGTTGTTACTGTTTTGTTCTAAGTTAGTTTCCATTTCAATAAGTGCCTTGGTCACTCTATCTTGTTTTATTCTTTTATTGGTCCTTGTGTTCATTTCAAAGAGAAATTAGAGCATGATTGACATCATGTCAATATGTTGGACCCAAATAGAGACTTCATTCCCAAAGGATTATACAAGGAAACATGGTCTAGCCTCTATTAGATAGATAGGCATGCAAACCCTATTAGTCACCAAAGATGTTGGCTAGTTTTAGCCCACATATTAAGCTCTTGCATGGTTTGATGAAGCAATGGATCAAAGGCCTAGAAATGGGTCTAATGATGTAAGTGGAAGATCCAAGTAGATTCTCATATGTTATGAGAATTTATAAGCATGAACCAAGTTGCATAAAATCTTAAGAATGCATCAGAACTTTAAAGTATTGATCAAAGAATGAATTGTGTAAGTTTAAAGACTAGACCATCACTCAGATGTCTTTTAGATGTGAACAAACCAACATACTTGCAAATTTTATGAATATTCTTAGAAAGCCTCACATAACCAATAGATCATACACAATTATATTTCTACATACCAAGATCATCCTCTAAAATTTTTATGCTTGTACAAGATTTTTGGCTCAAATTATAAGCTTCTAAAGTTGGAACTGCAACATAAGACATTCTCACTAAAATCAAGTTTAATCTTGATCAAAATAAATCCTTTTAAGATTAAATTTTATGATCATAGAAACTTTGATGACGTTCATGGAAATATCATTTGATGGTAGCACAGACATCAAATTGAAGCTCATGAAGTAGCCATTAGATTTCAAGTAGTGGGTATTAGCATATGTAATGGTCCTTACTTGATCATACATCTTGATCCAATGGTATGAGTTGAGTCAAACAGTCAAAGATCTTGAGAGGTTAACATGTGTCATAATTACATGAGCTAGAAGACTGACATTGAATCTTAAAATTAGACATGAGGCTATTACATGGCATAATCTTGGACAGAATTGATAAGTCAAGGGAAAGATCAATGACTCATGATCATTATTATCAAGAAAGATCAAT
The DNA here is from genome assembly GCA_037957365.1 of Torreya grandis. Lineage (NCBI taxonomy): Eukaryota > Viridiplantae > Streptophyta > Pinopsida > Cupressales > Taxaceae > Torreya > Torreya grandis. Next base: position 435,329 of record JARHVA010005926.1, read on the forward strand.
GGTGCAAGATAGGTCAATATGTCAATGAACTAAGTAAGATATCAATATCCAATTAGAATAAAGAAGAGCCCAAGACTTTTAATGGAAGTTTAGAAGCCATTTTTGATAGAAGCAAATGGGTCTTGTAAGTTCATATTTATGCCATTAAAGCTTGATCTAATGCCATTAAAGGGAAAAATAATGTAGACAAGGCAATAAAGAAAATATGGGACCACCATTAAGGCTAAATATGGACCTCTATTTCATAAATCTATAGTCTATGGGGTTAATTCTACAATTATGTTCACCATTTTTAAGAAGGATCTATGTATACAATGAAATATTAGTTCCTACAAAGGTAGAATGGGTCTATTTGGACCTATTATAATCCATAAAAAGGGGTATATAGTCTATAAGTATGTGTTAATATAAATGATATAATAAAACAAATAATCTTAGATTGGTTTTTTGTTTATAAATGAACCTATGATCTAGATATGGAAATATAGCAGATATGTGATAAATGTAAAATGGATCATCTATTGACATGGATTTATCATCAACAATATAGGTACTAACTACCATCTATGTCATGGCACCATTAGTTTTAGGATTTGAGGATTTGATCATCATGAACACATTAAGTGGACTTAGGGTCTTAAGGTGGTGAGATGGTAGTTGTAGAACTAGTTAAGGGCATTGATTCTGATCAAATAAACTTTGTCATCATGCATAACAAACACTCTTCTCTAGTGGGATCTCTTAGCCAATGAGGGGAGCTTGAGGATTATTGGGACAAAGGGAGGCTATTTTTTTTATCAAATCACACATATAAAGAAATCATTAAACTACCCCCTCACTCCTTAAACTTGATGACTCTTCTCCACTCTTCAATGAATTATTCCCATCTCTCTTTCTCTCTTTCTTCTATATATAGAGTCTTTTGAGCCATAGAATGGATCCCATATGTATTACTCAGATCCCTATCTTGGGCATGACTAAAATCTACCAAGATGGAGCTTGTAACCTATTGAAATGAATACAATACTATTCTTTAGATTATATTATTCTAGTATAGTGTATACATTCATATTTACATATGTGGTAGAATTCTTTCCCTTGTCAAGTCATGATCTCACCTAGTTACTAGTTCATATTGTTATACAACTTATGTTTAGTGTTCTACATATTTTGATTGAAGCCCACATGAGGATATTATTATTTTTTAGTGTTTTACATTAGACCTCTCCATCATTTCCCTTAGCTTGTGATCATTTGGTGAACCTCTTCATGAAACACTAATGTATGATAGATATTTGGTACCATAGATATGATTTTTTTTTCATTAGTGTTTAAGATTAAAATGGAGTGGATCAACCATAATTTAGGTGCATCACCATATTTATCTTAGTTTTCCATTTCATGTTCTCTCTCTCTCTCTCTCTCTCTCTCTCTCTCTCTCTCTCCCTTTTCCTTGGTCATAGGTTTTAGTAGTGGGAATGAGATAAACTGACACATCAGAGGATCTATTCTCATTATAAATCATATAGGTCTTACCCCATTATAGGATACTCATAGCTTGGGGTTAGTCTCATGTTGAGCTAGATCTAAAAGTGGGACCTGAACACTTCTTCTTTCATCTAGGGTGCAATATAGATTTCCAATAGTTATCATATGCCTGATGGGAAAAGTTACAAAAGAGTAGAAATATCTTGGTGTCTCTTTCCTCTAATTAACTTTTTCAAGAAAGAAAATTAGCACCAATGGTGACTCCAAATCAAACTTATACTTATGAATAGTCTAGTTATGTCTCAATGGAGTTTCTAATCAGTATTGCATCTCATTTGACATATGAATTTAATATGGATAGCTATGGTGAATATTCATATTATCCACCTCCTTACCAATAGTCCCAATATAATCCTTATGATCCATATGAGCCTAATCATCCCTACTATGATTTTTGTCAAAGATATGATGAGTCTTGTCAAGTTTATCACAATCCTTATTATCAAGGGAATGGTTCTTATCTTTCCCATGATTCTCACTAGTAATATGAGGACCAATGTCAGTCATATATGTAAGAACATTTCCATGATCCCACTTATGAACATCAAACCCTTCACAACAATTCTCCTCACCAACCCTATCATGAGCCATCCATACCAACACTCATGCGAGATTTATTAAGCCTTGAAAAACATGCACTAGAATTGTGATCACAAAAGTATTATGGAAAAAATGTCCCTACTAAAATGATTCATCATTTGAGAGATTAATTAAAGCAAATAAAATATTAATGGGCACCTATTAAGAGATAAAATTGGAACAATCTCATAAGTGAGATGATGGATGTAGGTGGTTACATTCAAAGTATTAAGGACAAGCTAAAAGAGCTTGAAGAATAAGAGGTCCAACCTTGCTAATATTATGTGCCTTCATATACACCACCTCAGCCTTATTATGTTCCAGACAATTTCTCTTTAAGATATCATTCCATGTGCCCCTTTGAATACACCAAGTTATTCATGTTCTCTATAGACTTTCCCTTCTTGGAGATCTATCTAAGAGAGCTATTAGTAAAAGAAAGGTGCTATTATTGAACAACCTACTATTAAGATCCAAAACTCCATCCCTCCTAAAAAACCCCTTATGATGTCCTTCAAGGTTCCAAGATGGAATCAAGTGGTGAAGCCATGGGGTAGGTAAAGTGAGGAAAATATAGATCTTAAATCCCAAGATAAATCAAGATCTAATCCTATACAAACCTCTCTCATCCCTCCTTAAGAATCTTCTTGTGTCCCTTATCTTCATGAAGCCATTGACCTCCTTAAAGAGAAGATATTCTAAGATAATATTGATAAGTATATCGAAAGGTTAGATTTAAAGATAAATAAAGAAGATGAGAACTATAATTAGAAGATTAGGGAAAGACCTTTAGCTTTCCCATCTTAGAGGTCTATCCAAATATGTTCTCAAAACAAGGAGGAGACTTCAATTATGAAGGATGAATAAATATTTGCTACATTTGAAGAGTCTCAAGGAGACTATAAATAAAATGAAGATTTGGTATAAAAATTTACTCCTATTTCCTAACTTAACCTATTTTACCTACATAAGTTCTTTCAAGAGTTAGCCATTCCTAGGGTTCCAAGTTGCAAGAAGGTTCCCTTCATTCACACACCCATCCATAAACCATCCATCACATCCCATGATCCATACCTAGATTAGCATCCCTACATCACATCTTACTCTTCACCTCAAACCCATGAGCCTATCCATCAACCTCCCACCCCACTCTTTCTTGAGAAGGAACCCATTTTGATGGAAGTAAGTGAATAAGAGCATATCCAAGCTATGACTGATCAAGAAGATTCTATGATTAAATATGAGGAATAGATCACCATAGGGACTACCCTTGGTGAAAACAAGGTCAGCTTCACCCTTTTTAATAAGGAGGGACATATTGAAGACTCTTTTGTATCTATTCATGAATAATATGACTAAGACTTGAAGAAAAAGGCATTCAAAGAAGACTCCATATCTGATCATGAAGTAGAAGATGAGCATTTTAAGTATGAAATGGAGTATATCATCAAAAACAAATGTTAGGATTCTCCTCAAGAAGTTTCAGCCCTAAAAAATTCACATGAGACCAAGTCAAAAGGCATAGTTCTTGGTGATGACTCAATATTTTTATCTGGTTTTAAATCACCCTCAGATGCATTATAGCATGAAGAATACTAGCTTGATGAATTCATACATCAAGAAGAGAAGAATTAAGAAGTAGTGGTTCTAGACGACATGGAGGACAATAATGAATGGTAGTTATAGATGAAACTTTTTCAAGATCTTGAAGTTTTTTGTCAAGTTGAGGATCAAGTTCTTGATAAGGTGAACAAAGAATTTACCATAGAGGACAATAAATAAGATTAGGTAGAATATGTAGAGATACTTAATTTATCCTAAAGAACTTACAACCAAAAATAAGCCTAATATTATTGAGAACACCATAGAAATCAAAGAGGTATGCCTTAGTAGACCACCATTGGAGGTTACAGTTAAAGCTCCATGTGAGGAACTTGAAACTATCTAGGTGCACATAGATGGCATGTTTGGAGCTGCTTGGTTCACACTGATCATAATGCCAATGAAGTTGGAAAATATAACAAATAAGGAGTCATCAAGACCAAGGGTTAAGGATATTCATGTCTCATTCAATCCCTCATCCCATGAGGCAAAAAGGTTATCAAACTTTACTTTTCATCTAGGAGAAAAGGTAGATGTAGTTTTAAGCTCTCTCTCTCTCTCTATATATATATATATATATATAGATATAGATATATACATATACATACATACATACATATATATATATATACATATATATATATACATACATATATATATATATACACACATATATACACACACACATATACATATATATATGTATGTATGTATATACATATATATATATATATATATATATATATATATATACATACATACACACACACACACACACACACACATATATATATATATATATGTATGTATGTATGTATGTATGTATATGTGTGTGTGTGTACACACACACACACACACACACACACACACACACACACACCTATATTAGAATAAGAAATTTCAAATTACTCTAAGTGTAGTTTCTATCACATTTGTTTATTGTTCCTATTTTTTTCTAAGTTATTTTACCTTTAAATAATTAGCTTGGGCACTCTATCTTGTTTTATTATTTTCTTTATCATTATGTTTGTTTCAAAGAGATGTTAGAGAAAAATTATCACCAAGTCAATATGTTAGACCCAAGTAGAGTCTCTATGCGTAAAGGACTAGACAAGGAAACATGGTTTGGGTTCTATTACATAGACAAACATGAAATCCCTATGATTCACCAAAGATGTTTGCCATTTCTAGTCCACATATAAATCTCTTGAATAGTTTTATGAGGTAGTATATCAAAGACATAGAAATGGGTTTATTAATGTAAATGGAAGATCCAAATAGATTCTCATATTTCTGAGCATTCATAAGCATGGACTAGGTTGCATAAAATATTAAGAATCTATCAAAACCTTGAAGGATTTATCCAAGAATGTATTGTGTAAGTTTAAGGACCAGAACATCACCAAGATCACTTATAGACATGAAAAAAAATAATACTTGTACATTTTATAAATATACTCATAAATCCTTGCATGACCAATAGATCACTTGTAATTTTATTTCTACATACCAAGATCATCCTCTAAAATTTTTGTGCCCATGCGATCTTTCTATCTCAAGTTATAATCTTCTAAAATTGGACTTGAAACATAAGACATTCACACTAATGTAAAGTTTAAGATCAATAAAAATAAATAACTTTGAGCTTAAATTTGATGATCACATAAACATTAATGACAGTCATGATAACATCATTTGATGGGAGCACATACATCAAATTTAAGCTCATGATGTATCCATTATATTTTAAATAGTGGGTCCTACTAGAACTAATGATCCTTTCTCCATCATACATCTTGATCCAATAGTGTGAGGTGAGTCAAATAGTCAAATAAATCAAGAGGTTGACATGTGGCATAAGTGTGTGAGCTAGTAGATTGATAGAATATCATTAAATAAAAACTGGGGCTACCACATGTATGTATGCTTGGATAGAGTTGACAAGTCAAGGGCAAGATCAATGACTCATGATCATTCATTCTAAACAAGATCAATAATGAAAGATAGGTCAATATGTTCATGATTTGAATTAGATATCAACATCTATTTAGAAAATAGGAGAGCCCAAGACTTTCAATGGAAGTTAAGAATCCATTTTCAACAAAACCAAATGGGTCTTGTAGGGTCATCTTTCCACCATTTAATTTCAATCCAATGCCATTAAAGGGACGCACTAATGTGTACAAAGTGATAAATAATATATGGGACTACCATTAAGGCTAAATATGGACATATGGTTCATAAATCTATAGTTTGTAGGGTTATTTTTGCAATAGTGTTTGCCATTTTTAAGAAGGATTTGTGTATAAAATGAACTCTTGGTTCTTGTAGAGATAGAATGGGTCTATTTAGACCTATTATAATCTAGAAAAAGGGACACATAGTTTATAGGTCTGCATTAATAAAAAGGCTATTATAAAACCAATAATCTTAGATTAGTTTTCCTTCTATAGATGAACTTAGTATACACCAAATTTCATTCATGAGACTTGATAGTCTCTAAAAGGACCTCATGGTTATTTCCATACTCTCTTGATTTTGTATTCTTCTTCCCTCTCTAAACATCCACTACATATTTTTAATTTCTTTATGAAGTCCTCTATATTCTTTACTTACATCATTGGCTATCAATACTTGTTCCTTGATCAATTCATATGATTTTATGCTTAGATGGTTCATAGTTTTAGGCTTACCTTGACTTGCATATTTAATTTACCTTGTACCAATCCTTATCTATCATATTGGATGTAATTCATGACCTAATTTTGATTTTTTTCCTCTATAGGACCTACAATTTCACCTTCTTTAAGAATTATGGGAAATATGCTCCTTATCTTTGACATCTTTTCTTTATCTTGAAATTATGAATCTATCTCTTATATGACATATTATACGTTATTTTTAATTTAACTTATGAACTCTATTATTCTAAATTCAAGTTCTTGCATCAATATTCTCCACATCAAATACTCTTCGTCATTATGATCTTGTATAGCTTGTACCATCACTTTTATTTGGGATACATCTCCATCATTTTTCAATCTATACATTCCATACTCTTTTGGTATCCACCCTTTCTAATCCATGACATATTTTTCCTTATCCATTACTATTTATCTCTCTTGAGTCTCCATTGACTCATGACAATTGATCATATCTTTAACTAGGACAAACTTGATCCTTTTCTCCATTATTTATGGCATGATCTAAAGCTTCCATCTATGATTGAATTTGATCCCAACTCTCATAGACAAAGTTTTAGACATGTTTCTCATCTATCAACTCTTCATCAACTACAACATCTTGTGCAATATATTTTATTAATTTATGCAATAAAGTTTGAATTTTTATTTTCATACCTCTTGATTATATCCTCTTGATTTAATTCTAATTCTTTTGTGACTTTAATGAGGCATATTTATTCTTTAATATATCCTTCACCAATAATCTCTCCTCTTTTATGATAACAAACCATTATGCCTCTATACATGTCTACCCAATTGAATTCTTATTCAACACAAACATGATGTTCTTGTTTTATCTCCTTTATACTTTTGAGTTTTCTGTCCTAAAAATGGACTTATTCTTTCTTCACTTTTTTACCTACATGAATAAGTGACAATAAATGATTATATTTAATATCTTAAGGATTGTTTTACTCCATATTCCCCTTATTAGGTTGCTTTATCTATTTCTTCCCATCATCCTCCATGACTATCTCATTCTGATTAAGGTGTTTTTCACCTTCTTCTTGTCTACAAAATTTTTCATTCATCATGAACTTCTTCATATCCTCCTTAAGATACTTACATAGCAACTTTTTTTGCTTCTCATTATCTCTCATGATAATCTTTCTTCTTCTATCCTAGTCACCTTATAGGTCACTTAACTCTTTTCTTCTTCATTACCTATCCATGACATTGGTTCTCATCTTCTTTCATGAGATCCACCAGGAGCCTTATCCTCTCTATCCTTTGATATATATCACTCATATCCTCTTCAACAACCAATGCTTTTATCTTTAGGTCTCCTTTATTCTTTCTCTTATTGTGGTACTCTAACTCAACCAAGCCCTTCCTGTCTTTTTCCTTCTCTATCTTCATATTATCTCAAGTAAGTATTTTTCACATTGATTTGGTGTCTGAACATAGGTTCTCTCCTTTACCTATTCTATTGACACTCTTGTATAATAATTTTCCACTTTGTACATACAACTCTTTTCTTTGAGTATTTATTCTCTTTTCTTAGGATTGCTCTTCTACCAAAAACTCTTTAACTCTATCTTATTATATTCCTACAATCTCCATTATAAACTTTTAACAACCTCAAATAACAACCTTTAATAATCATAATCATGAACTATTCCATGATATTACCTTCTATTATACCACTTCATGTAGAGATAATGCCTACATGCACCTCATCCATCTCCCTAGATCTGATTTATAATTTGATCCCTTTCTCTATACTTTGATTTCATTTCCTATCATAGGTACTTTGATTGAATATTGACACTCTTGTGTATTCTTGGTTTTAATAGGATCATAAGTCTCCTTATTACCTAGTCTTTCTTAAATCACTCAAAGACACAACACCCTTTATTTATCTCTACATGCTTTATTCTTAGAAAAACACCATTATCCCATCCATCATGTTTCAATAATTCACTTTGTTTGATTGGTTTAAGCTTGACATTCTCTTATAGAGGTTCATAGGCTTAATATCTTAATAGATTATCCCATGGTCCTTGAACACCAAAATGGGTATCATATGGCCTTTTACCTACTTATTATAACTCCCATACACATATAAACATTATATTCAATATTAATATTAAGTCTCTCAAATAATCAACTCTTTCTCTCTTTAAGGCCTAGTCCTTGTATTCCTCTTTTACCATAAATATTGATGGTTTTAACAATATAAAAAATTAAAAAACAAAATAAATAAATTTATAGATACCCTTTATCTATTTTTAACTTAATACAAATTTTCAAGACTCAACTCTTAATAGAAACATACTAACTCAATACACCTCATTACCAATTAAGTCTATTTAGGCCTAGTTTGAACCCCAAGTCCTGGTCACAATATTCTACATAATTATACCAATTAAAAACCTCATTAATCATATATATCACATTAAAATACATCATACTAAAATTTTTTACAAATTTTGGTTGGTGGAAATAAATGTTATGTGATTTGCCATTTACAAACCCTATGTCTAGTTTTGACATGTATGTGTAAGGCTAAGAGCTTAAAAAAAGGATTTATATGAGTTAAATAGTATTTAAAACATACATAATACATTTTATAGGTCTTAACCAACTCTATTCACTTTATAAAATGGTTATTTGTTCATGAACCACCATAATAAGTCTCCAACTAGCAAGTATAGAAAAGTTTGAGTGTGTACAAGATTATGTAAGAAATTTTCCTTAAAATCTTGAACTTATAATGGATTAATGAGTATAAAAAATTATTATTATAATAAATAAAAAAATATTTACTTATTTTTATTATTCAAACCATTCAATAAACCTGAAACAATCATTAACTATGCAAACTTGCTTGTCATGCAAGACTATGCAAACACATAATTTGTTCTCAAATAGACTATACTATAGGTTACCACCTTTTCATATAAAAAATGATCATAATAAATCAATATAAGAAAGAATTAAAACAAAAAATATCACTTATCTTAATATTATTTTTATTCAGTTTAAAGGAGGTATTTTTTTGAACTAGGGTCCCCAGACCTTAGGAAAAGAACAAACATAAAAAGAACAACAATTTAACCAAGACAACAAAGAAAAATAAGACCATCTAGGTATAAATATAACTAAAAACAACCACAAAAAAACTAAATAACCATTATAAATCTAGGATACCAAAAACATGCTCCTAGTAAGCTTTCATATTTTTGAGATTCATATCAATCTAAAGCAACAAATTTTCATGATCCATATCATACTAAGATCCACTACTCTGCCCCTTCTTTCCCTTCCCTTTGCCTAAAAAATTAAGATCAAATATTTCCCTAAGATGAGATTATATATTTTCAAAGTTATGTATTCCCTCATACATAGAAGCTTTACTATAATCAACTAGAAAACTAATTTTATTATGAAGATTCTCGTTGACTTGTTTTAATAACTCCACCCTAAAAACTAGGCTCTGAATCTAATTGTCTTTCTCCCTAGCTAAAAGTATTTGATTCATCCTTACATTTTACTATTGAAGAACATTAATCTTTCCCTTTAACTCTATGATCTCATACATAAACTATTGCATGATTTACTTTTGGAGGTTGAGCTCTTCCACAATTTTGTGTGAGCTCTCCTTAATTTTGAGCAAAGTAACCAAATTATTGAAAGACACATTTTGATCCCTTTGATTTTGAGATGTATCCCCTTTCTATAGGTGAGTGTACATAGGTTCCCTTTTCTCTTTATACTTCTCTACTACCATCATATTTCAAATTGATTCGTTCCCCTACTCTACTCCTTTTTCATTTTCCCTTGGCTCCTCACTATCCTCTTCAATATCAATTAAAGACCCCAATCCCCTATTATTATGCAAATATTGAAGACCTTGATTCCATAGTTTCTCTTGGCTCCCTTGGTTAGGCCTTATAGGCTTAGATCCACTTCAAATTATTTTATTTATGTTATCCTATTATTTTTTGTTCTTTTCATCATTATTCACACTAACATTTTACACATATTTCTTATTGATCCTAAAGACTACCCTGTTTGGACTACCATGATACTTTATCCATACTTTTTATATCTTTCTAATGTCAACAAGCCCATCCTTATTCTTTTCCTTCTAGGTCTAAGGTATGTCTAGAATGATTTGATTCATGCATTTTAAATACTTGAAAATTAGGTAGATCACTACCTTGTGACTAGGAGTAGAATAATTTCTATCATTAAATTTGAAAATTGACACCTCCATAGATTTTAGGATAAAAAAGGAAGACTAAATAGCACTCCATGCCTGAAGTAATTTAAAATTTTAATTAAGGACCATATAACTACATTGTACCTACCTTCTAATGTGATGTACTACATTAGATGGAAGGTTAGCTTTGCAAAAGGCTTGGGTAAAGATTCCCTATCAAAACTATTGTGTATCTATTCTAGTTGCTCTCCTTCCTCAACAAATGATTCTTTGTCTAATTTAAACTCCCTAAGCATGTAATAGATATTTGTTTCCTTAATATAATGGAACACATTTTATATTGATGCATGTATATGTATCATAGGTGGTTATGAGTGTTTATGAAACACTACTCATTTTTGAATTTAGAGAATAAAATGCATGAGTTGTAGGTTGTGATAATCTTGTTATCTTTATTGTAATAATGTTAGAACAAGTGAATTTTTTCACAATATTTATAAAGTTTAGTTGTTGGGAGAAACCATGGCCTAATAGTTAATCTTTATGAAAATGAAAGAAATCTTGACTAATTAAAGTGAATTATGCTCAAAGAATTAAATTTAAATCTAAGCTAAGATGGATGTTCACAATGAAGCTAATATAGTGAATGGATCAAAGAAAAAGCAAAATGAAGGGTAGGGAAGAGAAGGAACATGTTGATCTTATTGATCTTTAAAATATATATTATGATAAAGTTCAAATATCATACAAATATGCATTTAAAACCAATATATAGCATGAAATAACATAAAATCAAATCCTAATACACATCAAGCAAGCATCTAAGGAAATAAAAGAATTCAAATAAGAACTTAATTTAATTTTAAATGTCTACTCTTGTAGGTAAATAACATAATCGCATCCATAATAAGAGCATATAGAATGAAATAAACCTAAGAAATTTCAAAAAACCTAGCATTAACACAAGCTAACAACTCTAAATTTTTAAAGTGCACATTAGGGACCAATAAGAACCAATCAAACCTAAATTAAAAATTAGATAATTGAGAGAGAATCCATTATACAATTCACATAAACAAATGAGAAAAAACATTTAGGATTCCCTATTTTCATTAAATTTCTCAAAAATTAGCACAAGTATTCTTACTTAAAACTCCATCTTTTTATAATGGACAATGCCTCTTTATATACATAATTCAAGAGGTATGCCAGTTAGTCATGTCAAATTAAAATAGTTGATGTGTCAAGGATAGATGTCCCTTATACATATTTATAGAATAATTTAGACACTTCTTAATGTATTGAGTTATAGGCAATGAGATTTATAAGTTACACATGCCTTTACAAAAGACTATTCTCTTTTAAAAGTATTATACAAGTTAAGCTACAAAAATAATATTCCTAAATCAACTAGCCTAGCCTTGAGATACCTTTAATTCTGAAGTACCCTATTGATGCTATTGTAATATCTTCATTACCTTGGCATGTTTCTCATCTATTAACTTCAAATTGACAATAGGCTCCATGAAGAGTTAATACTCTTGATTTTATAGGTATTTGAAGTATTTTTAATCTTTTCCCATGAATTATCTAATGCTCCTTGCATTCCTAATCCTTTTTTTTTATTTAAGATCATGTCTAAGATCATGTTGTTATCAACCCTAGTCCATCCTTGGCTCTAGTTTCTCACTTTCTGCATAGCTTGATTAGCTTTCAACTTGAATTCTTCATCAGTTATTAGACCCATGTAGATTAGTGAAGTCATGTCAGTGATCATGATCCCAAGTATCTACTCCATCGTGCTTATCAGTTGCTTGCTATCTTCATGAAGGTCCTCTAGGTTCTTTGACCATTTGCCTAGACCCTTGATCTTGTCTACCAAAATTACCATGGCCATATTTAGGTGAGCCAAGCTAAATATTTCAAAGCTAGGAATTTGATCCTCTATTAAGATATTAATTGAATCCTTTATTTTAATACTTGATTTCTACCACTGGTGGATTAGATTCATAGCCACATTACTCTATTGGCTCAACACACTCTATCTATATTTCATTAATTTCAAAGAGTTAAACATATCAAATAGAGATGATTCAAACATCTTTGTCATAACTTCTAGGACTAACAAGATAGCCTAATTTTCCAAATTCTCCTTTTGTTGTTACATGTCTTTGAGGGTATTTTGCAATTATGCTAACTGTGGTTAGGTCAATTCAAGCATGTTATCTTCAAATATGGGATTCTCATAGGGATTTTGTCTTGCCACTAGAGTCAAATTGGTCAATGGTTCTACTTTCTCTAAAGTGATCTCCTCTCCACCAAACATGACCTTATTTTATGTTACTCTCTATAATTTAACTATCTTTGGGTCAAACTTGACACCAACTAAGGATTGTGTTACATAGTGTGCAATGATCTCCTTTTGTGCTCCACTTAGTTCTCATGGGGTAACTAATTTTCTTTCATATTCCTTTTTTAGAGCTAAAATCCATGGCTTGATATCTTCATGCATATGGATGTTGATGGCTTACATCATATCCCAAGGATTATGTGTAGTAGGCACTTTATATAATTTAGGTCCATAAATGAACCACTTTGGAATAGGTGGTCCATAAATTAGGCTCTCTTCACTAAATAAATTGACTTCACTCAAAGGATGAGTGAAAGTCACTTTGGATTTCTTGGTCTTTATTAGAATAATGGCTATCTCAACCTTTCTTTTGGGGGTATCCATAGAAACTAAGTTCAATACTACCTTCCCATTTTCTTCCTTAGTCTCTTCTATTTAAGATTCTTCATCATCTGATTCATAATCTAGTGATAACATTTTGAGTGCATCCTTAGGGTCTAATTTTATCATTTATACCTCCTCCTAAGGTAATTCTTGTTCTTATGCATGGGTTGAAGATTATGTAATCTCATCAAGACTTCTTTCCTCTAGTCTTAGCTCAATATGTGTCTCAAGTTTGTGCTTTATTGATGGTTGACCTGATGGAGGTCTAACAAGTGCACTTCTCAACAAATGGTTCTGCCTAGGCCCAAATTGCCACTTATCATCTCCTTCTGGCTCCTTTCTAGTCTAGGCTCAAGTCTAAGGTTATGCTCCTTCAACCTTCTTATGACCACATAGTAACTAGATGACTTTGTATAAATGGGATTATAAGCACCAATTTGATGATAATAGGGCACACTAACAATATTTTTGACCCTTAAATGTTCTTTGGCCCTCCCATAAGGGTCCCACTATTTTAGTTCATCTATTTTCAAGCTAAATAAAGTCTTATGTTTGCAAGCTACCTCATTGTTGTCCAATTTTTTGAAAATGGTCTTCCCAATTATTATAAGGAAGTTTTGGGGGAGGCCTTTTCTCATGGTATTACAAATACTATCTATACCATGGAATAACTGATAAGCCACCTCTTATTCTACTAGTATGTCTAACATATAGATGGGTAGCCTGAGGGGAGTGCATTGGGTCCCTTTAATTCTAATAACTATACAATCTAGGTATAACTAGATATCACCCATAGCTTGATCATATTTTTTGATGAGTGGGGTAACTCTTTCCATGGGATAACCAGTGATGGATTCACTAAGGGATGGATAGACACAATCACATATGAATTGAATGTGATCCCTATACTTGAATATATGGAGCTTGGAATAGTATTTTGAAACTATTCATGTTATAATAGGTGACCACTCCCTTTGATTTGGGATCTTGGTAGTGGTATAAAGAGCATCCAAAAGGTAAGGGATAATGTAAAAATGAGTTTTATTCTTGTTCATGATTACAAATATTTTCCTACATAATGATATGCTTATTATCTCACTTAGAGGAGGGGTGATCTACTTTTCAATCATGAAGTAGATAATTGGTACCTAGATAGGATCAATATAGGTTGTGGTGGCATTTACACATAGTTTTTTTAGCATTATCATAATCATCTTATTCCTAGGTTTGAATTAGATAATGGGGATTTTTTTGCTAAAGTCTATAAAGACTTGGTTTTTAGAGTATAGCCACATGGTCAAGATGTCATTCAAATCATGGTCCTTGGCCCCATAATCTATTGAGGTAAGGTATATCTATGGTTTGAATAGCTCATAGTAATTCTCAAATGGTACAAAAAATATATATGCCACATTTATATGAGCGTTTTCTTTAATTATCCATCCTTTATCTACTTTACCATCCTTAAAAATTGAAGTGAGGATTTTGATACAAAAGATTACCTTGGGTTTAGCTATCACATAGTGTAGGCAAATCAATTGAATGGAAACTATATCATAATATAGTCTCCTAGTAGACATGTTCTTCTCCTCCTCTCTAGTAATGGTGGGCTGGGTTTCAATGGTATAAAATAGCTTTGACCAATTATTATCTCCTATATTCAAAGAAGTGGGGTCAAATTTAGTGTCTTTAAAATCCCTTCTTTTTGCATCTGACGTCAAATACAATTCCATGTCCTCCTTTAAGTCACCCCTATAAGTTGCCATGGCTACAATTTTGATCAAATTACTCACTAATGGTCTATAATTCAACTTTAGATTGAATTATCCATGCATAGATTATAATTTGATTCCCCTTAGCTTGATTTTAATGGGCATATAGTCAAATTGGGGCTTTCATATGTGCTAAGGATTTTTTGGAGTTCAAGTAGGTTCATACAGAGCTTTAGTGGTGGTAATGGAGTTTGAATTAAGAGATTTGTGACTTAGATTTACATTTAGATATCATATTTATACCCATGTCTTCCTTTTTCTATCCATGAGATCTCTTAATCTAACTTGGTGCTTATGTGGCTCTATCATGTCATATAACTCACTAATGTTTAAAAAGTGACAATTTAACATTTAAGACACATGTCAACATCTCATTGGGTCTAACTTGTTGAAAAGTCTACCTCGCCTCACATCATTGATTTAGATCTAAAAGGTTGAATGTTATTGGTTAATTTTTAGGCTTGGTACCTAAGATTATGCCATGTGCCACTTTTGTGGGCCTTCTTTGTGCTTCTAGATGTCATTTTACCTAAAGCTAGTGTATTTACACCATGTCGTAGCTTATCATTCATCCTTTGTATCTTTAAAAATTTATCTTTTAATACACACCATTAGATCATGGTTATATAGATCAACATGCAACATTGATCTAGATCATATGGGTTCTATCCTTTGCTCTATGAGCTATTTATTTTATATCTCAATCTCTATGATGGTGACACTTATGGCCTTCTAGCTCTTTTTGGGGATTCATTTAATTTTTGACTAAATGCTCATTATTGATCAGTGTACGTATGGCCATGCATCATTGATCTTTGGGATAATGCTCAATTTTTAAATATTCATTACGAACATGACATTTGTCATCTCCAAACTTGATTTTAGGGCTTATTGACATTTTTACCTTGCTACATACCATTAGATATGCTTTGAGTGGATCAATGTGTACCATTTGATATTGATCCATAGAGTCAGATGTGATTGGTTATTTTTTTTACTTGCAGGATATTTGACTTATTGATGCCTCACTCACTATAATATCATCCTTGCTCACTTGAATGTGCATCATCGATCTAGGATTTTGACTTTTGACATTGTATGGGTCTCTATGAACCATATATCTTTTTTTGAGCCTTGAGATCTCACCACTTGTCATCCTCTTGTTGGTTCCTTCTATCCCTATGTAAAAATAAAATAAGTAAGGTTTGGGGAACGTATAAGACTTAGGATAAAATATTTAACATAAGGTTTTGGTTTCATTAGTAAATGTGATTAAGAATCTTAGGGAGAGATTTTAGACCAAGTTTAAAATATGATAAGAACCTTGCATTTAATTAGCCCCTGTAGATAATAAAATAAATAAGGTGGTTTTGGATCATTAAAAATTAGCATTAAACTTTTAAACGAAGGCCTTATTCATGTTAATAAACACAAACAATATCTTAAGATAAAATATAATCTAAGTTTTAGAAAAATATAAAGTGTTCCCATATAATTTTTAAATAAAGTAATCCCACATAAATTTGAATTCAAATTTAAAAGGCTTAGGCTAAAATAACTAGATTAAGGGTTTCCCAATGTTCAAACATGAATTCAATTAAATTATTAACAACCAATGATTAATCAAAGGGTCAATTCATCATTAGAAGTATAAAACCCTAAACATTGTCCACATAATTGAGTCTTCATTAAACCTATAACTTGGAAACATATGAAGCAACCACTATTAAAATTAAGTAAAATAAGATAAGAATCAAATGAAGATATGTTAGTTAAGCTAAAAGAGAACTAGATGTGAATGGTCTTCAAATGAATAAATCTAATCAAGTGGTGTTTTTAAATTCAAAGCACAAATTTGAAAAAAATTCAAATAAGGGTCCCTATTTTTATAAATGGGTGTATGTTGACCCCAAAAAATTGTGACTTCTATGGGGAAACATAGCAATATGTTAGAGTTTAAAGACTATAGTTTAGACTGATAACTAGGCTACTTATTCCACATGATTAGGTACCATTATTAAGATCAATCCATAATTAATACAAGTCTTACACATTTATAATTAGGGTCAAACATAAAAAACATATCCATGTTGTGTGTGTGCTTTGATTCTACTTATTGATTGCCATAGGATTTGGAGAACAACTTCCAAATTCATGACCTTGACCATTAACATTGATTTATATCATATTTAGATGTTCATTAAGAATCATGTTTTAGCTTAGGGAAGGCTTGGGCATTTCTCTACTACCAGCCATGCATCCATATCTTTGATAGAGATACTTTTGGCTCTATTCAAGGCCTTGTTCCATTTCTAGTCAGGCATCTATAGCCCCAATGGAGATTACCAAAATCAACTTTGCTCAAAAAGTTTTTGAATTTTGTAGTAAAGCTCTTATTTTTGTATTTTTTAGATATGTTTTGCTTTATAAAAAAGGTTAGGAGTTATATTTTCTAGGTTTTGGGATTTGGTCAAATGTATTATCTTTAGACACTCATGCTTAGTTGTAAACTTAGTCCTAGTCAATTAACGGTTTTTAAGTGCAAACATGACTTTATCTTAATAGTTCATACTTTCATCCTACATAAGTAATACTTATCTAAATCATACTTAGATAAATAATAATGTTTAATATTTTAGGAATAACCAATCTATATACCAGGCCTTACCACTTTCTCTAAATCATAACATCGAGCTCATATTTCTAGATCTATGATCAACCATTTGGAGAAGTCATACCTACATTCTTGATTTATGGAGTTACTTTTGAGAAATTCCATGTATTGGAGCTTGAGGACTATCTTAAAAATATTGTTTTAAAGTAGGAAACAAAATAAAAGAAAAGAAAAGAAAAAACATAACAATAAAAACAATATCAACAAGCAATAAAATATTTACATGCACTATGTACAAACAAGGAATAGAAAAAAAACTTAACCTAAGCCTAACTACACTAATCATGATTAGTCTTACAGATTAATCCATGTATACTTATGGTATATCAGCAAAGAAGTAGTGCTTGATCTATTTCTTATTTATTGGCAATGTAAACTCTACTCCTTACAAGTCTTTGAGCTTAAAAGTGTTGTCTCCTAGTATCTTAGCAATCTGACATGGACCAATCCATAAAGGTGTGAAATTTACATGCTTTCACTTATTTTTAGATGATTTATACCAAAAAAGAACCAAATCTCCTTTTTTTAACACCTTATTTTTATAATGTTTATCAAACCATATTTTCATTGTGGTGTGATGCTTACTGAAACTGGCAAAAGATTCCTCTCTTACATCACTCATTTGAATAATGCCAAGTAACCTTTAGCATACAAACTCTTGATAATCCTCTTCCCTATACTCTTGCATAAAATTGTAAGTTGGAAGCTTGAGTTTGATGTGGAATACAAGTTCTTGACCATATACAAGTAGAAATGGTGATGCCTTTAGATATTTCTTGACTCTTGTTCTATCAGCCCAAAGGGCATACTTGAGTAACTTGTGTCAAGTTCTTGGTTTTTCAGTAGTAGACTTTCTGATAGCCTTCATATTTTTTTATGGTTAAATCATAACATCCATTGCCTTGAGGGTAATGGTTTAATGAAAACTTGAGAACAATGTTGTTTTCATATGCCCACTCAGTCATCTTAATGGGTATAAAAGCAAATCCATTATCATAAAATAGAGGCACTAGTGTTCCAAATCTAATACATATGTTCTTATCTAATAACTTTATCATATCTTCTATCCTATATTATTTAGTTTCCATAGATCCTATCCATCTAGTGTAGTGATTAGTAATAATGAGCACATACTTATATCCTTCAAAATAATTAGGTTTGATGACCCTTATAAAATCTAATCCTCATTGAGCAAAGGGTTTATCAATCATTACTAGTTTCAATGGCATGGTTACTTTAGGCTTTTTGGTAATGAATATTTGGTACTGATGACACTCTCTCACATGATTATGAGCATCTTTGAAGATAGTAGGCTAATAATAACTATCACTAAGGATATTATGTGTTATTATCCTTCTTGATGGGTGTCCACTTCCTGGCTTGTCATGGAAAGTATTTAGGATCTTAGTAGCTTCTTTTTTGGAAACACATCTTAGGTATATCCCTTCATAATTATTCCTAAAAATTACTCCATCTTTGATTAGGAAATAATAATCCTTGAGCATTTAATCTCTCCTTTGTTCCCTAGTCAATCCTATAGGATAAGTGGCATTGATTAATAAATGAATAATAGATTCATATTAATCACTGGGCTTAAAACTTTGTTATTCTACCTACATGATACTTAGCTTGGGATTAACATTAGCAATCAATTGAATTAACCCTTAGAAGCTTACCAATTTAGTATTCTTAATTTCCATATCATATTCTTGAAGTAAAAACATCCATTTACCTCTTATTACCCCAAGTTCACATTAAATAAGCATGAGCTTAGTGCAATGGTCTGGTAGTATTGCATGTATCTTATTTCTAAGGATATAATGCCTAAATTTATTTAATACTTTGACATAAGCACATTCTTTCTTTTCAATTAGGGAATAGTTTAACTCAACATTTTTAAAATTAGTACTTATGAAAGCAATAAGATGATCACATCTATCTATCTTTTGAGTTATGATAGCTGCAACTATATGGTCAAAAGCAAAACAATAAATATAGAAGTATTTTTAAAAATTATGACTTATTAATACTAGTTCCTTTATTATTGCTTATTTTATATCCTTGAAGGCCTTTCTAGTTTCTTCATTCCATGTGATCTTGGATTTTTTCTTCAACATGCCATTCAATGGTTTAACAATTTCTACAAAACTAGAAATAAACTTTCTCACTAATTTTATCTTCCCAAAGAAAGATTTCAATTATTTTCTAATATCAGGGGGTTCTCTTTTAGATATGGCATCTAATCTATCAGGGTCTATGTAAATCCCCTCTTTAGTTATAACATGTCCTAACAATTTTCCCTTAGTGACATAAAAATACTTTTCTTGCGATTGAGAAAAATTCCATACCTTCTACACCTTTCAAATACCTATTGTAAGTGCATAATGTGGTCCTATCTATTTTTAGAAAAAAAATAGGTAATCCATATAAATTATAATGCTCTTACCAATCAACCCCTATAAAGCATGGTCTATGGCCCTATGAAAAGTTATGCCTACATTTATCAGTCCAAAAGGCATCTTTTTATAGGAAAAAGTACCCCACTTAGTTATGAATTTAGTCTTTAATCTATCTTCCTTCTTCACAAGCACTTGGTTATATCCTAAAAAACCATCAATAAAATACATCATTGTGAAACCACTAACAATTTGAATAACTTGATCAAGGGAAGACAACAGATAGTTATCCTTTTTAGATGATCTATTCAAATTTATAAAGTCCACACACTATGATTTCCCCATTTTTATTCCTGACTGGTACTAAGTTAGCTACCCAAGTGGAGTGTCTAATTGGAAACACTATCTTGTCATCTAGAAAATTCTTGACCTCTTTGTATATCAAAGTTTCTAGGACAAGGTTGCAGGTCTTTATTTTTGCCTAAAAGACTTGCAGGATTCATTTAGTGGAATGGTATGAGTTATGAATCTAGGATAAAATATTTTTAAGTCCTCATATGACCATTATATAACATATTTATATTGGGATAACAAATCATTAGATTTCCTCAACTCTTCACTAGTGCATGTTGTACCAATGTTGACTAGTTACGATTGACCTTATGTTCTTAGGTCAATTGTATTGTAATATTTCCTATTCACTTTGGGAAACTAATAATATTAGCTAGTTTATTCATATCAAATAATATTTATAGGTAAATCATGACCTTGGGAATTTTATTGTCACTTAATTTCATGATTTTATCATCAATGTTGTCTTTATCAAGAGCATTTTCATTGGCTTCATCAATGATGTGAGCCTCAAACACTCTTAAACTATTCATAAAGTCTAAAATTTGGTCATAATCATTTAATACCTAAAAATGGTTAATATTACTAGGGACTAAGGGACATGGGATTAACTCAACACTAACATTTCAAAGTTTAGAGTCCTGATTGGGCATAAGATTAGTTGTAGTTGAGGCTAGCTCATCTACAAGCTTGTTCTCTTATCTAGAAATGGATACAATGTTGAAAGTATCAAAATATTCAATCAAGTCCCAAAATCTAAACTTATATTTATTAATATGTGAAAGTTTACACTGATACTTACTTCTCACTTGATTAAATACTAGCTCTAATTCACCATATACTAGTAGTTGTTTGACTTTATGTTTGATGGAAAATTACAATCCTAAGATCAGAGCCTCATACTATGCAAGATTGCTAGTGTATGAATATTAAAGCCTATTTGAAGTATTAAATTATTTTCCTAGGGGGTTAATTGAAACAATCCCTACATCATAACTAGAATTACATCTTGCACCATCAAAGTATAACTTCCATATTCTAGGCATAGCATGAAAATATTTTGAGTCACATACTTTAGATGTGTCAAGAGCATAAAATCCCAACTTAGAGCTAACCATGTTTACCCTTTAATTTATAGAATTTCATTTAGTAATAATATACTTCATCTTGGGCTCTTTTTAAATTTTTATTTGGTTTGGAACTCCCTCCCATGGCAGCCACATATGGGATTAATCATTGGACATGTAACCATTTAAGGACTTTGTCTAATCTCTATTGAGTAGAATCCCATAAGTAACAAGTATATCAACCACTTGAATATCAATAAACTATTAGATCCTTGGTTTAGATACAAGCTACATGTGAACATTCAATAATTCTCTAATTAATTTCACCCTAGATTTATCTAAGTAAAAACCCTATCATATTTTATTGAAGTCAAAGCAAGTTGTTCACAAATACCTTTAGGCATGATGTTCATAGATTCACCATAATCTAATGAATAATTATTAAAATTATTACCAAATATTATTATTTTCAACAAAAAATGTGGGATATCTACCTTGTTCTTGTATATTATAACATTAACATTTATAGTCTTTGATGAATTACCAAGATTATTAGATAGAGATTCTAGCAATAAATCTCTTTGATCAGTAATTTGAGTTAGTTAATGCAATGTGATGTTAGCCTTGATATTTTTCATGTCCTCAACAATATTGTATCCACATCTAGTAGAATTAGTACATGAATCAACATTAGGCTTAGAGGTCCTTCCCTTTGGAGGCTCAAGATTATTATCAGTTGTAGGATTAAGAGGAGTGTCAAAATTATTTTGGGGAGTAGATGTGGTTAATGGTTGATTTTACTCCCTATTCCTTAGAAGATGGGTGTTATTTAAATAATTTTGAAAGGCATTCACCTCTTCAAGAGTATCCTTAGGCTCATTCTCTTCTTGGAATGGGAAGTTAAAGGTCTCCACCATCAGGGTCGTATCTAAAGACTTGGATGACATTGAATGTCCAAATGTACAAAAAAAATTATATCTATTAGGTACACCTTTATATGTATTCAATTCATCCTAAAAAAATTCAAAAGTATTATAGAATTTAATGTAGTCCAAATCATCATGCTTTGAGGTATTATGAACCCTATAATATTTATTTAGAGCAACATTGTAAATGTTAATTTTAGGGTTGTTCTTTCATGATCATGACACATTATTGTTATTATTTCTAGTCTTATCATTGTGAAGCTGGTTGTTAGGTTTATTAAACCTTTGATAAGCATAGTTCCTATTAGAGTTTTCCCTACTATTGCCTACTTGTTTTTGCAATTGAATAAAGTCAATACTTAGCTTTTGAACCATCTTGATATTGGACTCATTCTCATTCTTTGGTGCCTTTGAGTTATGAACTTGATTATCACTATTAGTTTTGGGCACTAAGTCTCTTTATTCTTGGGGATGAAATCCCTTTGTACTATTGCTTAAGAATCCTAGGTTTTGGCTAGGATGAGCATGGCTTAAGTTTAATTGGTTCAAGACTAATGTTTAATTTTGGGTAGGCATATTATGATTGGAATTAGGAATGGGATTCAGTGCAGATAAATTGCCATTTGGGATGGCATATGCAAGATAAACTTGAGGATAAATTTTATCATTGATTATTATAGCTTTAACATAGGTTAAGACTAGTGTGTTTATGACTCCAATAGAC
This sequence comes from Torreya grandis, assembly GCA_037957365.1. NCBI lineage: Eukaryota > Viridiplantae > Streptophyta > Pinopsida > Cupressales > Taxaceae > Torreya > Torreya grandis. The sequence continues at coordinate 458,614 of JARHVA010005926.1, forward strand.
CTTTTAAGAAACATATAAGTCATGGGGTCCAAATCATCCTTTTAGATTTATAAAACTAAAGCCTTATTAGGTCTATAAGGAGTTATGGTTCTACTAAACATCTTATATAATCTAGAATTAAAGGATCTAATGGTTTCACTATAATCTCTTTTAACAGTGGTGAATTATTGATACAGAATGCAAGGACTAATGATTTTTCCAAATTAATCAATAAAGATCCTATTAAAATCATTCCAACTAGTAATATAGTTCTCTAAAAGGTTGAGAAACCACTCATACATAACATATTTGAAAGTAAATTGAAAAAATCTACATGTTACATCTTCATGAACTACATTCAATAGTCTTAAAATAGCTTGAAAATGTTTAATATGTTCTTCAGCTATGACAATACCATTAGGACTAAAATATGGCAAATATTTCTTAGGGTTTTGGGGTAGGTCATGTACGTAACCAAGCATGTTGATGGAGATCCACCCAAACCAAGACATACCTTGATAAATTTTGAATACAAGAGCACTTTGAATAGGTGAAGTAGGCTAAGATTTAGAAACCCTTCACTTACCTTTTTCTTCTCTTGATTTCCTATGATCTTCTAATGAAAGGTGAGGTGACCTTGATTTTGACCTTGACCTAGTCCTGATCCTTGGCAGTTGTAGCTTGTAAACCTTGCGTCCTATTCAAAATATGACTTAAAAACCTTATCTTTGGAAATATGAATGATCATTAACTCAATTATTACAAATAATAGTCCAATTTTTACCTATGAGTAGATATGCACATTTAAGATTCCTAAGTTAAGTAATATTTGCACAAATATATGTAAATATCTTTAAATAACAACTATCTTTGACTAAATAAGCTCAAATATATATTTAAAGTTGAGAATATTAATAATATTTACACATATAATTCTAAATAAACCTAAATTTGTAAATAATCAATTAATCTTTCATGAATTTTTTTGTCACTAAGTCCAAATGAGGAAGATTCACCAAACTTAAGCTACCTTTACAATAATTTGACATGAACCATCAAAGAATGACAATATTTAGCTAAATGAGCCTAAATATTGGTATCAAACCAAAAACATCAATGATATTTACAAAATTATGCTAAAATAAACATAAATATGCAAAGAATTCATTGATCTTTGAATATAATTCACTAAAATAGCAAAGATATCACAACTTTACAAAGATTCAAATAAGGCCCTCCTTCTATCACCAATAGAACACATTCCCTATTGATGCATGTATGTGTATCATAGGTGGTTCTGAGTGTTTATGAAAAACTAATCATTTATAAATTTAGAGAATCCAATGCATGAGTTATAGGTTATGATAATCTTGATATCTTTGGTGGAATAACAGTAGAATAAGGGAACTATTTCACAATATTTATCAAGTTTGGTTGTTGGGAGTAACCATGGCTGATAGTTAATCTTTATGAAAATGAAAGCAATATTGACTAATTAAATTGAATTATACTCAAATAAATAAATCTAAATCTAGGCTAAGATGGATATTCAAAATGAAGCTAATCTAGAGTGAATGGATCAAATAAAAATAAAAGGAAGGGTAGGGCAGAGAAGGAACATGTTGAAATTGTTGATCTTTAACATAAATATTATGATAAAGTTCAAATATCATCTAAATATGCATTTAAAACCAATGCATAGCATGAAATAGCATAAGATCAAATATTACTACACATAAAAAAAGCATATAAGGAAATAAAACAATGCAAATAATAACTTGATTTACTTTGAATATTTACTCTTGGAAGTAAATAGCATAAGCACAGCCACAAGAAGATCATAGAAAATAAAATAATCCTAAGAACTTTTAATTAACCTAGTATTAACACAAGTTAACAACTATACATTTTGAAAGTGTATACTAGGAATCAATAAAAACCACTCAAATCTAAATTAAAAATCAGATAATTGAGAGAGAAGTCATGATATAATTTGCACAAACAAATGAGACAAAATTTTTAGAATTCCCTTTTTGCATTAAATTTCTCCAAAATCATCACAAGTGTTCTTTTTTCAAACTCCCTCTTTTTAAAATGGACAATACCTCTATATATATACAATACATGAGGTATGTCAGTCAGTCATGTCAAATTACAATAGTACAAATGTCAGGGATAGTTGTGCCTGATACATCTTTCTAGAATACTCTCAACACTTCTTAATGGACTCACCTATAGGCAATGAGCTTTATAAGTCACACATGCCTTTATAAAATAATATTCTCTTTTCAAAATATTATACAAGTTAAGCTATAAAAAGAATATTCATAAATCAACTAGCCTAGCTTTGAGATCCCTTTGATGTTAAAGTACCATATTATTATTGTTACAAGATCTTCATTGCCTTGGCATGTTGCTCATCTATTAATTTAAACTTTACAACAAGCTCCATGAAGAGTCTATCCTCTTGATCTTCTAGGTCTCTGAAGTATTTGTCATCATTTCCCATGGCTTCCTTAATGATCCTTAAATTTCCAATCCTTTCTTTAGCATTTAGGATCATGTCCAAGATCCTTGTGTTTTTAGGCCTAGTCCTTCCTTATCTCTAGTTTCTCACTTCTTGCATAACTTGATCATCTTTCAACTTGAGTTCTTCAAAAATGATTAGACCCATGTAGATTAGCGAAGTCATGTCAATGATCACGTTCCCAATTATATACTCCATTCTTCTTATTAGATACTTTCTATCTTCATGAAGGTCCTCTAGGTTATTGGACCATTTGATTAGACCCTTGATCTTGTCTACCAAAATTTACATGGCCATATTTAGGTGAGCCAAGCTAATTGTTTCAAATCTAGGAATTTGATCCTCTATCAGAATAATGATGAAATCCTTTATTTTTTTGCTTGATTTCTACCATTGGTAGACTAGATTCATAGCCACATTACTCTATTGGCTCACCACACTCTATCTTGATTTCATTGCTTTCAAATAGTTGAACATATCAAACAAACATTCTTCAAACACCTTTAACATAGCTTATGGGATTGACAAGATAACCTACTTTTCCAAAAATCTCCTATTGTTGCATGCCTTTGAGGGTAGACTATAATTGTGTTAATTGGGCTTAGGCTAATTCAACCACATTATCATTAAATATGGGATTCTCACTTGGATTTTGTCTTACCACTAGATTCAAATTGGTTAGATGTTCTAATTTCTAGAAAGTGATATCCTCTCCACCAACTATGACCTTCTTCTTTGTTACTCTCTACTATCTTTGGGTTAAATTTGACACTAACTAAAGATTGTGTTACCTATGGTGTAGGGATATCCATTTGAACTCTACTTGGTTCTCTTAGGGTAGACAATCTTCATTAATCTTCCTTTTGCATAGCCAAAATCTATGGATTGATCTCTTCATTCATGAGGATGATGTGCAGTAAGAACTTTATATAATTTAGGTCCATAAATGAATCATTCTAGAATAGGTGGTCCATAAAATAGGTTATCTTCACTAAATAAATTTAATTCACTCAAAGGATGAGTGAAATTCACTTTGGTTTTCTTGGACTTTACTATAATAATGGCAAGCTCAATGTTTCTCTTGGGGGTATCCATAAGAACTAAGTCTAATATTACCTTCCAATTTTCTTCTTTAGCCTCTTTAATTTGATATTCTTCATCATCTGATTCATAATCCAGTGATAAAATTTTGAGTGCATCCTATATAGTCTCATTAGGTTCTAATTTTATCATGTGTACCTCCTCCTGAGATAATTCTTGCTCTTCTACTTGGGTTGAAGATGGTGTAATCTCATCAAGCATTATTTCCTCTAGTGTCAAATTAATATGTGTCTCAATTTTATGCTCTATTGATGGTTGAGTTGATAGATGTATATTAGGTGCACTACTCAAAAAATATTACTACCTAGGCCTAAGTTACAACCTAACACCTCCTTTTTGATTCCTTTCTAGTTTGGGCTAAGGTCTAAGGTTATGCTCCTTCAACCTTATTATGACCTTAGATTAGCTAAATGAATTTGTATAAATGAGATCATAAGCACCAAGATGATGATCATAGGGCACACTTAGAATATTTTTGACCCTTAAATATTGCTTGACCCTCCCATAAGGGTCCCACTATTTTATTTCATTTATTTTCAATTTGAAAGAAGTCTTGTGTTTGGAGGCTACTTCAATGTTGTACCATTGCTTGAAAATGGTCCTCCCTATTATTATGGGGAATTTGTAAAATAGGCCTTTTCTCTTGGTGTTACAAAGACCATCTATACCATGGAATAATTGATAAGCCACCTCTTATTTTTATAGTCTATGTATCACATGGATGGGTAGCCTGAGGGGAGTGCATTGGGTCCATTCAATTTTAATAACTGTATAATCTAGGTATAACCAATATCACCCATAGCCTAAACATATTTCTTGATGAGTGGGTTGACTCTTTACATGGGATGAGTAGTGATGGATTCACTAAGGGTTGGATAGACATAATCACCAATGAATTGAATGTGATCTATATACTTGAATATATAGAGCTTGGAATAGTATTGTGAAACTATTTGTGTTCCACTTGGTGACCATTCCCTTTGATTTAGGATCTTTGTAGTGGCACAAAGATAATCTAAGAGGTAAGACATCATGTAAAAATGAGTTTTATTATTATTCATGATTGAAAATATTTACCTCTATAATGATATACTTATTATCTCACACAAAGGAGGTTTGACCTTCTTATTAATCAATAAATAGATAATTGGTACCTAGATAGGATCAACATAAGTTATGTTGGCATTTCCACATGGTTTGTTTAGAATTTTAATAATCATCCTAATCCCAAATTTGAATTAGTTAATTTGGATGTTTTTTTTTGAAGAATGAGAAGACTCAATTTCTAGAGTATATCCAATTGGCTAGGTTGTTCTTAAAATCATGTTCCTTGTTCCAAGAATTGATTGAGGCAAGGTCTATCTGTGGTTTGGGTAGCTTATAGTAATTCTCAAAGGATATAACAGAGATATATGCCACATTTATAAGAGTGTGTTCATTAATTATCCAACCTTTATATAGTTTAACATCATTTAAAATTAGAGTAAGGATATTGATATAATGTAATACCTTGGGTTTATCTACTGCATAGTGTAGGTTGATCATTTGAATGGAAACTATGTCATAATATAGTCTCCTGGTAAACACATTTTTCTCCTCTTTGGTGATGGTGGGTTGGTTTTCAATGGTTGAGAATAGATTCAACCAATTATTATCTCCTATATTCAAATTAGTGGGGTTAAAATTAGTGTCTTTAAAAACCCTTACTTCTATGTTTGAGGCCACATATAGTTCCATGTCCTCCTTGGAGACATCCCTTCGAGCTACTATGGATGAAATTTTGTCAAATTGTTCACCAATAGTCTATAATTCAACTCTATATTAAATTATCCATGCACAAATGATAATTTGATTCCCCTTAAATTAATTGCAATGAACATAGTCAAATTAGGGATTTTGTATGTGCTAAGGTTTTTTTGGGAGTTTAAGTAGGTTTTCACAAAGTTTCAATGGTGGTAGTGGATTTTGAATTGAGATCTTCATGACTTAGATTTGCATTTTTATCTCATATTTATACCTTTTCCTTTTTGTTTTCATGAGATCTCTTAATCTGACTTGGTACTTATGTGGATCCACCATGTCACACATCTCATTAATGTTTTAAAAGTGACCATTTGTTTTTTAAGACACATAACATCTCATTGGGTCTTGACTTATTGAAAAGTCTACTTTGCCTTGCACCATTGATTTGGATCTTAGATGTCAAACACTATTTCTTTTGTGCTTGGTACATGATATTATGCCATATGTTGCATTTATGGGCCTTTTTTATACTTCTATCTATCATTTCCCTTAGGCCAATGTATTTTCACCATGTGGAAGCTTCTCATTCATCCTTAGTCTCTTTAAAAATTAATCTTTTAATATGCACTATTGGATCATGGTTGCATGGATCAATGTGCATCATTGATCTAGATCCTTTGGGTTTTGTCCTTTGCTCTATGAGTCATTTATTTTTTGTCTCAATCTCCTGATGGTAACACTTGTCACCTTCTCACTCTTCCTAGGGATTTGTTGAAGTTTTGATTGAATGCTCACCACTAATTAAAATGCATACATCTAGTTATATAACATTAATATTTGGGATAATGCTCAAGTTTTAACTATCCATTATGGGCATGGCACTTGTCATCTATGTTCTTTCTCATAGGTCTTGTTGACATTTTGACCTTGTTATGTGCCATTAGATTTACTTTTAATGGATCAACATGTACCATTTAATCTTGATCCATGGAATTGGACATGATCAATTACTTTGTTTACTTGAAGGATCATTGAATTATTGATGCCTCACTTACATTCAAATCATCCTTGCTCACTTCAACATGCACCATCAATCTGGGTGCTTGATTATTGACTTTGTATGGGTCTCCATAAACCATAGATCTTTTGTTTGAGCCCTGAGATCTTACCACTTGTCATCCTTTTGTTGGTTCCTTCTATCCCTATATAAAAATTAAAATAACTAAGGTTTGGGAAATGTATAGGACTTAGGATAAAATATTTAACCTAAGGTTTTAGTCACATTATTAAATATGATTAAGAACCTTAGGGTGAGATTTTAGATTGAGTGTTAATTATAATAAAAAGAACCTTAAATTTAATTATCCTATATGAATAATAAAATAATTAAGGGGGTTTTGGGTCATACATAACTTAACATTAAACTTTTATAATAAGATCTTATTCATGTTAATAAACACAAAAAATATCTTAGGATAAAATATATGCTAAGTTTTAAACAAATATAAAGTGTTCCCATGTAATTTTCAAATAAAGTGACCCCACATAAATTTGAATTCAAATTTAAAAGGATTAAGATAAAAGAATTAGATTAAGGGTTTTTAGATGTTCAAACATGAATTAAATTGAATTATTAATCAAAGGGTCAATTCATCATTAGAATTATGAAACCCTAAACATTGTCCACACACTTGAGCCTTCATTAAACTTGTAACCTAGAAAAATTTGAAGAAACCATTATAAAAATTAAGAAAAATAAGATAAGAATCAAATGAAGACATGCCATTTAAGCTAAAATAAAACTAGGTGTGAATGGTATTCAAATTAAAAACTTTGATCAAGTGGCATTTTTCAATTCAAATCACAAATTTCCAAAATTTTCAAACAAGGGTCTATATTTTTAGAAATGGGGGTATGTTGACCTCAAAAAATAGCCTATCCTATCACATGGGAAAGAGTTATTCAGTAATGTCTAGATTTAATCCATTAATTATCACTATTATATCCTCCCATGCCTTTTTAAAGAAGACTAAAAAATGCCTATAAAAACCTTCAATTTTTTCCATAAAACCTACAAATCTAACAACTTGTAGAGCTACCAAAAATATTTTATTTTTAATAACTTCCATCTATAATTTTGGTTCAATTATATTCATCAATCCTATCTTGTTTCCCTCACATCCACTTCACCAATCCCTACTATTGAATTTTACCCAAATGATCCAGGCAAGACTATATTTGGATGATGTATTTTGGCAATTTATGAGTTGTTTTGGATCATCTAAATATTCTCCTTTGAATCCATAAAATTTACATAAAAATAAATGAGTCCTTAACTCACCTTAAATCTATGAAGGACTCCTCTAGGAATTGAATGATTCACCCATAAGCATAGGATTAAAGACATTATTATTTCCTTCATTTTTAACCTTAAGCAAAAACTCCCTAGGGAGATCCTCATGACCTATCCAATTTTTATAACCCACATTATTAAATCCCTTATTGATGAACAAATTAGCTATACCATTACCTTATTTATAGGTATGTATAATACTCACCTACTAAAAATATCTCAATATGACTATAACTTCATCTATAACATGCTTGATAGACTAGCTAATGGGATTTTTACCATAAAAATAATTCATAGTGTTTAAGGAGCCTCCTTCCACACATAAATTTTGAAAATTTAATTAATTAACTAATAATATCCCCCATAGTTCTCCCAGGGCATCTACCTAATGATTTGACCTCACTTGCATAGGCAACAATCAAAATACCCTTATGATCTTTGATAATTTCACCTCTCCCCAGTGGTCCCATGTTTCCTTTCAAATCTCCATAAAAATTAAGATTCAACAATCCCTCGAGAGAGGTTTTCACTTTGTTATTTTAATAATTTCATCCTTAATATTAGGTTTCCTTAACTCAGAGGAATCTATTTTCCAATTAAGAGCTAGGATTTGTTTAAAATGTAGAAGATTTTTACCTTTTTTAATGTGAACATGCCTATAATTTTATTTAATGAGGTTAAAATTTTGTGTAGTGATTTTTACTTATCTTCATATTATTCACTAATATTTAATAATGTTTCTTCAAATACCTTTCCATATTCAATCCTCTCAAACATATACATAGTCTATGTATAAATTTTTATTAGTAAGTAGAGTTTTAAAATTCCTATTCTTTCTTATCTTTCCTTCACTCCACCTCTATCTAATGAAAAAATATACACTCCTACTAATATTTTACAACTCTCTCCTCTAGCTCACATGTAAATCCTTTTTTTATTACATGATTACATTAGAAAACAACTTCCTTTTCATGCCACTCCACATAGGGTGGCAGTTACAATTCAAGATTCTTGGTTTACATTGATTTTCTAATACTTTCATGTTGAAATACAAATCATACACTTATATTACCTTCTAGGACCCATTAAAAACATTCATTAACCTTTGGATTTCACATAACACCTAAAAACACCTCACAAAGCCAATTCTAAATTCAAAAATTAAAAGTTTAGTTTTTGTGGGGAAACTCTAAAAGGACTAGAAACACATACTCTCAAAACTCATTAATGGATCAAAATAATATTAAGGGTCCTTATAAGAATTATAAAACCCATATCAAACTTAAAAATAACTACCATGAACACTCAAATATACTAAAAACATTTTTAATTTTTGATGCTCTGTATCATATAACCAATGAGATGATGTCATTAAGATGACAATTGAAAAATTTAAACTAGTAAAGTGATAGGTTAATGATGGGTGATATATTTATAATAGTAGATAGATTTGATATGATGATTGGATTTATGTCTAAACTTATATAATGATAGGTTTATAATAAGGGGATGACACAATATTCTGATAAAGTGACAGGTTGATAGGTGTCAAATGATAATAGGTGTCTAATTTGGTAGAGGGATGGGTTATTAACAAAGGGATGACTAGTTTTGAAAAAGCGATGAGTTTTTAACAAAGGAATTATGAGATACTTAAGTGGGTATAGTAATGGGATATTAAGGTCCTATACTAATGGTTTTTTAATAGTATTAGGATGGGTCTAGTTGAAATTTGTAACCTAGGGATGGTATTCCTACTTGGTTTATTTTTTATAAGAGACTAGATCAAAATTTTGGAAAAGTTTCCTTTGATTAATATAATCAAGGTGGAGTGTGATTGGATTAGGTTACTAATGGGTAATGTTGATGAGTTGGAATAATCTTAAGAAAGAGGATTTAATAGGAATATGGGAGAATATTAAGGAAAAAGTATAAATTAGATCAAGGATTTTAGGTGAACTTAAGTAAGATGTAATTTTAGGTAATATGGGGTTGAATGATAGGGTTTTGAGTAAGTGAAAATGGTAAGATTAGATACGATGATGGGATGATGGGATGATGATAAGGGATTATAAAAGAGTGATAATATAATAATATTTTTTGATAATATATTATATACCATAGGATATAGTGTTTGACTAATTTTGTCTTGTGTGTATGTTTAAGGTTTTTAAATAATATGGGTCTTAACAACACAAAAAAATAACATGTAAGCCACAAACCTAATTATAATGACTAACACATGAGTTTAGATTAATATCCAACCCACTAAATTAGTCATGATGAGATGTTCCTATATTAGTGTATCCCTACCCTCTCTCACCATCCATAACTGGTGAGAGATATCTGGGAATGTTATATTCCTTCCCTGTGATGCCTATTGTCATTGAGAGTTCTTAATCTAAGTTTTACTAGATCTCTGAGGGAGTCCATAATACACCTTTCGGTACATGGAGCCTAAGTCTATGTAGGTTATTTTTTGATGTATGAGAATTATATATTTACCTCCTCACATCATGGAATATTGTATGTGTATTTTTTATTAGCTTTATTATAACTAGCCTTGATATGTTTACTATATTAAAACATCAAGTGTAGTCTTGTGTATGGTGATTAAATCCAAGTCACAATCCCCCTAATACTATGGAAAGTGTGTGGGGATTAATTCCATGTCATATTTACCCCTAGAAAATAAAATTTTGGAAGTCTATTAATAGTTTTTAATCCCCAAGAATCACCCTATGGGTAAAAGGAGATATCATACACTGTCATAACCTTAGGTAACAAAAAGGAAGAAAAAATAATTATGCCAATTTAAACACACAAAATAATAAGTTAATTAACTCCAAAATTAAAATTTGATTAACAAAATATGTACAAATGTTTTAAATGGCCAATTTCATTGATATGTGTCCTAAAAACAGAGTGTTAGTAGTTTGAATTTGGCAACTTGGGGGCAACCTACAAAATAAGTGCTAGACCTATTACTAGTTTATTATAAGAATGATGCTACAAATTTGAAAGATGATGTTGTGCTTATGAAGACTAATTTTGTAACTGCTTAAATGTGAATTCATTAAAGAGACATAGTTATACATGAAATAGATTAATTATGAATTTGTGAACCTAATAAGCAATACCATGGTTAGTTTAAATGAAATCAGAGGTACATAAATGTGAGATTAAAATAAAAAATGAAATTTTATACCTAAATAATGTTATGAATACTATGTTTAATGTAACATTTATGATTATTAAGGTCATGGTTATGGATCCATGTTATTTAATGTATGAACATGCAACATAGAAGAATGATTTCAGAATTATGGGTAACAATGTGTGGCTTTCAACTACAATTTCATTGTTGTGAAATTATGAATTTGTAGTTATTAGTATAAATAAAAAATTATGAAAAAATATAACATAAGGATTTTAAATAAGATATTTATAATGTTTAACACTTCCTCAACACTTTCAGATGTGAGTTCTTAGTGGTAATATTACTCAAAAAGATACAAAAAAAATTAGTTTAAGCCATGAATACAAAACAAAATAATAAGATTTACATGTCATATATATATTTAGTGTTAGGTGTAGATAATAATATGAAAAACAAATCCTCTATTTCCTAAAAATTAAAATTAGTTGATCAAAATTTTGATAATTGTTTAGAAGTGATGGTAGGACAATGCCACATCTTGTTTTGACAATGCCGCGACTTTCAACTCTAATGTCATGGCCAAGCAATTACAAGTTTACGCATACAAAAGAAAAACATAAACAATGGCAATTTTAGATTAGTATAAATTATGTTACATTAATGTAAAATTATTCCATGATTTTATAGATGTGAGTTTGTTCCTATATAAAAAATCATAGATAGTTCAAAGCCATGGTTATAGTTAAATAAATTTTTGGCTGGTATAATAAATTGTAGTTTATGAGATGAAAATCAATTAAATTAAAACCAAATATCTAAGTAGTCCATATAATTCATGGTTAATGGTTAACCATTATGTTGTGGTAGTTAGTTACAAGGTCACATTTATAGAGAAAAAAATTGTGTTTCCTAGAGTGATGTCATGTTTTGTACCTAGAAGTGAAAATCATGAAAATTTGGGAACTTCAACCTCAAATTATTCCCCAACCCTATCCTATAAGCTCAATCACCCAGAAAAAAATCTCAAGAGGGTTAAGTTAAGGAGGCCTACCACTATGGTTTCCATTATGTAATAGGTGAAATTTAGAATCACATTTGGAAATGTAATTGAAAAACCAATGACTATAAATCAATTCAGAAACTAATTTAAAACTCAAGATTGGACAATGAAAGAAAATTAAGTGTAATATAGTAAATGAAATAAGATAAATATTATATAAATGTAACAAAATATTTACTTCCAAGTGAGTAAATGTACCCCAAGATGATAGAATTATTGTATTTGATAATGTTAGATTACAATGATAAATATTAAGACTTGATAATGGAGACAAGTTGACAACATGCAAGTTCCTAAATTTTTATTCATCCATTTCTTGTTTGTGAATGGAATATTAATGCTTATATAGAAAGTTTTGGAAAAGATGGAAGTTTGGATTTGATCCATGGTGAAATCAAATCAATGGTGGATGAAATTTATAAAAATTAAAGATTCATAAAAAATTATATAGAGGAACTAGTGAGAGGATCTAGGTGATTAGAAATATCTAGGGTTTATTAAGGATGGTTAATGGGGATTAACGTAATATAGGTAGGTGATATTTAGGAATTTAAAATTATTAAAAATGAGGGTGCTTAGAACTAGGTGGATTAGAGGTTTATAGAGGAGTTTTAGGTTAATAAGTGGTGATAAGATGAATATTTATAGGTGTTTTAACCAACATCACCCTTTTCCCATAAGGAAATGGGGACCCGCCTTTTTTAGATTATTGTCTTGATTTTGAGCCTCCTCTTCTATATGTTTATGAAAATTTTAAGAAAAGATCATGATTTAGCCTCTCATATTTTGGCAAGATAGCATTGATATTGTGTTTTCACAGACTAAATATTTTATTCTATCAGGTTTGTTACTTAGAGCTAATTGCTATGGACTTATGTTTTCTTGGACTAACTTTATTCAAGAGTCTTTGTCAAGATTTATGTTTTTGGGATTTTCTCTTTAGAAATTTTATTTCATATGAAATGGTCTTTAGGTTTATTGTATTTTACATTTTGTCCAACAAAATTTACTCTTCACAACATTTTACTCATAATAATTCTACCTAAATAATTTACCTAAATCAGACTTATTCTTGTAGACAATCTTGTTGATATACTTTTCTTGACAAAATTTCCCTTCAACCTTAAAGAAATAAATCCTTTAGGACTTTTGTCATGAAAAAATGCCCTACCAAGTAGACCTTAATGATTTTTACCAGAGTACTCTTTGACATTTTGAAATTTCCCTTCAAAACTTTTGAAATTCCCTTCGACCTTCTGAACCTACCCTTCAGGATATGTGCAACATGTCTTTCATCCTTTTTGTTGTGGCCATTTTACTTGATATAATTCCTTTAGGATTTTTTTAGTTTCCCTTTATCCCCTTTACACCTGTCCTTCAATACTTTTACCGTACACCTTTACATTTTTAACCTTTCCTTCAGACATTTAATCTGAGACACTTTTTCTGAGCTAATTAAATTCCTTTGAGAATTTTTTCTGGGAGAATTGGATCTCTAGGAGAATTGTTGTGGACATTTTGTTTGAAACAATTCTCCTAATGTAATTGATTCAATAATTTTGAAATTACCCTTTGCCTCTGACTTACCCTTTAGAATCTCTATCAAGGACACATATTCCTTTGAAAGTTTTAAACAAACCCTTCATCCTTTTGAAAGTTCCCCTCAAGACTTTTTTAAGGGCCCTTTCCCATCAAAATATACCCTATGAAGTAGACCCTTTGATCATTTTTATGATGAATTAAACCCTTCATCCCTTTTGAACATACTCTTTAGGACTTTAATCTCAATCATTTTTGACCTACAAGCCTATACTTTGGGACTTTTTACCCTAGGACATTTCCTTTAAGCTTTGTGTCTCAGACATTTTCTTTGATGCAAAAAGACCCAAACAATTCCCCCCGAGGGCATAGCCCTTCAAAATTTCTGAACCAACCCTTTAGACATTTTTAAAAAGACCCTTTTAGATGTTTGAAGTGGCTACTTACCCTTTGGTACTTTTTCTTAGGCCCTTTTCCCTTCAAGACTTATTCTTTAAGACTTTTGTTTAGGCCCTTATTTTCCCTTTAGCAAATTATTTTAGGAATTTTTTCATGGGATTTTTATCCTTTAGCCAATTCCTTCAGACATTTTATCTAAAACATCATGCCCGTTGGCCCTTTTATGACCATCCCTTCAAGCATTCCTTTAGACTTTTTATCTAAGAGAATTGATTCTTGAAGAGAATTATTGTATACATTTTGTTTGATGAAATGACCATTTATGAGAATTTTTGTAGACATTTTGTTCAAAACAATTACCCCATAGAATTCCTGTAACAATTCCCCTGAATAATTGCCTTGAAACAAATACCAAACTACCAAGTGGTACCTTTGCTTAGAGATCATTTCATTATGTTTTGAGCTTAATTTAATATTTTAGCCCAGGTCAAAATCATATTTTACTAGTTACTAAGACCTTAGACTAGAATATTCATGTAGAGACCTTTATATTAGACTAAGTTGTTTTTGCTTATGTTTGCAGGAGTAGATAATCTCAAAGAAATGACACATGTCAAGTTAATGAGATTAAATTTAATGATCAAAAAGACATCATTTGATAGTTTCATAAACACCAAATTTAACCTCATAAAATACATGTTTGGATACAAATAAAGATCTTACAGTTCATGTCAACTTGGGCCCATTTGATTGAATGACACAAAAGTGAGTTGAAATGTCAAAACCCCACAAGAGTGATACATTTCACCATCATAGGATCCCAAAGCACTAAAATACAATGAGTGATGTTAAATAGTACATAAATATCAATAGGGTGAGTCCTAGGTAGACTTTTCAAAGATATTGGACTTAATAAAGTGTTGACACGTGTCATACTTCAAAATCTTGTAGGGAATTATGGATATAATACTTATATCTTTGGATAATATGTATTGAAAAACATTGGGTCTCATAATTAAGCTAGAGTATGAACACACATGTCTTAATCTAAATGGTGAATATAAAATTGAAGATCTATATTCTATAAAAGGCACATGTGAGCATGCAATGCACATTTCAAACTATTCATGGTTAATGGTAGTGTCATTGGTTCTAAAACATTGGTAAAGTGATTTTGGTCTTTCATGCATATATCAGAGTTCTATTTTAAGGTGGCTAACCTACAATATCAACAAGTCATTCTCACAACCTATGAAAGGAGGCATGTGCAATTTTAGTAAATGGCATATATTCTAAAGTTTGCATACAGTTCAATCTATAATTGTTAAAAAATTGCCTCTACCTTTATACACATACACATGTTACATAGCTTTGGAAAAGGCTATTTTAAAGTGATAACTATAAGTAGACACATACAGTTTTAGATCATAATTAGAACTCATGTTATAACTATCACACGTAATGATCATTCATGAACTTGGAGGATAAGGAGACCCCTTTCCCAAGTCTATATAAATAATTGTAATCCAACTTAGAATTTGTTAGATAATATTTGAATATATGAGAAATATCAAGTTTGATAATTAGTGAAAGTGTTTGTGTATTTTCTTTCCAATTTTTATGTAATTAGTTATTACTTTCATTGGTTGTATGTTTCAATAATCTTTAGTGTGCAAAAGCTGCAAATGGATTCTTGATTATTTTGATTAACATACTAATCTATAGATATATAATAAATATTGAAAGATTGATAAATACATTGGTTAAGATAGTCAAGCTCAAATTGATTCATATTTTTTATTATGCATTAGTTATTTCTTGGATGTAGTTTTCTACGTGTGTGTGCAATAGTTGCATTAGATACTTCACTAGCCTGAGCCATAATCTCTTGATTAAGGGTGTGAAATAGATGCACTAAAATGAGTAAAATTTATTTGAGTCTTATTAATTTATTTCATATTTATCTCCTTAGACTTATTATCCATGTCTGACTGTGTGTATGTAATTACTGCTAGCAATAGGCATAGGTTCTAAGAACACTTGCCTGGCTAGTTTTTAAAAACCATAGAAGCTTTCCTTTTTACCTTACCCTTCCATCTTATTTTGAGTTTTTTTAAAGATATAACCACTCTATATTAGTAACTAGTCATCCATCTAACTCACATAGAGATTCAATGCCCTTATTAGGACCACACCTACATCGTAGAACCTTATCAACAACTTGCATGCCCTACTCATTATTCCATCAATAGGTTGAAATAGACTACATACCTATATCTCATTCCTTGGAGTGGATATTAACTCCATTGAGATCCTAAGATGTTAGAGGCTACCTCATTATATTGATGGTGTATATAAAAGCCACACCAATAATTAACTGGCACTAGAAGGAGGGCTAACACCCTTGATAGTAGTAGTTATCCTTTATGTAAAATTGTACTAGAGTCACCCAAGAGAGTGACTAGATCTAATTCATATGCTAGTTTATTAGTCTCACCTTTGTTAAATCATAGTTAACTTAGAACTATGCCAATATCCATAATTTATAACAATCTCCCTTCAGTAGGGAACCCCTTACTTGTAAGGAACCCTTTACCTATTAATCAACCAATGGCTTAGTAGTAGCCCTAGTTAGTTGGATCTACTATCATTGTCTTATGAGACATGCATGATTTAATTCAAAATCTCAAAAAGGACTTGCTTTCCTTTTCCTTTTTAAGATCTAGGACAATAAAGTAACATATCAAATAAGTTAAAGATACTTTTAAGATTAGTGAATGTCATAGATGAGGAAATTACATGTAGATTATTCCCTTTTACTTTGATTAATGCTGCTTATTATTAGTATTTAAATCTAACCATTAAATTTATCACTTCTTGGGATTAATGTCAAGTAGCTTTTCTTGCATAATTTGGATAGGTTACCAATCCTAGTTTTGTATACAAGCACTTCACTAGCATGAAGGGGGAACCTAATAAGCCAATCCATGATTTCAATACAAGATGGAAGATGTACAACTAGTTGACCCCAACATATAAACCAAAGGTAGTATTATCATTGGAAATGTACAAGAATGCCTTGGACCCTATCACTACCATGTTTTTTAGAAGAAATTATGGATAATACTTTGGTATTAAAATTCAAATAGTCTATCACCATAGATAGGTAGCTCAATCCTTAGATGCCTATATCACCTAATGTCAAAAATGGTTTTCCATCACTAAATTTAGTTATACATACAAGATAGAATGTCTTAGAATTCAATCAGAATGAATTGTAGACACTTCCCCCACTAACTTATATAACATAGCCAAAATTTGACTACATGGACAATCATGTGATGGGAAATGGTTATCAACAAAGATAGAAAGTGGCTATACTTCCCACTACTATTTTATAAGGTACAGACTCCAAAAAGTTAGAAATAGATTCTATTTAGAAGATGGTTCAAAGTTGAGCAATGATTTTTTGAATTTATGAAGGAATATGGGAAATTGAAATGGCCCAACTGGTAATCAAAATACTAGATTCTAGAGATATAATAGACTATTTAATAGGCCTAAATAGCCTAAAAATATCTTAGAGATCAACATAGCAGAGATGACCCTTCCTAATTGGTGTACAATTCAAAATACTTATGAGCATGGTGAACTCAATTGCATTGAATTTTGTGTAGCATTCATAATATTTTAAAGAGAGGTAGTTAGACAAAATCAAATACATAATCTACTTGAGCATTATCTAGATCTTAGCTCTTTTAACACTACCATGTTCTTTAATACTCATGAGTTTCCTTTTCTAGGTGAAGATGACAATAAGCCAAAGGATAACATGGATGAAGTTCATTCTTTCTAGAAGTTCTATAGAGGTGCATATAATCTAAGGAATAAGTATCCACTCATAATGAATCATCTAAATAACATGGTGATTCTTCCTAATCCTAAAGTAGATAATAATCCACTCCCTAAGGGGAATGATCAATATTAGAGTAAGGAAGAACTAAGCAAAGGAGGATAGAACATTGTTGAGGATATGAAGAAGATCAAGGTGAATATAATTTTTCATGAGTTAAATAATTTCATTGAACAAAAGGAGGTACTCTATAAGTCTTTTACTAGAAAGGCCCCCATGGAAAAGGCAAAAGCATATGTAGATAAATCAAAAGCATATAACACCAGCATCATCTACAAGAGTAATATATAAATTCCACCCTTCCTGATAACTATTTGGGTATTTGGTAAGAACATTCCTAACTATTTAGTTTATTTTGGAGCATCTGCAACTATGATGCCTACATCCATATGTCAAAATATTGGTTTGATGCCAAGCCATTCAAAGAGGAAAATTTATTAACTAGATGATAAAGTGGTCCCAATAGTTGGAAAATTGAATAATGTATGCATTTAAGTAGCATTTGAGCTAAGAGTCCAAATGGCCATCAATATTTTGGTGGTACAGATACATAAAGGCTATGATCTGCTACTGAGTAGGGATTGGTCTAAAACACTTAATGGATATATATCTATAGAATTTTCTCATATATGCTATCATGGAGAGGATTTACAAATCAAATTATAATTGATAGAGAGCCAAGAATGAAATATCCCATTATAGAGTATAATGTCAATAATGAAGAGGTAAAATATGAGTCACCTAGCCTTAGTATTTATACTTTTACTACTCAAAATTAAGTATAAAAGATAGAATCCAAATGTTCTAATTAGATATGGACTCTACACTTTGATGGTGCTAGATCCAAGTAAGGATCAAGCATTGGAATCAAGCTAACTAATCAATAAGGTAAAAAATTCTTTATAGCATATAGGTTGTAATTTATATGTACTAATAATAGAGCTGAGTATGAGGCTCTAATTTTTGGATTATAGTTTGCACTCAAGACTAATATGAAAAAAATGTAATTATTTAGTGACTCATAAGTAGTGGTCAATCAATTTAGAAATAAATACCAATGCAAGTTATCTTATTTAAAGAGATACAAATACAAAGCATGGGACCTAATTGAAAGCTTTAAAGCTTTTAACATAGTAGCACTTCCTAGAGAGTAAAATTAGACCATTGATTCATTAGATACTGCTATTGATAATGTGGATCCACTACAAGAATTTAAGGTAAAAAATTTCCCAATTGAATTGTTACCTTACCCCTCTATTCCAGATAACATAGAAAATTTCTAGGTCTTTGATGATGACTAGCATATTATATAATTTCTAACTAATTTAGGGGAATTTGAATCCCAAATCATCAATGACAATGATATTAATCACCTCTATCAAGAGGAATCTGACAAAGAGGGTGTTCTTTAGCTCAAATAAAATTGAATTCTAGTTGGGTTGGTCTCCTTGGAAAGACCATTCAACATAGATATTCAAACATAGTAGTTAAGATAGCCAAAATTCAATGAATCAGACTTCAAAAAGGAAAATGTAAGAGATGAGTGTAGTCCATGTTATGTTAATATCAATCTTAGTTATACCCTAGAAGAGAGGTAATGAGTAAGGATGATCAATATAGGGATGACATTTCTTGGACATATGAAGATCTAAAAGTTTATGACCCTCAGGTCATCACTCATATGATTCCCTTGAATCCAGATCCTAAACACTTCAAATAGAGGTAGAGACCATCCAATCCTATTATGGAGCCTCTCATTTAGAGAGAAGTAGAGAAGTTTTTAAATACAAAAATCATCTTCCTAGTTTGACATTCTACTTGGGTGGTCAGTTTGGTCCCAATAAGAAAGAAAAATGGTGAGATAATATTTTGTGTCAATTTTAGGAACTTGAATAAGTCTTATAAAAGAACAATTATCCCCTACCTTCTTTGGATGAGGTGATACAAATAGTTAGTGGTTCTAAAATGATGTCCTTTTTAGATGTTTTTTCAAGATATAATCAGTAATGGTACAATCTGATGATAGGATGAATATAACATTCACCATGAGGTGGGAAACTTATGCATATAAGATGATGTCTTTTGGCCTAATAAATGCAAGAGCTACCTTTCAATGCACCATGGATCATGATTTCAAAGCACTGATAGGAAAATACATAATCATCTACATGGATGATCTTATGGCATTTTTAAAGAATCATAAGGACCACATAAGTCACTTATAGTCCATATTTATAAGATATATAAGGTTTGGTATTCCATTAAACCCAATACTATGCCCTTAACCTTTGGGCATGTCTAGAGATATATGTGGCTGACTTGTGGCTTACATACCTCTTTTATATTCTTTTTACATTTCTCTAAGGCTATATAAAAGAGATAGTGGCTAGTCTTTGATCATCATATTAAGTATTCTACTTTTATTTCATTATTTTAGAGGTTACCCCATCAAAATATCTTCACTATATTATCTAGTATTCTAATCTATTATCAATTATTGCTATGTGAACTCTCATATTTACTTATTCTATGTGATATATAATTATTTTATGTGAATATATAAGTAATTTAATTACAAGTGGTATCAAATATTTGATTTGGGAAAGTTTCTTATGGTGTTATTTTTTTTGGATCTGGTGAGGCACAAATTCTATGAGTGGAAGGTGTAAACAAACATAACTTGCAATTTGAGAAAAATTAATTTTTCTATAAGCATATTATTGTTTGAAATGCTTTTTCAAAAAAAAACAAAAAAATAAATAAAGTTTGGAATTTTATTCCCTTTGCACATTTGTAGTCATTGGAATCATCTTGGTGAGATGATCACAACGGTATATTTTTTAATTACACTTTTTTGGTGTCAAAAATTTTACCCTAATACATAAATGCAATCATTGGATTCATCTTGGTGAGGTGATCACAATGGTACCATCTCCTAGTACACTTTTTTTGGGGAAAAAACCCTCCCAGGGTTTATATATGGTAGATCCTATTTGAGGAAGAAAAGCGGGGTAATAAACTCCTAAGACTCATTCTATGATGACATGGAATTTGGAACTTTAGATCCATTGATTTCTCAACTTTGGGCTGACATAAAGGGATTAGTGTGGTATGATGACTTTGTTTTAGTTCAAATTGATTTTTTAGGGATGCATAGAGAGATTAATGGGGTTCCCACTAAATTTCATTAGATCACTATATAATTGGCTTCCCTTTCATTTTAGTTACAATCAAACAACCCTTCACTTCATCATTTGGGTCCTCCTCTTCTCAACACTAATAACTCTAATTGTAGTGTGAAATCGATGTTGCCAAAAGAAGACATACATAAGTTTGATGGTAATGATCTTATCATTTAGCTTACCTGAGTTGAGAATTTATTTGATCTGCATTAGACTCCTAGTTCTCAAAAGGTGATAGTGGCATCTCTATATCTAGAACCTGAGTAGTTCATTTGGTATCACTAGTTGTGTGCTCAAAATAAAAATAATGGTGTTCTTTTTACATGGTATATTTTCACTGATGTATTTTCAGCTCATTATTGAAATAATGTCTCTGAGGACTACTTCAACCAATTAGCCAAACTATGGCAAATAGGAATTGTGAAGGATTATATTCATCAATTTTAGAATCTATCATTATGAGTGAAAGACATTACTAAGGAAAATTTAATTGATCATTTTTTGGGTGGTCTCAAAAATAGCATCCAATTAAAGGTTTAGATGTTTAACATAGCAACTGTAGTAGAAGTTAAAATATGGGCACACATGGAAGAAGAAAAAGAGATGGTCAAATGGAAAAATCTTATAATTGGTCATGATCACACCTTTCCATCACCATTCTTTCCTCAACCCACCAGATTGACACCTAAAAAAATTAAGGATAAGTGAGCCAAATGGTTATGTTATGGTTATAACATCAAATAGATTAAAGATAGTCACTGTGATGAAAAGAAGTTATTTTACATCAAAAGTGCTAATGAGGATGATGCTGAGGAGGAGGCAATTGGAAAGGAAGAAGAAGGTCCTAAGGAGGAATTTGAAGACTCTCAACCTACTATTTCCTATCATTCCCTTTTAGTTATTAGTACTCCCCAAACTATTAAGGTGGTGGGTTTCTTAAAGAAATATAAGGTCATTGTATTGATTAATTCTAAAAACACACATAACTCATCAATAATAAGTTGGTTACTTGTTTGAACTATTTCATTTATCCCACCATAGAATTTTAGGTCATGATTGTAGATGGTGGTATTATTAGCTACTCAAGAAAATGTCATAGTATTAAGCTAGCCATGGGAGACTACTTGTTGGATTCTCATATGTTTGCTACTCCCATGGGGGGAGCTGACATTGTTCTGGGAGTACAATAGCTCACCACTTTGGGCACTATTGATATGAATTTCTAGGAATTATTCATGCACTTTAATTTTGAGGGAAGAAAATTTGAGATAAGGGGATTAAGGGCTAAATCTCCATAACTTGTTAGCTCTAATCAATGACAAAGATTCTCCATAAGGGTGCTGAAAGATTTGTAGCTCACTTGTTTTCCATAGAAGTTCAACCAACTCAACCATCTATGCCTCTTAATTTGTAATAATTGATTAATGCCCATTTGGTTGCTTTTAGTGACATGCCAAAAGGACTTCCACCTAGCCTCATGCATGATCATGATATCAAAATTATTCCTAGTAGTACACCACCTAACATCTAGCCATACAAGTATGCCTATGCCCAAAAAAGTGAAATTGAAAATATGGTGTAGGAGATGTTGGATTCAATAATCATTCACCATAGCCAAAGTGAATATTATTTGATAGTTGTCATGATTAGAAATAAATATGATACTTGGACGATGTGCCCTAACTATATAGAACTCAACAAGTACATTATCAAAGATAAGTTTCTTATTCCTATCATTGATGATTTGATAGATGAATTAAATGGTGATATTTATTTTACCGTTAGATTTACATTTTGGGTATCATCAAATTTAGATCCATGATGAAGACATACCCAAATAGATTTCAAGACTCATGAAGGCCATTATAAGTTTATGGTTATGCCTTTTGGTCTAACAAATGCACCATCCACTTTTCAAAGTTGATGAATAGTGTTTTTAGGCCTTTTTTGAGGAACTTTTTTCTAGTATTTTTTGATGATATCCTCATTTATAATAAAACTTAGGAAGACCATTTGCATCATGTGAAACAAGTACTCTCAATTTTAGAATAACATCAATTGTATGCTAAACCTTCTAAATGTACCTTTAGAGCTTGTGAGGTTGAGTATTTGGGTCATCTATTTTCACATGTAAGAGTGAAATTAGATCCTAAAAAATCCAAGCAATGGTGGACTAGTTGATTCCTAAGACACTCAAGCAACTAAGGGGATTTTTGGGGCTATCTAGTTACTATCATAGGTTTGCCAAAAATTATGGTAGCATTGCAGCCCCACTCACCTCTTTGTTGAATAAATATTACTTTTAGTGGATTGAAATAGCTACCAAGGCATTTAAATAATTAAAATTGACCCTGTGCACTACTCCCGTGTTGGCCACTTCTAATTTTTCTAAGACTTTTGTGGTTGAATACGATGCATATGGGTATGGCATGGGTGATATAATCATGTAAGAATGCATACCACTTACATTTTAAATTCATCAACTAAAGGGTAAAAATCAGCACAAGCCCATTTATGAGAAGGAAATGATGGCCATTTTGCATGCAGTCAAATAATAAAGGCCTTATTTGATAGGTCATCACTTTCAGGTAAAGACTAATCATGATAGTCTCAAATATTTTTTGGAATAATGGTTGTCATCTGAAGAACAACAAAAATGGGAAACTAAGATGTTAGGCTATGTTTTTTAAATAGTTTACAAGAAAGGCAAGGACAATGTAGTGGTAGAGGTTATATCCAAGAAGGATAAATCAATTGAGGAATTGTTATGTGTTATGACCATTATGTAGGAAGATTGGCTAGAGGAAGCACAATCATAATGGGAAAATGATAGTGCTACCTATGATTTCATTTAGAATCTATAGCAAGGTTTGGGTGGATTTGAAAAATTCACATGGAATGGTGATGCATTATGGTATAAAGACAAATTATACCTATGTAATAATTATCTTGTTAAACAAAAAATCTTTCAAGAACTTCATGCAACTCCAATTGGGGGTCATTTAGTATTTTTAAAAACCTATCATAAAATCAAGAAAGATTTTTTTGGGAAGGACTCAAGGGGGATGTCAAGAAATATGTAGCTGAATGTATGATCTATCAACAAAATAAGGAGAAACTAGTAAAACCCTAGTTATTTTACAACCTTTATCCATCCCTAGCAAATGTTGGGAAGAGGTGTTTATGGATTTCATTATAGGGTTACCAAGATCTGATGGTCAAAATGTTATCATATTTATGGTAGATCATCTCAGTAAGTGTGCTCATTTTTTTCTTTATCATATCCATTTTTTTCTAGTACTATAGCTTCTACTTTTCTCAATATAATTCAAAAATTGCATGGTACCCCTAAGATAATTATCAATGATAGATATTCCATTTTCACTAGAAATTTTTAGACTTAGTTAATTGCATGTGTTGGGCACCTAGATGGCTCATAGTTCATCTTATCATCCTCAATATGATCAACAAACTGAGGTATTCAACAAATTTATAGAAGGATATCTCCATTGTTTTGTTTTTGATAAATAGGATAAAAGGGTTCATTGGTTGCCACTTGTTAAATGGTGGTATAATAATTCTATTCATAGTTCTTCTAAAATGTCTCTTTTCTTGGCACTATATGGATACCACCCTCCATAAATCACTTCAAACTTGAAGTTCCATCCTAAGGTTCATGCAGTTTAAGAACATATTCACCATCCACAAGAGGTCCTTACAAGTTTGCATGGAAATTTAGCCATGGCCTAAAATCAAATAAATCAATAAGAAGATCAACACATGAATGAGAGGCACTTTGACATTGGTGATTGGGTCTTTATTTTATTTTATCCATATAATCATCTGTCCTTAAAGTAATATAAAAAGGATAACAAGCTATCCCCTAAGTATTATGGGCCTTATCAGATCTTAAAAAAAATTGGTAGTGTGGCCTACAAGTTAGAGTTTCTTTCCTCTACTTGCATACACCTAATATATCATGTATCATTCCTAAAGAAATTCAATGGATATAGAGTTTATAATCAAAGTGAGTTACCAAAATTAGATGAGGAAGGAAGCATTATTATTGATCATGAGGTGATCCTTTAAATGTACACTAAGTATCTATGGTTTAGAATGATTAAGGAGTACCTGATCAAATAGAAGAATCTACCTTATGAAGATGCCACTTGGTAAGATGAATCCTTTATGCAGTAATAGGTAGAGTTGAATCAAAATTGAAGATAACATTATTTTGAAGGAAAGGGACATTCTATGCCCTTAACCTTTGGGTGTGTCTAGCGATATGTGTGGCTGACTTGTGGCTTACATATCTCTTTTATATTTTTGTTACATTTCTCTATGTTCTTAGTTAGGTTGGCCTATGGAATAACCATGGCTAAGTATACTATATATAAGAGGTAGTGCTTACTCTTTTATCATCATACTAAGTATTCTTCTCTTATTGCAATATTGTGGAGGTTTCCCCCTTGAAGTGGTTTCATTATATTATCTAGTATTCTACTCTGCTATCAATTATTACTATGTGACCTCTCATATTTGCTTATTTTATGTGATATATAATCATTTTGTGCAAACATATACATAATTTCATTATAAAAAAAGAACATATTTATAGTGATTGAAGGCAAGATTTTGGGTCACATCATCACCAAGGATGGGATCTTTATTGATCCAAACATAATTCAGGCAATTTTAAAAATTCAGCCACCAAACACAAGAAAGAGATTAAATTATTCTTTATAAAGATTAAGTTTATAAGGAAGTTCATCTTAGGATTTGTAGAGATCTTTAGACCCTTAAATGCCATGCTCAAGAAATATTCTAAAATAGAATGGATAGATGAATCCCAAAAGTCCTTCCAATACATTAAAGATGCAATATCACAAGCTCTAGTGTTGATTGGTCCATATTTTAATAAATATTTCAACCTGTACTCATTTGCTTTAGAGTATATGATTGCTATTATCATCACAGAGAATAAGGACACAACTAAACATCAATCATGTTTATAAGAATGAACCTAAAATATGTAGGTCTCAAGTACTCTATGATTGACAAATAGATTTTTTCCCTTGATAAATCAATGAAGAAGTTTTGGCATTACATCTTGAGGAATAAAGTCATTATCATCGTGTCTGATCCTACTATCAATCTCATCCTATAATAGAATGAGATAAGAGAATGGTGAGGTAAATAGATGGCTAATATGCAAGAATTTGACATAGATATCAAGTTAGTAAAAATTATTTTAGGGTAAGGAATTTTTCATCTTATGATTGAACCAGATCCATGCATCATAGTTGAAGAGGTATGTGAAGATCAAGTATCTAAAGGAGAATGGTATACTAATATAATATAGTATTTACTTACAATAAATTATTCCCTAGAGCTTAATAGAGAGATAAGAATAGCTTTAAAGCTCAAAGTTTCTCATTACATGATTAATAAGGGAATCCTCTATAGAAGGAATTATGAAGGTATTTATCTCAAGTGTGTATCTATAGATGAAGCTAAAGAAATTTTAGATAACTTACATCATAAGACAGGTAGTGGTCATCCTTCTAAGAATACCATATCCCTAAGATTTTAATAATGGGATACTATTAGCCAATAATTTCCAAATATGATCATGCTCATGTGAGAACATGTCATGAATGCTAAGATCTAGGCAAGAGAGAAGTACATGCAACAATGCCTTTATATCTAGTTTTTGAAGGAAGGCCATTTTCCCAGTGGGGTTTAGACTTCATTGGCATCATAACCCAAATTCCTCAGTAGGCTATAATTTTTTTCTTACAATTATAGATTATTACACTAAATAGACTAAAGTTGTAGCCACAAATAACTATAGAGCACAAGATGTGATTCACTTCTTAGAGGAACACACAATAACTATATTTAGCACACGTATTTTTTTAGTTTTTGATACTGAACCAAATTTCATATCAATAAAATTTATTGAGTGGGCACATGAAAATTATATCATTATTAGGCTAGATTCTAACCATTACCCTCAATGGAATGAGCTGGTAGAATCAATAAACGAAAATCTAATCGATGCAATTAAGAAATCAACTAAAGACAAGCCTAGGGAATAACATAATTTATTGAAGTATGTTATTTTGATAGACTGGACTAGACACAAGTAAGTCATTAAAGCTTCACCTTACCTATTGGTGTATGGATGTAGGCCTTTGTTCCCAATTATGTTGAAGCCACCCACTTATCAATTTATGCAAGACTACATGGAATCGAGTGATAAAGAAGAATCAAGACTATTGCACATAATAGAAATTGAAGATTCAAGGAATGAGGCCTTATAGACATTCAACAAACACAAAGATGTGGTCAAGAGGTGGTTTGATAAGAGAGTGAAGGACAAAGCATTCAATATTTAAGATGTAGTGCTACTTTGGGATAAATCCCATGAGAAGAAAGGATAACATGACAAGTTTACCCCACTATGGATTGGACCATACCATATTTTAGAGATCATGGGTAGTAATTCATTTGATCTAAAGGACCTCCAAGGCAATGAGTTTACATATCCAATCAATGGATAATGCTTGAAGCATTACTTTAGGGTTGTAAGACTGACTAATGTTATTGAGTAATGAGGAATAGATGAATGTAGCTATATGATTAGATTAGATTTATTGATTTCTTATAATAGTTCCCTACTTCCATAGATTAGATTTTTTTTCTTTCATATACTATTTTATTGTGTTTTAGATTAATATTTCCTACTTTTAGTATTTTTATTTCAAAGATTAGTTTCATGTTTTCTAGATTAGATTTTAGTGATTTCCTCATGTAGTTTCTTGCTCTCTTAGATTAGTTGTTCTTTGCTTTCTCCGATGATCTAAATTATGCTTGCTCTAAATATAACCAGTTAAAATCCAAACCAACTTAGTTTATGACTTATGGAAAATGATAAAATTAAAATTTTGACATTTTAGGACTAGTTTATAGATTAGGTGTATTTCTATGTTTTTGACTCTTTAAGATGAAGGTAGATAATCATGGATTATTTTGAATGGTGTCACAATTGACTAATTTCACTAGGCATATGGAAGTTGCTCTCATAATACTTCATAAAAATTCAAAAAAAATTCTTGTTTTATTGGATAAAATTAACTTATCACATTAAATACCTATTTGAAGTGATAATTCTATGTATAGGTGTAGCCGGCAAGGATGTTCTAGTAATGATTTGTTTTATAATTATACTAGCTGGGCTCCAACTCTTCTCTTTTCCATTCAATAATAAAATAAGAGTGAAATGAAAAAGAAAAAGAAAGAACCAATTGGTTCAAAAGACCAAAATAAAGCCTAAATAAAATAAAAAGGTTCACATGATGAAATAAGGTCAATGTACCAAGCATCATGATCAAAAGAAATGAGAAGAGAAGGAAACTAATGTATCTTTATCGAGGTTATGGACCCCTAGCTAATGGCAAAGTAATACCTAAGCTTCCCTTATTTTTTAGCTTTAATAGATACTGAAATGAAACCTAAATCTCTATAAAAACCTTTTAAAAAATCATCATAATAGGGGTTAAATAAACTAGACATTTTGACACACACATATCCAAGAAAATTAGAATTCAAGTATGTTGTGTGAATTAACTTAGGAGTCTCTTCAATGTTTCTAATTTAAGTATTCTTCTATGGCACACTTCATGATTGATTTAGGATTGAAAAATAGAGTTTTATGTTCTTGAATTCTCAAGATTATTCCCCTTGTAAGTAGCCATTCTTTTTACCCAACATCCCCCTTTTTCCATAAGAAAATGGGGACCCACATTTTTTAGATTATTGTCTTGATTTTGAGCCCCCTCTTCTATATTTTTATGAAAATTTTGGGAAAAGATCATGATTTGGCCTATTATACTTTGGAAATATGGCATTGATATTATGTTATCATAGACTAAATATTTTGTTCTATCAGGTTTGTTACTTTGAGATAATTGTTGTAGACTTATGTTTTCATGGACTGACCTTCTTTGAGAGTCTTTGTCAGGGTTTATGTTTTTAGGATTTTCTCTTCAAAAATTTCATTCCACATGAATTGGTCTTTGAGTTTATTATGTCAAACATTTTTTTTTATAAAATTTGATCTTATGAATATTTTCCCTGTAACAATTCTACCAAAATAATTTCCCTAAATCAGACTTATTCTTGTGAACAATCTTGTCGATATACTTTTCTTGACAGAATTACCCTTTGGCCTTTACAAAGTAGATCCTTTGAGATGTTTGTCATGGAAAAATACCCTAAAAAGTAGAACCTTTAGATTATTACCAGATTACACTTAGACATTTTTAAATTTCCCTTTGAAGCTTTTGAAATGCCCTTCAACCTTTTGAACCTACCCTTCGGGCTTTAAGTAACATGTCCTTCAACCTTTTTTTTGGGGCCATTTTCCCCACAAAATTCCTTTGGGATTTTTAAAATTTCCCTTTGTTTCCTCCACACATATCATTCAAGAATTTTATCTCATACTTTTTCCCTTTTGAACCTTTCATTTAGACATTTTGTCTGAGAAACTTTCTCCAAGCCAATTGAATTCCTTCAGATATTTTATCTAAGAGAATTGGGTCTTTAGGAGAATTGTTGTGGACATTTTTTCTAAAGAAATTCCATAGATGGACTTCCGTTAGGACTTTTGAATTGACCCTTTACCTCTAACTTACCCTTAAAAAGTTATATCAAGGATACACATTCTTTTAGACTTTTTGAACATACACTTCGGCCTTTTGAAAGTGCCCCTCAATATTTTTGTGGTTACCCTTTAGGACTTTGTAAGGGCCCTTTCCCATTGAAATGTACCCTATAAAGTAGACCCTTTAGGGATTTTTTCCATGAAGTAGACCCTTTGTCCCTTTTGACCCTTTTGACCCTTTTAACCATGCCATTTAAGAATTTTGTCTCAATTATTTTTTCCCTACAAGCCTATCCTTCAAGACTTTTTTCCCCAATGTATTTCCTTCAGACTTTGTGTCTCAAACATTTTGTCTGATGAAAAAAGCCTAGAATAATTGCCCTAAGGGAACATGCCATTTATAATTTATAAACCAACCCTTCAAATTTTTAAAAAAAGACCCTTCAAGATTTCTGAAGTGACCACTTACCCTTCAAGACTTTGTCTTAGGCCCTTTTCCCTCTGAGACTTATCTTTTAGGACTTTTATCCAGGGCCTTTTTTCCCTTTAACCAATTATTTCAGGGTTTTTATCCTAGGATTTTTTTTCCTTTAGCCAATTATTTCATTCATTTTATTCAATACATCATGCCCTTTGGCCCTTTTATAACCATCCCCTCAATAATTCCTTCAAACTTTTTATTTGAGAGAGTTGAATCTTTGGGAGAATTATTACAAACATTTTTTTTGAAATAGTTGCCCCAATGGAATTCCTATGGACTTTGTGTCTTAGATATTTTGTTAGAAAAATGAACCTTTAAGAGAATTATTATGTACATTTTGTCTAAAATAATTCCATGAAAAAAATCATAAAGCAATTCCCCCACACAATTACCTCAAAACAAATACCAGACTGCCAAGTGGCACCTTTGCTTAGAGAACATTTCATTATGTTTTGAGCTTAATTTAATATTTTAATCTAGTTCCAAATCATATTTTACTAATTACTAAGATAATATGATAGAATATTCATGTAGGGACCTTTATATTATTCTTAGTGGTTTTTTGTTTATGTTTGAAGGAGTAGAGAATCTTAAAGAAATGACATGTTTTAAGTTGATGAGACTAAATTTGAGGATCACAAGGATGTCATTTGGTGGTCATGTGATCATCAAATTTAACTTCACAAAGTACCCATTTGGATTGAAATAAATATACTATGATGCACATCCACTTAGGCCCATTTGATCAAACTATGTGAGAGTGAGTTAAAATGTCAAAACTTTGTGAGAGTGATAAGTGTCACCATTATGGGATCCCAAAGCACTAAAATCCAATGATCTACATTAAACTAGTACATAAGGATTGATGGTGTGAGTCCTAGGTGTAATTTTCAAAGATATTAGAATCAATCAGGTGTTGACATGTGTCATATTTTAAAAGATAGTAGGCCATCATAGATAGAATACTTATATCTTTGGACAATATTTATTGACAGACATTGGGTCTCATAGTTAAGCTATTGTATGAACATGCATGTATTAATTTGAATGATGAATATAAAATTGAATATATAGATTATACAAAAGGCATAGATGATCATGCAATGCATAATTCAGATTAGTCATTGGTAAAGGTGGTGCAACTAGTTTTAAAACATTGATAAAGTGATTTTGGTCCTTCATACATATTTCAAAGTTCCATTTAAAGGTGGCTAATCTAAAATATCAATAGGTTGTTCTCATAACATATTAAAGGAGGCATGTGAAGTTTTGGTAAATGGCATATATTATAAAGTTGCATAGTTTTGGCAAATGCTATTTTAAACTGATAACTATAAGTAGACTCGTATACAATTTTATACCATAGTTAGAACTCATGTTTCAACTATCACATGTAATGACCTTGCATGAACTTGGAGAATGAGGCAACCCATTATCTATGTATATTCAAACAATTGTATTCCAACTTGAATTTTTGTCAAATAATTTTTGAATACAGGAGCAACATTAAATTTGGTCATTAGTGAATGTGTTTGTGTATTTTATTTCCAATTTATATGTAATTAGTTGTTACTTTTGTTGGTTGTATGTTTCACTAATCTTTAGCATGCAAAATATATGAATGGATTCTTGATTATTTTGATTAATGTATTGATTTGTAGATGTGCAATAGTGTTGAAAGATTGGTAAATATACTGGTTAAGATAGTCAAATTCAAATTGATTCATATTTTTTATTGTGAATGAGTTCTTTCTTAGATGTAGTTTTTTGTGTGTGTAATAGCTACCCTAGATAATTCACTAGCCCAAGACATAATATCTTAATTAAGGGTGTGTAATGGCTTCCCTAAAAAGATAAACCTTTTCTACGGCTCATGATTTTTTTCATCTTTATCTCCTTAGACTTCTTAACTATGTTTGACTATGTGTGTGTAATTATTGCTAGCAATAATGATAGGTTCTAAGAGAAATTATCCTTTTAGAAACCAACTAGGGGAGTAGTTCCCAAAAAACATATATTTTTTCTTTTCTACCTTACCCTTCCCTCCTTTTTTGAGTTTGTTTTGAGATCTACCCACTCTAGATTAGCAACCAACTACCCATCCAACTCACATATAAATTCAATACCCTTATAAGGAACCACTCCTCTATCCAAAAACCTTGTCAACAACCTATATACCCTACTTATTATTCCATCAACAAATTTAAATAGATTGCATACCTACAACTCATGCCCTCTAGTGGAGTTTACCTCTATTGAGATCCTAAAACACTAAAGGCTACCTCATTATAGATGTGGTGTGCATAAAACTTGTACCAATAGTAGGTGGATTTGTAGGAATTAACTAGTTGGGGTAGTTGAGGGTAGGTTTAATGATTTTAAAACTAGTAAATAATAGATAAAATGAAATTAGTGATAAGTGGAATGATAATAGAATAATTAATTATGATAAATGGATGGTGAGGTTAGATTGTGATATAGATGATATAATAAATATTAGGTTAATGACTAGAGGGGGGTAATATTAGGATGAATAATCTATTAATTAACAAGGTTAATATGATATTGATTAGAATAATGAAGTGAGTGAAATCATAGGTATATATAATCCAAAAAATCTTGTGCACATGAGGATGTCCCAAGATTGAATGATGGTGGATCATGATGGATTGGATCAAGTTTGATCATGGTGGATAGATTATAGATGAATAATGGATTAGAATAAGCATGACAAATTTATATCTACGCACATAACCTATGAGGATAATTTTTAGATATGGATAATTAATTAGAATATTTTTTTTGTTACAAGAGATGAAAGGATGTTGCTAGTGGGGCACTGATTATCGATATAGATGATGAATAGAGATAAAAATGTCCTTATTTCATGTGATTTTAATTTTTTGAGCAACCTTATTTTGATATGCATGTTACAAGATACACCACAATATGGAAAACCATGATGAAATTATTGTCATATGATAATGGACTATCTCAAGTACAAGTGCATTGCAAGATGAACCATGATATGGGAAATCCATGATGACATTGTTGTAATATGCATATGTATTAATTCAAGACTCAATAAGAAAGTTTAATAAATAAGCAAGCACACAAAAAAATATAAAAGCATATACATGTTGTACATTATTTTTTTATTTTTTATTTTTAAATGTTTTTGGATTTTATGATGTATTCAAATTTTTTTATATTTTTAAGAATTTTTATGATTTTCTTATTTTTGTTTTTATTTTTGCTGGTTTTCCTTATGTTTTCATTTTTATTGAGTGTTACTTTATTTGGATTTTTTGTATTTATATGATTTTTTAAATTTTAGGATGTTTTAGATTATGTGGATGTTCTAGATATTTTTGTATTTTTGGATTTTATGTATGCATAAGGGCTAATAGCAAAGGGAAAAACTTGTTATAACACTGAATAAGGGAGTAGTAGTGGATGGAATTGATTGAGGATGATGTTAGATAATATTGGATGATTAATGGGGTGACTAAAGATGGATATGGGTATATTAAGGACAATTAGGGATGGATATAAGAGGACTAGGGATAAGATTAAATATCTAATGATCTCATTGCATAAGAATGAAAGTGTCTAGTCATCAAATCACTTTTCACAGATATACCAAGGTGGTTATGAGATAGATCTTAAGACTTATTCCATTTACTTATCAAGTTAAAATGAGAATAAAGAGGGGAACTATGGTAAATATGGTGTAACTTAGTTATAGGTATGGTTTGAGGATGGTGTAGGTTTTTATGGATTTGGATAATTTAAGATTAAATGGATAAGTATGGGTGAGTATAAGGATGTAAGGATTTTTATGAATATGTAGGAATGGTTAGGAGGGAAATGGATGGAGATGCATATACAGAATGGATTTTTCACCCAAGAGAAAGGTACCTATACATAAATTATTTATGTATGATGATGAAAACTAGTTTTCATCATAGTACTTGCCCAAGGTGCCATAAGAATTATTCACCTATGCATGGTTATTTCTCTTTCTCTTTTTATTTTGTTTATATTTTTATATTTTATTTTTTTGGCATATAAACTATGGAATCATTTGAGATTCATTATGATAACCCCCTTTTGATATTTAGTTGATACATGCTATAAATAGCTTCTTTGCTAGGATAATGCTATTGGTGTGGGATCAAATAATTTCATTTTTGTAATCTTCATTTATTATTGGTTTGGCATCCTCTATATGTCTTAAATAAATGTTATCATAGCATATATGATAGAGGGTTATACTAAGGATGTGGAAGTGAGATGTGTATTAAATGAGGGATCTTATTATATTATGTGAAGGATTTAGATTGATAGTGTCATTATAGAAGTAAGAATGAATGTCAGGAGGATAAGGATGATTAGGACCAATAGTCACACACACACCATTGTTGATTATGACTACTTCATACTTTTAGATGTTATGGAATCAAATACATTTGAAATTTATCTCAGGAGAACAAGTTTTTTTAATCCTTAGGTATGAGTGCCCACAAATTAGATGATTTTTAGATTATCATTTGTTCTGATGTTGATTAATTGATCTATATATCAAGTGATGTAGAGATTAATTGCTTATCTATTGGTTCTTTGAATAAGTTTTCACCAAAATATATGTATCATTTTTATTTATTTTAATTTTGATTGCCAAATAACACCTCAAAGAGGTTTTAACTAAAGGACTTTGATTTTTTGATTATTTGCCTACTTTGATTTTTTGATTTGATTTGATTGAGGAAATCTTCCCATTACTCAAGATGTGTTGATGTATCTAGATTGATTTTTAAACCATTTTTATGATCTTATGATTAGATATCATGTTGGGTTGCCATGAATTTTATGATTGATGTGTCATTATGGAAGAAGTTTGATGATGTATGATTTTTTTAGTCCCAACCAATGGGTATGAGTGCTTGAATGTTAGGATGGATAAAAGGATATGTTGTGTCAATGAAATTATTTCTAGAACAAAATCCTTATAGAGACTACTAGGGTGACATATTTTGATGTTACTGAAAACCTCCTGTAGGATCACATAAGAGTCATTAACATGCTCATATAGATTACCAAAGCATTTATATCCAATATCATGAGATCTTTTTTTTTTGGTTACTATTTATATGAGAATTTTGGATTGTTACCACATGGACATATTTTTAGATTGTGTTATACATAAACACCTTCCTGCATTTGGTAAATAAGTATTTTAGATGAAATAAGCATTGATAATGGGAGAACTTTTATGATGGCTCAAAGATTGATTATTGGTGAATGATGGGTTTTTAAAATATTAGTGACCCATTAAAGATACGTTGTTGATCAAATATATGTGTACCAATAATGGTTTGGTCAAAGATAGGTGATTAGTCAAAGATGTATGATGATTTAACCTATTTAGGAATATTGGTGTAGTATTCCTAATTTAGTTAAAGGGTACGATTAGTAAAATAAATAAATAAATAAATAAGTAATAATTAAGATAATAATTTATGCAAATTAGATTGTAATTTTGACCTTTATAATAATAGTAATAAGGGGAAGAAAATAAGACTTAGCTAAAAACTGACTAATATGGCTAAGATAGGGTCTGAGATTTTTTGTGTAGGAATAGGAAACTATCACAAACCAAGATATAACCTTCATTTTATGATTAGATAAGAGCACTAAAAGTGGATAAGAGTGGCATTGATGCTATATTCCACTCTACCACTATTATCTAGGAGATCTGGGCTTTTTGGGTTTTATTTGCTATGCTTGTTTGACCCTATCTATGAAGTTTCAACCATTATAAGTCTGTAGATCTCTTTATAGAGTAGATTTTCTCTTAAAACCCTATACTCCATTATGATTTGACCAATTTTGAGAAATATTAGGGGTGGTTAGTTTGTGTAATATTCACTAAATGTGTATCCAAAACCCTTGTATGGGCACACTACCTACATACCAATACTCTAAATAGGGATCAAGCCATATGTATTTCTACCACTTGATGTGATTTTGCAATATAGAGTATGAATATGAAAAATAATAAATTACATGTGATTGAGGTGGCTAAATACTAGTGTAAGGATTTGAATAAGATTGTAAGTGTATTAGTTATCTATATGTAAAGAATAGAAAAGATTTCTTGAGAAGTCTTGCTTGTATTCTTGCTTATTTAGTGATATTTGCCAACCCTTTACAAATGATCTTTGAATAGGATTTTATAGGGATTTATTGGTCATGGGTTGAATGTTCTCACACTAGGTTGATAAGGATAAGGATGGGGAGTTGAAATAAAATTACCATCGGGGATAAAAATACATTTGGATAGGATAACTAGAATTGGATAGGAGTGGCAACAACACTTTAATAAAATTGTGGCACTACTTTCCTCAGTTGATGAGGCCTAGGGGATGGATTAGTCATGGAAAAATTAGTCTAGCTAATCTAGGATTAAGTTTGAAAGGCTATGGATGACTAGGAATTAGTGAAAAGATGTTTATGAGGGTCATGGGAGAAAACAAGAGGGACCTATGGGTTAGGTGTCATAGCCACAATCAAGTTACTAATTTTTTAAATTTTATATGACTAAATTTTTCCCCCTTTATTCTAGTGATGTAACAAAGCAAAATACTAAGATAAAGGAAAAATAGAAAGCATACCTAAACTTACCTAAAAGGGTGAATCTATGTGATGTTAGGTGTACGTAGAGAGAACATGGTATGAAGTGTAAATATAAAATAAAAATAAAGAGTAGATCAGTTCTTACTAGACATGCTATATCTAAAATAAGAACATATAAAGTTGGGTAAGAGGGAGAAAGAGAAAGAAATACATATACCTCACTGGGTATGTAGATCAATAAAAAACCTATTGTGATGCTATTTGATGTTGGATATGCTAGGCATGTTGTACCAAGAGTGATATCATGAATGAATCTAAGTGCTCAATTCCATAAGAGTGGATCAAGAATGCAAAGGTTATCCCTTGGCTCCATCATCACCCACTAAGTTAATCTATGTGATCATGCATGTGTTAATCCAAGTTTGGAGTATGTGTCCAATCCCTTTGAATAGTTTTCTCAAGAATATAAAGGCTAGTTAGTCCTTTGGTTCCATCATTTCCCCATAAAGTGAAGCTATAAACTAATATCAATATGAAATGTATGTTGTATGAG
The DNA here is from genome assembly GCA_037957365.1 of Torreya grandis. Lineage (NCBI taxonomy): Eukaryota > Viridiplantae > Streptophyta > Pinopsida > Cupressales > Taxaceae > Torreya > Torreya grandis. The sequence goes on from JARHVA010005926.1 coordinate 495,911, forward strand.
ATGGATCCTAAATCCCACAAATGCTCTATAATATAATAATATTATCATGGATAAGTAAATGTATGATATAAAATAGGCCTCTCTTAGCCAATATAAAAGATAGAGATTAGGCTTGTATGAAACCCATTCTAAAATGTGGAGGTTAGGCTTGTATGAAAGCCACTCTAAAATTTAGAGGTTAGGATTTATATGAAAACCACTCCAAAATGATGTTAACCACCTATTAATGGAATAAGCACATAAATTCTAAGAATGCCTAGGTAATGCTGAACTTGAAAAGAAAAGAAAAGAAATGTGCCACACATATTGCCCTCAATCATTGGTGTATGAAATATGGATTTTGATTTAGAAGTCATACTAATCATTATATCTAAAACTATAAGTAAGAACCATCATGCCATTCATAATGCCCCCTATATTTAGATTATTTGATCAAAAGTGTAATGAAAACTACTAATTCTAAATTGGTCTAACTATGTAAAAGTTTAGCTAAACCTACTTTTCTACCTACTTCTAGAAAGTTTGGTTATATATATATATGATCACTAAAAATAGATAGTAGTGGCACAAACACTATATTCCAATCTCAGTGCTATTGTTTTAGGCTAAATTATGATTGTTCTAACATTTTCACTATCTGTCTAGTATGTTCTGACTGGTTTGATGTTTGGTTATTGTTCTAGGTGTGTTGAAAGCTATAATTTTGACTGTTAGGAGCTTTTATCTCTATGACAAAAACCCCTATCTCTTTTCCCTTCTTTTGAGTGTATGAATGAATACCCTACAATGACTACCCGTAGAAGAAATAGCCCTACAAGTGTGTTATGCTACAAAGATACATGATATATCAATGATAATTGATAAGATATCTCAAGATATAACATGGTTTGTATTGAGAGATTTTTAGATCAATAGGGGTATGCCTAGATATATATAACAATGTAATAACATGTGTAAAGTACTGAACTAGAATTAGAAGTGTTAGGTGTTATTTTTTATGGAGGGATGGAGTGTGATGTCCATCATGGTATCCAAGAAAGTAAGGTAATGAATGATGTGGATCATGGCATTGAAAACAATGGAGAAGCAATAATCAATCAAGCATATAAGGTAAGAAACATGAAGCATACAAGATTTGTCAAGGGGCCAAGAAAATAAGGGACATGGGCACATGTCACTTAAACTTGAACTCAAGCATACAATGCATGTTAAAATGTCACATACACATACAATTGAAATAAGCAAGGGTTGGAATGAGGGCCACAATGACATAGAAGAGTATATACAAAGGACATTAGAAAATGTCCTAAGGCACACATGAATATAAGCAAAGGATATTGGCAAATGTCCTAAAGTACATACCAGAGATAAAATAGGAAATAATAAATGCAATCAATCTAGTTACATAAAACAAGAAAGGAAATCATTTAACCATATTAAAAATAAAATCACATCTAACTAATCAAATCAAGAGTGTAAAAGTATGCAAGGCATGATAATACAAGACTAGGTATATGCTAAGAAATACACAAGTGCTATATATTAGTGAGTTTTGATAGATTAATCTTTGTAAGCTAGTAAATAATGAACATCATCAAGATAAATAGAGTGTGTGGTGTATTAATGACATAACCTAGATGGTGTTGTCATGTAGAAGATGCCCCCAATGGTTAAATATATTGATGTATATCTCAAATGTAGAATTAGGATGCCCCCTCAATTGTCAGAGTGAAGCAATCAAGGATTTGGATGCCACTACAAACATTCAAAGAAGATCAAGTGAAGCATGGTAATGCAGATAAATTGACAAACAATAGTATATAATAACAAATGTAAGTCTAACATAGTAGTAGAAATGTAAAGCATGGATAATGCATACAATCAAAATGTTTTTGGTGTTTTGATATATTTGAATGTTTTTTTATTTTGAAATGTTACATTGTCTTTGTATTTTTGAGATTTTATATTATTTTTGGATTTTGAGTTATTTGAATCTATGCACAAATAATCATAAGGAGACTATGTACAAGAAATTAAAAAGTATTATGTATAATCAAGCATGAGGAGACTATGTATAGGTAAGGCTAAGAAGAGATTATACTAACTGATGAGTCTCATGGGAGACTCCCTATCATGGTGTCTTGTATCAATGAGAGGGATCATGCATGATCATGAAACATGACGGAAATGTTGAGAATGTGGCTCTAAAAGTTGTATATGTTGTAAATGCTTTGAAATCTCTGAAGTGAAAACTAACTATGGGGTCCCCCTATAACTTTTCAAAGTGTATGTAATTATAGGGATCTTAGGGACCCATATGGAAGTAGGAAAAACTCTCTAAACATATGTTCCATGTATAGATACATGAGATCTCAATGATACTACCCTAGGTGTGAATACTGTAGCTAGAAGTTGTCAAGAATCCTCAAACTATGGCTACTCTAAATGAGCCCTCTATGGAAGTGTATGAACTCTCTATGCTAGTGATGGAGGCCTCAACTATGTCTAAATTTGAACTAGAGGAAGAGCTAAAAGTGGTGGATAAACTAAAATTAATGGTTGGACTAAAATTGGTGACTACAAAATAGAAGATGGCTCTAAAGTGGGGAGTGGTAACTCATATGGAACTCTACTAGCTATAAAAACCTAATTAGCATGAATTAATTTCATGCATCTATGAACTATAAAAGTTACAAAATGAAGTTTCTAAATCCATGGTTGACCAAATAACATATCAAAAACTCTTGCACTGGGAATAATAGTGAATGGTGTGGTCATGTGTGTTGAACCAAAATATAAATGAAAAATAATCTCACCCAATGAACTCTATATTTACCCATTGAATCCATTGATAACTATGTCTATTCAGGTAATATCTTGCTCTAAATATCTAAAATGCTATAATAATGCCATAGTGCACATGTTCACACTGGATCTATTATCTATGAGAACACCATGAATAGGATGATTATGAATGTAAGCTCTAATAAAGAGTGCATGATAATTTGAATAATCCTTAATGATCTCTTGCTTTGAGAAGGAGATGGAAGGTCTAACTAGAACTTTAGAATTATATACACCAATTATGTTTCTCAAAGGATGTAACTCAATTAAAGGTGCCCTATATGTATCTAGTAGTATATGTCCATGATATGCATGGTGAACCCCTTATCTCCTACTTATAATGCTATAAAAAAGGATTTGTAAAGATTTTTAAAGCTTTATCGTATGTTTAATTTCCTTGAGGAGGCTCAACTAAAGTGCCAAGATTAATATTATTTCCATCTATTTAATCCTATATCTTGTGTCTCAAACTGATGCATCTATTTTTTATATGGCTTGGTGCCCTATGAAATTTATAAAATGCATGTTGATCATATCCTCATGGAAGAGGTTTTATTGGGTTAACTTCCTGAATAGGAAGGAGAGATATGATGTTACATTCTAATAGCTACTTTAAAACTCTTGCTAGAGAAACTAGTAGATTGGTAAAGGTACATTGAGGATGTGTTAATAAAACCACTCGTTAAGAGTAATCAAAAGTCACATTGAATATGAGATGATTCATTCTCTTGTTATCATTGACCTTTAATTTATATGGGACTTTGTTATTACCCTTGTTTGTTGTGTTTGAGATACTTGTGTACTTGAGTTTTCCCATTGAAATTAACTTGACTTCCCTTTCATTTAGTGTGTGACAAAATTTAGTGAAGGAAGAGAATATTTTGAACATAATTGATTAATGAAAATCTGGTAGAAGAATCTATTTAAAGAGATCTTGTAACTCTTGATTGGCCATGGGGATAATCATCTTAGCCAAGATAGTCTTATATTGAAGAACATAATCTATGAGATGCTCATTTGGTCTTTGTTTCTATTATGCAACATGGGCATATGAAACCTTATCACCAATGTTAATGCTAAAATGAGATAGGAATAGACAACTAAAGGATTAAATGCATTGACTGATTGATTTAGTAGACTATAGAACCATTGTAAAGCATAATCCTTTAGGCTCTATGGAAATAAATTTGTTAGTAACCAGTCATTTGGCACATAATACAAGCATGCTACAGGAAACTATCTCAAATGTGTCTCTAAATCACCCTTGTCATCATATAGAGTAAGCTTGGGTTGAGCAAAACCTTGTGGCAAGGGTGTGGAAGCAATGTCACATGCTAATGGTGTATGTAGTAGAGAAAAAGAATCCAAAGCCTATGTAAGTCCATAGGGACTTTGTTAAGATGTAGCACATTGGATTAAAGAGATCTTATCTCTTTCACAAGGGCTACAACATTAGGAGATAAATATGTACTAGTTGTAGTTGGTGGCATATAGGTAGGTTTGGTTGTTATAGGGGGTTGTTGAGACATAGTTGCCCTCGTAGTGTCATTTTTAACTATTTGGTCTATGGTTTGGGAATATTGACCATTGTTCACTCTTTTTTGTTCTTATAATATTTTAGGCATGCCATCTTACATGTCAGGGTGTTTGGTTAAGAGATCTTGAAGTTCCCTTTTATTAGTTTCATCAAAACTAGTGTATTGGGTCATTGTTAAGGTAGGAAAACAATTTGAAATTTGATTGAATTTTTTTCAATAATTTTTAATAGGCAAAGTGCTAGAGAATGAAAGTAATGAATATAGGAAATGTAAAGTCCTAAATACAATGAACTAGAGATTGTGGGAAAAGCATATGAAGCTCACAAACATGTAAGTTGATACCTCAAGAAGTAATGGGACCTAGTATATGAAATTAGGGTTTTAAAGATGATTATTTTGAAATTTAAAGTTATTTTTTGAGTTAGATATGCAAGTAAAAAATAAAAAAATTATGATTGAACGGGACCTAGTATATGCAACTAAAGTTTCAAAAAATAATTATTTTTGAAAATTAATATTAAATTTTGAAATTTTAAGTGTATTTTTTATTTAAATAAGGTAGTAAAAAATTAGAAAATTACTGGAAAAATATTGGGACCTAGTATGGGCAACTAGGGTTTGAAAGAAAATTATTTTAAAATTACTATTTTTTTAAAAAATTTAATGGTAATTATATATTTTATTATGTAGGTAAAAAATCAAAAAAGTATAGGAAAATTTTAGTAATAAATTCACCTTTGGTTTTTTAGGGTTTTTATATGCAAACAAAGTAAGTTGGGTTCACCAAATGATTTAACCTATTTGGGAATATTGGTGTATTATTCCTTATTTAGTTAAAAGGTCTGAGTATTAAAATTAGTAAATAAATATGAAATAATTAAGCTAATAATTTATGTAAATTATATTATAATTTTGACCTTTCTAAAAATAGTAACAAAAGGTAGAAAATAAGACTTAGCTAAAAATTGACTGATATGACTGAAACAGGGTTTAAGATTTTATATATTAGACTAGGACACTATCATAAACTAGGATATAACCTTAATTTTATGATTGGATAGGATCAAAAAAATTGGACAAGAGTGGCACTCACACTGTAATCTACTTTTTCCAATGTTGTCTAAGAGATATGGGCTTTATAGGTTTTATTTACTATGCCTGTGTGATCTTGTATGTGAAGTTTCAATAGATAGAATTCTATACATCTCCCTATAGAGTATATTTTATCTTGAAACCCTATATTCTATTATGCTTTGACCAATTTAAAGAAAGAGGGGGTGTTAATGTGTGTAAGATTCATTGAATGCGTCTCCACACCCCTTGTGTGGGCATGCTACCTACATACCAATACTTTGAAGAGGGATTAAGACATATGTATTTCTCCCACTTGATGTGATTTGTGAAATAGAGTGTATGAATATGAAAAATACTAAACTAGATGTGCTTGAGGTGGCTAGGGATTATTGTAATGGTTTGAATAAGCTTGTAAGTGTATTAGATGGCTGTATGTAGAGAATAGGGAAGATTTCTTAAGTAGCCTTACTTGTATTCTTACTTGCTTAGTGATATTTCCAACCCTTTAAAAATGATATTTGAATGAGATTTTATAGGGATCTATTAGTCATGGGTTGAATGTGATCACATTAGGTCGACAAGGAGAAGGATTGGGAATTGGAAGAAATTGACCATTGGGGTCAAAAATGCATTTGGATAGGAGCACCAAAAGTGGATAGTAGTGGCACTGACATTGTAGTCCATGTGTGGTGTTATTATCTTGAGCTAACAAGGCCTAAGGGGATGGATTAGTCATGGAACAAGTAGTATAGATAAGTTAGGATTAAGTTTGAAAGACTAAAAATGACTGGAATTAGTGAAAAGATGCCTACGAGGGTCATGAGAGTAAGAGGGACCTATGGGTTAGGTGTCATAAGAAAAAGTCAAGTTACTAATTTTTGTATTTTATATGACTACATATGATTAGGCAATGAATAGTTCATCAATGTTATGTTCTTTTACTAAAGATAGGTGGTTCAATTATGGTATGAATTTGGGATATGCTTTGACTTTGATTTGTATGTAGAGTATGATTGTGATCTATAAAGGTATTTTGCCATATCCCCATACTATGATTCTCAAATGTGGATATACTTGGATCTAATTAATTTTCCAATGATCAATAAAATATTAGATATAGTTATTGATTTTCAAGCATTTATTAATATAATTTCCCTTGGTCTCATGTAATTAGTAGAATTTAACTTATTTATACCAACTATATATTTGGTTGGATCTTATCAAATGTCTTTGTGTATGGATACCTGATCATTTTTTTAGTGACTAGTTTGTGAATGATCAAATCCAAGGGTTCATTAACAAGAGTAAATTATATTTGTTTGAAGCCCTATTTGGGTGTGGATATAAATTTTTGTGTCAAAAATGACATTCCTAGAAGTGGAAATTATAGGATATGGTTACATTATTGTGTCTTAGGAACTAGATTGTCATTGAGTAGAGGTTTGGGTATAGTTTGAATTTGAAATAGGGGTGAAAAAATAAGTTTCCCTTTGCTAATATAATGGGGGATGTTGTGATCAAGACAAGAGCTAGTGGATGGGAGGTTTGCTTGATATTGGCTAGCATGTTTTTAAAGTTAGGTTGATTTTGATGTGAGATGGTTTGATTTTATTTTTTTAGGATGTAAATTAGGTTTGTAGGATCATATTTTGTATGGATTTGGGCACATATTTTTATGAGTCATAAAATTAATTATCCTTGTCTTCAATTATGTATTATTTAATTTGGGATCTTTATACATCAATGTGTAGTTTAACGGGTCTAGATGGGGTTTTATTATGATTAATCCTATATTTGTATTTGATTTGAATTAAAACTTAGTTTCAAAATAGTTACACATAAGGGAAGAAATCAAATCACATAATATAACATAGATTAATCAGATAGGTTTGTAATCAACTAGTAACCCACTAATAGTAACCTAGAAGGTATGTGGTAGATGATATTGGGGAATGTTGTTCCTTTCACTATTATTCAATATATGATTGAAAGGCCTTAATCTATAATAAATAAGATAATATATGGGCACCATATATATACATTTTGGTATAATGAGGTCCAAATATGTTGATGAGGTAGATTAAAAATCATGCTCAAAAGGTTAAAATACAAAAGTTGCTACAATACATGTGTCACCATCATTCAAGTGTTACAAGAAAAAATAACCTCAATGGGTTAGATTTTAGACCTAAGTATTAGAGGATTAAACCCTCTAACTTCATGGCATCAATAAAATACATACCAATAAAAAAATAATAGTATATCCTACCTTAATTTATACACTCTACCATAATATAGGGTTGATCCAAATGCTTGGTGATTAAATCCTAGTTGCAAAACCATACCAAATTGAAAAATAAAATAATTGGTTGTTTCTGATCCTTAGGACCACATTTCAACTTAAGAGAAGAGCATACATATATAAATTAGGATGGGAATACATAAAAATTAGTTTGGTAGTTTATTATCACAATACCACCTTTCAACACAAGAGGCTATTATACACAAACTCAACCACCACCCACACACAAATAAAAATAAATAGAAAAAAATATAAATTTTTTTTAAGTACCAAATTTAGTTTTTAAGTCTTTTTTGTTCATTTTGGTGTCTTTGACATGCATAAACCTACAAAAAATGAGTTATTAGTTTGATTTGGTTGTCTTTGGTAAGTGAAAAATCTATTATAATGAAAATTATTAGCACATAGGGTAAACTCATGAAACAACAAGACACCCACTAATGAATAGGGTTATCTCATTGATTTATAATGCAAACCCACTAAAGGATGCAATTATGTTGTAAATAGACAAAAAGTGAACTCACTAAACAATAAAAAAAATGCTAATAAATATGTAAGTATTGATAATCTATAGGTGAAATTTACTAAAGGACATAGACAGGCTATAAATAGACAAATGATGAAACCACTAAAACATAAGGTAATCCTACCAAATGATAGGGTGAATCCACTAATGTATTGTAGATAGAAAATAGATAAGTGTAAAATCACTAAAACATAGGGTAATAATTATAATGGATGTTTTCAAAACATTAAAAAAAATTAATGGTTGCATGCATTATTTTGATATCTTCATTTTGGCACAAATGAGAGGTCAAGCAGATACCCAAGTAAAAAATTATGGCTTCAAGAAGGTAGGTAGTGAAAAAAAACTAATCGATGTGAACCCACTAATATTCAGTGCAAATACACCATTTGATAGGGAAAATTCATCATTTGATAGAGGAAAACTACTATATACTTTAAAAATAAATGAGAACACACCAAATTTTTGGTTGAATCCACCAAACAATAGGTTGAAATAGCCAAATAGATATAGATAGACAAAAAGGTGATCTTGCTAATGTATAGGTTGAATAAATTATTTTCATTTATGAAATAACCACTCTATAGGGCCTACCTACCAAACATATAAAAATGAATTTTTTGACAAATATTATCAAATTTTGATTCAAATTAGTTTATAATTATCCTAAATGTAACCCTATTAACCCAAAAAATCAATATTGGGGTTATCTAGGGTTAATGGAGATAGAAATATCCTAGCGTATAAGGGTGATAAAATATATCTATAGTAGGATAATTAGATGCTAAACATAGATAAACCATATATTCAATTAATTAAACTAAAGACTAAGATATTTAGTACAACTATGCTAGATATGGGATGGTTGTGTTGACACTATTGTCTAAGGTCTCTTATACAAAATATAGGATGTAATGAAATTACATAGGTGATTCATAATAATATAAATATATATCATAGAATAAAGAGTAGAATACAAATATCCACAACAATAATTATCAAAAAATAAAAATACTTGAATATTATGACTCAGCCACTACAAGGGGGAAACCTCCATAACAATTCAATAAGAATAGAATTTACAATATGATAATAAAATAATACCTCCATGACCACTACCTCCTATATATACTCTACTTATCCAAGGTTATTCCATAGGCTAACCATACTAAAACATATAAAAATGCAACAAGATAATATGTAGGTGTGTAAGCCATAATTTAGCCACACATATCCTTAGATGTACTATAAGTTAAGGGCATAGCATGCCCTTCCCTTAAAAATAATGTTTTCTTCAACATTGAATCAAGCCATGGTGTTTTTTTAGGAATTATTCATCATCCCATGTTGCATCTTCAAAATAAAAGTTCTTTTATTTGAATAAATACTCCTTAATGGCTCTAGTCCTTAGTTGTTTAGTGTGCATGTGCAGGATCTCTTTAAGATTTATAATGACTCAACCTTCTTCATCTATTTTAGGTAAATCAATCTAAGTGAAAAAATCTATACCCAATTACCTTATTTATGTAATATACATGGAATATCAGATGTATGTGAGTGGATGGAGGTAATTCTAATTTGTAAACCACACTACCAATTTTAAACAAGATCTAATAAGGTCCATAATTCTTAGGTGATAGATTATTATCCTTTTTTTATTGATTTTGATACGTCTAATTATATGGATACAAATACAAAAATACCCCATCATTTATGACAAAATTACACTCATTGTGGTATTGATTTGCTTGTTACTTCATTTTATTTTGTGTCATTGCTAAATTTTACTATAAACTGACTAGCACCTCTTATTGATGGTGAATGTGTTACTCAATAGCTCAAAAATTAGGATATAATGTCAAATGTTAAGCTATGTATGGGGGTGATACCCATATAATTTCAAAAAGGGAGACATCTTGGAAGAAGTGTGAAAATACATTTTATACCACCATTCAACAAGTGGCAACAATGAACCCATTTATCTTATTTGTCAGAAATAAAACAAAAAATATACCCTTCTATAAATTTGTTAACTACCTCTCTTTGTCCAATAGATTGAGGATGATAGGATGAGATATGAGCCAATTGGGTTTCCAAACATGCAAATAATTTAGTACAAAAATTGCTAGTAAAAATGGGATCTCGGTCACTTATAATGATCTTTAGATTACCATGAAATTTTTAATGTGTATTAAGAAAAAGTAAAATCTGCTATACTAGAAACAAATGGTTATGATAAAACAATAATTATTTAATTAATGGATTAGTGAAAAGGTAATGGGAATAATTTTAAATTAGCATTTGGGTAGGAAGGTTGTAGTGAGGAAGATGGAGGTGAAGAGGATGGAGATCCAGATGGGGTGGAAGGAGTCAAAGTCAAGGATGCATTGTATGATGTTACTAATATCAGGATTAATTATTTGATAGCATACAATATTAAGTGATATTATATATTCTCTTCCTCTATATGGCCTTTCCCAAGGTTTAAAATCAACAAAACTAGTTTCTTCTTGGATACTCTCAGTGCTAACAAGATCTTGTGCTAACAAGATCTTGTGCTACCAACCACATCAATCAACTATTATATGGGGCTTGGGTGAAGGAGAGTTCTCATGCATGTTTATTTTATGGGTTTTAAAACTTATTTCATATTACTTAGACCTAGTTATGGGTGAGGGACTGGGAGATCTTGATTTTAAAAAAATTATGAACCTTATAATTGAAGGGATGTATTCCATCGAACCTATTTGGGATGTCTTCATTTTGAGAATCATTTGTTGGGCCATGTCTATCCATGATAAAGGAATTGGCTTTAAATTTTCATCTATTTGACTAATTTTGATCTTTGTGTTGGTGTGTCAGTGATTTACTTGATGAAAGGGGGTGGAATCATATAGGGATGGATTTTAGGTGCTTTTTACGTTATAACAATTATTTAAAAAAATTAGGCTTTGGACATCTAATCCTTGTTGATTTGATTTGGTAAGCTAAGGGACATTGATCTAGGGTATACAAAATCTTGGGTGGAGTTTCATGTTCTTCTGACTAGAAAGGATATGATTTTAGTTTCTCTGTAGCCCAAGGTGGGCTATGCTCCATCGAAAATCACAAAGGATAAGATTATATGGTATGAGAATTTTTGTAAGATCTTTATTTATAAGGGTTGTTTTTATTATCAAGATTGTGTTTTCTCAACCTTTATTCTTGATACTACTAGAAAAATATATATCTTAGAAGGATTTGTTTAGATTTGGTCAATGGTCTTTTCTAGAAAAGATTGGACCTTAATTGATATTTGATTGAGCAAGATTTGGTTGGAAATGTTACATCTATTTAAAAAATTTGGAGGGATTTTAAGAGGCATCTACAATTGGATATTCACTAATTACTCTAATATTCTCAATTGGGAGACCTGGGATCTCCAATGGATTTAGGTGTGTTGTAGTCTCCCTAAGGAATTAACTCAATAGTTTATCAAGTGGTTATGGTATTCAATTTCAAATTTTAGATGGATTTTGAAGGGAGGGTCTAGAGTTATATTTTAGCTATAGTAGAAGGATGCTTTTGGGAATTATTAGATTGATCCAACATAATTTTATATTCAATCTAAAGCAATTTTTTATTCACACTTGGGTTGGGAATCAGTGCTTAGAAAGGTTCTCCTATTTTATCTCTAGCAACAACCTATTCGAATCGAATCAAGTAGTGGGTCTAAAAAGGTTTTTTATCTTTTCATTCCTTTTAGAGACTTGGACCTACAATTACATATAGGATGGTTATTGATATAGTTAAATTGGTTTTCTAGTCTTATGCAACCTTGTTGGTCCTTTTAAAAACTAAGCCTCTTTTTCCATTAGCCTAATCTAGTTTTTGGTCCAGACAAAACTCACTCTTGATAAAGTTCTAGTATGTTGGGTCCCATAGGGGATCAAAAGTTCATTTTAGAGACATAGGCCTCATAATCCTTTAGTATAGGATGGTTACGTCTAAAAAATATTTGGTGTATAGGGTGGGGTTTAGGTTATTTAGGGATATCAAAGGTATTATGAAGACTTAGACATCCATCTATGTCTAGGTTGGTCCTCAATCCATCCAAAATTAGTTTCTTTGACCCTTGGGCACCCTAAAGGTTTTTATTAATAATTAGGGCTTTGGATTATTATTGTATAGGTTGGTTTTATATCAAGCTAAAATAAACTAGGTGGTACACCAATCAAATGTGATGATTATTGGTCATTTTAGAGACATGGGCCTCATTCTTATTTAGTCTAAGGTAGTTCCCAGATCATCTAAAATATGGTAGGGTCCTATTCCATGTTAATGTAATTTTATTCCAATATGATTCTATTAGGGGTTACATCATTGAGGAAATTGAATTTTTATGGAGACTTAGACCTCCTATGTTTAGGCTAGTTATTGATCTATAAAAATTGATTCATTAGTCCCTTAGGGACCCTGATGGTATCTCAAAACTTGGGTCTCTTTTAACCCAAGCTTGTTTTTAGTCTATTTAAAACTAGATGATTTTCATACCAGTTAAAAGTGGAAATGGATCTTCCTCTACTTATTCTTGATCAAATAAAAATTGGATGCTTCTAAGTCTTGAGCCTCTAATTGCTTTGTCTAGGTTGGCTCCTACACTAGTTAATTACGAGATTATTTATTGGATTGTATTGGGTTTCTCTTTAGGACCCTATGGTATTTTTTATCTATTCTATTTTTGGGTCTCTTTTGGGTTATGTCTATGATTTCTTGGTGATCTATTTTTACTTTATCCTTAGACTACTAGGGCAAGACTTAGACCTCCTATTATGTTTGGGGATGATAACCAAACCATATATTAAAGGTGGGTTTAATCTAATCTAATCAAATGGTTGTGACAAGGAAAAAAATGAGAATACTTGGTGATTAAATCCATAATTACCATGATAAAAATTTTAATCTAATACCATGGTAACTGATAATGAAATCCATAAAACCTCATCCCAACTCTGGCTAGGAATGGATAAAGGTTGTAAAAGACTTGGGGTCTTAATGGTTTCACCATTATTTTATTGACATACTATTATCACTTAGATTTACACCCTTTGAGGAGATGAAAGGCTCTTATCATCTAAGCGGTGTAATGGAATCACCTGTAGGCTTGTGGGAAGCCTAAGGAATGAGGTGAATCTTTAGATAGGGCTAACTCCCTTGATGTACCACTTAGGATTACAACTACTACTAACTTGAGGGGTGAAAAGGGAGAAGGATAATTGAAATAAAATTAATCTAAGGGAGGTGATACATGAAATTAACTGATGACATCCAACCATATGCATATTACACTTGAAACCAAAGGACAAATTAAACATACACTCCCCAATCTATGTCTTGTTACATCAATGTTACATTGTGGGGTTATGGATGAATGTGAAAAGATAGGAGGACTAGAGAAGAGGCCTTGAGTGGCACTAATGAAGAGAATAACTCAATTAAAATTTGACATTTCCTATAAAACATCACATTCCCTACAATAAGAAGATGCAAATAGGTGAGAGAATGTGATAACTTGCTAAGGAATTCATAGTCTTCACTAAGAAAATTCAAAATTCAAGTAAATAAAATTATGAAAAATCATGGAAGAGTTAAAACTTATTCATTTTATTGATCAAAAGGTATACAAATTATTAGGTTTTTTCCATACTCAAGTGAAGCATCCATACAATGCCAACATGGCTAGTTTTTATAGGACTTGAGAAAGAGAAAAGAGAAAAGTCCAAGGGTCACAAGGACACTTATCAAGATAAGAGGATTATTTAATTGTGAATTTTATAGGTATATAGGATGAAACATGTAAGTTCAATAACTACAAGTGTCAATCCACATCACCAACTTGATGAAAAGTTGCATAAAACTCTCCATTTTGCATTAAAAAACTACCTTCATGATTAGGCCTATTTGAACATCTTGTAACTAATTAGGACTAGGTATAACAATTGGAATGAAATTTTAGGACATTATAAATACTTATACATGAATTTTTTGCATTTTTGGTCCTCTAAAAACCTATGAAAGTGAAACATCATCATGTCTAGAAAACTACCCTTTCATGTACCCTGCACACTTGGCCTCCAAAATTCCTTTAGATTATAATGAAAATATATGTAAGGAATTTCATATAATATTAAAATACCCTAAATTTACCTATAATAAATAGGGACACATTAAAATTATCTCATTTAAAGTTTTCCATCTTCTTCACTAGTTTGTCCAATATGTCAAATTTGACTGGCTAAGTTGAATCACTTTGTTGAGGAAATTATAGGGTTTTTTATGGAATGAAATGAATATTAGGAGTTATAAAAATTCTCAGTATTCTCTCCAAACTTTGTTTCATCTCTTAACTCCTGTTGTAGCCTACACAACACAAAAAATTATAAAAAATAACATGTTTCTAACCCCATCCGTATAAGTCCATACAACTAGTTATCATGTGAGGGATATTGATGGAGTCCTATTCAACATAAAATTATTATTATATTCAAAATATTCCATTAAACTAAATTTACAAGATCATTTTCTCCATTGTGTCTTGTCTGAGGGTTTAGGAGGGTTTTAGGTCTGTTTTAACCCTTAAGCTTGTTTCATAAAAACCTGACATTAGATATTTAAAATAATTCCAAAAAATGGTATTTTATGACCTTATTTAAATCCTCCAATATTATTTTATCTCCATGAAAATCCTCATGAAATATATGTGCTTAAAAATATGGCCTATCAATCTTGTCTCTCTCTTTACAACCCTGAGTTGGTTTTAAAGCCAAAAATGGCCTTTTCAAGGTTTATTTTTATCTTGAAAAGCTTGGTAACATATTTGGTTACCCAATTTATATGTATCAATAGGATATAAAGGTCACCTCATGCTATAAGTGTAAAGGACTCTCATTTTGGGCATAGGCCTAATCTTTGCCTAGTAGGATATTTGCAAGCTTAAGCCTAAAATGACCATTTTGTTGTCTTATTTCCATCCAAATAGATTTTAAATATTTTTTATGGTCTATAAAACATGTTAAAATCAATTATAAGTCTCAACAAGATATATAAATCATAGTGGTTTACCATTTGGCACTAAGCCTAATGTTGGTCTTGTGGGCTTAACTACAAATTTGAGGGCTCAGATCATTCTACCTATTCCACCTATTTTAATTGGTATATTATTTTTTAATAGGTTTCATATAACCTTATAAACCAATTTTAAAGGTTTAAACACCCTTTTATCCATCCATGTATGTCCAAGACTCAAGACTGCAAGTTTGGTGTTTGAACAAAAGTATCCATATCTGAGACAAAATAGGGGTACTTACCCTATTATATTAGTCAAAATAATCATTAAATGTTATTTATAAAGTCATGAGAGTTATTTATACAAAATTATATCCTTTGGAGGTTTTATTTACCCATTTAAAACATCAAAACTCATAAGATAGACCCTTAGACAATTAACTATGCAGGGGTTTTAGAAGGCTAACTATATTTACCTCATTAGATCTCTCTTATATACTTAATATACAATGTAAAATGAAATTTCACATTGTCATGAACATGTCATAATGGCCCAAATATTACTCTAACAAATTTACACCTCAAGAACTATCCATACCTTAGAATTCACAAGTCTGAGTTTTGCTTTAGAAGGACCCATGCCTGCCTGCTATAGGTGGCTATGGGCATGACCCTATAGGTAAAATTGTATTAAATAGTCCCTAATAAAAATAGGTAAATATATATTTTTAATATATCTATGATTATTTATCAGTAGTCTTAACTAATTCATTGTATGCCTAGGCTAAACTATCTCTTTAGGATTTAAATTTGCTCACTGCCCTTGTTGACTTAGACTCCATGTCTTTTAACCTTGTTTTAGGTGTTGACTACCTAAAAGGTTTGATCATTATTCTATAAAACTCTTTGAACCCATTATGAGGTCACACAACATTATTTCCATCCTAAAAACATCTTCATAGTCTAAGCACCACCCAAACATATGCATAAGTCATCGTCTGCCCTAACTCAGTCATCTCTAGCTGGTTGTGGGTATACACCATAGGCATAAATGGGATTGAAAGGTTATTATGATATATATTAAAACATGGGGAATTTTTATGATCTTCCAATCACTTCCAAAGCATAAAACATACCCTAGCACTTAATGTTGAAAGAGAGAAACAACTTTTCAAATTTGGACCCTGTATTGGCTATAGATGTACATTTCATACCAAGGACAACTATAGGTCTCTTTTTAAATTGAAACATAGTATAACATATTATCTAGGATTAATTACATGTTAATGTGTGATCTTCATTTCATATTAATATTCAAAACATGAGAACATTACTCGTTATCTCTTTGAATGTTAAGGCCATTTTGTGTCTTCAAGACCAATAGATGTCACTATCTGCCCATAATGCTTTTGAGGGCATCTTTGAGATGCTTAAAAATCACTTTATATGGCTCTTCCTCTCCTAAACTTTGTATATCAGCTTATTCATTCTAGATAATATAAGGAAAAATCATTATACACCTCAAAAGTTATTTTCAACCTTGTTTTAGGATCTCAACAAAAACCTCATGCTCTCTATTTTACATTTTTTGGGAATATGTCCCTTAGTATACAGTCATTGCATTTGAAATATCCCTTCACTATCATCTACTCATCTATTCTTGAAGAAAAGTTTTCCAAGGTCTATTTAGCATACTAGAGCTCTATGAATAGTTCTATTTCTTGATTCAACACCTCCCAAGGGTGTTTAACTCTCTGTTATGGTGCCTATAGGTGGATACATAAAAAATATGGGTAGTGGTATGGGATGATTCATAGTATGCATTATTTTCACCATTAAATGAATTTTAGGCCATTCTAATATCTTCAAATAAATGTTCACAGCTTGTAAATCAATTTCAAATACCATGCTCCTAGTTTTCACATGGTTTCTTCTTTTCAAACACCTATGGGTGAGAATTTTCATGGCAAACAATTGAGGTGTTATGTATGATTGCTATAGTATCCTTTTCTTGACAAGTGAAAGGATTTTCTTACTTATTTATACCATGAAAATGTATTAATCCTTTTAAATCCACAAAATTGATCCCATGTATGTATTGAAGGCTTTAGCATAACTTCATTAGCTGATTGTATGTGACAATCCTATATCAAATTGGATACATGATATTTCATGACTACACTCTTATGGAACATACCTTTGAAGATGATAATGGAAGATGAAAGGAAATCAAATAAAATTTTAAGAATTATAAATGACCTACTCCAACTATCTGAAACCATGACCAAAGTATGATGTTTATGTAAGTAGGAGAAAACTACCAATTATACATAGTGATGCTCCTATTTAAACCTTAATGCACTTGACTCATCAAAACAACTCCAACTATGAAACCAAGCATGGAAAATATTTTAGGGGAGATTCAATATCCTCTATAAAAATATCAATAAGTAGGTTATATGGATTTACCTAGAATAAAGGAAAACTTGAAGGGTGCACAGATTGATAAGTAGATTTCCATAGTCAACTTATTAAATATGGTTCATAAACCTCAAGCTTACATTCCTATAAAAACAAACATCAAGTAGAATTTGACTAATTTTATAATATACCCTTAAGAGAATTTTGTTTGAAAGCCCTTTTGTTGACCATACCAAGTACAAACCTGCAAGTCACTTTTGCTTGCCAAAAAAGGTGAAAAGAGAGATAAATGGTTTTGAGCAAAAAAAATGTGTAATTTATCTTGGGGTAGATGAAGAGTCACATTTTAACCTCTTCCAAATGACACACTTCCTAAGGAGGCTGTACAAGTGCCATTTTCTCACTTTTTACCAAGAAACCTACCTTTTCTCTAAACAACATACCAATTTTTTTTCTATTTATTAAGACCTTTATAGACACATGGGACATGACATCATCCATTTGGACCTTCAAATTTCCCAAGAAACCCTTATAAATCTTCAAATGTACTATTTTAACCCCTTAAATAACCCAAAAATGATAAATGGACATAAAAATTAATTAACCAAAGCCCATATAAGATTAATTGACATCAATTAACCTATAAAACACCTTTTTACAAGATATTATACCCCTATAAAACATTTAAACCTCATGTTTTTACCTAGGGGTGCCCTAATTTGACCTAAAAGTCAAATTTGTTGAACACATACCATGCATTTAGCCACATATTTCTAGACATCCCCCTTGATTCCTTCCAAAAATAAATATTACTTAATTCTATGACATTTATTCAAAAATATTGAATTAAATACAAGTGGAGAGGCATGAAGTTTCTAAAGAATTTTATGTTTGAGGAGAGAATGCTTACAGAGATATAATGTATATTTATACTATAATGTGTTCCCCTTGCATGTAAGATTTTTAGATTAACCATAACCCTACCTGATATTTTGAATGAAATCCTTAGTGGCACTATCATTCTCCCTTTTATATCTTTCTTCCTCTAGTTAATTTTCCTACCACATAGTCTTCACCTAATAATGCCTCAATTGGTTCATTTTATTAGGAGAGGGAATTTGCCACCACATTCTCTTTTCCTTTATTAAACATTATTTAAAAATCATATCCTAACATTTTGGTCACCCATTTATATTATTATTTAGATGAAAACCATTGTTAAAAAAAATATTTGAGGATATCATGAATAGTCTTTACCTAAAAGTAAGGACCCATTAGATAATGTCTCCATTATTTCACTACATGTAGAATAGCCATCATCTCTATCTCATAGATTGGTTTGAGCCTATTTTCCCCTTTAGTTTATGAATTTCAAATTCCATTATTCTACCTTATTACATGAGTATATCTCCCATGCCATATCCTGATGTGTTAAACTCCAAAATAAAAGTTTTTGAAAAATTGGGAGTAGCCAAAACTATAGTGATGCACATAGACATTTTCAACTGTTTAAATGCCTTGGTTGCTAAAACAACCCCCTAGAAGGAGTCTTTTATAAACAAATAGACGAGTGGGGATGTAATGCTACCATAATTTATGACAAACCTAAGATATTAATCATTTAGCCCCAAATATATTTGAAGGTTTTTGAGAGTCTTGGGAACCTACCACTCCATCATTGCTTGGATTTTTTTAGGATAATTTTATAATCCTTCATGTAAAATAATATGACCCAAGTACTCCACCTCTTGGAAAATAAAATATCATTTATAAGGTTTGTCATAAAGTTTTTTTTTTAGAACTAAAATTAACTATTTCACATGCTTCAAATGACCTTCTTAATTTTTGTTGTAGATGAGGATATCATCAAAAAATATTAATACAAAATTTCTCAAAAATAGCCTAAAAATAGTATTCATCAAACTCTAAAATGTAGATGGTACATTTATGAGGATAAAGAGCATGACCATAGATTCATAATGGCCTTAAAAATTTCTAAAAGCTATTTTAGGTATGTCCTCATTATGGATGTGAATCTGATGATACCCATAAGAAAGGTCAAACTTGGTAAAATAAATATCACCATGCAATTCATCTAGAAAATAATTAATTACTAGAATAGGAAACTTATCTTTGATGATGTACTTATTGAGTTATCTATAGTATGGGAACATCTTCCTACTATCACCCTTCTTCTGGACCATGACTACCAAGGAAGAATATTCACTTTGATTGTGGTAGGTGATTCCTTCCTTCGACATCTCATATACCATATTTTCAATTTCACTCTTCTAAGCATAAGGATACATATAGGGTCTAATGTTGGGTGGTGTAGTTCCTATAATGATCCTGATTACATGATCATGTGTATGACTAGCAAGAATTCATTTTGTAATGTCACCAAAAATTTAAAAAATGGTCATATAGCACCCTTTGTAAATCAATGTGTATACTCCTTGGTTGGTTGAACCTCTATGTAAAATAAGTGTGCCAAAAATCCTTCTACACCTTTCTGAGAATCTCTGTCATTTGATGGTAACTAACTAGTTATGGAGATTTAGTCTATAATCCATGTAGTTCAAAGGTATTTCCTTCTAAATAGAACCTCATGAATAATTCTTAGAAATTCATCTCAATAGTGCTTAAAGTGGTGAGCCACTACACTCCCAAAATAATGTCAGCTCTTCCCATGGGAATAACAAACATAGGGGAATCTAGAAAGTAGTCTTCCATATCAAGTATAATGCTATGGCATTTTCTATAACAATTGACTATATTAGCATATGCAATCATGACCTAAAATTTTAGAGATGGTTAAATTAAATAATTTAAACAAGTAGACAACTTACTATTGATGAAGTTATGTGTATTCCCAAATTAAATTAACATAGTTACCTTATATTTGTTAGGGAACCCACCACCTTAATAGTTTGAGGAGTATTAATTCCTAAAAATACATGATAGGAAATAGTAGGTTGAGAATATTTAGATTCATCCTTTGGTTCTTCCAAACCTGCCCCCAAATCCTCATCATCTTCTTCCTACTCATTGGCACCTTCAATGTTAAAAAATTTATTTTTATCACATTGGTGTCCTTATCTCAATTTTATATCACATCCAAAAAATATATATTTTGCATGTTTTTCTTCAACTTGTTGATTTTTCAATCTAGAAGGCTATCAAAATGATAGTGTTGGGAAGGTACATTCATGCATAGTAATGAAAGGTACTCATTTGATAAAATATTTTTATTTAGATAGATGTTCTATTGGTATGGATTTATATACATTACTAGGATGAAACATGAAAACCTCAAATTACATTCTATCTTTGTGGCCACCCAAAAATAGATCAATCAAATTTTATTCAATGATGTCTACCATATGTAAGGAGAGATTCTAAAATTGATGAAAGCACTCCTTTATTTTCCTAGTTTGTCACAACTTGTCTAGTTGGATGAAGTATTTATCTAATAAATTGTTATGATAATAGAGCTTCATCTCTTTAGAAAATATAGACTAGGTAACCAATAGACCCTTCTTTTTCTTTTGAGCACACAACTAACGATACCAAATAAATTGCTAAGGTTATAGATATAGAGAGGCTATACCACCTTTTGTGAATAGGGAGTCTGATGTATATTAAATAAATTTTCAATTTGAGTAATCCATCCAATTAGATCATCACCATCAAACTTACATAGGTCCACTTTTAAAAATAATGGCTTTGTACCATGGCTAGTATTGTGACTGTTTAGAGGACAAGAACCAAACTAAAGTGGTGGAGGGTTATTTTACAATTGTTGAGTTTAAACTTTATCCAATTTCCTAGTGATTTATTTTAATTGATCCCAAAATTTATTCACATCCCATCTCAACCTTATGAGGTCTCATTTAACCACATCAAGATCATCTTTTGCACCATGCCCTACAACTTTGACTTAAGTTAAATTACCTATGAAATACTTGGATCAGAAGTTTCTAACTCCATGTCATCATTTTGAGGATTTTATTTCCATTTCCCATGAACACAAGTGTTAAGCCCTACCATGCAATAAACCTAGGAGGGTTTAAACTAGAAAAAATGTATCAACCGATCATACCACTGTGATAACCTCACCAAGACAAATACAATGATTTCCAATGTACATAAGGGTGAAAATCTTCAAGTCAAAAACATATAATAGTAAAATTTACTATTTCAATCATCTTGAATATATGAATCCAATGATTGATAATATGCATAAGGTATAAAAAATGCCAGACTTATTTTTTTGTTTTTTATAAAAAACCTCATGAACAAAACTAAGGTGATGAAAAAATTCAATTCCTCCCAAATCATAAGTTGTGTTTTTTAGAAATTTTAGTGCTTAGGATGACAAATCTAAAAAAAATTATCACAAAAACTTTCCCAAATAAAATTTATGATACCACTTTCAATGAAATTACTTAGATGATTTACAATAATAGAAAAATATATCACAAGATTAAAAGTAGAATAAATAGATCCACAATAATTGCCAAACATAGACTACTTGAATATTATGACTGATCCACTTCAAGGTGAAAACCTCCACAACAATGTAATGAGAACATAATTCTAAATATGATGATAAAATACTAGCCACTACCTCATATATACACACTACTTAGCCAAGGTTATTCCATAGGTTGACCATACTAATAACATAGAGAAATGCAATAAGATGATATGAAAGTGTGTAAGCCACAAGTAAACCACACATATCATTAGATGTAATATAGGTTAAGGGTGTAGTAGATGATTCTAGATTTGTCTTTGCCTCTGATATAGTACATTCAAATCTAGTTCATGGACTGTCACTCCTCATAAAATTATAAAACACATGTTCTTCATCTTCAAAGTGACCTTGGAAAAAATGGGTTAGTGGGCAAATGATGTAGATATAACCCCAAATACCCCTATACTAATGAGTTTTTTTACATATAAATTACTCAAAATAAGGCCTCAAACTAATGTAGTTCTCTTTATGTGTTGTCTTTTGTGTTAATTATGAAATTTGTGGAAATCAATTACAATAGTGACCTAGCTTATAACTTGGGAAATATAGCTCTTAGGTTACTCCTTTAGACTTGTGTATGTGTTTTTACTATGATTTATATGTAAATAGGGGAAAATATGGAATATTTTCTCTCTTGAGTGCTTGATTGAATGACTTTTTTAAGTTGTCTTGTGAGTAAGAAGTTTATAAGTGGGTAATGAATGAGAGTTGATCTTGTATTTATATCAATTCCTTTGGAGAAATAACTCACATTAAATAACTTAGGCCAACCATTAAGATACATTTCATTTGAAAATATAATGAATTTAGGTAAGTGGGCACTTGTGTTAGAGTAGGACACCTACATGAATGCAGGTTTCTATCTGGGGTGCTAGTCTCAAAGGAATAGGTGTTACATCTTGATTCTCTCACTAAATTGATTTACCTAATTATATATGAATTATTATGTGGTTAAATTTATTTTTTAATTTTTAAATAAATTATAAGTCATATGTTGTTGTGGGATAGATTCATGTTACATAGATTTCATGAGTTCATTATTATGAGATGGCTAATTATGAATTATGTACATAATGATTATGTTACATTTATTGTTAATGGAATTGTTTTATGAGTTATAAAATGATGTATTTGAATAACTACCTATTGAGTTATACAAATATTGTTGATGGTGAGGTATTATTATTTTCATTTATGTCAAAGTAAATATTCATGTCATAAATGTCAAGATTAGAGTTGAGGTCATGCATGGTGAAATGGTATGTGACAAAGAAGTCTTATGACAAGAGAAAATTTGAAGGCAACCTATTGTAACTCTATTGAGATATAATTTTAAGGTAAATTGGTAACTATTTTGAGGTTGATGTGATGAAAATATCAAGATCATGATATAATTTAAGTAGTATTAGTCTTGAGGAGCATTGTCATATCATGAGCATGGTTTAGCAGTCTTTGAGTTTTTTATGAGGTATTGGCACAATATTGTGATGTGACAAGATCATAAAATTTTTAAGAGTATACTTGTATTTATAGAATCCTAATTGGATAAAGTTATTGGGTGACATCATTAATATCTAGCTTATTTGAGTCTAAATCTTTGAGTACTAGGTGTCTTGAGAATCCTAGTCTAGCCTTGAGAGAAGATATATGCATGAAGCATAGTAAATCTTTGTGAATTATGTAAGTACAAGAATTTGAGAGTGTATAAATTTATTTAAACATGATAAAAAATAAAATAATCCTTTAGATGAGCTCCAAGGTCAATTTTTAGGATTAGTCCTTGCATGAAGAGACCTAGTGAGAAGACACAGGCTTAATAACATGTTGAGGTGAGTAGTCTAAGGCTTGTAAGATGATGGGTGGAAATGTGTTATAAAAATATTAGGTTTTATGACATTATAATGTGGTGTTGATAATTGTAAAAGTGATTTCAAATTGTGTTCAAGATCTAAGTATGACTAGCAATTCAAGACCTAATAGGCAAAGAGACATAGTGTGGCCTAATTAGGGGTAAAGTTTAGTTCCGTAGGTGCTCAAAGATCATAAGAGAATTTTAATAGGTATGAAATATTGTATAAAGGTTTTTTTTTTAAATTTAAGTAAAATAGTAAATTATAAAGAATGCAAATTGGTGTTGAGGTTTTTTGTGTGCATAGAATGAGGTGTTGTAGACCCAAGAAGGATGTTCTTATGTTTGTTGGCATGTGAAACCTTTACATGATATATTGAGTAGTTTATGTAATTTAGGGAAGGGTCATATATTTAATTTTAATGAATTTGTTTTTAATTTTACAGGAATTCCTTTATGAATGATTACTAAGAATAGAAGGTATTCTAAACCCTCAACCCTCATTATGACCTAATATGAAATATATTGTTGGATATGGATTAGAATGGTTTAATTAAAATATTTTTATGTTTATAACATGTATATTACTCCTAAATGTTTCTCCAATTGGTTTTATTCTATCATAAGAGTTAGTGGAAGCT
The DNA here is from genome assembly GCA_037957365.1 of Torreya grandis. Lineage (NCBI taxonomy): Eukaryota > Viridiplantae > Streptophyta > Pinopsida > Cupressales > Taxaceae > Torreya > Torreya grandis. Next base: position 520,690 of record JARHVA010005926.1, read on the forward strand.
ATAAGAAACCCCTTGTTTCTTAGATTTTTGATGTAATAGGTAGGGTTGACTAGGTCAAAGCATGAAAAATATTGGAGGATGAAGTGTAAGAATTATATTTTGTGTCTATTTAATTTTATTATAATTTTTTATAACTTAAATATGTTAAATTTGTCATGAAATTTAACTTATCTCTAAATAGGCCTAATGAGGAAGACAATGAGAAAACTAGGTAGAAGTGAGAATGTGATTAGGGATGGGTTATAATGGATTAGAGATGGATCCAAATACATGGGGTAATTTTTAAATAAATATATATATAATATCCAATTTTATTATTTTTTTTATAATTCTCATATACAAGCAAAAAATATTCTCAAAGTGACCTATCTAACATAGTGGAGTCTATGTAGGGTGAAAACATGAGACTGGTTTGTAAGACCAATATTGATATTAAAATTTGTAATATATCTATTAAAATATATTATAAGGATGATGAGTTATCATTAAAACCTATTTTAATTTAATAAAAGTGTCCACAAAGGTTTTCTAAATATTGATCTTCATGACTGTTTTTGGAGCTATAGGCAGTTTTCTGTGTGTAAGTGATAATGATGTTCCTATTTTTTTCTTGCATAGAGATAAAGAATAAAATGAACATGAATTTGGTATATATGTATCATAGGTTAATTTTAACACATTTTTATCATTATAAACTCCTATGAAGGTGTGAAAATTTAAAGGCTTTGATTGGGTTCTTAAGGCCTGTGTGCAATTCTGAGTGAGCATATGAAGTTGATCAATTTGAGGTCTTTTACATTGTATTGTGAAATATAATGGAATTTGTGATGAAAATTATGTCATGAATTATATATAAATGTTTTTTTTTGTTTTTTTTTATGTTGAAAATTTTATTATATTCACCTAATTTATAAGACAAACTTTCAGGCAGTGACAAGGCCTAATTGCGAGTAGACCTAATTGTGTCATTGAAGGAGTGAAATAAGATAAATGGTGTTAAGTACCTAAGGTAAGATTATAATTTGTATATTTAAATAATTTTTGAATTTTTTCATTTATTTATTTATTCTCATGGTATTCCAAGGTCTTCAAGGTAAAACATGTGCTTTGAGAAGGCCTAATTGTATTAGGTCTCTATTAGGCCTAATGATGGTTTTGGTCCTTACGGGTGGTGACCAACCTATGTAGTGGGTGTTTCACTTATGAAATATTTTTTTATATATATTTAAAGGTTTATCCAAGTATTTATATATTATTTTCTAACCATTTTGAATGAGATCAAGAGTCAAGTATAAAGAGAAGGTCTAATAGGCCTAATTTATTTAATTAGAATATTGAGGACATGAGAAAAGGATATATATTTTGGAAACCAAATAGAGGGATTGAATAATATTATAGAGATGTATTTATCATGTCATGAATTTATAATTGTGTTCCTAAAAGTGATGATAAAGGTGATATGATCTAATTTTTCCAAAGAAAGGGCTAGTTGAGTGAGAAGGCCTAAAGGGTTATTTGAGAGAGATAGAAGAATGAGAAGAATAAAATAAAGTGGTCATATTTAGTTGAGTGAGAAACGAGTTAAAATATTATAAGAGTTTCAAGTTATTTTATTTGGTGTTAATTTACCTATGGGGTAGGTGTATTCTTGGAAGTTGGTGCTTGCTAAAGAACTAGTTGAGTTAGTGCTTGAATAGTGAGGGGTTAGTGTTCCTTATGGGGTTGGTGCCTCACTAAATTTTGTTAAATTTCTTATAGGAATATAGTCCAAGTGGTGTATCAATGGGTTTTAATCCTAAAGAGGGTTCACCATATATATTCTATGTTATTATGTTGTTTTCTTTCATAGATTCTTGTTTGTGCATTGGTTACTATATATATGTGAATGAATGCTAAATAAAATTGAAGGATTGTTTCAAAAAAACTTATTCGCCCCCTGCCCCCACCCACCATGTCTCAGTAGATTTAATTCTAACACTACAATCTTGTCATGAGTTTTATTCATGATATTGCATCCCTCAAAACATTATTAAGGGAGAACATCATCAGAGAGGGTGGTGTAGATGGAGATGGTCAAAGGCTACAGACGAAATTGCTAAGACCCATACACACACCATAGTAGATTTTTAAATGTTATATGTATTGGGTGTTTGGTTTGATAGAGTTAGTATGTTTTGAATGTTAATTGTAGTAGATTTTTTAAATGTTAGTACATATATATGGGATATATCTTGTATGAGTTTGCATTTTGTATTACACATAGTCTTAGTTCTTAAGATTGTAGTATGATTATATAATATTATTTTATTCATGTTTGTGTATGATTATGGGAATGAAAATATAATAGATGACATATAATTACTATTTAATATAAATTATAAAATGTCTTGAAAAATGTTCTAGAAAATTAAGCTTTCTATAATTGATATTTGAGAATATCAATATATGTCAACCTATTATAATAATAAAAGACATATGTAACCTATATATAATAGTAAAGAACACAAGCAATTATCTTATCATAATTGGGATTTTATTTTTGGTCTATCATAAAGTTATAATTACCTTTATTTTATAATTATGGAGGTTTAAATATCCTAAAACTCTATCCTATCATCTAAGCCTAGTCTTTGATTGACATGCATAGACTACATAGAGATTTAAAAAGTGTTAGTTATCATTTTGTATCATGACAAAAGTGGACTTATTTAGTGGTATACTTGGGTTTGAAATGTAATTAGACATGTAAAGTTTAAATTGAATAAAAAAATAATAATTAGGTAGATTAAGGAAAGACTTGAGGTATAAATTAGGGATTTTATAGTTTGTTAATAGAGAGATTAGGGAGTTAAAAAAAATAGGGGTTATGCATGAACTGCTAACTAAGAGTTAACAAATGCATGCAGATTTTGAATGTTATGGGATAGACAAGGAGAATATTGATAAGAGGAAAAACTTAGAGGAGGATGGGGTATGATAAGGAGAAGAGGAAAGTGCCAAGAAAGGAAGTAAAGGAATTATGAATCATTCAGTTTCAAGGTTGGAAGTGAATTAAGGTTGGTATGTAAATTTATATTATATTGTTTAATAAACTCTATATATGGTTTTAAAAAAAGGAAGGTTTAGAAAATGTTTATTTTTAATTTGAATGAGGGTAACAGTCTTAGCCCTATGGAATTCTTATCTATCCATGGAGCTAATCTTCCATCCTTTAAAACCTAAGAATTTCAAACTAGACTTGCTTGTATGTTTAAATTGTGGGGATAATTAAAGTTGTTTTTAGTTAATGGCTAATGGCCTAGTTTAGGAAAAATTATAACTTGGGAAATAGTTTTTTATTAATATATAAATTTTGGTTCATTATTGTCAAAATTTACTTATAAATACATAGTTGTTAGGGTAAACAAACTTCTAAGTATATAGACATATACAAAATTTCTATGTATACCAAGAAAATGTTAGAATACTTTATGTGAAGATGATGTATCATATAGGATGACTATAGGTTTGGGGATTTTGTGTAGGAAATTTGAATGCAAACATTTAAAATAAAATAGTGAATTAATATATATATAATTATGAACTAGGTGAATTTTTAACAGGCCATAATTATCTATATGACACTAAGTATTGTTATTTAAAACCCTAAATAACACTTAGTTGGTTTCTCAAAGGAATTTGATGTAATGTTTTATTGAATCCATTAGGGTTAATATACATAATAAATAATTGTGGTACAAGACTAGCATATATTCTTATTTTGTAGTGAGTTTGAGGCAATTGGGGGAAATGAATATATACAAATACCTAGACTATATATTTCCAATTAAATAGATTTTAGATACTAGGTATATACATGAATATATGTATATATATGAAAAAATTATAATTTAGGATTGTGTAATATGTATATGAAATAGAGTATATATATAAGAGTTTTGCAAAAAATTACATAGTAAGTATATATATATATATATATATATATATATATATATACCCTATGATACAAATTCTTGAGTTTAATGTTTATGGATAAACTTAAGTCTTTGTTTTAAAAACTATGGTTATATCATATATGAACAATCTATGCATATACCTCAGCAAGAATATATATACATAATAGAATATGAAATTTTGTATGATATATTGAGTTATATATACATATAATCAACTATGTAAAATTGTTACAAAACTATGAGTGAGATGTGTTTAAAAAAATGTATGGATTGTGAGATTTAGCTGGGTAATTTATATAGTGAAAATGACTTATAAAAATGAGAACTTGTGAAAGTTGAATAAATAATATGTTATAATTGATATATGTGAGCAATTGACTTAGGTTTGAAAACATAAATTACTTTTTTAAGGATTGTTTATTTTATCCTCTATTCACAAAAACTAATATTAACATTAATGACATGAAAATGTATTAAGAATGAAAATCTGAGCCCAAACTCAAAATTATATATCTTTGATATTAAAAAAATGGGGGTTATGGAATTATTAAAGACCCTATTTGATTTCTAAAGCCTTCTCATGAGATTTAGTACCTTTTTAAAGACATAGAAAAGAAAACTGTAAGGTATCGTCAGTGGTTTACAACAATATTTGTATTTTAAACAAATATACATATTATGGGGTATGTAAAAATTATAATACATAAATATATTAAATACACCTATAGGATAACTTAGGTTCTCATATATGTGTATAACTTACATTTATGAAATAGGATGTGTGATTATAATTCTAATTGGTGGATAGAAAATTTAAGTCATATAATCCTAACAATTTAGGAAACTATAAATATATGCCTAAGAACTCCTAAAATCATATTGAGTTTTATAAATTAAAAAATGTGAATTTATTTATGAGTTTTGGATTTGTTGATTTTCAAGACTGTTGTTATTGTAAATCAGTAAAATGAACAATATACTAAGATATTGTTAATTATAAAGTAACTGAATTTACTTAAAGATTTTAGTAATGCAATTTATATTTATATTCTATCCATTTGGTAAATAAACTAAATTGATATGTTATTTTATTACTGTTTAAAATAATATAATAAGGATTCATGCATACATTTGACAAACTAAATGTGTGTATAGAGATAATTCATTTATATAGCATGTTTTAAACGTGCTAGTAGAAATGATCAATATGAATCTATTGGTTATATATAAATTAACCAAATATCACATTGTTGGTACTAAATAAGTAGTGAGATAGACTTAACTATCTTACTTATCATCATGAATACTAGATGAAGGTAATCCAAAAAAGTGGTGTGTATGAATTTGACTGATCATATAAATCATATGTTATTTGAAAACTTTGGCCAAAGTAATGTTTAGATAGACATTGTCATTTCATATGCATGATTTACATACTTATGCAATATGATATCAAAACATATTTTCTTTAAGGTACACATCATGTAGTATAAATCTTAAAACATATGTGTACTAGCATGTCTCTCTAGATTCCCACACCATGACTATCTACGCATCCATGAAGGGAAGGCCATTCCATATTTGGGGTATTTTATGGGGGATCGATGGTCTATGGTTGGTGTGTAAAAGTTTTCATATAATGCTCTCCCTCCCCATTGTAGTACTTACTTGGAAATTGCACTTGATATTGTTAGGGATATAGGAGTTAAAGTGACTCAAGCTCTATGGAGCATTGTATATACCATTGTACATATATGTTAAGGAATCTCACCTATCAGAATGTAATTGTATTATTATTGTATATCAATAGTAGTGGTTGTATTATTGTACCATCAATTGCTAGGTTTTAATATGGTTACTTTCCTTTTGTTAATATGTTAATTTACATAGTTTCTAGTGATAAGTAACTATTATTGCTACATGTATACTTGTGTTAATAACATAGTTAGTATGTTAAGGTCACTAATTATATTCTTTTGGTTTAATTTAATGAAATAATAAATGTTGTGTGTGTGTGTGTGTGTGTATATATGTATATATATATATATATATATATATATATATATATATTAAAAATTACTACATTATTGTAGTAAATCTTTGTGGGTATGTTACAATAAGAAAGTAGGTATAGGCTTAGAACTTGTAGAGATGGAAGATAAATAGGTTTTAAGCATTATAATAAAAATATAAGGTTTGGTTCATTAGCATAAAACTAGTCAAACCAAGAGATAGGCCAAAAGGCATAATATATAAAAGATGAGATAATTTTAAAGTTGGCAAAGGTTCAAAACTGAGAGGAAAAACCCATGTCTAAGTTTTCCAAGTGTAAAATATTGATGTGCTATTAATACATATCTATCATAAAGATTTTCCCCCAATCTATATTTTAAATTGTGGGTTTAAAAGATAAGAAATGTGTACCTAGGTTTTTATATAACACCTTTCCTTTTCTTGAGTCCATCTTGACTACTTTTTTGGTGAATAACCTAAAACGAAAGCATGTTATAGTATATATCAATGCATATAATATAAAATTTAAAGTATTTAAAATATTTAAATTGAAAGAGTAAGGTTTATGAGTACATATGTATATATTTATAATGTACTTGCCTATTATCAAGTTGATTTGAAAAGATATATCATTTTAAGGATCTAAAATTGAGGTTAGGACAAATATACAAATATATAAAGTACATATATCTAAGGAGAGAGATATTAGAAGGCACATGCCCCCAACCTTGGATAAAAGGTGAGTTTCCACCTAACAGTTAAGATTAAATCAACTATGAAACCCAGTCATACTGATAACCTAGTGAGTATTAGTTAACTAATTTGAATCATATTATAATATTAGTGAGGCTAGATGATACAATCAAGTCCAACCTAAAAAAATGGAAAATTTGAGATATTCAATCATCCAAAACATACAAAAATTAAACCAACTACTATAGTAAATTATATCAATACAGTCCATAAAATTCTACCTAGTGGGTGATGACAGTCCCTCAGAGTGTTTTTAAATCTGAAAATGACTTGGATATTGTAATATTAAGCACACATTGTAGATCATATGCACCTAAAATATGTCTCATGCTGAAATTGTGTATAATGATGGTATTAATGTATAAATTTTTTCAATAACTGTGAATTTGAATCATGTAATTGTGTGCTTTGGCCCATTCATAAACTATGTAAGTGTGGAGAACATACTTATAAAACATTCCCACACTATATATGGAGAAGTGTTAAAAATGTAGTAAGTTCTAATGTGGAGAACATGTTTCTAAAACATGCCCCCAATGAATCTAGGTGTGCTAATTATTGAATAAATATGGAGAACATACTTCTAGAGCATGCCCACAGTGAATATAAAAATTGTGCATAAGTGTGGATAACATGCTTCTAAAGCATACCCACACTAAATCTAAAATTGTGAATGTGTGGAATCCTTGCCTATATCGCATGCCCCCACTAAATCTAAAAACTATGCCAAATATGGAGCACATGCCTCTATGACATGTGTCCACTTGTATGTTTCCCCTTTGAGGCAAGGGAAGAATAGAAACCAATAGTTACCTAGACTCAAAAGTATAAGTAAACTATATAATCTATGAATGGAACCATGTATCATATAAAATAACATGTCTAGGTAAATGTAGCATGAAAGTACATAAAATAATATGATCACATGAAGGCTTAATATGCATTATATAGATAATGTTAATTTATAAATAATAATAATACAAGCTCAAAAAGAAAACAAGAAAACACATAAGAACACTCAAAATAAAATTGATGTACAATGGTCTTAGGATACTACAAATAAGGGGCATGTTCAAATGTCACACAAATAAAGGGACATGCACAAAAGTAAGGATGAAATATTAAAATATCCATACAATAAATAATAACATGTTTATATGTCAAAGGAAGCACACATAATAATGGGAGACATAAACAAAGTATCATATTCAAATCATTGAACAAGCAAGACAATAATAAGGTAAGGCACTTAAAGAAGTGCATAAAGGAAAACATAAGAAACCATCATAAACATATCATAGTATCCTATGGATCAAATGTATTAGAAAAAAATGTCAAGTGTATAGAATATCAAGTACCCTATAAAATATATAATCATGAATAAAGGCATGTATAACTATATATAATCTCAAACATGATAATGAAAAGTGATCCTATAACCATATAACCTATGAGTATTGTGATCAAAGAAGTGGATGTCCCTAATGTCCATATGGAATTAATAGAGGGAGGGCCCAACATATAAAAATAGGAATAGATCATGTATACTTTTATGCATGTATCACATTCAAGTAGAAGTGTGACACATGTGTATATAGAAGTAACTGATATGTTATCCATCAACATGAAACTAACACATAGATGCAAGGATCCAACAAAACACATTTATGCTAAAAATATTATGGAGTTTTGAAAATAAAATATATTTTTTTGGTATTTTTGAATATATGAAATGGAAATATCATCCTATGATCTCATCTAAAAGATGGTCATAGGTATCTCCCCACTCAGAATCTAGTGTAAGGAATTTATGGTAATGCCAAGAAGAATGTATAGGTGCATTATCTACCACTATAGTATCTGTGATGCTCTATGTTATATTTAAAGTATGAATAATAGGAACATATTTAAGTTTGATTGATATCTTCATATGGTCATAGTAAATTTAGTTGTTTATATCATGTTCCTTTGGTAAGTTAGTATTTGGTATTCTTACTTCAATGAAAGTGTAATTTTAGTTCATTATTCATTATGTATACATTACTTGCATTTGTTTCCATAATGTATATTTGGATATGGTGAATTACACAGTGGTATGAGATATTTCAATTTAATTAAATTTATAATTTTTTAATAAGGATGTAATCACCATATGTAATGCAAACTAGTTATAAATAATAAATCTCAACTATAATGATCATCAAGTAATGGAACTATTACTTGGGTTTCTGTCACTAACACTAAAGTATCTATATAAATATCTTGGGAATATATATGTATCTATTTAGGTACCTATATCTATTGTGTAGGTTCACATTATCCGTTTATCTCTTTATGAAGGGCCTCATTGACCAATGTTTCCTATTAGCAAATTTTTGGCCTACATAGCAAACTTACCTAAATTTAGTGTAGTGTCCTGAAGATCAAGTATCAAACAAGGCTTGAATAGATTTCTAGATGGAAAAAATGGTCCAAGGATCACATGAAAATTGCAAAGCTTGTGAAACACTTTAAGTTTACTTAAAGTATATTTTTTCAATTTCTAAGGGATAGATCTATATAGCAAAGTAAAGGGTTTGAATAGGTTTTCCTAGTGATCAAAGTAGTTTCAAGGTTAGGGATAGGTTGCACAAGACTTAAAAGATCTTTTGAGTCTATAAGATCAAGAAATAATTTCAAGAATAAGTTCAAAAGAGCCTTCAAACTTAAAAAAATTTAAGTGAAAAACATTTATTTAGATAAGTCCTTACTTAGGAAATATTTTAGGCTTTTATTTTTGGCTAAGTGCTAACATTTCCTTTAGGAAAATTATTTCAGGTTTTTTGGTCAAGTACTAGAAAATAATTTCAGACATTTTGTCAAAAATAAAAATCTTGAAGACTCATTTTAGTTGGACAAAATGCCCAAAACAAATTTCTTGAATACAAAATTCTTTTAAACATTTTATCCATGGAAAAAGCTAAGTACAAATTGTTTTAGACATTTTTTCCAAAAAAAAAAGCTTGAAGACATAATTTTTTAGGGGAAAGTGGCTGAAACAAAAAGCTCAAAGGAAATAGTTTTGAGACAAATTGTCCAAAACAAAAGTTGTAAATACTTATTTGTTTTGAGGAAATTGATCCAGTAAGGTAATGATGGGTGCTTAAGTGTCAAAATCAAGCCATGGTGAGTAGCTATTTGAATGCAAAAGCCTAAGACATTTGCATGAGCATCAAATTTAAGCCTTAACAAATGGCCATTTAGATTTAAATGATTGGTGATAGGCACATATATGTCATGAAAAACACACAAGTTAGCTCACTTAAACATTTTTAAAAACACTTAGAAAGATCCTGGAGCTAGCAGATTGAGTGGGCACAATATTTTTAGTATTGAGAACATCTCTTGTAATTTTGGTGCCTCTAACCTTTTTGCTTCCAAATCTAAGCATTCAAATTTTGTCAAAAATGGGAGACTTTAACATAAATGTCAACTTTAAGCTATGGAAAAAACAATCAGGGTCTTAAATTTGATGGTCACATAGACATCAATGACATTTCCATGAATGCCAAATGATGGTTGCATAGACATAAAATTTAGACCATGATAAATATCCATTTATTTTCAAAAGCAAGAAAATCCAATGATTGGCATTTATTTAGGGAGATCAATGGTCTAAGATGAGTCAAAAGGTCTAAAATATAAATAAACCACATTTTGTCATAAGCACATAAATTAGGAAAATTGATAGCGTATCTTGAGTGCAAATGTGGGACTACCAAGTGGTAGTTACTTGGATAAAGATAAAAAGTCACGGGAAGGAATGATGGTTCTCACTCGATCATACTAATCAAGATCAATGGTGTGCAGATGGGTCAATATGTCAATTTTTGATATCCAATAATATATATATATAACTTTTAATGAAGGATGATAGGGTAGTTTTTGACCTAGGTGAGTAAATACAAAGGAGTTGAGTCTAGACAAATCCAAGTTGAACTAGAATGACATTTTTAGGATCAAAACCTCACCATTAAAATCTCCACAGAAGAAAAATAGGTGTTCTTAGACCTATTACAAATAAAATGGTTGGTGACTATTATCAAAACAAAATCATATACCTAACAAGTTTCATTTTGTCTACATGAAAGCTACAAGGAAACCAAAAAATATGATTGGTTTCAAAGACCTATACTTTGTTATTTCTTAGGGGCAAATACATGATTATGGTGAAACTTATTATCCTTTAGCATGTTCATTTCTAGGATAAACATATATTTATAGCCACCCAAGGTAGACAAAACATGGCTCTATCAATTCTAAGGTATGAAGATTGGTCCTCATAAGCAGATTAAGTAAAGATGTCATAGATTCCTAAAAAAGTGACTTGGTGGTTAGATAAAGATAAATGGAGCATTTAATTCTTTTATTAGGACCTTATTTCTTGATAATATCATGACTCATTATCCTTAAATTGATGTTAATCCATTGAAAGTGGTTGGGCATCTTTCAGTACATAATTCTCTTTATCTCTTTCCCTTCTCTATAAATATAGGCTTCCAAGCCTTGAAATGGATCCCTCTCTTTGGTATGACTAAACTCTATCGAGATTTGCACTGTAACACCTATTTGATATAATAAAGTTAAATTCCTCCTTTTGTAGCTGAATTGAAGTGTGTCTTATGAGATTATTATTGGTTAAGTGAATGCATGATTTTATTTCCTCTATCTAAATTTTCTCACATTCATGATCTACTATGACAATCCTCACAGGTTATTCTAAGTGTAATACATGGTCTATTGTTTAGTTTTGAAAGTGGATAATTGCCCTTCCATGCTAGATTAATAATGATTTGTACCTTTTTATGAAATACTAATGTGAGTGATTTTTTGAAATATTGAATGCATCCTATAGTGTGTCTTGTGTAAGTTTTAGTGATTAAATCATTGGTGCATCACCTATTTTTACATGCTTTCATAAGTTATTGTTAAAATCTCTCTCCCTTTTCAAATAAAGTGCTTGTTTAGGTTTAGTATAGGTGAGAAATCCAAAAATAAATTGGCCTTCTCTAGAGGTCTGATACATTATTAGGATAACTATAGCCTAGGATCAGTCCCATGTTAGACTAGAATTGAGTAAGAGGACTTGAGCAATCCCCTTCTCAACTAGGGTGAAATTATAGAACACTAATAGTTTTGGCATGCCTAATGGAACATTTTCCTTAACATAGTTGAATTTTAGAGAAAAGAAAAAGTATTTATAGTAGGAGGAGACATATACCATCATCAAAAGCTAAAGATTCTTCAAATTATAGAGTCCCAAACAACATTCTCATGCCAAAGGTTATAACAAGGTCAAAAAGTAAAGGCATTCCCTTTGAATTTAGTTAGTTTTATTTTATTTCTTATAAAAGATCAAGATTCAATAGTAAAATACCTTATCCTCCAAATAAATATTCATCCTCTGTCCAACCTATTATTTTAGTCTAAGCTATTTTCCCCATTACCCAAATTCCTTCTTCCCAAATGGTGATCAAGAATCAAGTGTGTGTTCCATTCAATAGGGGTAGCCCCATCAATTTGGCCCATTTTGGTGAAATTCATTTGTCTTCCCTTAATATTATCCATTTTTTCTTAGGAAAATGGGATAAAATAACTACTATTGAGCACATTCAATATATTTTCAACCTTTGTTCTATTCAGAATGTTACTCAAGATAATGTGTCTATTAGATTGCTTGTTGTTTCCTTCAAAGGAAAAACATTGAAATGATATAGAAATCTACATTTAAACACCACTACTACCTAGGATGTGTTATGTAAATTGTTGGTCAAACAAATTGAAGATAAATCTAATCACCTATCCTTGGTTGAATAGATGATTACCATAAAAAGGTACCCCCATGAATTCATGTCTAATTTTAACCTTAGATATAAAAAGACATGGACTAAGATACCTACATTGGTTAGACCATCCCCAAAATATAACTTCTTATACTATTTGAAAGTCCTTAATTTATATATTAGTGTGATGATATAGTCTATGGGTGGTAATACCTTGCCAAATGCCTATGAGATTGCAAGAAGAGTAGAGAACAACTTGATACAAGTTATTAAGCTTTTTCCAAGGCCTCCAATGCTTTTATTCCCAAAATTATAGTCTATTCCACCCCCTAAAGTACCACAAATCCCATATTTAGTTCTTATTCTATCTCTTGAAGCCTAGGCCTAGCACCTTGTACTTGGTCACCTATAGATGGAGATATGAAAAGTCTATTACAATCCTTTGGGAATGAGATAGTTCAACTTAAAAGATAAAAATACCAAGGTAGGCCTTATAAACATTAGAATTAGACCTATAATCAATAGAATCAAAGGCCTCCCTATCAAGGTTTTAGAGAAAATAGACCTCCTTATCAGTCATAAGGAGCCATAGTACCAACTAAATCATATGCATCTCTTGATCCTAATACATCTTCAAGTTTAAAATCCATTGATCCAATGCCTCAAAATAACTTGATGTAAGATTTAGGTTTCAACCATTCGATCCTAATGATACTCAAAACCAAGCCTTGGTATCATAGAACATTACTATGCCACAAATGACACAAGAAGAGTTTTCTCTTCAAGGAGGTCAATATCAAGAGATAAATTTGGCACCTCAAGGAGAGTCTCAACTATTAGGGAATAGTTAGCCCTCACAGTAATTTGTACACTATAATATGAATAACTATGAAAGTAAGAATTCACTATTACAAATAGTTAGTAAGTTAGTTATATTTGGGTAGTAATTAGTAACGTAATATTGTTACAACAATATTATGATTATGATAATAGGTTAGTTGTTATATATTATTACTCATATAGATATTGAGCTATTCAAGTGAGAAATTGGTGGATATATGATCTTACCAATTATAAGAAATACCTTTCCTATATATTTTTAATATCTCATATGAGTTTTGTATGCAGAAGTATTATCAAAGTGTAATGGAATAAAATAATATTATTAGTGTGTTTAAATATTTTAGTTTGTCTATATTTGACTCTTTTATTTTGTGTTAATTTTATGTAGATTTGAACTAGTCCCAACATATAGTATTAGAGAAGTTTATTATCCTAAATGGTATGGAAGCATATTGATTTTTCAGGGGTAATTACACTACATTTTCTCCTTGTGGATGATAAATTTTCTATGAGACAAAAAAAAAATTAGTTTCTAAGATGATTTTGTATGCATAGAGATCTTAATACCAGTATATGTATAGGTTGAGACAAATATAAAAATAATAAGTTCATAATCAATAAATCACCCAGATCTCTTTTTGACTCACCACTCTTAAGCAACTACATGGGAGTGTCACCAATTTGCTTGATGCATAAATGTTGACCATTTCATATTTTAGAATTGATCCATTTGCCTAACTATATCATGTATTCTATTAATAAGGAGAAATATTCATGATCAAAGAATACAAGAAAATCATAAAGATTAATTTAGATCAGATCGACACTTGATAGAATCAATTATGATCTATATGTTGTCCTTCCATATTCTTGTGCATATTTGAAACTTTACTATTGCCTAAATATCTATCTAAGGAGTTTGAGAGTTATGAGATAATCTTATCAATTTAATAATCACAATTTAAACAACAAATGCATGGATTTTGTTTTGGCATTTCAAAAACAAAGATAAAATACATAGTTTGTGGATCTAATCAAAGTCTTCATGCATTGGTTGAGTAGTATTCTCACCATATGTTATAGTATCCATTTACTTCATGGTGTGTATTTTCAAAAGTTCATCTCTTGTGTTTTTCTATGGTTGTCTTTTCCATTTTACTCTATCAACCTAGAATAATCCATCACCTACATTGATGTGTTTCCAACAACTATGGTGTGTTTTATCTTATCATCATGCATTTACATAGAAGTTATTCTTGTGAAAGCTAATAATCATTAAACTTAAGTCAAGGCAATTTACATCAAGATAAAAAAAGGAAAAATAACTTTTCTATGATTTTACGTTCATTTGGTCTCATATAAGTAGGTTTATTTATAAAAATTAGTTGTTTTAAAATTTATTTCATAAACTTCTAAGTGATTCAAGATTTATTAAGCTTTAGTTTGTATAAAATTGTTTTAAGTAAAATAAGTGGTTTATCTCCATATTTCTTATTAAGTAGTCCTAGGTTTGTATATCACGTTTTAGTTTATTAAAACCAAAATTTAATTGGTTTTTCTTATCAGGGTTAAAAATTGTGTTGTGTCATTATTGTTAGATTTCTTTTAGGTTTTGTAAAAATAATTCAAAATAAAAAGTCTCAAAATCATTGTTAAGGTCTATTGTAAAGTATTTGGATTTATTATAAAAAATATGTCAAAAATAACTTGGTGTCTTTTTAGAGAGTCATTTTGTCATTGAGTCAATGTCAAATAGAATTAATATTGTAAAGTATGTATTTTTACTTGTATACAACATTCATATTATGGGGGTGGGGGGGATTTTCCTTGAAAAAATCATACAATTGAGCTTCAATGACACATTTTCTGAGTAAGCAACTTCTTTACTAGATGTCAGAGGCAATGGAGGTAGGAGAGTTTCTACGCCTCTCATTAAGCACTAATGAAGTGTCACTTATTGTAATATTGGTACACACACACACACACACACACACACACACACACACACACACACACACACACACACACACACACACACACACACACACACACACACATCACTTATTTATTGTGACAAATATGAGGATAATTTCCTATTTTCTCACATAGAGAATTGCATAAATATGGTGTTTATAAGAAACATGAATATGGTAATAGTTAGGCGAGAAGCTATTACAGAGATCCCATGACTTCCTTACTTCTTTATGGAGATGATTCATAAGTGAAACATCTGTATGGTCATGTAAAGTAAATATGGGATGCATTCCTTAAAATATTAGTGGTCATGTTTAGCAAGATCATGTCAGTAGTATGTAGACCTAAGAATATGTGGTGGAAAATAGTTTTGTTCATGCCAATTCTTGGAGGCATGAGTGAAAGTTGAATAGATGGTGTTCTTATCATGGTTACCACACTATTAGATTGATGTGTTCCCTCAGTGAATGATTTATGATATATGTTCCTATTTGAAGTTCCCACACTAGTTTGATTGATGTTTTGTTGACAATGAATGGTAGATAAGAAGTTGATGTGTTCCTTCATTACTTTCATATAGCATGTAAGGCCTAAAGCAGGGGATATTAGGGAATAATTATCCCTCATAGTAATTTATACACTATAATATAAATAATTATGGAAGTAATAATTCATTACTATAGATAGTTAGTAAGTTAGTTATATTTGGGTAGTAATTAGTAACATAATATTATTACAATAATATTATGATAATAGGTTAGTTGTTATATATTGTTACTTATATATATATTGAGATATTCAAGCAAGAAATTTTTGGAGATATGATTTCTCCAATTATAGGAAATACCTTTCCTATATATTTGTAATATTTCATATGAGTTTTGTATGTAAAAGTATTATCATAGTGTAATGGAATAAAATAGTATTATTTGTGTGTTAAAATATTTCAAATTGTTTGTATTCAACTCTTGTATTCTGTGTTAATTTTATATAGATATGAACCAATCCCAACATCATCAATAAGATCAAAGGCAACCTAATTCCATTAATGTAAATTGGAAAATGGATGATCAGGTTACATTCAATCAAATTAGTGAGACTAACATCAATGGTCAGGTTACAACTCTAACTAGAGCTAAAAGAAGAGTTGTTGAGGAACCTAAAAATGTGAGTAGTGCTTCTAGTGATCCTAATATTTCTCTCAATAGTATCAAAGATTAACATGTTACCCCTACAACATAGAAAAATTAGAATGTAGAGGCTAATAAGGTACCTCAAATACCTCTAGTCTATAAATAACAAGTGGTTCAAAAGATGCATCCAAAGGCTAGTGGAGCCTCATTCAACTTAATATATCAGATGAAAAAGACTAATTTTAGCATTATCATGTTGTATTCCATTTTTACTTTAGGACAAAATAATATGCTCATCTAAGATCTTTCATCTCTCAAGGTGTCTAAATAACTAGTTGAGAAACAAGGAGCTATCTTGGCTAATTTAGACCAGCCTACCAAGCAACCTAATAAATAGGTAAATAATATGGCAAAGGTGGACAAAAACAATGTTAAATTAAATAAAAGCCTTCAATTTTATGTATATTTAATATTTTATGACTACTTATACCATAATTGTATGGTAAATAGTGGAGCTAATAGCACTATCATGCCCAAGCAAATTATAGACAAGCTTCATCTTGTCTATGAATAAAATATGGAAGGAATATTGAAATCATATGGGTCAATAAAAAAGATAGTAGGCATAATAAAATATCTAAATTTTAAATTAAATTCTTTCCCCAATGTTATCATTTATCAAGATGTATTTTTAGTGGACTTACCTCCCTCTTTTGCCATATGTTTATCAAGGGACTTTACTTCAAAGATTAGAGGAAATTTGTTAGTTGATTGGACATATTTGATGCTCAAGACTAGGTATGGTACCAAGGTAAAAATAAATTATAAAAATATTTCAATATTTCATTTGGAACCATATATGCCAAGTATGGTGAACACTAATTGTGTTATCTTAGACAAGGTATTAAAAAATAGTGAGGTGGAAACTGAGTCACCTCTAGATGGAGTTCCAAATATTTTCCTTGATGAATGGGCCTATGATTTACATGACCATGATCTATAAAATTTAATTTAAAAATAAGGAATTGGTGTATATTTACTTCATGAAAATGATACGCCAATTCTAGCATTGATGAAAGATGATCGGGCTAGTGATGGCCCATGACAACTATACTTTGATGGATCCAAGAACAAACATGGAAATAGGGATGGAATGATGTTAATTTATCCAAAAAATTAAATTTATTTATTTTCTCTTAAGTTTTAGTTATTTTTTTCCAATAATTTTTCTAAATATGAAGCACTAGTACATGGTTTGCAATGGGAAATAAAGATGAAGTTTGATACCTTACAAGTCTTCAGAGATAGTGAAATAGTAGTTCACTAAGTAAGAAGAACTAATGTAGGAATTACCCAAATACTTAGGTCCTCTAAGCATAGAGTATTTGAATTACTTGAATACTTTTAATCTTTCAATATTTATGCCATATCAGGAAATAACAATAAATATGCAAACATGTTGGCTACCATTGGGTCACCATTTAGCATCCTAGCTAACATAAAAAATGAAAAGGTCTAGTTACACATTAAGATAGTTTTGAGACATTATATTCTAGATAACCATGATAATTTTTAAGTGTTTGAAGATGACAATCAGATTATCAAGTTATTGCAAGAAGAGGATGAGTTTTCTTCAAAGAACCAAGACAAGTTCTCATAGTAGTATGGTGACTAGATTGTACAACTGAAGATAACTAAGTTGCCTAAAAGGTTGGTCACCCTTGAGAACATATTAAGTTTTGATGATGAGCTAAGGAATTAAAAGTCTTAATTGTCAATAAATGAGGAACATGATGTCAATGTGAAGATTGTAACTAGTAAGAACTTACAGATGGGTAATGTTTTTAATCTTTTAGAAAAAGAAACTTTCATTAAGTTATGTTCAAGTTTTATAGATGTATTTAGATAGAAATATAATGACCTTAAAGGATTTGATCCAAGTCTATCTCAACACACCATTGAGATAGAGGATGAGATTAGGCTAGTCAGATAAATACAAAGGCCTATTAACCCAAAGCTTGAACCTTTGATGAGAGATGAGATTCATAAGCTCATTGAGTTAGTTATTATATTTCTAATCAAGCACTCAAATTGGGGGGAAAATATTATTCCATTATATAAAAAGAATGGCAATATTAGACTGTGTGTCAAATTTCATGACTTGAACAAGGATTCCATTAAACACCACCATAAATTATCATATATGGAACAAATTGTACAATTAGTTACAGGTTTAAAAAGGTTCTCCTTGTTGGATGGCTATAGTGGATACAATAAAATTTTGGTCAAGGAAGAAGACCAATTAAAAAGAGCCTTCACCACAAATTGGGGGACATTTGCATATAGAAAGATGCCATTTGGTTTATCTAATGCTAGATAAAATTTTCAAAAAACCATAGATATGACATTCCAAGGTCTCCTTAGCAAGTTTATACTTATTTATTTAGATGACATAACAATATTATCTGATAGTGCAATTGAGCACATGACTCACCTCAAACAATTATTTGAAAAATATAGACAATTTGGGATATCCCTAAATCCCAAAAAGTGTATTTTCAGTTCATGAAGGTAAGCTTATTATACATGTGATTTCCAATTATGGTATGAGTATAGATCCTAATACGATAGATTCAATTCTTGTACTTTCCTTGCCTAAGCACAAGAAAGCTATATAAATATTATTAGGCAAGATCAATTTCATAATAAGATACATTTTAGATTTTTCCACTTTAACTAAGCCATTTATAGCTATGCTAAAGAATAATTATATTTTTAGCTAGTCCAAGGGAGGAGTAAGAAGCTTTGAAGAGATCAAGAAAGCCATAGCCAGTGATCCTACACTCATGAACCCTGAATTCATGAAGGACTTTATCTTGTACACTTATGCTAATATTGAAACAATTTTAAGTATTATTTTGTAGTAGAGCCATGAGGATTTAGATAAACTAATAGCCTTGTTCAGTCAAGTCTTAGAAGAATATGAAATAAGGTACTCTTTTGTTGGGAAGCATGCACTTTAAGTTATAAGGTCTCTTAAGAAGTTTAGATACTTATTGTCCAATAATAAGATACAATTGATGGTTGCCCATATAAGTGTCAAAGAACTCATCTTGAACATAGATATAAATGAAAAAAGAACTGGTTGGATAACCAAAGTAATAGAGTATGATTTAGAGATCAAAGTAACAAAGCTAGTAAGAGGTAAGGGACTTTGTGAACATCTAGCCTAAGATTTTCAAGAGTCTAATGAGGTGGTTATGGTGTCAACTAATGAATAAATCATAACTAATCACACCTCACCTTATAGATGGTTCTAATACATAGTAAGATTTCTCTAGGATGGTATTTATCCTTCTCTTTTAATCCCTTTAAGAAGAAGATATTTCAAATTATAGTCAATTCCTTTTCTTATTTTTTATGGTGGTTTATTCAAAAAAGATATTAATTATATGTTTCTAAGATGAATAGATCCACATTAGACATATATATTTCTTGAGTAGTTTCATGATGGACATGGTGGAGGGAATTATTAAGCAAGAACTACAGCCCACAAGATCATGAGAGGTGGGTATTACTGGCCAAGTATATTTGGTGATTGTCATTCATGGGTTAGAAAATGTAGACAGTGTGATATGTTTATTGGATAGGTGAAGCTTGTTTCCTTACCCCTAAAACTAACTATAGTATATCAACCTTTTTTCCAATGGGATTAGAGTTTATTGGTCTCATTAACCCCCCTTTAAGGTTAGGTCATAAATGGATATTGACTGCCACAAACTATTTTACTAGATGGATAGAAATAATAGCATTGAAGGAGGAAAATGAGTCCAATGTTCTAGATTTTTATGAAGTTATGCTTACCATGTTTGGATTCCATTCAACTATTATTTTTTACAATGTTATGGCCTTTATGGGATCTAAGATCAACCAGTGGGTATTTAAACATAGTGTCTTTCTTAGTACCTCATCAAATTACTATCCATAAGGTAATGGCCTTATTGAGTCCACAAATAAGAACCTAATAAAGATCATAAGGACTATTGAAGATAATCAAAGGTCATGGAACCTTAAGGTGAAGTTATCTCTATGGGATGATATCATCACCTTTAAAAGGTTAATATCCATTTCTCCATACAAGCTAGTATATGGTAAGGAACCAAGAATGCCTATTTCTCTTGAATTCCCTACTTTTCAACTAATGCATCAACTTGAGCTTTTAGAGAATGAACCAATTGAAATTAGATATTCTACACTCATAGAGATAGAGGAGAAAAGACATAAATCCATGTTGTCTATGAAGACCCATCAAGCAATGGTAAAGAGATCTTTTGACAAAGGAGCTTCTTTAAAAAGTTTTCAAGAAGGAGATTTGGTTCTCAAGTGGGATGAAGACATAGATAAGATACGAGGGCACACAAATTTTGAATCTCTCTAGAGTGGTCCATAAATAGTCTCCTAATGAAAATCTCATAATGTTTTTTAGCTTATAAAGATGGATGGGAAGGAGCTTCCTATCCTAGTCAATGGGATACATCTAAAACATTGATTTTAAGAAAGCTAGGTTCCCTGTACATAGTTTTATTATTTTCCTCCAAGGTTATTTTTTGACACATTAGTTTATTTATATTTTGTCTTAAATAAAGGATTTGTTTTCACATTTACTATGTTAATTAGTTTCCCTATTTCATGTTTTTCCCCTATTTTCATGGATTTTTTTTGTCTTTTCAATCAAGAGTTTTTTTCAGTCATGGAACAAATGTATTATCTATTATGAGTAAACTATCTTATAAATGGTTAGAGTTATCAAGAATAGAATGCATGCTACCTAGATAAGTCACCAAATATGTTAGTCAATTTTTGGCTTACATAAAAAACTTACTTGAATGCAGTGTAGTGTCTTGAAGATAATGTATGGAGCAAGGCTTGAAAAAAAAAATGGATGGAATGAATGGTCCAAGGATCACATGCAGATTATAAATTTTTTGAAACACTTTAAGTTTACTTAAAGTGTATTTTATAAATTTATAAGGGACATATCTATAGAGAAAGTAAAGGGTCCAAACAAGTTTTCATGGTGATCAAATATATTTCAAGGTTAGGGATAGGTTAAACTAGACTTATAAGATCATTAGAGTTTAGAAGATCAAGCAATAATTTCAAGAATAGGTCCAAAAGAGCCTTCAAGATTTAGAAAAGCTAAGTGTAAAAACTTTATTTGGTTAAGTCCTTAATTGGGAAATATTTCAAGCTTTTATTTTTGGCTAAGTGCTATCATTTCCTTTGGGAAAATTGTTTCAAGTTTTTTTGGTTAAATATTGGGAATTATTTTAGACATTTTATCCAAAACAAAAATCATAAAGACTTATTTCAATCAGACAAAATGCCCACAACAAAGTTCCCAAAGATATAATTCTTTCAGAAATTTTCTCCATGGAAAAAGATAAGTATAAATTGTTTCAGACATTTTATCTAAAACAAAAATCTCATAGACATAATTATTTTGGGGGAAAGTGGCTAAAACAAAAATCTTGAGGAAATAGTTATGAGATAAATTATCTAAAATAAAAGTCTTAAAGACTTGTTGGTTTTAGGGAAATTGATTTAGTAGGGTAATTATGGGTGCACAAGTGTCAAAATCAAGCCATGGTAAATAGCTATTTGAATTCAAAATCTTGAGACATTTGTGTGAGCATTAAATGCAAGCCTTCACAAATACCCATTTAGATTCAAAGGATCAGTGATAATCATGTAAACATCATGAAAAAAATAGGTTAGATCACTGGAACTTTTATTAAACACACTTAAAAATATCCTAGAACCAATAGATCAAATGGGCATAATCTTTTCAATATCAAGAACATCTCCTACAAATTTGGTGCCTCTGTGACCATTTTGCTTCCAGATCCAAGCCTTAAAATTTGGTTAAAAAGGGGGAGATGTTCATGTAGATCTCAAATTTAATCTATCGAAAAAATGATTAGGTTATTAAATTTGATGGTCACATAGACATCAATGACATTCCTGTAGACATTAAATGATGGTCGCATAGACATCAAATTTAAACCATGTTAAATAGCCATTTTTTTTCAAATGCAAGAAGATCCAATGGTTGGTATTTATTTATACCAAGGGAGATTAATGGTGAAAGATGATTCAAAAGTTTAAAAATATTGAGAATACACCACATGGAGTAAGCACGTAAAGTAGGTAGACTGACAATGGATCTTGAGTGCAAACATGAGACTTCCAAGTGGCACCAACATGGATAGAGTTGACAAGTCAAGGGTAGGATTGATGACTCTCACTCGATCATACTGATTAAGAGAAATGGTGTGTATATGGGTCAATATGTCAATAGTATGAGTCAGTTTTTGATGGCCAATTAAATAAATAGAGCCAAGACTTTTGATGAAGGATGACAGGGCAATTTTCAACCCAAGCAAGTAAATGCAAAGGAGTCAAGTCTAGACATGATCTAGGTTGAACTATAATAACATTTTTAAGATAGAAACATCACCATTAAAATATCTATAAAAGTAAAATAGGTCTTCTTAGACCTATTAAAAATAAAAGGGTTGGTGATTATTTTTGAAATGAGATCAAATTCCTTGTAAGTCTAGTTCATCAATATGAAAACTACAGGGAAACCCATAAATATGATTAGTTTTAATAACCTATCTCAATTATTTCTTAGGGGATGATATGTGATTATGGGGAAACTTATTGTCCTTCAACATGTTCATTTCCAAGAAAAAAATATATTTATAGTCACCCAAGGTAGACCAAGCATGGCTCTATTAGTTTTAAGGTATGAATATTTGGTCCAAGGAGATCAAGAAAAGATGGCATAGAGTACTGAGAAGGTGAATTGGTGTTTAGATAAAGATCAATAGAGAATTTAATTATTTTACAAGGACCTTCTTTCTTGGTAAAATAATGACTTGATTTCCTTGAATTGGTGATAATCCTTTGAAAACTATTGAGCTTCTTTCAATGCACACCTCCCTCTCTCTTTCTCTCTCTTTCCCTTTTCTATAAATATAGGATTCCAAGACTTTAAATGGATCCCTCTCTTTGGTATGACTAAACTCTATTAATATTTTCACTATAATACCTATTTGATATAATAGAGTTGAATTCCTCCTTTTATAATTGAATTGAAGTGTGTCTTATGAGTTAATTGATTGGTTAAGTGAATATATGCTTTCCTTGTCTCTATATATATTTTCTCACCCTCATGATCTACTTTGATAATCCTCATAGGTTAATCTAAGTGTAATATATGGTCTGTTGGTTAGTTTTGGAAGTGGATAATTATCCTCCCATGCTATATTAATAGCCAATTCAAGACTTTTTATTAAATACTGATGTGAGTGATTTTTTATAGTATTTAATGCATTTTATATGTTTATTTTGTAATTTTGAGTGATCAAATCATTAATACACCACCTATTTTTACATAATTTCATAAAAAATTATTAAAATATCTTTCCCTTTTCAAATCAAGTGCTAGTTTAGGTTTAGTATAGGTGATATATCCAAAAGGAAGCCAACCTTGTCTAGAGGTCTAATCTATTGTTAGGATACCCACAACCTAAGATCAGTACCATGTTGGACTAGATTTGAGTAAGGAGGCCTAAAAAATACCCTTCTAAAATAGGGTGATAATATAGAACACCAACAGTTGCTTGGTGGGATCAGTATGGGAGAGATCAATATCAGGAGATGGTGTATGAGGAGAACTTCTACTAGTGGTCACATTTTGTGAAGGTTGATGGACCATGTGATCCTCAAAAGGATTATCAAGGGATGTATCAAACTTATTATAATATCCTATAGAATAAGTATGTGAAATAGATCTAGATATGTCTTTTTGATATTTAATAATTTCCCAATTAGCTAATTGTGTAAGCTTTTGCTCAAGAGAAAAACAATCATTATCTTAGTTCCCTTTTATACCATGGTATGTGCAAAAATGTTTTCTTTTTAACTTTTAAAATCTATGTGGTGGGTAATTAGAATTAGTAGTAAGTTTTATCATTAATTTACCTAATAGTTTGCATAATATATAGTGTGGTCTATCATAGTACTAATCAAACTGAAGAGGTTGTTGTTTGGTAGAGGTATATGGTCTAATTATGAGAGATACTTTGTAATCATGTTCCTTTCCTTTATTCAATACCTTTATAATTTAATTTAATATATGATGTTAGTTATATAATAGTTGTCTGAATTAGTTCATGATCTTTTGTAACTTATTGATTTACATTAGAAATATGATTATTATCATGCATAGGTTTTAGTGAAGAGATAGGCAAATTGGTTTGAATATTCATTAGAGTGTATAAATATTTTTGTGCATCCCAATATAAGGTCTTAGATTAAGCAAAGGTCTTATGAAATGCTCCTTATATGAGTTGAGAAATAATACCTCTACTAATTATAGATTGTACTTCTAAATATGAGGGTGTATATTTAAGGAATAAAAAGCATCCTTACATCGAATAACATAGTCTTGTTGTCAGAGAATCCAAGAACAAACACACTTGTTCTGATCCCACTTTTTAGGATCTTGCTCCTCAAAAATATCACAATATGATTACCAAATACAATAAATTAAACAAGCAGAAATATCTAGAAGTACAAGTAACTAGAATTCACAAATAGCACAGAATATGAGAGACAATATACAATCTTGTATTAACACTTATACAGAAAAGAATACAATAAAGAGCCACCACACTCTTCCACCTTACAGAGGCTTGCCACACCTCAAGTGTACATTAATTCTTCTTCAAAACACTCTCCTACCAGAAACGGTCCCAACACATAACTCACACATAGAATTGGTGTTCACCTCTCCAACCAGTCAGTAATAACCCTGCCAGTACACCAAGCACTCTAAAGTACTTCAAGTAGATCTACCATGAACCTACAACCTACAATTCAATAGACCATACTTACACATGTAGATCTCTTATGAGCTTGCAACAACCTGCAACTCAATGATCTTACAATGGAAGGATCCTCCTTGCCTTCCTTTCTAGCTCATCATTACAATACATGCCAATGGGTCTATAAATAGATCCCACACTTAAACAATAACTTAGACTCTTAGTTTACTATAATTATCCATGTATCTCAAAACTCAAAATAGCCTTTACATGCAAACACTCTGTTCACTTAACTAACTGTTCGTGCAACAAGGAGTTCTAGAACACAGGCGATCGACGTTGGTCCCTATTTGCCTAGTGCTGACCAATGTCAGCTGACTTCCTATTGATGCCAGTTGCCTTCTGCATTCATCTTGACTGACATCGGTCATGCTGCCGATGCTAGTGCTTCTAAAACTTTAGCAACCTCCTTTTCATCTACATAGTTGAAGCTTTTAGCTCCATAACCTAACAATCTCCCACTTGGAGATAAATAGCTGCAACTGTACCTATACCTATACATCATCTAGTTTGTTCCCTTGGCTCTGTATCCCTCTTCAAGATCACTCTTGAAGACCAACCACCACAAATCCTATGGTGCACCTCATATCATCCAAATCATCTACCACATCCACATCTACAAACCATGTAGAAAATAACTTGACCCTGCATAGCACGTGCACCTGCTGCTGGTCCCTCTAAGAATCCACTGAACTACCCTCTAATGCTTCTTTCCCAAATTGGCTCCTAACTTGTGACAACTCCCACTGCTTGGGAAAACTCAGGCCTAGTACATACCATGCACTTAACCTCATTATGTGAATCAAGACACTGTTATGTGAACTATCCAACCATCGATGTGCTAACTGGTATCACACAATCATCTTGAAATAAAGTCAATATGTGACCTTCCATGTCCCTAGAACACACTCATGCCAAATAATCTTGCTACTCCTAGATTCCTCATGACAAACCTCTAAACTAACTTTACCTTTAGTTAAGCAACTCCCTGTATATGTAACCCTGCAACAAGCACATCATACAGTAATAGGATAATGTAGCTAATATTATCCAACCTGGTAAAGAGAAACACAATGATCAAACCTCCATTGCCCTGCAGCTTATACAAGACCATATACCTAGGCCTTCTATCTCACATATCCATTTTCACTCTTCTTCATCTTGAACATCCATTCGTCTCTCAGTGCTTACTTCCAGCTGGCAACTCCACCCAAAAATCCTATTTGGTTCTCCTCCAAGGAATCACATCCTTCATCCATGCCAAGCTCTCACTATTTCTTGGATCTACCTGTTCTGCTTCTTTAACAACTTCCTGGTTCTTTACCATAAGTGAGCAACAAGTAGTGTAAAGAAGGGAAATGATGAATTTGAGGCTTACATACCCTTTAAGTCCTCCATATGGGTGCTTGAGACTCCTTGATAGCTTGTTGTCCACCCAAAATTTGTCTCAGTGATTGATGCCAGTCACGTCTCAGTCTACACCTGACCGATGTCGATTTCTTGTGACTACCTCATCATCGACGTCGGTTCCCCCTTATCGACACCAGTGTTTATTTGCCCCTGAGTCATCAACATCAAGCTACACATAGCTGACATCGATCCCTGTCTGGATGCCGACACTAATTTTCTAGCCAACGTCACTCTCTGTGTTTTGCTTGTGAGAACTGACTTTTTCCCACGAGCTCCTTTTGGATCAAACCCTTATCCAAATAACCCTTGCTCTGCTCAAAATTCTTCTGACCCTTATGCTAAACTTTGTTTGTCACCTTCTCCTTGAAAACCAAGGCTTTCTTGTTCTTGTCACTGACATCAGATTCCTCAAGAAGCGTCACCTTCTTCTTTTGCATACAGAAACCTTGATCTATGCTCTTCAAATCTAAAAACATACCCTTTGACTCAAGAACATGCATCTCCTTCTTATTCATGTGACCAAGCCTATTAAGCCACATCTCTGAATCTACAGCTGAAGTAGATAACCCAAAAAGAGAATCAATAATACAAGTAGATAGATAAAGTGTACCTACTTTCTTACCTCTTGCTACAACAAGTGTACCCTTGGTAACCTTCCAAGAGTCTGTTGTGAGAGTTATTGTGCAACCCTCATCACCCAAACTTCTTACAAAAATCAAATTCTACTCCAAAACTGGGACATGCATGACCTCCTTCAACACCCATGTGTTACTTGTCTATAATTTTAGCTTCACTTTCCCTTTGCCAACCATCTGACAAGGCTTACCATCCCTTAAACAAATTTCTCCAAAGTCTCCCTGGACATACTCATGAAAAATTTACCTATTTGGGGATGCATGAAAAGAGGCACCAAAATCTAAAACCCAAGATTCTACTTTATCCAAAGAACATACCAGAGCATCTTGTGCAATGAAATCTACAACATCTTCTTCTTCTTCATGTCCATGCTGATCTACTACCAACCAACAATCTTCTTTTTCCTGCTCTTTCTTTCCACATTTCTAACAGGTTATTCTACCATACCTAGACTTGGACCTCCTGCCATTAAACTTCTCCATTTGTAGTCTACTTTCTTCTGCCATTGCTCTACTCCCACTCAAACAGAACCCCTGTGAGTAACCTATAATCAACACACACTAACCAGATCTAATCCAACCTGTTAGTATCCTAACCAAAAGCTCCGATACTAGTTGTCAGGGAATCCAAGATTAAACACACCTATTTTGATCCCACTTGTTAGGATCTTGCTCCTCAGAAAGAGCATAATATGATTACCAAATACAAGCAATTAAACATGCGAAAATATCCAGAAGTACAAGTAACTAGAATTCACAAATAGCATAGAATATGAGAGACAATATACAATCTTGTATTAACACTTGTATAGAAAAGAATACAATAAAGAGCCACCACACTCTTTCACCTTACAGAGGCTTTCCATACCTCAAGTGTATAGTAATTCTTCTTCAAAACACTCTCCTACCAAAAATGGTCCCAACACCCAACTCACACAAAGAATTGGTGTTCACCTCTCCAACCAGTCAGTAATAACCCTACCAGTACACCAAGCACTCTAAAGTACTTCAAGTAGATCTCCCATGAACTGGAAACCTATAATTCAATAGACCATACTTACACATGTAGATCTCCTATGAGCTTACAACAACCTGCAACTCAATGATCTTAGAATGGAAGGATCTTCCTTGCCTTCCTTTCTAGCTAATAATTACAATACATGCCAATGGGTCTATAAATAGATCCCAGTCTTAAAAAATAACTTAGAATCTTAGTTTACTATAATTATCCATGCAGCTCAAGACTCAAAATAGCCTTTACATGCAAACACTCCATTCACTTAACTAACTGTTCATGTAACGAGTAGTTTTGGAACACACAGGTGATCGACGTCGATCCCTGTTTGCCTGGTGCTGACCGACATCAGCTAACTTCCTACCGATGTCAGTTGCCTTCTGCATTCATCTTAACTGGTGTCAGTCATGCTACCAATGCCAGTGCTTCTAGAACTTCAGCAACCTCCTTTTCATCTACATAGTTGAAGCATTTAGCTCCACAACCTAACACTTGTATGGACTCATTTTATATATATGTTAATTATTGAAAAGGTTTAAATGGCAACTTAGGTAAGGTATAATGATTAAAATGAGATATAAATACATCTTCAAGTCTTTTGAAAGATGATAAGGAACCATTTGGAAGATTATAAAACTAATCAAGAGCCCCTTAGGTTAAGCTATAATGAAAATCCTTAAAAATTAAGATTTTATTTTGGGCCCAATGTTCAAAGGAGTGTATATATTATTTTAAATGAATACTAGGATCCCTTGACAATAAATGGAGGAGAACTTAAGAATAATAAATTTTTAAGGATAAGGATACTCAAATACATCCTTAGAAAAATGTTGCTCTATTAATATATTCTCCACAAAAATATCCTCATGAGAATAAATTTGAAGCTTAGGAGTTTTGAATTTTTGTTACAAATATCCCATAGTACTCATAATAGATAACATATCACAAGAAAATGTTGAATATTATTTTTTAGTGGCTATAAATTCTCATGCACATGAGACATATGAATGATTGAATCTTTTCCACTTTCAAGAGAAGGATCATCACATGGTGTTATAACATTTTGTAAATGGGTACCCATGGTTAAAGAGGTAAGTATATCATGTTGGATAACATGAAGGTTGATATCATTATCATTATAAGGTGTTATTTTATTTAAAATATCATGACATTCAATAGGAGTAGAGGAAAAAATTTCACTTGTAAACATTTGCTCTTTTGTATCATAAAATGTAAAGGAGGGAAGAAAAGAAACATTTACTATTTCATTTGCAACATCGTGAGAGGGAAGAATAAAAATTTCACTATCAATTTTAATTTTAAAAGGAGGAGAGAATATGTAATGCTATTTTTATTTTATTTTACTTACATGCCTTGATATTTGGAAAAAATACATGAAATATACTTGGGACTTAATTGTGTCCCCAAACAATTCATGTTTTTTAGTCATTTCCTTATGATTTTAAAATGCATTCTCATTTTTTACTTCAATCAAGACTATGGGAGACATAGGACATGTAGTTTTGGACCACAAATTAGATGGGGAGCACAAATTTGAATATTTTCATTTGGATCACCCAAAGATGTAATTAAATTTTTAACATGATTATTACTTTGAAAATAAGTCACACACTTGATTTCATCAAAATTTACATCATGAAATATAGAGTAATAACATTCAACTTCTTCAACACTTGTATAATCAGAAAGGTAAGAAGCACATTCATATTTTGAAGTAATTAAAGAATGTATACATGCAACATTTTGATTTTTAACATTATGAATGTTACCATTTTGCATATCTATCATATCGTCCTTTTGCAAAGGATTAAAATTAATATTTCTTAACTCTTGAAACCCTTAATCATTGGAAAGTAGAGGAATAGGAGAAATGACATATCCAATATGGATATCATCACACTCATAACCAAAATTAGAAATTTTGTGATCACTACCTTGATCATTTATATTTATATTTGCATCATTGCTTCTTTCATTTTCATAGTTGTAATTAAAATGGGATTTATCCTATTTTTTATGTTATATAAGATATTCATATGCAATACATTGATCATCAAGAACATTAAATATAAATGATCAAAATAAATAGGCTTCCCTACATGGCCTCCTATTAGTGACTCCACAAGATTCTAACTTTTAAGAAAATTATGAAGCACACAAGCACTAGGGACAAATCAATAAGTTAACTGAGCATTCCCAAACTATGACCATACAATCAAGAGAGAAAAAGTTATATCTAAAAATAAAATACATAAATATGAAATGAAATTATTTTTAATAAGGAGAAAAACCTACATAAAAACTAGATTTTTGGCTCAATAATAGAGGACAAGTTCACCAACTTCTTAACCATAAGAATCTAGATTGGGGTTATCTAGGGTTAAAAGGCATATAGATATCCTAGGGTAAAAGGGTGATAAAATAATTATATAGGAGGTCAATTATATGCTAAACTTAGATATAACATATATTAAATTCATTAAAATGAGATAGTCTAAAATTATCAAGTAAAAATATGCTAGACATGGAAATGATAAAGAAACAATGTACTTAGATGGTTTTGATGTTCACATAGTTCTGGATCTAGAAAATGTAATAAGGAGACTATAAGAATATTATGGAATAGTCACTAGATTCAAGATTGGGTACCTATGAATCCATTAACACTAGCATCAACCTAAGAGGGTTGCATTAATGCTACTATTAGAACTTAATGTAGGTGTCCTATAAACAATACCTAATAGAAAAAGATGAAACCACCTAGATGATTATGTGTCTATCTTCACCTTCACTATGGTGCATTTAGATTTGGGTCATGGACTGTTTCTCCTCATGAAATTGAAAAATCTTAGTTATTAATCTTCATAGTGACCTTGAAAAAATGGGTTGATGGTCACATGGTATCGAGATGACCCCAAACACCTTTCTATCAATGAGTGTTGCCTACATATCCAATACTCTAAAGAGGGTCTTAGAATGATGTAATTCTCCCCTACATGTTGGCTCATGTGTAAATAAAGTAATATGTGGAGAGAAATTATAATGGTGACCTAATATGTAACCTATAAAATATAGATGTTGGGCTACTCCTTCAGTAATTAAAACCTATGTATGTGTTATCCCTATGACTAATATGGAAATTAGAGAAAATAGGATATATTTTCTCACTTGAGTACTTGATTGAATTACCTTTTTAATTTTCTTGGTGATTAGGTAATAATTTTATAGGTGAAGAATGAATTAGGGATTATATTATATTTATATGAATCCCTTTAGATAAATAACTTGCATTAAATCACTTAGGTTGACCATTAGGATAATTTTAATTAACAAATTGGATGACTTTAGGGCACTAAACATGTGTATTAGAATAAGGTACTTATGTTGATGCAAGTGTCTATTTGGGATGCTAGTGTCCAAAGGAAAAATAAATTAAGTAAATTATCAAAACTTCTAGAGGTGGAATATAAGTAGGTCTTAAGCACTCTGAGCAAGATTATGGTTTAGGTCATCAATATAAGACTAGTCAGATCTAGAGATAGGCCAAGGGGCACAATGTAGAGTAGATGTAAGACTTATGAAAGTGATAAAGGTCCAAAATTGATAGGAATAACCAAGGTCTAAATTTTCTAAGTTTATAATATTGAGGTGTTATATAATCCATAATTATCATCTACATACCCCCATTTAATTTAGTAATTAAATCATGGGTTCAATTGAGAATTAATGTGTACCTAGGTATGTATAACATACCTTTACTTTTCTTGAGTCCAACTTGAGTGTTTTTTTGGTGATTGACCTACAAAAAAAATCATGTTATATTACTTATCAGTGCATATAATCTAAAATTGAAAGTTTGAAAATATTGAAATTGAAAGAGCAAGGTTTAGGAGTACATCTGTGTATCGATGTAATTGCCTTGCCTATTATCAAGTTGATTTGAAAAGATATATCATTGTAAGAATCTAAAATTAATATTAGGATAAATATATATAAATTTTGAAAGTACATATATCTAAGGATATATAGAGATATTGGAAGGCACATGCCCTCAACTTTGGAGTAAATGTGAGTTACCACCCAACAATCGAGATTAGCTAAATTATGCATCTTAATAATACATATAACCCAATGCTCATGAGTAAAAAAATAAAAATCATACTATCAAACATGTGAGTTTGGATGATACAATCAATCCCACACTAAAAACTTAAAAAATTGAGTGATTTAATCATCTCAACAACACCAAAAGTAAACCAACTATTGTAGTAGATTGGCTAAATGTAGTTTGTAAAAGTCCATCCCAATTGGTGATGATAGTCATTGAGAGTGTTTTTAAATTTGAAACCAATTTAAATTTTGTAATATTAGGTACACATTTCATAACATATTCACCTTGTATATGTCTCATGTTTAAACTATGTATAAAAATGGTACCAATGTATAAAATTTTGCCACAACTATGAATTTGAATCATGTAGCTATGTTCTTTAGACAATTCAAGAACTGTGTAAATATAAATAACATGCTTCCAAAGCATGCTCACACTATATATGGATAAGTATGAAAATTGAAGTAATTTCTATTATAGAAGAGATGTTTCCAAAACATGCCCCACTAAATTTTGGTGCATTGAATATTGAATAAATGTGGATAACATACTT
Organism: Torreya grandis; assembly: GCA_037957365.1. Lineage (NCBI taxonomy): Eukaryota > Viridiplantae > Streptophyta > Pinopsida > Cupressales > Taxaceae > Torreya > Torreya grandis. Next base: position 553,886 of record JARHVA010005926.1, read on the forward strand.
CAAAATCATGCCCTAAGTGAATATAATTTTCTTACAAATATGAATAAGTGTGGATAACATTCTTCCAAATCATTCCCCCACTGAATCTAAATTTTTTTATGTGTGGAAGCCATACCTATATGACATTCCCCCACTAAATCTAAAAATTATGCCAAATATGGAGAACATGCCTATATTACATGCCCCAACTCATATTCCCCCCTCCTCTTAGGTGAGGGAAGAATAGAAACCAATAGTTACCTTACCTCAAAAGGATAATACAACTATATAATCTATGAATGGAACCATGTAGCATATAAAATAAAATGTCTAGGTAAATGTAGTATTGAATCACATAGAACAATGTGATCACATGATGGCCTAAGATGCATGATAAACATAATGGAAACATCTAGATAGTAACAGTACACTATCAAAAGGAAAACAAGAACACACACAAGAGACTCAAAAGAAAGTAAACATACAATGGTCCTATTAGACTATAAACAAGGGGTATGTTTAAATGTTACACAATCGAAGGGACATGACTTTGTCAAATGTACACAAAAATAAGGATGGCATATTAAAATATCCATACAAAAAAAAAAAAAATGTGACAGACTTCAAATAAATCACAAATAAACATGGGAGATACAAAACAGGGGAATATTAAAATTCTTTAACAAGCAATATAATATCAAGGTAAGTCACTCAAGGAAGTGCATTAAAAAAAAACATAAACAACCATCATAAACACATCATAGTAACCTATGGATCAAATGCATTAGCAAAAAATGTCAAGTTCAAAGCATATAAACTACCCTGTGAAATATATAATAATGGATAAAGGCATGTGTAATTACATATAAGCTTAAAAATGATAATGAAAAGTGATCCTTGAACCAAATAACATACGAGTATTATGATCAAAAAAGTGGATGCCCCTAATGTTCATATGACATGAGTAGAGAGAAGGCCCAACATATGAAATATGAATAGATCATGTATTTGTGTATGCATGTATAACACTAAATTATAAGTGTGACACACATGTTTATGTATATGTAATTGGTATGCCATCCATCAACATGGAACTAACACATATATGCAAGGAGCAAATATAACACATTTATGCTAAAAATATTTTGGATTTTTTGAAGTTTTTTAAATTTGTTTGGTATTTTTGAATATATGAAGTGGAAATATCATAATATTATCTCATATAAAGGATGGTCATATTTATCTCCCACTAAGAATCTAGTGCATGTAATTTTTGGTACTGCTAAAGAACATGTATAGGTGTAATATATGTCAATATAGTATCTATGATGCTTTATGTTTTCATTAAAGTATACATAATAGGAACATGTTTACGTGTTTTTTATATCTTCATATGGTGTATATTATAATTAATATTTTTTATCATGGTCCTTTTTTAGGTTAGTATTTGGTCTTCTTATGTCATATGAAAGTGCAATATTAGTTCTTTATTCATTATGTATACGTTACTTGCATTTGTTTCCATAATGTTTGTTTGTATATGTTAATTTACACAATGGTATGAGACATTTAAATTTATCTAAATTTTAAATTTTTAAATAATGATTCAATCACTAGATGAAATGAAAACTAGTTGAAAACAAGAAACCTTGACTATAATGATCATCTAGTAATAAAACTAGCAGTTTGATTTATATCACTGACTCTAAAGTATCTATATAAATATCATAAAAATTCATATGTATCTATTTAGGTACCCATATATATTATGGAGGTTCACCTTATCCATGTTTCTATGTATTAAGTACCTAATAAACCATTGTTTCCTTGGTGGGATCAGTGTGGGAGAGATTAGTCCTAAGAGATGGTGCACAAATAGAAACAATTCTACTAGTGGTCATATTCTATGAAGGTTTATAGACCATGTGATACTCAAAAGGATTATAATGGGATGTATCTACCCTATTATTATTATCTCTATAATAATTATGTGAAGTAAGTATATATATGTATTTTTAAAATGTAATAATTTCTTGATCAGCTAATTAGGCAAGCTTTTAGTTAATAATAAAATAATCATTATCTTGGTGGTTGTTTATACCATGGTATGTTAGAAAATGTTGTAATTTTACCTTTTAAAACCTATGTGGTGTTTAATTATAATTATTAATAAGTATTATAATTCACTTATCCAATAGTATGTGTAATATATCATGTGGTCTATTATGGTACTAATCAAATTAAATAGGTTACCATTTAGTATAGGTATATGGTATAACTATGGGATATGATCTTTAATCATGTTCCTTTCATTTTTTTAGTAGCTTTATTATTTTTTATTTGACATATGATTTTTGTTATATAAAATGTGGTTGAATTAGTTAATGATGTTTTGTAACTTGTTGATTTACCTTGGAAACATGATTATTATCTATGTAGTTTCCAGTGAAGAGATAGGAAACTTGGTTGGAGTATTCATTAGAGCACATGAATATTTGTGAATATCCCAATATAATGTATTGAATTAATAAATAGGATTATCAATTTCTCTTTCTTAGAATGGATAAACAAAACCTCTACTAAATATAAATTATACTTCCAAATCTAAGGGTGTATAAGTTAAAAAACACAAATCATCCTTAAATTGAATAAAATAGATTTTTATAAAATCATTTTTTATTTGTGCTAATGATTAAAAATGTTTAAATGATAGATTTGGTAATTTAAAATAATTAAAATTCAATATAAATACATATTTATGTTTTTTTAAAGTTGATAAGGAACCATTTGGAAGACTATAAAACTAATAAAGAGCCCCTTGGGTAAAGATGCAATGAAAATACTTTAAGATCAAGATTCAATTTTTGGCCCAATGTTCAAATGAGTGTATATGTTATTTTAAATAAATATCAGGATCCCCTTGACCATCAGATTAGGATAACTGAGGCATAATAAAGTTTTAAGTGTAAGAATGCTCAAACACATCCTTAGAAATAGGTTTCCCTTCTAATAAATTCTCCTCAAAAATAGCCTCATGAGAGTAAATATGTAGATTAAGAGTGTTGAATTGTTAAAAATATATTTTAGTAGCCATAATAAAAAAACATTTCAAAAAAAATAGTTGAATATTTTTTTTAGAAGATGTAAACTACCATGCATATGAATAATAGGAATGATTGAATCTTTTCTACTTTCAAGAGGAGGATCATCACATGGTGTTACAACATTTTTCAAAGGAGTAACCATGGTTAAATAGGTATGTATATCATTTTTTATAACACAAATGTTGATAGCATTATCATTACAAGGTGTTATTTATTTAAAATCCCATGACATTTAATAGAAATGAATGAAAACCTTTAACTTTGTAAACATTTGCTCTTTTGTATCATAAAATTCAAAGTAGGGAAGAAAAGAAACATTTTATATTTCATTTAAAACATCATGAGAGTCATGAATGCAACTTTAACTTTTAGTTTTAATTTTTAAATGAGGGAGAGAAGATGCAATGCTAGTTTTGATTTTCTTTGAATTACATGTCCTGATATTTGAAAAATATACATGAAATATTCTTGGGACTTACTTGCATCCCCCAAAAATGCATGATTTGTATTCATTTCATTATTATTTTCATATTAACTCTCATTTTGTCCTTCAATAAAGATTATTGGAGACATAGGACATGCATTTCTCTTACAACAAAAAATAGGGGTAGAAAAAAATTGATTATTTTCATTTGAATCACCCAAAGATGGAATAAATTTTTTAACATGAGTATTACTTAGATAATAAGGCACACAATAAATTTCATCAAAATTTACATCATGAAATATAGAGGAAGGACATTCAACTTCTTTGACAATTGTATCATTGGAAATGGAAGAAGTATAGTCACGTTTTGAGTAATTACATAATGTATACATGTAATATTTTGATTTTAAACATTATGAATTATAAAATTTTGCATAACTATTGTATCATCCTCTTACAAGGGCTGAAAATGCATCTTTGTTAACTCTTGAAACCCTTCATCATCAAAAATTAGAGGATAGGACAAATGTCATATCCAAGAGGGATATCATCACACTCATAACCAAAAGTAGAAATGTCATGATCACTACCTTGCTCATTTATATTTAAATTTGTATCATTGGTTATTTCATTATAATATTTGTAATCAAAAGGGAATTTATCCTATTTTTTTAATAACATATTCATATGCAATAAATTATTCATCAAGTGCATTAAATAAATTATCAAAATAATTAGGCTTTCTTTCATAGCCTCCTAATAGTGACTCCATAAAAAATTTAAATTTTAAGAAAATTATGAAACCTAAAACCTTTAAGGCCAAATAAATAATGCAACTAATCATTCCTAAACTATTCCCATATAAGGAAAAGAGAAAAAAATAGATCTTAAAATAAAATATAGAAATATAAAATGAAATTATTTTGAAGGAGAAAAACCTAAATGAAAACTAGGGTTTTAGATTAATAAATAAAAATAAATTCACCAAATGTTTAAGCCTAAAAATATAAATTGGGATTATATAGGGTTAAAAGGTATATAGATATCCTAAGGTGACAAGTTATCTCTATATGAGGCCGATTAGATGCTAATCTTAGATATAGAATATACTAAATTTATTAAACTAAGTCTAAAAATACTAAGTACAATTATGCTAGATATGGAAATGACAAAGAAATAATGTACTTAGCTAGTTTTGATGCTACGATAATTATAGATATAGAACATGTAGGAAGTCGACTAGAAAAAGATTCTTGTATAGTCAATAGGTTCTGGGTTGGGTACCTGAAGAGTTATTGACACTAAAATCAACCTAGGATTGTTGCATCAATGCTAATATTAAAACTTTACATAGGAGTCTTATACAAAATACCTACTAGAAATGGATGTGACCATTTGGATGCTTTTATGTTTGTCTTCACCTTCACTATGGTGTATTCATATTTGGGTAATGGATTGTTGCTCCTCATGAAGTTATAAAACTTTAGTCTTCATCTTCATATTAACCTTAGAAAAAATGGGTTAATGCACACATGGTGTCAATATGACTCCAAACACCCCTCTATTAATGAACACTACCTACATAAAAAATACTATGAAGAGGGCCTCAAATTGGTGTATTTCTCCCATACATGTTGGCTTGTGTATGAACCATGTAATATGTGGAAAATAAGTACAATAGTGACCTAGCTTGTAACCTAAGAAATAGATATCTTGAGCTACTCCTTTAGTAATTTAGACCTATTTATATGTCATCCCTATGACTGATATGGAAATAGGAAAAATAGGTAATATTTTTTCACTTGAGTGCTTGATTTAATGGATTTTATAATTTTCTTTATGAGTAAGTAAGAAGTTTCTAGGTGAGGAATAAATGAAGGTTGATCTTGTATTTATATCAATCCCTTTAGATAAATAACTTGCATTAAATAAATTAGGTAGACCATTAGGATATGTTTCATTTGAAAATTAGGTGAATTTATGGGATTGAACACTTGTGTTGGAGCAAGGCACCTACATCAACATGGGTATCTATATAGGATTCTAGTGTCTAAGGAACATGAAAGTAGGTATAGGCTTAGAACTTGAAAAGGTGGAAGATAAGTACGTTTTAATAAATTTTGGTATGAAATAAGGTCTAGGTCATCAACATAAGAACATTCAAACCAAGAGATAGGCCAAGGTGCATAAGGTAGAGTAGATATGAGACTTCCAAAAGTGGGGAAGGTCTAAAACTAAGAAGAACATCCAAGGTCTTAGTTTTCCAAGTGTACAAGATTGACGTTGTATATAATCCATAAATATCATCTACATACCCCTACTCTTATGAAATTACAAGGACAAGATGAAATAAGGAAAATAGACATGAATTTATGAGTTTACTAGTCCCACCAAGCTTTCTAAAATGTATATATAAAAATTAAACTAATTAGAAACATAATTTAAATCAAACAAAGCCAAAAAATTATAATCAAATTCCCAATAAAATACCTTTGATTGAGTGAATAGGGGTTGAGGAAGAAATAATTTCACTTACCAAAAATTAAAATTAATCTTCTTGATGTTGTTTTTCTAAATTTATTTGTAGATGGATGTGGGTGCTCAATATACCACACATAAACATACGAGTATCTTGTGCCACTGTTAGATGGATTGATATCTTGATGCAATGATGGATTGATACTAAAGGTCCTTATCTAAGAAATTATTTAAGAAAATTAGATCAATTTTAAAATGGGCATGGATCCATTGTACCACCTAAGCTTGTTCAAATGAGAGGGGAGATCTCAATTATAGGATTTTATGATGATTTTTAGCCATTGATCTTGATCTAAGATTAATGGTTGAGGATGATTCTTACATATCATCAAATTAGAGAGGATGGGAAATAAATATTGGGGGTTGAGTCTATAATATTAGGAATGGTATTGATTATATTTTATCATGTTTGCATTGGGATTTGATGAGATTGCATGAAATTTTGATGATATGCCTTGGGATTGGAGAAGATTAAAAATGTGTATTTTGTGTATATTATGTGATGGCATCATATATTTGAGATGGAATATGGATTTATTTGATTTATTGAAAATATGAAATGTGCATGGATTATATTATCAACTAATTAACATGATTAATTAGTGTGATTAATCAATGTTTTTATTTTTGGTGGGATGGGGTAAGGTTATGGATGGAATTGATTCATTTAATAGGGGTAATAGTGATGAATAGTATGTTAACTAGGGATATTAGTTAATTAAAAGATTATAATATGATGGTAGGTATGATTAGGGTTTTATTAATGTGATTATTTAATGAGTTGATGATAGTTAAAATTGGCACAGGGTGTCTGATTTAGGTGTGTACACCATTTCTGGCCTATTTCCCTTTTCAACTACATCGACCCTGCTCAATGTAATTTTTCTCTTATTTTTTTAACTCAGAATGGATAATCTATTATTTTTTATGTTGAGATTATTATACATATATACACCTAATTTATTTTCATTCCTATACCATTTTATGTATATTTACACATATAGACTATTGATGAGGACTAAAGTGTTTATTGGTGTATTCCTTCTTTACTTCATAAATTTGTGTGGTCACTTATCTACTTACTATTCATATTTTAAATTATGTCACTTGGATACCTGATTCATTTATTTTATCCTTTTGTGTGCTTTTTTGATAAATTCAGGACTATAGACTTGTCTATGAGATTGAACTTGTCTAGGCATAACTTTTGGAGTAATTTTAGGTCACAAGTTTTTTGGGTCATTCTCTTTATCCATTAGGTCTATTTGGGTCAGATTTTTTAAATGGGTATCCTAATTTTATATAAATATATCTATAAATACAAAAATATTATAAGGTATTAAGGATAACACTCTACACTATATACATTTATATGAAAATTACTTGTTTCATTTATAGGGTTTTTGAAGCTAACTATGAAAATCACAAAAGCTAAATCCATAGTTTTAACTAAGAACATAATCATTAAGAGGATCAATTTTACTTGTTATTAAGTGAAGGTATTTATTTCTCATCCCCTTATCTCATTTGGAGGTATTTCAATTGGGAATTTTATTAATATTTGTTGGCTTTGTTTTATTTGAATTCTAACTTTACTTGTTAACTAGCTTAATTTTGATATATATAATTTTAGGTTCTCAATATACCACAGATAAAAATATGGGCATCATGTCCCATTTTTGGATGGATTTATGTCTTGATACAATGATTAATTTATAGTTAATGTATTTTTACAAATCAAAAAAAAAAATCTTTGATAGACTTCTGATCTTGTTGGAATGAGAGGGGGAAATTTTAATTTATAGGATTTCATGTTGATTTTGATCCATTGATCTTGATCTAAGATCAATGGTTGAGTATGAGTATTACATATAATTTAATGAGATATGATGATTAATAGATTTTAAGGGTTCATTATGTAATATGAGGAATGACATTAATTAGATGCTTCCCCATTTGCCTTGATATGTGATGAGATTGCATGGGGATTAAGATGATATGACTTGGGATTGCAAAAGATTGATGATGTGGATCTTGGGTATATGATGTGATGACATCATAGGTTTAATATAGAAAATGGATTTATTTTATTTATTAAAAATATGGAATGTTCATGGATTTTATTGTCAACTAATCACCATGATTAGTTAGTGTGATTATTCCAATTTTTAATTATTATTGGGATTGGGTAAGGTTATGGATAGAATTGATTAATGTGATAGGGGTAATAGTGATGAATATTATTTTGGTGAATGATGTTAGTTAATGATAGGATAAAAATGTGATGGTAGATAGGATGAGGGTTTTGTTAGTGTGATTAGTGAATAAACTGATCTTAGTTAAAATCAATATAGATTGTCCAATTTTAGGTGTCTACATTTTGATGTTATTTGAAAAGGTGTTGTGAGACACTAATTAGAGTAATGTATTTTCAAATATTGAATAATATGAAAAAAAAATGAGATCATGAGGATGCCTATAATGGCATGTTGAAGTTTAAATGATGATGATGAGATAGATTTTAATGGTTATGGATGATTCTCCCTTGATAGGGAATTCATGGATGAAGGATGAGGGGTTATCAAAATGAGTGGAATGGTTATCAATATAGTGGAAGTGGGGGTGGTTGATGAATAAATAGGGATTATGATATACTAGGATATGATGATTGAATATCAATATGAATGATAGGTGGACGCATGATATTACAGTGTTGATAGATAAAAATTATTGTATAGATGGGATGTGATTAAATCACTTCAAATGAGTCTTGATTGTGTTTATTATTGATGATTTTCCCTAAGCAATGATATATATATAAGGGAGTGGATTAATAATTATGTATCCTAATAAATTTGTGATCTTCATGTGTCCCAAGTAAATACATATGAAAGTGGGTGGATTTTGGAAATATATATGTCGATGAAGCTAAAAACTTGATTTGGATTAATTTTCAATGATAAGATGCATGTTTGATTTTACACAAGCAAGGATATATGTAAGGGAGTGGAAGTTCTGGGATTATATTTGATGGATGGATAATTTATTTATTTATTTACAATCATAGATCAATGATGTTATTGATTGTGTGGTTTTAAGATGAGATGATCATGTTCATGGATATCATGGATTGGATACATTGATTTAGCTTAGATCAAGTTGGGCCATGGTGGATAGAATCTAGATGAATAAGGTATTATATTAGATGGGGGAAAAGTATGTCTACACACCTTAACCATAATGATGATTGTTAGAGATGGATAATTATCTAAAAGAATTGGATGTTATGGGTGATGAAACTATGTTTTTGATGGGGGAATGATTATTGATGTAGATGATAGATAGGGACAATGATGACATTATTTTGTGTGATTCTCATTGGTTAAACAACATTATTGTTTGTTACAGAATGTGATAGGAGGCACCATGATATGAAAAAATCATGATGACATTATTTTAATATGTTAGTGGACTAGCTCAAGTAAAAATGCATGACATGATGCACCATGATATGAAAAACCATGATGACACTATTGGAACATATGAACAAAGTCAAGATTCAATAATAAAATTAAAAGTAAGTAAAAAATCAATAAAAAACAAGAACACACACAAAAACATAAAATTAAATACATGTCTGACATTATTTTTAACTTTATATTATTTGGAGGGGGTGGATTTTTTTTTAATGTACAATAGGCTACTATCAAAAGAGGAACCCAATTTGAGAACCTATTATGGATTTGATAAGGGATGTATGGATGGAAAGATGTAGGATAAATTGGGTTGATGGAGGGATCATTGGTGGGAACTCTAAGGACTATGTCATGTAGGAACCAAGTGTCTAGTCATCAAAGTGTTATTTGTGGGATATACAAGATGTTACAAGAATAGGTCTCAAGACTTATTCCACTTACTTGTTAAGTTAAAATGGGAAGAGAGATGGATAGGATAGGCTAATGATGGGAATGATGGGCATGATGATATGATTAAATGGATTGGTATGATTTAAGAGGGATTTTAAGGTGTTTATGGATGGAATGGATTTTGGATTTTCCCCCAAGTGTAAGGTAATTGTAGACAATAACCTTACACATGATGCCAAAAATTAATTTTTATAATTGTACTTTCCCAATGCACCATAAAAATAATTTTCACCATTAGACAATTTTTTTTTTCTCTTTTGATTATTATTATTATTATTATTATTATTATTATTATTATTATTATTATTATTATTATTATTATTATTATTATTATATATTTTTTTTAGTAACATTGAGTCCTTCAAGTATGTGCTTTAGATATGTATTTAGGACACTTTTTAATTTCTAAGTTGGCTTTTTCCAAATTGATTAGGATGTTGTCATAACACCTATGATATAGGGTGTTACCAAGAAGGGTGAAGTGAAAGGTGTATTTAGGGAAGAACATGTGTTGTTTATATGAAGTATTTGGAGGTGTGGTGTGTTTATTATGTGAAGGGAAATTTTGGATGAAACTATAATGCTTCTTGATACTGAGATTAGCTACAAAAAACATTTTTGGTCTACCTTATGCTTGGATAGTTTCTAAAATACATGGTGTCGATATGTCTTACAAATGTGTCTGCATAGGAGGATTACTTATTTATTCATCCACTAGTAACTTAAATATATTTTAACTAACATAATCTTTTTTGTTTATTATAATTATATTTTTATTGCTTAATAGTGACTTAAGATGGCTTTTACTTAGGGATATTGATTTTGGATTTTTATGATTCTTTAGATTAATATTTGGATTGTGATTATTCAATAGTGGCTCAAAGATGTTTTCACTATGGTAAGGTTATTTTTGATTTTGATTTGATGTATTATAGGATTGATTTTGATTGAGGAATGCTTGTTACTCAAAATATTTCGATGTTGCTTTATAATTGTTGACCAAATTTAACTTTTTAGTCAAATTGGGACACCTATAGGTAAAAAATTAACTTTATGGGTCTATAAGGGGTATAATATGAGTATCATGGGGTGTATTAAAGTTTAATTTACTTTAATTAATGTTATATTGGCTTTGGTCAATTAGTTTTTATGTCCATTTATCATTTTTGGGGTCAAAAAGGTGCATTTAATGCTTTGTACTAGTTTATTGGGAAATGTGAAGGTGTAAAAGGGTGATTTCTCATGAAATGTATCTTAATAATCCTTAATTAATTTAAACCAACTAAAACTTAGTAGGTTGTTTAGAAAAGGTAGTTTTCTTGAAACAAAAGGTTAATTTAGCACTGGTACAACCTCTTTGGGAAGTATGTCACATGGGAAATGGTCAATAAGTGCCTCTTCAACTTCCCCATATTCATTTACATGTTTGGTTTTATTTTAAAGTGCCATATATTTTTCAAAACCATTCTACTATTTTCTTGGCTTTCTAGAAACATTGAATTGACCTTCAGGTTTTTGCTCAATACATATAACTCAGGAGGTTTTAGCTCAAATGCTTTTGTTAGGTTGTATTAAAATAATATATATTAATTTTTATATAATTATTATGAATATTTATCAACTATGCTTTATGAACCATTGCTAACAAGTTGACTATGAAAATCTACATGATAATCTCTATACCCTATAGGTTTTGCCTTGGTTTGGGAGATTTTGTACAATCTAGCTACTAATATTACTTATAAATAATTTTTAATTATTATGAAAATGGTACCCATGCTTTGTTTCATGTTTTATGGTGTTTTAATGAGCAATATAACTCACTTTACAAGAGGGTGCCAACATGAGTAGTTTCAATTAGTTTCCACTTATAGGAGCTTGAATTACATACAAAGGTTTCATATGAATTGTAAATGGTGTTTTCCATGTTTCAATGCCATAGTAGTCACCTACTTACATTTTTTAGTCCCAAAATCCCATAGTTTGATAAAAAACCCATGTCTCCACCATGCTAGACTAGTCATTCAACACTCTACATGTTTTATTCCATATATATGCAAGTGATCTTCACATTGAAAATGATGCATTGTATCTTGTTTCAATATTTTTTTAATGGTAATCATGAATTTTAAGGTTGATTTTGTGTTTAGATACTAATGATTCCTTTTTCCCATCCTTGTTGCTTCATTCTAAGATACCCACTACACATACATATAACTAATGTACACCTATAGGGTCTTGTTGATGTCATGATGATTTTAAGAGATATAAACATGTGTTTCAAACTTTTTTTAAATATTAAATTTATTTTATGGTGTTGGATATGAGCATAAAAGGTTCATATGCATGGGGAGTTTCATGTTTCACATCTACCTCATTATAGTGCATCAAAACATCCACCTACAAGTAGTTGATCGGGGCACCAAAGGATGATCTCATGGAAAATATGAAACCACTTGGAACATTTTGAAACCTTTGTATGAGGATAATGCCTTGATAATACATATAAAGTGTCTAAAGAACAAAGGAAGTGTGAAACCAACTTGAAAAGGCAATGGATTGTGTTTTGGTATCTTGTCCCTAAAATGGTAAAATAAAGGCCTAAGAGGTTTTTTAAGGTACCTTAAAACATTATTATAGAGTGTTATAAAGAATCCAAATAGATGGACCATGTCTCCCCTAGTACATAAAAGAGTCATATAAATTTTGGGTAAAATAAGACAAATAGAAAGTTGTTTTTAGGGAGCTCAAATATTTCCTTGAAACCACTAAAATCAAGCAATAAAACCTATAAGAATGTGCCCCAAAAGAGACCTTTCCAGCCAATGTCACAATTTAAAACCATACTTTCATGATTGGATTATTGTGATGGTGAAAAAAGAACATGTGAGAGATAGAGGGAAGAATCAAAAGAGTTGATATGCACTAATTGAGTTCCAAATGCACCTACAAGCACCCTAGTATTTAGAAATTTCACCTACATCTATAACCAAGAAGGAAGAGAGATAAAAGCATTGTTTAGGTGATGATCTAGAAAAATAGAGTGAACAAGTAAATAATTGGTAAATATATTAGATTTTTTTTGAGAAAACTCATGCATAAATTTGAAAACCTAATCTATGGAAATGACATAAATAGGGGTATTTCTCAAATAAAAGTCACAACTTACTATAATTGAGATTGACAGTGGACTGAGGATGAGTTTTGAGTGATAACAATATATTAAGGTGATAAAAATAAGGTAAAAATAAGTGTCTATGATCATAAAAGTATCTAGGGTGACCAAAAAACATTTTTCCAAGATCAAGACATGCAAGATACCCTGTAGACAGGGTCTATAAATAGGAAATACAGTCACAGTTAGGGTTTAGTATTCAACCTTGACTAAGAAGGTATATGGAATGGTATGAGAAGGTTGAAATGGATAAATTAATGGTAAATCACCTATATATAATTTAAAATATCCTCATGAAGATATAAAGTATATATTTAACAAAGGAGAGGGATTAAACAAACAATGCATAGTCCATTAAAAAGCATACCCTGCACTGTCCTTTTCACACTAATAGTCTTAGTTTCTTGAAGAGTTGGAGGGTAATATGAGATGAAAAAGGGATAATTTTTTCATGAGAGGATATTTTTAATTTATATAATCCTCTAAAACCTACACTTTTTTAAAATAAATTAGGGAAGTACCCCCTATTTTGTCTCAAAGAGGGGGAACTTCCCCTTATGTATAGACATGTAGGTTTGAGGAAGGGGGTGATAGGGTAAACTTGAGGATGTTTGGACCATGGATATAGGTGTGTGGAGTTGATATACATCTAAATAAACATTAATAACCTTTATAAATGGGATGAAACTCAATAGGCTACTCCATACTCCTAAGGTTGTAGTCACACCTAGTAGGTAGGATTATGCCTAGAGGCCAAACAATACGTCACTTTAAATTATAGACCTAAGTGAACTTTATAATAGGTAAAATAATGTCTATGGAATCAAATTATATGTGTATAAGTTTTCATAATGCAAGGGATTCCATAAAATTTCAACTTGAGCTTCAAAGACAAGGTAGACCTACTAGGTATGGCTAGGCCTAAAGGTCCAAAAGGAGAGTCATGGTCACTCCACCTTGAGCTGATATTTAAATATTATTGAAACATGTTTATGGGATGGATAAGGAGGTGTTTACAATTTTTTAGTGCATAGAAAAAATCAAGGAAGCCATTTTTGGCTCAAGATCAATACTAGCATGTAAGAGAAGTAAGAACAAGCTTGATAGGCCAAGTTGAAATGCTTAGATATCCTTGAAGGATTTACATGGGAATATAATAAGTTTGGAGGAGTTGAAAGGGGTATTTAATAATGATTTTTGTGGATTTTTTTTGTAGATGAAACCTTTATGAACCAACCTTAAGAGTAGAATGTACTTAAAACCCTAGAAAACCCCCTGGAGGAACCTGATTGGGAAGATGAAGATAAAAATACATTTGGACATGAATTTTTTTTAAAATTGTATAAAACTTACTCAATAACCCTCACATGCAAATTAGTTGTATGGACTTGTATAGATGGGGTGAGAAATAGGATTTTCTTGATAATTTTGTACATTTTACAGGATACAAGAGGTATCAAGAGGTGAAATTAATTTTTTTAAGAATATAATTACTTTTAATAACTACTTATATTCATTTTATTCCAAGGATAAACTCTTAAGTGTCCAAACAAGGTGCTTTAACTTAGCTAGTCAAAATTGGCATATTGGACAAGCTAGTGAAAGGTGTGAAAACATCAATGGGATGTATTTTTAAGGTGTCACTAATGCTTATAATTCTATGTATGGTATTTAAATGTTTCATTCACTTCCTCCCATATATTTTTATGAGAAATTTATCTTTTTTTGGAAGCCAAGTGTGCAGGGTGCATGAAAGGAGTGTTTTTTGGACTAAAGATGATGATTGCTCCTTTTTAGATGATTCTAGATGATTGAGACCACAAAAAATTAGTTTATAGGAATTTATGATGTCCTTAAACTTCATTAAAATCATTATAAATTTTCCAAATCAGTTATAAGGTGTTCAAACAAGGCTAGTCATATAGGCAGTTTTTCTGAGCCAGAATGAGAAGTTTCTTACCACTTTTCATGAGATGTATGACTTGGATTGACACTTTTGATTATTATGCCTATATTATTCATAAAATACCATTTTAAATGATAAATTAAATACTTTTATCATATTTACAAGTGTCCTTGTGATCCTTATACTTCTCTCTTCTTCTCTCTCTCACAAGTTCTATAAAGACTAGCCATTTTGGCATTGTAAGCGATGCTCCACCTGAGTATGGTGAATACCTACTCAAATGTATACCTTTTTATCAATAAAAATATTATTTTTTACCTCATACATTACTTTTATTAGTGTTTTCATGTGGAATGTTTGATTTTGTATAAGTGAAGACTAAGGATTCCTTAGCATATTATTTCATTCTATCATCTATTTGTAGTTGGAAAGTTTATTCTTGTAGGGCATGTGAAGTGTTCTAGAAAATTTCTAAGATTTAATGAGTTATCATATTTATTATTTCCTTCATAGGCCTCATGTATAATCCTCCTAGCTTTGCACATTCATTCATAACCTCACAATGTAACATTTATGTGAGAAGATGAAGATTGGAGAAGTGTATGTTCAATTTATCCTTTGATTTCAAGTGTAAAATGCATATGGTTGGATGTCATCATGTTATTTTGTGTATCACCTCCCTTATATTAGTTTTATTTTAGTTATCTTTCTCCATTTTCAACCCCCAAATTTAGTAGTAGTTGAAATCTAAAGTGGTACGTCAAGAGAGCTAGCCCTATCTAAAGATTCACCTCATCTTTAGGATACCCACAAGCCTAGAGGCATTTAAATTGTGCCACTTGGATGAGGAGAGATTTTAAACCTCATAAAATGGTTAAAATCCAAGTTAAAATAGTTTTTATCAAACTTGATGGGACTCTTGGTCCAAAAAGTTAAGAGATTTTTGGTGTTGTCTCTCAATAATAAACCTTTAGAGGCATCTATTCAAGAATCAATGGTGAATCTAAAGATACATCATCTAGTCAAGCATCCCAAATTTAATTTTTAATATTATTTTTTATATTTTACTTTCATTCTTTATTTTATGAGTTTTGATGACTGACTTTGGTTTTGAGTTTTGTTCTTTACAAGCTGGTGAGACATTACAAGCTTATGTTATTCCTTATCATTAAGATCAAGTTCTTAATCATCCCTTTCATGAAGTTTACCAAACCCAATATGGTTATTTTAATCCCCAATATTATCATATCTATCCTTGGCATGGGTTTTATTAGTCTTATATCTAGCCTCCTCAATATCTTGCTTCTCTTATTCAACCTAGCCACTCCTCAACTCCAACCATTTGTACCTTCAAGAGGACACTTTTGGGCTATGAGAGGTACATGTTGGAAATTAAGACACAAATATTATGTGGTATATAGGTTCCTAATTATTTTATTCATAATTTGATATAATAATTAGATTTGGTCAAAAGAGTGTGGGTATCTATTGAGAGAGCTAATTGGCAAAGGCTCCCAAGTGAGATGTTGGATGTGAGTGGTCTAGTTTCTTCCTTAATGGAAAGGTTAGGATTTAATGAAAGGAAACCTCACCATGCCTATCATCCTTCATATACACTTCCCCAAGTTTCATACCAGCCATATATGACCCCTACTTATGAGCCAAATCAAGCCTATCAAAGTCATCCTTTTCACAATCAGTTTGAGGAGAGAATTGAAAAGAGAAACCTTACATTTAAAGCTAATCCTGATAGGTAGATTTCATTGGAAAATATGAATATGTATTATTAAATATTGTAATAAAAGAAATTGGATTTAAATCCCTCGTTTCCCTCTCATAATTCATCCCTACCACCTAAAAAAGAGACTCAAAATCCCAATGTATTAAGTTGGAAAAAGATAGTGGAGTCATGGGGAAATAAAGAGGAAAAATGTCTTGACAAAAGGTGTGAAGTTGAGAAGACTATTGATCCTATACAAACTCCTACCATTCCTCAATAAAAGGCTTATAATACTAACATCCTAATCTAGAGTAAGATATTGGAGTCATGGGGAAAGAAAGAAGATAGAGGCATTGTCAAGGAGTGTGAAGTTGAGAATGGAGTTGGTCCTTTGTAGGTCTATCTTACCCTTCTTCATGAATCTTCTTGTGTTCCATGTCAACCTTCATGTATTATTCATACTCATGATTATTTATATGATCTTAAAGAAAGAATTTGTCAAGAGAACCTTTCCCAAAAAATTGAAGAGTCATAGTCAAGGATGAGTTTATTATGCCAAGGTGTGATGCAAGGTTTAGACCCCAAATAAGATTCTATGACTAAACACACCACATATAATCTCCTTTAAGAGATTTCCCAAGTTTAATAAGATGTGAGTGAATTTAATCTCAAGTGGAAGGAATAAAATAAAGTTGTTTTATCCCATGGTCTGTCTCCCCTTCCTCAGGAGGTCCCAAAAGAACCTCTTACATTGCATTCTCAATCTAATTTTAAGCCCTATGTTCTACCTCCACCAACCAGTTCCTTTCGTCCTCATCCCATTAAATTTTTCCTTGATGGACCTATGTTGTGGGAACCTAAATAATATAAATTGGTTTAATAAAATTATAACTCTTTCTTGAATAAGGTGTAACTCCTTGGAAACCTTATTGGGCTAGGTTATCAGATTTCAAGATGTCTAGTCTTGGCATCACTAGGAAGGAGTTTGAAGACATTGCATCCCTTAAAAAAATGATAAGATTTTAACAGTTGAGGTAAAATTTTAAAATCATCAAGAGGTCCTAAGTGTTGAAGAAGAGGTGAGATTTTATGTTGTATATCCTTGTTTTGTTGATGGTGAAGCATACATTCTTTATGTTGAGGAAGAAATCTTAAAAGGGGTCCTATTGAAATATAAAGAAGAATATGAGGGAGTATTTCTTGTTTTTCCCATTCATGATAATGATAAAATTAAGGATGATGACTTATGGTAGATATTTGAGGACATTTTCAAAGAGTTTGAATCTCTCAAGGGGTATTCAACTCCTTTAGAGCTGGTTACAAGTGACGGTAAGAAAGATGACATTATTCAAGATTTCATAGATGAGTACGATAAAATTTTCCAACATGTCATAGGTGAGAAAGAGAAAAGTCCACATCAGATTTTGGAGGTCAAGACAAACCTTTATTTTCCTCAATATTTTAATGAATAAGAAATCATTCCTTTTTAGATTATGCCTACAAAGAAGATGAAAGTTGATCATAAGAAAGAGAGTGTGAAGTAACATGAAGAATGTGCACAAGGTCAAGAAGAATATGTATAAATTGGAGACATATTTTAATATGATATAATTGAGAACAATTCAAGTGAAGTACCAAGGAATAGGTCTAGTTCATCAAGTGTTTAAACTAAAGAGAAACATGCTTGGCACCCTCATTCATCTCATGAAGAAGGAGATTCAAGAAACTTACCCTTTGATCCTAGAAAGGGAGGTATGATTAGTTGTTATATATTTATAATAGTTTTTTTTTAGATTCCCCTAAGTTATTTGAGCATGTGTGTGTGTGTGTGTGTGTGTTTGCTTTCTTTGTTGCATGTGTCCTTTGCTTTGTGTGGTTGAGGTAGTCATTAGTTGTCTTGTTTTGGTCAATATTATGGTCAATGGTCAAATTATTCCTTATTTTTCTCAATATTTAGATGAATACTAATCCCAATGGAATGATAAGACTACTGGTCTAGTTATTATAGCAGGGATACTACCCTTGTGAGACATCAATTTGTTGACCAAATTTGATTTTTTTATCAAATCGGGGCACCTAAAGGTAAAAAATTGACTTTTTAGGTATATAAGGGGTATAATATGAGTGTCATGGGGTGTATTATAATTAAATTAATGTCAATTAATGTTACATTGGCTTTGGTCAATTAGTTTTTATGTCCATTTATCATTTTAGGGGTCAAAAAGGTGCATTTAATGCTTTGTATGGGTTTTTTGAGAAACGTGAAGGTCTAAAATGGTGATATAATGTGAAATGTGTATTATGAAGTCTAAATTAGTTGAGACCAACTATAAATTAGCAAGTTATTCGAAAAAGGTAGTTTTCTTGAAAGAAAACATGAATTTGGCACTTGTATGACCTCCTTAGGAAGTGTGCCACATGAGAAATGGTTAAGTAGTGAATATTCAACTTCCCCATGCTTAGTTCCATTTTTTTAAAATTCTAAAGTGACATTTATTTCTCAAAACCATTCTACTCCTTTTTTTTAATTTTTAGACACACTGAAGTGACCTTCAGGTTTTTGCTTAGTATAGACAACTCAAGAGGTTTTAGATATAACACTTTAGGTAGGTTTTAGTACACTTATATAGATTAATTTTTATATAATTATTCTGAATATATATTAAATATTCTTTATTAACCATTGATAACAAGTTGATTGTGCAAATCTACCTGCTAATTTGTGCACTCTATAGGTTTTGCCTTGGTTTAGGAGATTTTGTACAATATAGCTACTGATGTTTCTTCTAGATGATTTTAAATTCTTCCTATAATGGTACTAATTATTGGTTTTATGTTTTATGGTGTTTCAATGAGCAATATATCTCACTTTGTAAGAGGGTGCCAATATGAGTAGTTTCAATCAATTTTCCACTTGTGGGAGCTTGAATTACATACATAGGTTTCATATGAATGTGAAATAGTGTTTTAAATGTTTCAATTACATGATACTCACCTCATTATAGGTTTTGGTCTCACAATCCAATAGTTTGATCAAAAACCCATGTCTCCACCATGCTAAACTAATCATTCAACACTCTACCTATTTTATTCCATATATATGCAAGTGATCTTCACATTGAAAATGATTTATTGTATCTTTTTTTAATCTATTTTGATGGTAATCAAGAATTTTAAGGTTGATTTTGTGTTTAGTTTCCAATGAGGCCCTTTGCCCATCCTTGTTGTTTCATTCTAAAACACTTACTGCCCATACATATAACCAATGCACACTTGTAGGGTCTTGTTAATGTCATGATGATTTGAATAGATATGGACATGTGTTTTCAACTTCTTTTAACTATTAAAGCTATTTTATGGTGTTGGATAGGAGCATACAATGTTCATATGCATATGGAGTTTCATGTTTCACATCTAGCTCACTGTAGGGCATCAAAACATCCACCTATAGGTATTTGAGTAGGGAACCAAAGGATGCTCTCATGGAAAATATGAAACCACTTAGAACATTTTCAAAGCTTGGTATGAGGATAAAACATTTAAAATAAATAAAAAGTGTCTAAATAGCAAGGAAAGTGTGAAACCAACTTGGAAAGGCAATGGAGTACATTTTGGTCTCTTGTCCCTAAAATGGTAAAATAAATGACTAAGAGGTTTTTTTAGGTACCTTAAAACATGATTATATAGTGTTATAAAGCATCTAAATAGATAGATAATGTTTTCCCTAGTATAGAAAAGAGTAATGAAAATTTTGGGGAAAATAAGATCAATAGAAAGTGGTTTTTAGGAGATCAAAGATGTCCTTGAAACCACTAAAATAAATCAATAAAACCTACAAGAATGTGCCCCAGAAGAGACCTTTCCATCCAATGTCACAATTTCAAACCATGCCTTCATGATTGGATGAGTGTGATCATGAACAAAGAATATGTGAGAGATATATGTAAGCATCAAAAGAGTTTATATGCACTAATTGAGTTTCAAATGCACCTACAGGTACCCTAGTATTCAAAATGTTCACCTACAACTATAACTAAGAAGGCAGTGAGCTAAAAGCATTATCTAGGTGATGATCTATCCAAATAGAGTGAGTGAAAAATTTCATCATTGGTAAATAGATTTTAAAGTTTTTTAGAAAATTCAATCATCAATTCCAAAACCTAATCTATTATAATAACATAAATAGGGGTATTTCTCAAATAAAAGTCACAACCTATTGTAATTAAGACTGATAGTGAACTGAGGATGAGTTTTGAGTGATACCAATGTATTATGGTGATATAAATAAGGTATAAAAAAGTGTATATAATAATAAAATACTCTAGGGTGACTATAAAAATTTATTCTAAGCTCAAAACATGCAAGATACCCTACAAGCAAGGTCTAGAAACAAGAAATATAGTCACAGTTAGGGTTTGGTATTCAACCTTGACTAGGCAGGTATATGGAATGGTATGACAAGGTTGGAATGGAAAAATTAATTTTAAGTAACCTCCATATAATTTACAATATCATAATTAATATATCAATTATATTTTGAAAAGAGGAGAGGGCTTAAACAAATAAAACATAGTCCATTAAAAAACATACCCTACACAGTCTTTTTCACACTAACAATCTTGGTTTCTTGAAGAGTTGGAGGGTCATATGAGATGAAAAAGGGATTATTTTTTGATTTTAGGATATTTTAAACTCATATAATCCTATAAAACCCACACTTTATTTATAAAAATTGGGGAAGTACCCCTTGTTTTGTCTCAAATAGGGGGTACTTCCCCTTGTGTATAGACAGGTAGGTTTGAGGAAGGGGGTGATATGGTAAACTTGAGGATTTTTGGACCATTGATAGGTTTTTTTTTGAATATTATATACATACAATTAAACATTAATAACCTTTATAAAGGGGATGAAACTTGATAGGGTACTCCATACTCCTAAGGTTGCAGTCACACCTAGTAGGTAGGGTTATGCTTAGAGGCCAAACAATAGGTCACTTTCAATTATGGACCTAAGTTAAATTTATAATGGTAAAAATAATGTATATGTAATCAAATTATATGTCTATAATATTTCATAATTTATGGGAATCCATAAAAACTCATATTGAGCTTCAAGGACAAGGTAGACCTACTAGGTATGACTAGGCCTAAAGGTCCAAAAGGAGAGTCATGGTCACTCCACATTGATATGAGACTTAAATATTATTTAAACATGTTTATGGTATGGAAAATGAGGTGTTTAAGTTTTTTAAGTGAAGATAAAACATCATGGAAACCATTTTTGGGTCAAGACCAACACTAACATGCATGAAAATTAAGAACAAGCTTGATAGGCCAAGTTGAAATGCTTAGATCTCCTTTAAGGATTTTCATGGGAATATAATAAGTTTTGAAGAGTTTTAAATGGTATTGAAAAATTATTTTGTGGATTTTTTTTTGATTGGATGTGAAATCTTTATGAACCAACGTTAAGATAAGAATGCACTTAAAACCCTTACAAAACCCTTGGAGGAACCTGACTAGGAAAATGAAGCTAAAAATTAATATATATGGATAATTTTGGGCATGAAACCTTTTAAAATTTTTATAGGAATCAATCATTCTCCCTCACATACAAATTAGTTGTACAGACTTATAAGGATGGGGTGAGAAACAAGATTTTATGGATATTTTTTACATTGTGTAAGCTAAAAGAGGTTTCAACAAGTGAAATAAAGTTTGGAAAGAATATAAAAACTTTTAATCTCTTTATATGTTAGTTTTATTCCAAGGATAAACTCCTAAGGGTCCAAACTATGTGCTTCAACTCAACCAGTCAAAAATGGAATATTTGACAGGCTAGTGAAAGGTGTGAAAATTTCAAGGGGATGTATTTTTAAGGTTTACATAATGATTATAAGGACATATAAGGTATTTAAATGTTCCATTAACTTACTCCAATATATTTTCATGAGAAAATAATCTCTTTTTGGAATCCAAGTGTGTAGGGTTTACGAAAGGAGTGTTTTTTATATTGTAGATGATGATTGCTCCTTTACATGTGATTTAAAAATGACCAAGCCTACAACAAATGCATAGAGATGCTTGTATTATGTCCTTAAAATTCATTCCAATCATCATACCTAGTATCAATTACTTATAATCCATTCAAAAAAGTCTAATCGTACAGGCAGTTTTTCTAAGCCAGAATGAGAAGTTTCTTGCCACTTTTCATGAGGTTTATGACTTGTATTAACACTTTTCCTTATTTTCCTTGCATGATTAATCTCATAAAATTTAAAATTTAATAATTAAATCCTTTTATCATCTTTAGAAGTTTCCTTTTAACCCTTTGACTTCTCTCTTATTCCCTCTCTCACAAGTTATATAAAGACTAGCCATTTTGGCATTGTAAGGGATGTTCCACCTGAGTATGGTGAAGCCCTGCTCAAATGTATACCTTTTGATCAATAATAATACTTATTTTTACCTCCTCCATGACTATTATTAGTGTTTTAATATGGTATTTTAGATTTTTCATAAGTGAAGACTAATGATTCCTTAACATATTACTTCATTCTATCATCTATTTATAGATGGAAAGTTTCTTCTTTCAGGGTATGTGAAGTATTATATGAAATGTATAATATTCATGATTTATAATATTCATAGGCATCCTTTATATTCCTCATATCTTTTCACATTCATCCATAACCTCATAATGTAACATTGATGTGAGAAGATGAAGATTGGAGAAGTGTATGTTCAGTTTGTCCTTTGATTTCAAGTGTAAAATAAATATGGTTTGATTTCATCATGTTATTTGGTGTATCACCTCCCTTATATGAGTTTTATTTCAGTTATATCTCTCCCTTTTCACCCCCCAACTTTATTAGTAGTTGCAATCTAAAGTGGTACATCAAGGGAGATAACCCTATATAGAGATTTACCTCATCCTTAGGCTACCCATAATCCTAGAGGTGTTTCTATTATTCCACTTGGATGAGGAGAGATTTTCCATCTCCTCAAATGGTGTGAATCCAAGTGACAAAAATAATATTTTTGTTGGATACTAGTTATGAATTTTTTAACTATTTGATTGTGATGAGAGAAAGATGATGGTAGGTGATTTTGTTGGTTGTAATTGATAGGTGTGGGATATTTAATGAAAAGATGAGGGAAAAGGTTTGAAAGTTATATGAAAGGATTTATGGTGGTATCAAAATAATTTTATATAATATGATATAAGTCCACATCAATGATGGATTAAGCTTCCTATAAAATTATGGAAGTATTATTAAAATGTTTGGATTGATCATTAGAGGGTTTTTAGCCAATGCCATAGAATCTTTTGTTTACATAGATATGGATTGGTTTGATGATTCCTTACTCATGGAGGTTGAGGCCTTTACCTATTTAGTTAATTATTTTGATTATTTTTCTTTCTAGGGGATATTTTTTACTTCAAAAATAATTCATGGAGTTATCCCCATGTAACCATGTAAGATTTTTGATGTTGATTTCCACTTATATGAGGAGGTTAGATTTGACAAATGAATTTTTTATCAAGCTGATAGGATGTTGAAATTGTTTTTATAATACTAATAGGATATGTTATAATGTTATATGTGTGTATGGCATTTTGGATTTTGGATTTTATACAAGTATCATCTACCTATGAGGCATGTGGTGTTAGGTAATAGAGGTTATGATATATTATTGGAGGTTGGGTGATGGATAAAATATGAAATGGTCATCCATGGGATCATCAAGTTGTGTGGTTTTTCAAATGAGGTTTCATCAAGGATTGGTACATCAAGTATGGGTGGTTGGTAAAATATGGATTGACCAAGGATGGGATCATCTAAGAGGGGTTCATCAAAGATGGGATGACTATCGATGGTATGAAATTATTTGAAGAGGGGTGATTAAAAAATGATGGGTTCATAAAATATGGTTTCATTAAATATATTCTTATCAAAGATGGTTTGGTTTCCTTGAACCTAGTTTATGACTGGAGGAGTTTTATCATGATTTAGAAATGCACCTTGGTATATTATAGTAGGATATTCTTGATTCTTCAACAAACATGCTATTTAGATAGGTGATAATAAGATATATCTAAATTATTGGATTTATTATGGATTTTGGGTAAGATTTATTTTGTGTGTTTGGTTTTTTGATTGTTTTAACTTAATATATAAACTAATAGTGGATACAAAATCATCCATGTGATAACTAAATTGTCAAATTTGGTCACGTATGGTTTGAATTTGATATAGGGGAGGTAGAAGAAGTTTCTCTTTATATTTGGTATGGGGGACATCATGATTTGGATGTTAGATAGTTTATGGGAGGTTAGAATGAGATTGGCTAATGTGGTTTCTATAGGTAGGATTATTTTGATGTGAAAATGCATGATTTTTTCTTCTTAGGATTGAGCTTAGAATTATGGGATTATAATTTGCATAAATTTAGGCACTTATTTATATGAAGCATAAAAGTACATCATCCTTATTTTTAAGTATGAATTATTCAATTTGGACTCTACACAGATATGTTTTGGGTACCATATGTCTATATGGGGTTTGATTAGATTGGTTTGGTGTTTGGAGTAAGCTAAGTATTTGGAATAAGTTTGGACCGATTTAGATTTGGATGCAATGTTGGATGTAGATTAGTTAATTATTTGATATATTTGATTTAGGTTTAAACTCATTTGGAATTGACTTATTTTAATTGTAATTAGGTTTGATTATGTTTTATTTGCATTAAATTTTTATTTTTATTTAGATTTGGTTTAAAACTAGTTTCACAAAAAGTAATCAAATAAATCACACAAGACAACCTAGATTATTTAGATAGGTGTGTAACCAACTATTAGCCCACTAATAATACACTAAAAAGTATGTGGTGGGTGATTTTGGGGATTTTTGTGTTCCTTGTTGTAATATTTTTATGTATAGATAAAAGGTATTAATCTAGGATAAACAAGTTCATTAGGGGCACCTTATATATAGATTTCAATATAGTGAAGTCCAAATCCATGGATGAGGGAGATTAATGGGCACATTAGAAATGTTTAAATCATAAAATTTCTATAATCCATGAATCACCATCACTGGAGAGTTACCAAAAAATAGCCTAGATGGGTTATGTTTTGGGCTTAGGTATTTGAGGATGAAAACCTTACTTTATAGAACTAATAAAATGGATGACCGCTTAGCCAATAATGACATATCCCCCCTCAATTTGAATACTTGATAGAACATAGGGTTTTTAAAAAATTTGGGTGATTAAATAATAATCACATAACCCTACCAAAATTAAAAATAAAATAATTAGTTATTTCTAATCGTTAGTACTACCTTTCGACATAAGAGGAGAACATACATAGACTAATTATAGGATGGGGATAAATAAAAAGTAATTGATTCATTTATGATATTAAAGACTACCTTTAAACATAAGAGGAGATAATACATAAACTCAATGACCACACACATAACAAAAATAAATAAAAATCAATATAAAGTTTATTTTAAGCACCAAATTATAGTGTGTAACTATTTTTTTTTTGGTTTTGATGCCTTAGACAAGAAAAAATATGTAGGAAATGAGTGAGTAGTTTGATTTGGTTGTTTTATAAAGTGTAGAAACCTATAAAACCTATTAGAATTTAAATTTTTATTACACATGGTGTATCCAATAAATAATAGGTCAAACCCACCAATAAACAAGGTGATATGATTGATCTATAGGGTAAACCTGCTAAAGGACATAGATAAGTTATAAATAGATAGATGATAAAATAGATAAATAATAGATCAAACCTATTAATAAACATTATTATCACACTGGTCTATAATGAAACCCCACTAAATGACACATATATGTTATAAATAGACATAGGGAAACTTTTCTAAAACATAAGGCAATCCCTTCGAACAATAGGGAAATTTTTTAGATGTCCTATAGATAGAAAAAATAGAAGTGTGAACCCACTAAAACATAAGGAAATACCACTAATTTAGGTTTTTAAAAACACTAATATGTATCCATAGTTGTTTGTTTCATTATTATATATTCATTTTTTGTAAATGAGAGGTCAAATAGACACCTGAGTCAGAAGTTATGGCTTCCAAAAGATGGGTAGAGTAGAAACACTACTTATTGTGAACCCACCAATCTTCAGGTAAAATTTACCATTTTATAAGGATAACTCAACAAATAAATCTAGATAGACATAGAGAGATATAAATGTTTTCCCACTAAAGTTTAGGGTGAATCTTTTATTTTCATGTGCAAAATCACCACTCTATACGGTGAACTTGTCCAACACATGGAAACAAATTTTGACTCAAATTAGATTAGAATTATCATAAATTTTATCCATAATCCTATGAAATTAAAATCATGAGATGAATTAAGGAAAATACACAGGGATTTTTGGGTTTCAAAGTCCCACGGGCATGTTAAAATGTACATATCAAAAGTAAATTAGCTAGGAAGTAAAGTTAGTATTATAATCAAACAAAACCCATAAATGTTAATCAAAATCCCAATTGAAATAAATTTGAATGAGTGATGATGGGATTATAAATAAATAATTTCACTTACCAACAAGTAAAATCAATCCTATTTATGTTTATTTTCTCAATTGATTTTTAGATGGATTTGGGTTCTCAAAATATTGTGCAAACATATGGGAGACATGTCACCTTATTGGATGGCTTGATGTCTTGATTCAATAATGGCTTGATAGTGAAGATCCTTATTTAAATTAATAAAGATCCTTTAGCCTAAAAACTTATTTAAATGAGAGGGTAATTTCTCAATTTATAGGATTTCATGATTGTTGTGACAAATTGATCTTGATCTAGGATCAATGGTTGGGAATAAGTCCTAAATCTCTTTTAATGAGATAAGATGGGAAATAAATATTTGGGGTTCAGTGTGTAAGATGATCAATAGGTTTGATTATATTTTGTACTATTTTCCTTTTGATGTGATGATATTTCATGGGATTGGGATGATATGCCTTAGGATTAGAGAATATTGATGATGTGTATTTTAGAGATGTGATGTGATGGCATCATAAATTTGAGATGGAAAATTGATTTATTAAAAGTATGGAATGTGCATGGATTATTCTATCAACTAATTGAAGTATACATTAATTATGTGAGTCATAACCTTTTAGAGATGTTTTAATTCTTGAATTTAATCTTGTTAGAATATCAGAATCCATTTTAAGTGTTAGAGATAAGAAATCTACATACACAGTCTTAATACATGGATAAAATTTTGTAGTTTTACCATTTAAGGACATTTCAGGATTATTTATGTATTAAGAACCTTTTATGGAGTCATAATATGAATTTAAAGACCTTGTAAAATTGGAATGAATACTTGAAAATTTCTAACACTCATTTGAGACATTTGTTTCTTATATACACATAATATTTTCAACCTTTTATCAAATATTGCTTTACATCTTGTAGAAACCCATTAAGACTTGATCTCTTTGAGTGCACACATTAAGGGGTGCTCAAGAAAGGGATATGTAGACCTTTGGTGTTTTTTAGGATTGTGTCCCTTATTGCCACATTATTACCAATCTAACTAGCTCCCAAAACCATTACCTAAGCTATTTCTTCTCCCTTGAACACTCCTCCAATATTTTCCTCTTTCCATCCCTCCTTTTCTTGTCTTAAACCCCTTTTTTTAGTTTATTATACTAGGTTTATTGGGTCAACCTAGTATAGGCTAGGGTTGTTTTTCACTTTTTGAGTTTGTTAGCCTTTCAACCAACCTATCTCAAACCTAGTGAATTATCCTTGAAAACACATTGGGTTGACTAGGTTGACCCTATACAACTGATGTTTCCAAAAGGATTTAGGGAAATATATAACTATAGACAAGATCATTTCAATCATTATTCATATGTGCAATCAATATTTATTATTCACTCAGATTTATTCATAATCTACTCTTCCACCATTCTACTTGAGGAAACTTAGCTTAGGTTTCTTATTTGGAGAATCTAGTCTTGTGGATAAGTCTTGGATGCTTTGGAACTTATTAGTTATCCTTAAAAACCAAAAACAAACCTCTTGCAAATCCTCTTTGGCCAAGGGAGAGATTGAGTTTTGGTGGGTTCACATTCAGGTAAGTATATTCTAACTTTATTCTCCTCTCTTTTAGTAGATAGACGTATTATAAGTGTTGGATCAAATAATACTATATTTTATATTTAGTGTATTAGGGTGTTACTCATACATACTTTAATTTAATTTCCCTATGCATATTTGTTTTATTATTTTTAACCCCCCACATTATGCCACAAGATTTGGTGTGTACTAGATTAGATTTGATTTCTTGTTATTAGAATAAGTGAATCTTTAAACCTTAGGAATATTTTAGGGTTATTGTGTGATTATGTTAGACTGTAGGATTTGGAACCCTTCCTATCATGATATGTTTTGGTGAGTGATCCCCTAATCGAGTCTAGTGGATCCCCATATTGGTCATGATCCCACTTAACAAGTGTATCCCCAATTAGAAGTATAGGTATGCTCTATCTTCTCTGAGGTAGAATTGATTTATAGACATGATGAATTTATAATTGAATAAATTTTGGTGAACCCAACATAAAAATAACACTTATAGTATTTATTTCACTTATTTTCATTCTTTTAGTCATAATTTTTATCAAACTAGATTGACTCTATCAACCTAGTTTTTTGACCTCTATGCATAGGTTTCTAGGAACAAGCAATTGGGTTGACCTAGTTGACCTAGTATAGCTTTCTAGCCTTTCAAACATCTAGTTTATCCTACTAGGCTGACCAAGTAAACCCTATATATTTTTAGCACTTTGTAGTAGGTTTTTGCATAGCTTGATCAATCATGTGGACCTAGTTTGTAGGTTTATCAAGTATACTTCAAGGTTATTGATCAATAATCTACCTTCATTTCATATTTGATCCACCAAGATTCATTTCTACCTCTTTTTATCTTTTTTGTCTTTATTTTTATAGTTTTTAGTCTTTAAAATTTGTCTTGCATAGTCAACTAGATTGACACTGCTGATCCAATTCTATGTTTTGTTTATTGTCTAAAATAACTAGGTCAACCCTATACATTTTTATACCTTGATTTCATAGTACAAGTTTTACACTATTGACCTTGTTATATGTTTTTTGCATATAGTGTCAACATTATACCTTATTTCAAAGTTATAATTAACATCATATCTACTAGTAATTAGTTCACACTTTCTTTTCATATTGCTTGAATGCTTAGAATAGTTCATATAGTCTAATTAGGGTTTTTTAATTAATCACTTAGTTTCACTATTTCTATTTTATGCACACATGACCTAATAACAAAAACATAAACAAGCACTTTAACATTTTTTCTACCCTAGGCCAACTTGATTGGATTTCATCACCAAGGGGGAAGTTGGCTTGATGATATGGTCAAGTACAAATCATGGTTAATGGTGTATTATGTATAAGCACCTAAAACCCTTATTTATACAATGTGCATAATGAGGGGGTAGGACCTAATACTAAGCCTGTATCATTACCACTATAGTCCCTTTCAACCCAAACTACCTAAAACCATCCTTAGATTGATTTCCAAAACCTTTATTATAGCCAACTTCCCATCACATTTAAAAATCATATCTTAACAATATAATAAACATTCATGTTGACCAATTAGTTATCTCTTTAATTTTTAGTTTGATTTCTTGCTCTTTTCTCAATTGTGTGTGAAAAAAATTGCATTAGCTAGTGTTAGTGCAAGGTTTTATTTTGTGTATCTCAATTAAATTAGCTAGCATTGATCCAATTGACTATTTGTTTCCTTTTATATCTTTCCTAGATTAGTTATAAAAATTGTCTTGTTTCAGCTCATAACTTGTTATTATCTTTCTCTTTCTCCCTATCTATTATATTAGGTTGACCTAGTCAACCTTTAACCAATTTTAGCCCATATTCACTATACTGGATCGACCTAATTGACCCTATATAGTTTGTATCTCATTTTTCCTCTTTTTTCTACCTTTGTTCACTATACTAGAACAATCTAATTAACCCTATACAGTTTTTAGGTCCTATTTTTTTTGCTTGGTCAACCTAGTCAACCTTGTACTATCTTCTACTTTCCCTATTCATGAATCTTGTTCCTTATCTTTCCAATTATATATTTTGTCCATCTCTCCTTATTAATAATTTCATCTCTTATTATAATCTTATTGGATATCTTAAATCAATTTTTATACTATATCGGATGTCATTTCTCCCTCTCTTTTCCTCCCAAGATCACCATCACTCTTGGGGCACCTCTTCTCCTCCATATATGAACTATAATATGGTGAGAATAACACCTCAAGATGAATTTGATGGATCTAATCCTTTCCTTACTTACCAATAAACTTCTCAAAATTTTAAAACTAATGTGGGAGTGATTGATACAACTTTACTTAAAATCTCACTAATAATCCATATTTTTCCAATTCTCTTCCTAGTACCAATTTGGGGGGTGATCCTACAAACACCAACCCACATCCTAATACAAACCAATTATTATCCCAAGTCATTCAAAAAATGAACATTATGAAAAATTATAACACCAACCAAATGATGCAACTTCAATAATTCTTAATCAATGTGGCTAATCAACTTCTAACTATTCATCCTCGAACTAATCCTAATTATATTCCTCCACCTCTTAGGGATGCCTCAGGTAATTTTATTCCTCAACCTATAATGAATAACAAGATGCTTTAAACTATTTAAAATGATACTTTGTATTCCTTCATTATTTCCATTGATATTGGTAACATATCTCCAAGTATCAAATATGATGGGACTAAAGACCCTATCTCATTTATTAAAGCCTTTGGAAACCTTTGCAAAGAGTGGATCCAAACTAATACCTTCACCACTACTAAAATCTTAGTCAAAATTTTTAATGGTGATGTATTATAATGGTATAACCAACTTCCCCACCATTATATTTGGCAACTTGAAGATTTGGTTAATCTTTTGGTTAAAGAGTTTCAACACAATGATCTTCCTAAAAATTGTCTTAGCCACTTCATCAATGCTAAGCAATATCCAATTGAATCAATTCATGATTTTATCAAAATATGGAAATATTTAGCTCATAAATCTGACCATAACATGAATAATGATATCTTATTCAAACTCTTTATCACTTCTTTTACTCCCACTCTCCAATATAAGGTTTTAACCTTTGTTCTTTAAACACTTAATGAATCTCTTGATCAAGATAAGTGTCAAATATTTCTTATGAAGAAATTTAAACATAATACTAAAATATTTAAGGTAGCTTTCCAAAAATATAATTATATCACTAGTAATTTTCCATAAATTAAAAAAGGATTTACCAAAACTAATAATCCTTCACCTTCTCATACACCTCTTTTAGTTCAGTAAATGAAACAATTCTTACCACCCTCAAAACCCTTCATTTATCCTAATGCCCCTCCTAAGTGATATGACCCTAATCTCTTTTTTTGGTTCCATGCCAACATTGGGTATTTTCATGAATCTTATATAGGGCTCAATAAATTGTTTGTCTCCTATATGCATTGTGATTCATTCAATCATGAAGTTATGATCAATCTTCATCATCAAGAATACACTATTGCTTCCCATAAATGACAAACTTTCAAAACTTCTACCTCTAATATATAAAAATCTTCTTAAAATAATCAAGAAAATGTCAAGGATGTTTGTGCCATAGACATTAATTCTGACCAATATTATAACAACTCTCAATATGTCAACACTACCAAGGTCAATTATCATCATAAGCTGACTCACTAAGATCCTATTACTAGGCCTAAAAATCCATATTTAGAAGAAAAAATTCTTAAATATACCACCAATAATGTTGATTCAAAAGCACCTAAGGAATAAATCCTTCCTTTTAATCCTTAAACCACATCTATACCTTCAAAAAGTAATTTACCTTCTAAACCTTATGTTCATTCTTCTAAATCTCATTAGAATTTTATTGAAGAACTCAAATATATGCCTTGTAAGATTCCTCTTATGAATTTGGTTCAAACTTCACCCTATCATCATAAATTCCTTATGTAAAAACTTCAAGAGATTGAAGATCCATCTTCCTTAGATGAAGAATCACCTTTGATTGATTCTCAACCTACTAATGTCAATACCATTGAAACCTCGTGTCACTCTTTTAATTCCTCTATTGAATTTCTTGAAGAGGACATGATCAATGAATAATTTTTTTGATGATCCAACACTCTTTATCAAAGTATCCATTAATACCACTCTTATTCTAAAAGTTTTAGTTAATGAAGGTTCTAGTATTAATGTCACATCTTTATGTCTTATATAGTAACTTGGTTATAACAAAAATAATCTTAAACAAACTCATCTTACCTATTATGGTTTTGACAAGACTAATCAAAAGCCACTTGGTTGTATTTAGCTTCCATTAACCATAGGACCTAGGATAGTTCAAACTAAGCGTATGGTCCTTGATCTTCCTTTATATTACAACATACTCCTTGGTCATCCATGGACTCATCGAATAAGGGCCATTGATTTTTATAGTATTCAATGTATTAAATTATTACATAATGGAAAATGGTACAAGCATGAAGCTAACCCCCAATCTATGGAATATCCAACTTCCTAATCCTAAACCTCAATATTGTGTTCCTACAATTCCTAAAATTAATAGTTCTCTTTTACCCTAGTTCATCAACATGAATTTTGATTTACAAGTTACTCTTGCAAATTTTTATGATGATGAGCCTAATGAGTTGAAACATACTTGCAATACCACCAAGTTACCTCTATAAATTTCACAATGGCTTCCTCCTTCTCTCTTACCAAGAGATCATACTATTCCTCTCATGGATGAGATTATTGAATTTCCCCTCTGTGTAATACTCATGAGACTTCTTTACAAGAAGATGCCTTCACTTTCAATAATTTTAGAGTGGCTAAATAATTTCAAGATTATCTCATCATATCTCCTTATACATTTATAAATATTGGGATTTCATCCTCTAAAACTCCCCTTGATTCTTAGGCATGTACAATTTATCTAACATACGATGATAACTATATCATGATCTACGATCAATCTAGAGACTTAGATGTCTAGTGTTATTTGAAAACTTTAGCCCAAACTCATGCTTTTAATTAGGATGTGAAGACCATTTCTATGGATCACACCTTAGATTTTGAAATTCATGTGCCCCTTTTTAATCCTCTTCTTATTGTCAGTCCTTAGGTGGTAAAATAAATTATGCCTTCTAAAACTCTTAAAGTTATTTCACCTTTGGATCCAATCATTACATCCAATCCTTCTACTATCATTAAATCAACTGACGCATCAATCTCTTCTACTCCTAAAATTACACTTGATGCCAAGGAAACTGATGTTTATTAGATACATTTTGAGTTTGATGACCATGGAAATCAAATTTTAGATATTGAAGTAGATGTCAAGTATTATGGTCCTCTTCCTACCTTGCCTAGTGATGAATCTATCCTTGAGTTACTTTATGCTCAAAAACCTCAACTTCCTTAACAACATCATAAACTTGGAAATTTTAAGACTAAAACTCCTTGCTTCAACAATTTCATTGCTAGCATTGATCCTAAAACAAATCTGATTTTTGTCTTACCCAATGCACCATACCACTTTTAAGATGGTAATGCCATGCTTATTAAATAAATGACTCACATCAAATATGGTACACCATCTTAACCTCGATTGATTATAGTTTTTTTAGAACTTTCACCTAATGAACATGATAATTTTAGCTTATTATTTGACAAATATTATGAATATTTAACTTGGTCCTATGAGGACATGCCTAGCATTGACCCTAGTATTATGGTGCATAATATCATTACTTATCCTGATGCCAAGCCTGTGCATGAAAAGTAAAGAATTTTTTTTCTTGAAGTTTCAACTCTATGTCAGAAAGAAATCATCAAATTACTTGATGTTAAATTTATTAAACTAGAGGATTATTTTTAATGGTTTTCTAACATTGTCCCCATTCAAAAGAAAGACACTATGGTCATTCACATTTGTATTAATTTCTACAATCTTAATCTTTCTTATCCTAACAACTTTCCCTTACCATCAATAGATGCATTATTAATTATGTGGTTGGTTACTAAATGCTACCTCTTATGGATGGTCTCTTAGGATACAATCAGATTCATATCACTCTCGAAGACCAACATAAGAATACTTTTACCATGGAATGGGGCACCTATTGCTATGTAAAAATTCCCTTCAGCCTAAAAAATGCTAGAGCCACTTACCAATGAGAAATGACTACATTTTTCATGATCTCATTTAAAAAATTATTGAAACCTATGTGGATGATCTTATTGCTAAATCCAAACATCATAATAATCATATTTCTGATCTTGCTTTCATTTTTGACCATTTCCTTAAATATAAAGTTAGACTTAATCCTTACAAATGTGTCTCTAGAGTCATATCTAGAAAATTGTTAAGATTCTTATTCTCTCTCCATGGAATTGATGTTGACCCACCAATATTAGTGATATCATCAACATGCCCATTCCTCATTTTGTTCTTGACATTCATACTTATTTAGGTAAGCTTAGGGTAATTAAATGATTCATCCCTAAAATGACATATTGAATTCACTCTATCAATTCTCTTCTCAATAAAGGTACTACTTTAGAATAGATAGATCCATGTCAAAAAGCCTTTGATAATATGAAAGAGTCATTTATTCACCCACCTACACTTCATCCTCCTTCCAATTATAAAACTTTGATTATATATACTTCTTTCATACCTATTTTAGTTGGGTAAATGATTTCCCAACAAGATGATATGTGAATAGAGTATGTTATTTACTATATTATTTAACGCCTCATTGATTATGAAAAATATTATACCAAAATTGAGTATGATTACTTGCTATCTATTTTTTATTTGAAAAGCTTCATCCTTACATGCTTTATCAAACTACTTATGTCATCATTCATTTTGATCCCCTTCATATCTTTTTCTCCAAAGCATTTATTTTAAGAGATAGAATTGGTAAATGTATGGTCTTACTTATGGAATTTGATCTCTGCATTGTCACTAAAAAAGTTGTTAAAGGGAAAGCCATAGTTGACTAACTTTCCATAGCTCCCATTCCATCCACTTCTTCTCTTCAAGATAACCTTTGAGATAACAATATCCTTTACATTGAAGGTCTTAATCAATTTATTTCTCTTAAAGATTATTTTCATAGCTTTATCACTGATCTTGAATCCAATCAACTTGATTAATATTTCACTCCCTTTGGCACTACTAAACCAAAATTAGTTATCAAGGATCTCCCTACAATTAATGTTGACTTACATGAGGATACTTAAACCCTTCACTTTGGAGCTAGGGTAAGTTACATTCTCACAAGTCCTCTTGGTAAAATCATCCTTTAGATTTTTGCTTCAACTTTGATGTCACCAATAATATGGTAAAATATGAAGCTCTTATCTTAGGTATGAAAGTTGAAATTCCCTCTCTTTGTATATCTCTTCATGGCATTATTCTTGATGAAGAATTATGTGAAGCTTTCCTTCATTCCCTTGATCTTCTTGATGAATGTCATCTTTTTACCTTATAAAATAACCATCAATATAAGGCTTGCATCACCAGATAACATAAAAAACATGTTAAAATATGCACTTTTAATGTTTGTATTTTTATCCTTAAATTAGACTACACCTGTGATAAAGAAAGTAAATACACCCAAAAATGGTGGGGCCCATATTTAGTCAAAGATATTCCTGGTCTAAATGTGTATCATATTCGAATGAATGAAGGCCATGTTTTTAAAGATTAAACCAATGCACAATTCCTTAAAAATTACTTTGCCTAAACATTTAATTATTTTAATGCTTTCTATCTACATCTATCTAACACTTTTTACAAGTTACTTAAGCATGGGTTTCTCCCTCTTCAGCAATTTCCTTCCTTTCACAAACCTTTAGTCCTCTCTTTTGGTATTCTGGTTTCTTAATGTACCATAGTCTTCTTTATCTTCTTGAATTTTGTATTTTTTTGTCATCCCTTGGGTTTCTCTTTTATGGGTTATGTTTTAGAGAGTTTTGGCCTATATTCTATGAGAAGAAGAAGAAAGAAACTAGATATGGGTATGGTTTAAAAACCTATTTGCTTGTGTGTGCATTAAATCAGATGATTATAGAGAGATCCTCCTTAGCTTGTGAGGAATGACCTACAAATAAAACAACACTAAAATAAATGTTTGTCTAGATATATAGTTGGGTGGATTGCTTATCGCTAGCTAGATCTTAAAAGCAAGAGCTTTCTCAAGGGATATCAATCCATGATTTTGAAATAATTAAATTCAAAAATCAAAAGATAAAGTACTCACATAAATGATAGAAGATACTAAAATTGAATACAAGAAATGATTGATAAATAAATTGACTAAATTTACTAATTATAGAAATAAGGAGGTCAATACTAATGCTAAATAGGTTGGGGCTCTATGAACAAGTAGAGATAAAAAAGTTGGATTTGGTTGATGGTAAGTGGGTGAAAATAACTTGATATTTTGTGCCATAATGACTATCAATGGTTGAGGTGACTGTTGGTAGTTGAGATGACCATCAGTGGTTTAGATAGACCATCGATAATTAGAGTGACCATTGGTAATTACTGTGTGTTAGGTTTAGGTGATAAAAAGGTTAGATTCATGGGGTCACAAAAATTAATTCTTAGATATTGGTTTATGCTTGGATTATTTCAAAATGGAAACAAAGTAATTGATATATTTAAAATAACTACTTAGCTTATCAGAGGTTAATATGGTGAATGGTTGAGGTGGTTGGATCATTAATGGAGTCTAGCATGATTCTAGTAGAGTAATGGTACTTGGCTATTGGCTGAGGGGTAGTAGAAAGTTGGCTCTCTATCATGATGTTTAGATTTTTTGATTTATGGAATAATACCTACAAATAAACTCTAGATATGAAAGCTCTTGATAGTTTTGGGATCCTCTTTCACCACTTACTCCTATCTTATTATAGGAAGGAAGGAGAGGTACAATAATATGTTAACAAGAGATACAACTTACTATCTAATTTTAACT
Organism: Torreya grandis; assembly: GCA_037957365.1. Taxonomy (NCBI): domain Eukaryota; kingdom Viridiplantae; phylum Streptophyta; class Pinopsida; order Cupressales; family Taxaceae; genus Torreya; species Torreya grandis. The sequence goes on from JARHVA010005926.1 coordinate 591,823, forward strand.
CTCACATGCATTATCTTACACAAAAATTAGATAATCTAATTATAGAAAATCAAGTCAGAGTGATGTGAAAGTTAAGTGGTTCAGATGGTGGACCCTAACTATTGGTGGTCAGGGTGACAATCGATGCTTAGGGTGACTGTCGATAGTCAAGGGTTAAGGTCAAGTTGGGTTAGAAAGGTGGGTTTAACCAATAGGTAAAATTGAATAGAGTTAGTTTTGATTTGTGGTTAAGAGGCCAAGGTTAGGCCTAAGGGGTATTAAAGTGGTTCAAGGGAGTTGTAATATTCATAACCATCATGTATAGATTTATGGTGTCTACATTTTGCCCCTTTTTAATAATTTAGTTTCTATCAAAAAGCTGTAAAACAAAAATCACTTATAGGTTAGAGGTTTAGTTGCCCTGAGCATGTGAGGAAGTGTTCCCCTCAAATTGGGAGTTATTGAGGTAAAATTGAATTAGGTGTGAGTTTGATGAATTGGTAAGGTGGTGATGAAAGGTGAACATTAAAGGTTGGTTACTATAGAGAAAATACATACACAAAGTGTGATAACCAAGATCACATATTTATTAATTTCCATAGTTGGTAAAAATGAAGGTTGATGCTAGAATGAGAAGTGACAAGTAAACCATCTAACTACATTTAGGCATGGTGGTTGGAAACACTCATAAATTCAAGTCTCATAGGAAATTTCTATGTTTTCATAGGTATCCAAGGTAGGAAGTGATCCCAAGGAAAACACAAACTGGTCAAGTGAATGTGTGGGTATCTGAGGTAGGGGTTGCTCTTAAGAAAACACAAGTTGGTTAGGTGTATGAGGTAGTGCAAGTTCAAAAATAGGTCAACATGGAAATTTTTGTCATTATGGTCAAAAGGACTAGGCAATATCATCATAAAATATGAATGAGTTAGGCCAATATAGACCAATGGTGAGGTGATAAGATAATCAAGAGATAAAGAGTTTAAGTGAAAATATCAACTAGTTATGAGAGCAAAGAAGAGGGTATAATGATTTTTCTTTGGCAAGGACTAAAATAATATCGAAGGTGGATTGGATTAAGTAACATAATCCCTTTGAATGCTTTGCATTAGCATTCATTAGTTAGTTAAAAAGGTGTCTTGATCACATTATTTCAAGTGAGCTCAAAATCCCTTATGTATAGTGTACAAAGGGGAGATGGATGAAAATGGAACCTTCTTATGAGATTAACATGTATCTTCTATAGGTTACCAAAAATTTAGTATAAATAAGTGTATGTATTATAAAGTGTAGACTAATCAATTTGGGAAGTCTACTCATGAGAGCCAATTATGGATTTCAAAATTATCACTTATGAGGGCTGATTGTGGTCTTCAAAATTAATTTGTTTTTACTTGATAATGGGTCTCTTATTTATTTTTTTATATAGGAGGGTTGGGGAAGCTAATCGATGTGGGAAGCTTGTAATAAATTTTTATACTTTGACAAATGATTTACTTAGGAACCCTTCTAGGGAGGTCTAAATTTGTGTGCTTTATTTAATAGCCTTTGATAACTATCCTTTAAGGGAGCAATCCACCTTACTTGTAGTAATTTTGATATGTTTTTTGGTAGTTGTCCTTTAAGGGAGTAGTCTATAAATGCTAGAGATGACCGATGATTATTTTTGGTTATGACTTTGATTGACATATAATTTCTTAAATATGATTAAGGGTTCACCTTTATGAAGGCAAAACTAAAATCACAAGAAGGTTGTTTGGGTGTAAATAAGTGTTAGGTGACAATGATCATGGGAATATATCCATAAAAGGGGTGGAAAGTACCATGATAATCATGCCATGGGTAGAGCCATGGTATCCATTATTTAAGATTGGGCTATAATTGTGATACATAATCAAATGATTTAGTTTTAATTTATTACCCCTAAAATAGGGAGATGAATGTGGTTTGAAATCAAGGGATGAGCTTAAGTTAAACAAAAGGTAATTTTGATCCTTTTTAACAAAATAAAGGGAGTAGATGTGAAGCATTGAGGGGCTTAAGTTCTAGGTTTCCCTCCAAATAGGATAACCAATAAGCTCTTGATCCATACTTATGGGTTATGATATAAGGTCTAAGCCAACTGAAAGAAAACTTGCCCCACTTAATTTTCTCTATGTTGGTGACATGTTAATTTTTCTTTAGGATAAGGTCTCTAATTTTGAATTCTCATACTCTAAGGTGTTTATTATAAGAATGTTTAATATGCTCTTGGTATACATGATGATGGGTAAGAGTAGCTAAATGATGCTCATCAAGTAGCTCAAGCTAGGATAAATAATGTTTATAATAATCATCTTTAGATAAGATATCCAGTAGGGATATGTGAAGTGAAGTAATTTGGACCTTGAGAGTTAAGATAATCTCCTCTTTTAACATAAGAGATAATGGGGTAGAACCTTTAGGGATACAAATTCTAGTATGATATGCTCATAATGTGAAGGGGATGTGCAAATGCCAATCCTAACTAGATGAATTAACCATTTTAGTGAGCATGTTATTAAGAGTCTTGTTAGAGGATTCTAATTTTCCATTCACTTGAGTATGATAGGGTGAGTAAAAAATTAAATTTATCCCAAATTCATCACAAATACCTTGGAATTATTTGTTTTTAAAATATTTTCCATTGTCGATGATAATTTTGTGAGGAACATCAAAATGATAGATGATGATGGTTGATAACATTGATAATATTTTCATCTTTGGTTAAGACAAGAAGAATAACCTCTACCCATTTGGTGAAGTACTCAGTCACAATGATATAATGATTTTAGTATGAAGAATGGGGTTTAATTCACTAATAAGGTCTAGATCCCATTGTCAGAAGGGTCAAAAATCTATGGATACATAAAGATTATGGATAGGTGTGTGATGTAAATTGGTGTGTTCTTGACATTTAATAATTTTTTCACATAATCACAATAGTATTGGTCAAGGGTAGGCTAGTATTATCCAAGCTGAATGATGTGTTTAACCATGGTGAAGCCACTAATGTGTCCCCCATAGATCCCATCATGTATTTCATTGATAACATGAGAGGATTTATGATTGCATATGTAATAAAAAAGGAGAACATCAAAGCTATGTTTATAAATAATTACCCCCATAATGGTATAACATGAGGTACTTTAGATAAACACCCTTTGAGCATTCTTATAAAGATCAGAAGGGATGATGGCAATGTTAAGATAGTTGAAGGTCTATTGATACCAAAGATCAGGATGGGTCTCCTCCACATTGAAGCTAGTGGGAGAATCTAGTTTGACATAAGAGGGCTAGGTTAGTCTTGTAGACACCTAAAAATGGCCATTGATAACCTCCAATCAGGGTTTGGGTCAATTTCCACCTAAAACGCACAATTTGGCCTAAAAACACTAAAATGCATTAAATGAGTTAAAACTTACATAATCAAGTGCTGATTTTGGCTAGGGTATCCCTAAATGGGGTAGTACAATTTGTGGGCCAACTAACTTTGATCATATAATTTTAAGTCAAAATGCAAATTTTGCATCTAGGTGTTCTAGATTGATCTTTCCTATCAAATATTTTACATAAGACATGTGCTTTGGTTATTTTTTGTTAGTAGCACCCTAAATGGGATAATGGTTCCAATGCATCTGACACTGACTTCCAATTCTAATCTAGTTGAATTTTAGACCAATAATAAGGTATTCTAATCAATTTGAGTAATTTGTGCATAAAGTGCTTAAACATGATTAAGATATAATTAAACTAAATTAGAGACTAATAAATAATTCCATGAAAACTTGTTGAAAACTTATTTTTGAAAATATATATTGAATATTTGCATCATTAGGTGACCTCATTTCTTGGGAAGACATCCCTAGGCCATAAATGCCACAAATATCAAGATTCATGCCTCCCATGACTTCTATGATGCCTTCCATGCCTCTTAATTTATCCTTATTCCAATTTCATGATGAGGATAATTATAAACTTAATTTAAAAAATTGAATTAATCCTCAACCATACATCTCAATCTCAGGATGGAAGGTTCATGTTAATTCTAGACATTCTCAAAAATCTATAAATAGAGAGGCCATGAACATCATTTCTAAGCTATTTTGGTGCAAAATTATAATGCACAAATAACTTAAATAAGCCATTGAAATTAGTGTTACCATGTAAAATTTATTCAAAGCCAAGCTAAGCCACAAGCCAAAGGTGCTGAGGAGAGATGTAGGTAGACAAGCTTCCATTGCCAATGACTTCATGAGCACAAGTCAAGTAAGCCACTACAGCAAGCATTTTAGAGCATCCAAGGAAGGTAAAAGAGGGTTTATTTTACATTTTAGTTGTGTGTTTTATTCATGTTTGTTAACTAAGCTCTTCCTATTATTTAGGCCTAGAGATTTTATGCTAGTTAGTGTGTTTCTTTCATTTTGTTTTTCATTTTGAAACTATAACCATACTAACTATCTTCTCTTGAGTTAAATTCCTAGATCACATATAACACATATGGGGTGGGACTAGATTCATCCCACACATGAAGAAGATCATTTTGTAGCTTTAAACTATTCATTTGGACCTTTAAAACTCTTGTAAATTGATTTTCTAACTTTATTTTGCCATTTTTGTTTGTCACATTTTTATATAGTAGCTGATGTCAGCTAGTAAGATTGACATCAGTTGGATAGCTTAACTGATGTCAGTTATCAAAAATGACATCATTTGTATACCTATCATTGATCACATTGGTATAATTGATGTCGGTTAGATAACTGACTTCAATTAGAAAATGTAACTGTCATCGGTTATATAAATTGACATAGATCACTATGTTTTTATTAAAACATAGACCCAAGAGCTCTTTTTCTAAAGTTCATTGTTTCAAACCCAAAATATATTCAAGGATAAAGGATATGCTAACATTTTTGTTATAGGACCAAGCTTGAAATTTGTTAAAAACATGTTTAGATCACCTTTTACATTCTTAAAAATCAATTAGGAACCTTTTTTTGTGTTTAAGAAAAAAAATTTAGATATTTATGGTGAATGTTTTTAAAGTTTGAAATTAAGACCAAGGGGTCAAATGAACACCACAAAATCTTTCATTTGGGCTTAAAATTGAACATACTTGTCAATTCTTTTTTGTAATAGCTATTTAATTAGATTTTGTTTGGGAAAAAGAGGGATGCCACATGTATGCTCTTCCATTTGTCCCCTTTAGGGAACCCTTAGAATCAAAAGCACCATTCCTATTTAAAAAATCCTAGTCCAAGGCTTAGAAATAATGTCATCTAAATCACTCCCCAAAAACTTGTCAAAGTTTGGGTGACCTTGAAAATGACCCTAAAGTCTTTCTACTTTCATTTTTTATTTATTTTCATGTAAACTTGGATTACGATGGGGATGTCTTTACCTCCCACAAGCTCTTTAGGGAAGATTTGACCTGAGGTTTCACCTCTCGATATTCACTTCACTTACTCCTTCTGAGTTACACATAGGATGTATCTACATTTGTAAATTGCACTACACTAAGTGAATAACAAGATGTAGTGGTTGTAAAAAGGACTAGACCTTTTTACAACTATTTAATGTGGTGGTCACCCAATTTATATGCTTGTGTTTTAAATTATTTGACATGAAAGTCATTGTGAAATTTATTCCCCTAGAATGATCAAAACCTTGTTAGTTTAGTCAACCCCATTTTGCCATACCCTTGTTAGGATTTGGATGATTATACTTAGAGTATTTTAGTCATTTTTACTTGGTATGTTTTGAGACTAAAAATTGTTTGTTTGTTCATAAGCCATGTCAAAACCAATTTGTCTATATGTCACTCTTTTGTCTAAAGAGGTGTTATGGTGGCCATTTTACACCACACTTGTGGCTTGAATATTTTTCTAAACTTGTTTGTGTATGTCATTTGAATTGTGGAGGGTAGTGTTATGCTACCCAAATCATGTCAAACCATATGTGCTTTTGAGTCTTTTGAAGCATAGAATAGATTACATCATTTTAGAATGACTACACCATTAGGATTCTCAATTTGTTTCAAGACTAGTTTACCTTACACTAAAAACCATTATTTTAAACCATGTCATGTATACCATTTAGACCTTTATATTGTACTATCATGCTGTCCAATCTTATCTAGCTTATTTGGTCAAATCTTAATTTTCAACATTGAGTTTTCAATTAACATTATCAAGTTTGGATTCAAACATGGATTGATTTATATTTAGGCCTTAATTCATGGGGCTGATACATAGATCTTTCTTTTTTGGGTTGCATAACTTTGATTACTCAATTACCCAAATTTGTAAACTATTGATCATTTGTTTATTCAGCACCTATCCTCATCATTATTTGTGCCTTTATTTAGGAAAACATAATATTTATTCAAAGATCTTTTTATCTTATTTCTTATGCCAACTGATCATGTTTATGTTTGATTCTGTGTCCTGGGTCTATTTCAAAGTTATTTTAAAACTTGTTAGATTAAATCAAATTACATCATCCTTTGTTTTAAGTCTAGATTTTGATGACATTTGGCCAAAATTCCTAGCACATGCCTATTTGTTTGAGCTTAGATTTTGACTTCACATTTGGATAAAATACCTAGTAGCTCAACTTTTCCCTTCCTAGTTTAGACCTTGTTTGGAAGACTATGACCTAGACCTTTGACATGCTAGTTTTTATTCAGATGCTTGACATTTTGTGTGTATGAAATTTGAAATTTTATGTTACATTTTTTTTCCAAGTCTTATAACAAATCATTTTAGAGATACAACTCCACTTTCAGACCACATTGGAGATATAGCTCCACATTTTGACCAAGTTAGACCAGCTTGAACCATTTGTCCTTTAGACATAGTTTTTTAGAGTTTGTAGAACTCTAAGCCTTTTTGTTTTGGAGCTTTCATCATTTATGTATATATTTATAGCTAAACTTATGGTGGAGTCATGTACAATCTAACTTATGCTAGAATGGTTGTACAAAATCCCACTTGGAAACTCCATATGGGGAACATAGTCAAAATCTACAAAATTTAAATTGAGACCTTGATTGGTATGAAGAGGCTTGTTAAGAGGACTTTGGAGACCCAACTATAGATAATTTTTTTGGTATATGAATCTATACCCTCTTTAAAATAATCACTACATGGAGAATAGTCAAGAACCAACCTATGAGCCAACTCATGACTGGGATGATATGGTTTATGAGGAAGACTTGGATGCTTTAGCTTATGCAAGTAATAAGGATCCACCACATCATACCATTTCTATTCTATGACTACAATATCACACCATTCCCAGACCTAAACCTCATCCTTTGGCATGTGTGAGCAACCAAGCTCCACAACACCCAACCATTTCTATACCAGGACCTCATCCTTTGGTTTGTGCAAGAAATCAAGCTCCATAATGCCCCTTAATCATTATAAGACCTATTAGTTCAACTTGTACAAGAAATCAAGCTCCATAACTCCCCTTCATCATTCTAAGACCTCATCCTTTGGTTTGTGCAAGCTATCAAGATCCAAAACACCCCTTCATCATTTTAGGACCTAGTCCTTTGACTTGTGTGAATAATCAAGCCCCATAATGACATATCATTACCATTTTAGGACTTAATATTTTGGCTCATGTGAGAAATAATGATCCCTAATTCCCTACCATTATCTAACCATAAGTCATTCCTCATCCAGTACCAATCCCATCTAAACCTCAACCCATCCAATCATTTAAAGACCAAGCTATGTTCAAAATTGGTATTTTCTAACTCATTAGAAACTAAGGCCAATAGAACCAACCAATTCAAGATGTTTTTTTTGAATCAACCATTTTTGATAAGTCAACCTGTGATAAATTACCTATTGATCCTATACTAGTTATCAAGGAGTCTGACACTGAGAAGCTAGTCTTTGCTAAATAATTTCTTATTGATTAGAACTAACTTTGGGAAAATCATTACCTTGAACATATTCCTATTTTTCAAGAGCCTCCTATTGATAAGCCAATCTCTAAGGAGTTGTCTCCTGACCTTTTTCCCATCCTAAAGGAGTCTCACTTTGACAAACTAATTCTTGTGGAGCCCATTATACCATCATAGGTCATTACTTGTCCAATACCAAATATTCAACAAGACATTATTGTAATAGAGTACCCATATGATAAAGAATCAGAGTTATATTTAGGTTTGATTATTGAACCAACATCAAATTTAGCATCAAAATTAGAATCAACATTAGTCTCAACATCAGATTCAGAGTCCGTTAAGATAGAATTAGATTCAAAAGAAGAATATGTTCATGGCTATTACAATATTGGTTATGCATTCCTAGTAGATATTTTGAATACATTTGTGATCCTTATATAGTTTTTGAGGATGAGTACTTCAGCTTTGACATAAGTTATCCTAGTATATTCTATGAGGATTGTGTAGCCTCACCCCATTCCATTACCATTCCACAAGCCATTACCATAAACCAAAATAGCCATATTATTAACATTTCATTTCTCACAAGTGTTGATTAGGATCGATATAATAAAACTTTATTAAATTGAATCCATGGTGACATAGTAGTTAAAGAAGATCAAAGAGGCCAATAAGACATTTATATAGCATAAGAACACTCTCCTAGTGAAACCTTTTTAGAGGTGTTAGGGGATAATCAAAGTCAAAACTCAACACTTCTAGTGAAACATTTTTAGAAGTGCTAAAAGACAATCAAAGTAAAATTCAACATTCCTTAGTGAAACCTTCTTAGAGGTGCTACAAGATAATCAAGACAAATTTATTAGTGAAAACCTCATTTAGGCACCAATAGCTAAGCACAAAATTTCTTCACTACTTGATGAAGACAAAATTAATGATCAAATCAAAATAACATCCTATCTATATCATAATTACATGGCAACTACTCTCAAGATCAAACAATAGAAAAACATGGTGGTCTTATTGAGAGAATAAGTCTTTGGCCCCACCATAACCAAAGTTATGTTGAATCCATTATCAACAACATTATATGTGACTAAAAGTCTCAATCTTCATTTGTTTCCCCACCATTACCCTTTCCATTATCATTTTCCATTCCATTTCAAAATCAAACCTACCATCCATGGCCACAATTTCCTTTTTAGAGGCTACAAAGATACCTTGTCTCGATATTTAAAGGAATCAAAATCAATAACCAACATGATCACAAAATCATTTTTTATAATTAGATCTATAGGCCATTTTTGATACAGTAGTTATTTAGAGGAGGTGTGGGATATCAATTAACATGATAAATTATTCTATTTATATCATTTTTTAATTAGGATGTGCATCTCCCCATCAATAGGAAAAATAGAATTAAAAACCACACCCAAGCCAAAAACATGTACCATACCATTACATGTACCATACCATTTCACATTACTATGCCATTATCATTGTTACATATTATTTTTCCATTATCATCAACCCACCCATTCACCCCACCACTTGGGAGAAACCCTCTTACCATTTTATCCAAATTATAAAACCATAATTATCTTAGAGCAAGACCATATAATCCTATCATTCCATTCTTATCTAGATCAAAGCCTATTTTTAGTCATCCTACCCAATCCTATTTTGATCTTGGCTACTTTACTTCTTCCCACACCTTTTCATGGGAGGATTCCAATTAGGTTTTAGTAATAAATCAAATCTATGTTTAAACTATAGTCTATGAAAGTAGTGTGATAGTTGATCTAACAAGATATCTTTCATCCTATCAAGTTTTTTTATGTGATCTTGATTATAATAGCCTATGGGCAAATTATTGTCTCACCAGTCTTGCTACTAATTATAATCACATATGAGAAAATTAGTATCATTGACCTATGCCATTATATCCTAGTTATAACCACTTATAGGCAAATTAGGGGCAACACTTGTTTATCATGCATTATTGCATCACCTTACCATCACTATTTTCATTTGACTGGCCATTTACCAGATTTGAGAACTTGTTGGGACCTAGTTGGTTTTTCCTTGCTTTTTGTGAGGATAGAATTTTTGTGACTTGAGGTCATTTTAGGACTATGTGGGTTATCCTAAATTCATGTTGAGGTAACCTCATTCCCCATTTTCATATGTTATCACCATTTTTTGAGAAACTTAAGCCAAATGCTCTTATTTTTTTTGTGAGTAGGTATCTTGTCATTCTTAATCGAGTTAAGATACCTCAAAATTCTAAAAACATTCATAATATTTCAAAATCTAATAATATTTGTCATGTCTAAGCCTACTTAGTTATCCTTCATTCACCTTACTAGGGTATGGTCATTGTTAGGATACTTTCTTTTGCTTTTGTTTTTAGGCTTTCTATTTATTTGTTTATTTCAAGTTGTTAATTTGTTTGTTTTTCTATTTGTTTGTTTATTTGTTCACTTGCCTATTTGTTTATTATAGCATTTTTTCCTCAACTCAATCTATGTGCTCATTAGGTGATTCCTTGAACACATTATTCTTGAGTCCATCCATATTCATCAATTAATATTGCCATCATGGTTTTTATCATTGGTGCATTATTTTTGAGTGTTTATTAGATTGAGAGTCATTCCTTATGCATATTTTGGACAAGTATTCATGGTGTTCTATCATGAATCCTACCATCACATGCTACAAAAAAAATTAGCTTCAAAAAGGTCTAAAATTAATGGAGCTATAGAATTTTCTTGGCACCTTGGTAAATCCTTCTATCCCACCCTTGATCAAATTAACCCATTGGTTATTCTAGTTGTATCATTTATAATAGATATGAACATCTCCTCATTGGTAGGTACAACTAAATCATTCACACTAATCAACCCCATTATCATATTCATCTATTTCATCACTTTACACCCATTCATCTTTAATCTATATTCTAGGTTATATCCTTTAGTTATACTTTCTAATCAACCCTAACTAGGACACAATCATCTTTAGCTAATCTAGGTCCTCTTAATGATTATAACCACCTATGGGCAAATCATTATTTTGAATTTTAAACATGAGTATAACCACCTTTGGGAAAATTAGTAATCTTTTTACATCAATGCATGCAAGCATTTTTGCATTTGGATTAATTTCAACCATGGGTTAATTTAACATTTCTTATTATTTATTTTTAAGGGACCATCCATAAACAAATGTGATAGCCACTCCCTTGAGGGGACATCATCATAGGCTTCCCAAACACCATTTAGAGCTTTGTTTTTAAAGTATCATCTTATTTTTGGTATATAGGACATTTCTCATTATTTGAGAAGACATTTCTTTGCCTACAGTTTATAACATCTTCCCAAATAGGGGCAAACTATAAACACCTAAAACTAGCCACCAATAATCTCCAATTAGGCATTTGGCCAATTTCCACCTAAAATGCACAATTTGGCCTAAAAATACTAAAATGCATTAAATAAGTTGAAATTGACATATTCAAGTGCCAATTTGGCCAGGTTATCCCTAAATGGGGTAATATAATTTGTGGGCTAGCTAACTTTGATTAGATCATTTTGAGTGAAAATGCCAATTGTGCACCTGGGTACTTTGGATTGAGCTTTCCTATCAAATCTTCTACACAAGACATGTGCCTTGGTTATTTGTTTTTAGTGGCATCCTAAATTGGATAATATTTCTAATGCATATGATAGTGACTTTCAATTCTAATCCCATCAAATTTTATACCTATAATAAGGCATTATGATCAATTTGAGTAATTTGTGCACAAAGTTTTTAAACATGCTTAAGAGCTAATCAAACCAAATTAGAGCCTAATCAATATTTCCATGGAAACTTGTTGAAAACTTATTTTTGGAAATTAAAATTGAATATTTACATCATCAAGTGACCTCACTTCTCGGGAAGATAACCCTAGGCCATAAATGCCACAAATATCAAGATTCATTCCTTCCATGATGCCCTCCATGACTCTTAATTTCCCCTTATTCCAATGTCATGATGAGGATAATTAAAAACTTAATTCCAAAAATTAAATTAATCCTCAACCACACATCTCAATCTTAGGATGGATGGTTGAAGTTGATTCTAGACATTCTAAAAAATATATAAATAGAGAGGCCATGAACATCATTTCTAAGCTATTTTGGTACAAAGTTATAATTCACAAATATCTTCAAGAAGCCATTAATATTAGTTTTACAATGCCAAATATATTGCAAGCTAATCCAAGCCACAAGCCAAAGGTGCCAAGGAGAGATGGATGTAGACAAGCTTCTATTACCAAGGACTTCATGAGCACAAGCCAAGCAAGCCACTACAACAAGAATTTTGGAGCATCCAAGGAAGGTAAAAGAGGGTTTCTTTTGCATTTTAGTTGTGTGTTTTATTCATGTTTGTTAACTAAGATCTCTCTAGTGTCTAGGCCTAGATATGTTATGCTAGTTAGTGTGTTTCTTTGATTTTTTTTCATTGTGAAATTGACACCATACTAACCATCCTCTCTTGAGTCAAATTCCTAGATCACAAGTCTATGGATAATGGATAATGATATATAGTTTAGAGTCAGAGGGTGAAGATGAGATCTAAGAGGTGAGGGAAGTCATGGTGTTAGTAAACTTATTGGTAAATCATAGGGTGGATTAAATATGGTAGTGTTTAAATGGTGTTAAGGTTTTGTTAACTAGTTGTTTATACTATTGAAAAACATCATTCTTACACTGATAAGAGCCATTGATTTGATTGACCACTAGTTGAGAGTCACCAAAGATGTTGATCATTTTCACTCCCAAGGCTAACATAGTTTGAAGTCCTATGACTAAGGCTTTGTATTCAACCATATTATTGGTACATTCAAAATATAGCTTAAAGGATAAAAGAAGAGGTTCAACATGGAGGGGAATAAGGATGATGCTAGCTCCCCCACCACATTTACTCTTTGATCCATCATAGAAAATAGTCACTTGATAAGTAAAGTCTGATTGATAGAGGGTCATGATGGACTCATCTAGAAACTCAAGAGGAGGAGGTTGGTTGTTTGCTAAATGTGCATCATGTAATTAGTCAGCAATGAATTGCCCTTTAATTTACTTCTACTAAATAAAATCAAGGTCAAACTTTGCTAAAATCATTAGTCACTTGGCCATACATTGGTTTTGGTATGGCTTAGAGTGTATATAATTGAGTGGTTTGGTATTGGTTATGACATAGGTTTTGTGGTTAAGAAGGTAGTGGTTACATTTGGTGGCCACAAAGACCAGGTCTAGGTAAATTTTCTTAGTATGGGTGTACTAAGTCTCATACTCTACAAGTGTGTAGCTAATGTAGTATACAACTTGCTCTTTATGTTGTTCATCCCAATGAGCAAACATTTCCCCTAAGGAGTGGCTGGTGGTAAAGATATAAAGTTAGAAATTTTGGTCATCCTTAAGAGGGCTAAGGATAGGTGGAGACAAAAGGTACTTTTTGAGTAAATCAAATGCCTTTTCATAGTCATCATTCCACCTAAAAGAGATATCCTTATTCAAAAAGTGATGTAAGGGTTGGAATTGGTCTGAGAGTTAAGAGATAAAGTGATAAATGGATTAGAGTTTCCCCTGTAAATGATAGAGTTGCTTGAGGTTGATTGGAGGAAGCATGTTGAGGATGGATTTTATTTTGGAAGGATTGATTTTGATTCCCCAAAGGGAGATAATAAATCCAAAGATTTTTCCTAATAAGACTCTAAAAATTCACTTCGTAGGGTTAAGGAAAACATGGTAATGGATGAGGCACTCAAAGATAATTTTGAGAATAGCCAAATGATCCTTATGATATTTGTATTTCCCAAGAAGGTCATCCATATAATCCTCAATAATTTTATATATGAGGTCATAGAAGATGTAGTTCATAGCACGTTGGTAGGTTACACTAGTGTTTTTTAGTTTAAAAGGCATGACCCTATAACATAAGGTCACCTATGGCATGATAAAGGTAGTTTTGTGTTGATTTTTAGGGGTGATTAGTATCTAAATATAACTTGAAAATCCATCCATAAGAGATAACATATCATGTGAATCTATAATATCAACTAGTTGGTCAATGCTTGGTAGAGGGAAGTCATTTTTTAGGTAAGCAAATTTGAGGTCATGAAAGTCCACAAAAATGCATACACTCCCTATGGCTTTAGTGATAGGCATGACATCTGAGACTCATTAGGGGTAGTCAATGGGTTGAATAAAATTGATATATAGGAGACATTGAAGCTCTTCTTTGATGAAAAGGGTTATATGAGGGTACATTCATTGAAGTTTATACCTAATAGGTTTGGCATAATAGTTGGTGATTATGTTGTGGGTAGTGATGGAGGGGTTAACTCTTGGCATGTCACTATAATACCAAGCAAATTTTATGCTACAATCTTCCAAGAAGGAAAGGGAGTCTTGAAGCTCTTTAAAATTTAGTGATTGGATAATTTTGACAATGCATGGGATATTTAGAGTGCCCAAGTTGATATCCATGGTGTATTAATTTAACATGGTTGAAGCCTCAAGAGGAAGGGATTTATGGATGGAAGAATCTAGTGCACTAAGGTAGGTGAGAATGGAATCATCATCCTAACACTGAATGGTAATAATGTCAAGAGAGTCATTTCTGATCATCCTAAGATGGGTCATAGGGATGGTTATGATTGTCCCTTCCTTTTGATAAGTCATGGGTCTAAGGTTGATCATGTTGATGAAAAAAAGTTAGGTGGAATGATGTCAATGTCTTAACACTTAGGTGGAGAAGAGGTTGGTGAAGAAGGGATGTCTTCCTCAATAATATTGGTGATAGGTAATTTAGTTTTATCTGTAGGTAGAATGAAGTCAAGGCCATGTTTCTCATGAGAATTTTTGGTCTCAATTAAAATCAACTTATGTGGCCTGTATTCATATCATTCAAGACAAAATCCTTTCCAAGTACACTAGTGGAGTTATATCTTAGTAAACTCTAGTTTAACTAGATAGGAGAAGCTAGAGGTGAATGGTCAAGGTAAAATAGAGGTGATGGAAGCACCAAGGGGTTTGTCAAGTCCTCCATAGATGAAATGAGTTTGAAAATTTTAAGGTATATAAGGGATAATGGTTCTGATATTAGGATCACAACTGGGTTAGTGCTCAAGTTTCCCATACTCTTGGGGAGTAGGGAAAGCATCAAGGGTGAAGAGGTAATATTCCCTAATTGAAATATGTTTGAATGTGGATTCTAGGTGGTCTATGGTGAGGATTTGATTTGAGGGGATTGATGAGCTAGTATATGCCTCATTGGTCAAAAGAGATATCACTTCATCCTTCATGGTTGAGGGCTTATATTTTGCTAATGAGGGTGTACCAGATGGAGCTTAAAGGATGTTGTTAGGTTGGTAAGTCATGTTGTATGATGAAAAGGGACTTAGGTTATCTTGTATAGTGACAATATAACCTTCATGCTCAAATTTGATGTAATGATGAAGGGTAGAAGGTACACAACTCATGGAAAAGATCCAAGGTCATCCTAAAAAATCATTATACTAGAATTCACCCTCCAACACATAGAAGAGTTCAAGGAGTGTGCAAGGTTCTAAATGGATATGAAGGAAAATAGTTTCTAGATTAGTGGCCATGGTATAGTTGAAGGATCAGAGGATGGTTGAGGTTTTGAACATGACATTATTTGGGAGTTTAAGTTGATCATAGTCATGAGAGGAGATGATACTAATATTGGATCCCCCATCAATAATAACCCATTTGATGTGGGTTTAGTTGATGTAAGAAATGATGAAAAGATGGGGACATAGGTTATCAAGGAGGATAAAAGGTATTTTTGAATCCTTAAAGGTGAAAAGGTTGGAAATTTGGAGAGTGCCAACAAAGGCTGCCAAAAGTTGAGGGTTTTTAGGTTAGACCTCTATTGATTACAATGCCTCTATCATTTCTTGGAAATTATGAGGTGAGGTAGAAATCAAATCATATAGGATCATATTTTTTGAGGTTTGAAGTTGTTTGAGAACCACTCTTCTAATTGACTAAAAGGGGTTAGATTGAGAGGTACCCAAGATAGATACCTTGGGTTTGGCCAAAGGTGAAGGTGATTGAGTTTGACTTGGTTGGGAGGTGGAAGATTGGTATGTCTATGGGATGGATACTTTAGCCTTCCCCTTATCCTTTTGTTGAGAATGTGATCATGTGACCATATGTATAGTATGGATAGAGAGAAGAGTTGGGGTAGGATGTTGGTTTTATTATTTGTCACTCTAAGGTGAGAGTGGGGGAAATAGGTAGGCATTGGGTATTGGTTGTTGTTTGTTAGATTGATAGTGTTCTTATGAAAGGTTCATCTAATAATAGATCATTCTCATCATAGAGATGATGGATTATGGGTATTAGTTATTTTTTATTATATTGATAGTGTTCTTATGAAAGGTTCATCTAATAATAGATCATCCTCATCATAGAGATGATGGATTATGGTTTAAAGAGATTTATAGTTTTTTGTGTTATGATTGGGTGTCTTATGATAGGAGCATACTTGGAGGTAATTATAACATATTATTTTTGGAACAAGAGTTTCAAATGGTTTGATAGTAGGTAAGGTCAATCAAGAATCTTGCAATAACCTTTAGAAAATAGTTGAGTAAGATTTAGATAAAGGTGGCAAGGGTCTAGAGGTTTTGGCCCTGGTTGGTGAGATGGAAGTCTTTTTAGAAACAAATTTAGGGGTAGAGGTCTTGGGTAAGGTGGTATGTTTAATTGATGATTTTGGTTTAGATAAGGGATTTTATAAACTAGATATAGGAGATGTTAAGGTAGCTAGGTTGGTTATGGATGGCTCGATGAAGATGGGCATGTCAAAAAGCAAGAGTGATGGCATAACCAAAAGTGGTGGTTGGGTTTTGGTTGAGATAGTTAGCTTCATAAACAAAGTAGAGGGAAAAGGACCCAAAATAAATGGAAAGGTCAAAGGGGGGAAAACTCTATCCTTCTAGACTTTTCCTTGGTTGACTTGGTTTAGTGATTAGTTAGTGGGTCTGGTGAGGCTAGCTCTAGTTTTAAGGATGGATGATTAAGGCTCTATGTAGGAAAGATGCCAAGGTTTTTAGTTGATTTGGTTAAAGTGATAGAGGATGATTTAGTTAGTTGGGATTTGGTTACTTTAGATGGTTGATAAATGGTTGGGTTTGTATAATTTTTTACTTGTTTAGTTGATATGATAGCGGGTTGGATGATAGTTGTGGTGGGTTGGTCTATCAAAGAGGAAGTTAGAGGTTCATGTTTGGTGATGTAAGGGAGCCCCAATTTTTTCCAAAAGGTGGCTTGATTGGTGTCATGTTTGGAGAAAAAATCCAATCTCTAAACTAGTCTAGAGAATGGTTTATAGATTAGTTGTGTTCCCTAGGTAGTGGGCTCAAAAGATAAACCATAGGTTGAAAAAGGGAAATGGTGATATCATATTTTTACTTAATGAAAGGATGAAATATTTGGATGGGTGGTTCCTCTATGGGAGGTGAATATATGGTAGTTTCTTCCTTCATAATGATTTCCAAAGGGGAAGTGAATTATTTAATGGTTAAAGGAGGAGGTATAGTGGTGATGATTGCTTGCTCGGGTAGATCAGTCGAAGGAGGGGTTGATGAATCCAATACCTCAAAAAGTGGAGGAGGTGAAAAAATTACTTCCATGAGTTGGGTCTTTAAAGGAAGAGAAGGTAGTTCTTTTATCTCAACAAGTAGAGAAGGTGAAAAATAGGTAGATTGAGTGATAGGTTCTTCTTCAACAATGAGTGTGTTAAGAACCATATTGATAGTATGGGCATCATGAGAAGACTCATCTCTATTTTTATCATTTTTAGTAGGTGAATAATTAGGAAAAGGTTGTTTGAAAATTTCAAGGGCTTGGTTTAGTGGTACATTAGGGTTGTCAAGAATAAGCTACCCCTTGTCAATGAAGGTTTGGATAACATTTTTGAAGGTATTACACTTATTAACATCATTCCCCACCACTCAATGGAAAGCACATAGGTCATTCTCATTATAATAACATGGTGTAGGATGAGAAGAATCAAATTATTGAGGGGATTTTATGGTAGGAAGATTTATTATATTATATTTTAGCAACTTCTCCAAGATCAAAGCATAAGATTCCCCAAGCAAAGTAAATTGCTTCTAATTATTTTGGTTTTGGTTTCTCATGTTTTAGTTTGAGTTAGAAGAGTTTGGTTGATTGATAGATGGTGGAGGAGTGGTCTTAAGTATAACCATATTATTAGTTCCCTTATTTTTGGCATTGTTATTGGTTTGGTTACTTGTTTTAGAGGAAGAGGCCTCATTGGATTTGTAGGTAGAGTTTTTTTTTCAATTTTAACTTTCTTTCAGCGATGGCTCTATTTATAGCTTATGTGTCATGGTAAAAGCTTTATCAAAGGTTCTAAAGCTCTAATCATGAAATTTAGAAGAGATATGTTAGCACATACCTGAGCAGAGAGTTTTATCAATTTGGGTTGGGTTAAAGAGAAGGAAATTTGATTAATTAGGCTCTTCAAATGAGCTACAAAATTAGTAATAGATTTATCATCAAATTTCTAGATGGATTAAAGGTCAATGATGGAAAATTTCTTGGAGATGTTTATTGAAAAGTGATCTAAGAAAGTTTTGGCTAGCTAGGTGAAATATTAGAGAGAATGTTTGGCTATGACACTATACCAGTCTAATGCTAGTGTAGACACCAAAATCATGTCTACTCCCTTCGTCATCCTCTCCCCATTATCTCCCCCTTGGTCCCCTTCATCCACTTCGACACACCTAACCTATGTCTTATTAATTTAAAATAATCACTTATTTTACATTAATAATTCTTCTCTCTCTCACCCTATGACCCATTTATGACCCCCATTTTATTCTCCCATGCCTATTTAGCCCCTCTCAACTATTTTCCCACAAACCTTGACCCTGGAAGCGTGTAAGAATGGGCAAAAGGCTAAAATTAGCCTCTGTCCTCATTTTGTAGCCGCTGACATCGATCACTATTCGACTGATGTTGGCAGTTTTGTCGGCATCAGTTATCCTTAAAACTGTGTTCTCAACCCGAACGTAGGATCTGTTATCCATTATTCATTTTCCAATCCATTATCCATTATCCATTTCCCAATCAATTGTCCAATCTGTTATCTGACCTTCTTTCAAGACATTCTCAGATCTACCTTTTGACTTTCAACAATCAGCCAATCTTCACTCAGCCAATCCACTAAAAAAATTTCTCTCTCTCAAGCACAGGTACTCTGCTTCAGTCACCTTGCTGGAGGTCTTCTACATTGAGCATCTACAACTAGTCTACAAGACACCATCAGCAATCACTCTACAACCAAGTCTCCTACTCTCTCTTCAACAGGCAATAGGTAAACATTTCTTCTGTGTTTTCATTTGTTTTCTAGTTATTGCTTTTAAGTGATATCACCACCCAGATTTAGACTATCAGACCACAGACTAGACTTGACTTCCTCCCAAAAATGCTGAGAGGCCTTCCCATATCCTTATCACCTCTATCCCCCTTTTTTTAGAACATACAATCTATCCATTGTCCCTGTAACTCTGCCTAGACCCCTGCACAGACCATTAAATAGACCTAGACACTTTTAGACCATTTTGTAGCCCTAAAACCTGTTCAGACCTGACTACTGCGTTGACCAGACCTCATCCAAAGACTACTGCCCCAACCGATGCTGGTCATTTCCCCTATCGACGTTGGTAGCCTAACCGACATCGGTGACCTTCCTTGACCGACGCCGGTAGAACCACTGATGTCGGTGACTGTGCAAAGCAGATTACTACATATCAAGTATGCATTTGTCTTTTATTTCTTCATTTAGTCTTTTATCATCTCTATTTCTATTAATATTCTATTTTTAATAGTGGACTGTCATTGTCTGAGAAGTCTTTTGTGCTTCTAGGACCAAGCTTTCACTTGGTAGTCCACTTTCTTGTCATCTAAATGTTTTTCATATTTTAGTCTCTTTCTCTTTCAGGTGTCATCCTCCACAACCAAAGAGGAGTTCCTTTTGTCATCTTGATAACGGTGCGCAAGACTTCATCCAGGTACATACAAGCCTTAGACCATTTCTCTTAGTTTCTCATTTCCTCTTTTGAATGTGAAAGCGAAATTGTATAGAAACATTTTGGCACGCTCGGTGGGACTGTAGGGTCTTCCTTGGGTTCTTTTATTTCTTTTCATATAGGTGCATTAGGTTTCCCCTTTTCACCTCTTTCTTCTCTCTCTTCTAAAAGACATCATAAGCAAGATTAAAAAGAACTCTTCTTTCTTTTCTTGCATCTTAGACTAGTCAAAAGTCATACTCTTCAACCCTTTCTCAACTTGTTTTCATTCGAACTAACATTTTGACTTGGGCTTAAAAACATACTACATTTCATTTCTTCTTGATTGCATACTTAGTCCACACCTAGTAATTAATAAACGCATCATGAATTAATCATAGTCCACTTTATGTTACATAACCAAATCACTTACACAAATCAAACATCAAAACTCACCTAAGATAAGGCCCGACTGGGATTTCATCACCCAGCGGATACCTTACCCATCCCAACAATCCTACTTGGATTTCATCACTAAGGGGAAAGCCCACTCTATTCTCTGGTAGAGGATAATCTCTAGGGGAAGTATATTTTGGCTAAGTGAGACTAGCTTATCACTGGGCTCATGAAGTGAGGGGAGCTTGCTCCTTACCACCAGGCCAAGTACGAAACCTAACATAGACTTTTGAGAATCGAAACAAATCTGAAACCATCCATAGACTACTTCTTTTAGGACCCATCTCAAAAGCCAATCTTCCTATACACATTCTAAGGCATAAGCCACCATGATCCTAATAATTTATTCCTAGGGATTTAATGTTTAGGGTCTGCTTGTGTTCTACATCTTTTCTATTCTTATCTGCTTGTTTGAGCTTGTGAGGATGTTCTTTCTTGCCTTGAATGGTTTTAACTCACATTCAAACCAAGGCTCTTGTCGACCATGCGAGGCATCAACCACTTCCATCTTCCCCATCCATAACCAGTCCCATAATGGAGTTCCACTCAGAGACTGAAAGAACTCCTACTCAACTGACCTAACCCAGACTCCCATTGTCCCTAAAGGGGACCAAGATTTCAAAAGATTCTTGGACCTCAATGTCAAAGCCTTGCAGCATTATCTCACATGAAGCCAAATGCAAGACTCCTTGGGCAGCCCAATTTATGGGATGCTGACCTCTTTAGTCGAGACTGCGGTCGTATCGATAGCGTTCATAGTTTAACTTGTAGACACCCAGGCTATCACCTCAAACAATGACCAGCCCTTGACCAACCTTCTAAGTGTGGCCTCTTCCTCCATCTCTGGGCCCACTTCCACTAGGGTTTCGGCCCCCTATCAACTGTAGCCTATTTAACCAATCTCTACCCCTTTCCAGAATTTGGTTGTCTCTATTCCGCCTACCCTCACCCCTATCAACACCAGGGTGGCTACCTATCCATTGGCCCATGTTACCACTATCCAACTTCCCATGGCAACATCGATCCTAGTCATGCCTTCTGCCCAACCACCCTTAGCCTCCACTTCCATCCCAACGACTAGTTATCAGTATGTTTCACCCTTATAAGTGCAACTGACTACGTCGTATACCTCCTCTAGCCTCTTTTAAGCAGCCTACAATCTAGGGGGTTCTCCACCCACCAATCCATCATCAGACATCATCAAAATGCTGATGGACAAAATGTCCAGTCTCGAGACCTCTATTTTTGGTTCACGCAATGCCCTCTCATATGAGCAAATTTGCAACGAACCCATCCATCCTTCCATCCCGATCAGGCCGTATCCCAATCAGTGGGAGCTTCCTAAATTTTTTCATTTCCAGAGTAAGGAAGACCTGCAACAACACCTACAGGCATTTAGACATGCTTGCTATCTCATTACACATGATGATGAGTTACTTTTACACACATTTCCTATGTCACTCTCTGGTGCTGCTCTTGACTGGTACAACTCACTTCCCACCATTCTCTCTTCACATTCACCTAGCTGGCACAACTCTTCCTTGATCATTTCTCCATCAACATCACCAAAAAGGTCTCAATCATAGACCTCTATTCTATCTGGTAGTTTAAGGATGAATCCATAGCCAATTTTGTCACTCGCTGGAGAGGCCTCATCAATCAGCTCTCATTTTCCTTACCCCAACCCAAACTTATCAAACTTTTCTCTCAAGCCTATGCCAAGCATATTTCTTCTACCTTGAAGGTTCAGAACTTCCACACCTTTGACAAAGCCTTCACGATGGCCCACAAGCTTGAATTACGTGCCATCAAGGAGAACAAAGTCAAGTTATGGAGTAAGAATCCCAACTCCAAGACCAATGACTCCTCTTCTTCTAAACCTTCTTCATCTAATCCTAAGTCTAAGGCATCAACAAATGCTGTAGTCATTAGACCTTCATCCTCTTCACCTTCAACCAACCATCCCAAGCCATCCATGTCCCAAAGCATCACCTGATAATTCTAGCAGAGATACGTGAAATGACAGTATACTCCACTTGGAGAGTCATATGCATCTGTGCTAGAAAAACTTGTCAAATAAGGGGTTCTTAATCTCCCCCAAATCCGACCACCTCCATAATTTGATCCCTCAAGTGCCATCCCTATGTGGTATAGGGAAAATGACTTCTGTAACTACCACCGTGTTAAAGGCCATGACACAGGTAACTGCAAGACCCTTAAAAACATCATCCAAGACATGCTAGAAAAGGGTGACCTCATCCTTGACAATCCCAATGTGCCACCCAATCAGGGCATTGACATCTTCAAGCAACCATTCCCTAATCATCCTCTGACCCAAAACAGTGTCCATACCATGACTTATAACACTCACGAACATAATATATGAACAGTCAATACGGTCTCGCCCTTCATCCCTGACCAACCTCTTTCCCAAATTCAAGAGGTTAGTCTAGCCATCAGTTCATCACACAAAGACGAACCCCCTTCTCTAGTTAGTTCTCCATTAACCTCTCTTATATTAGAGGATGCCTCGACCATACTGGCACCACCGGTCTCACCATCCTCCTTTCTACCTATGGAGAACCCGACCCTTCCTACTCCTCAACCGCAAGTGGAGGGCACAATCATCCCTACCCTTTACCCTCTTGAGGAGCCTCACTGTTCAGTTTCTTCTCCACCCAGGGAAGAACCTGTCTCTCCTCCGTCCCCAACCAAAGATGAACCTATCACAACTTCATCATGCCTCAGGTCTGAGACCGCTACACCAGTCTCATCTTTGGCCCCACAACCGTTAACATCTTCTCAAGGACCCAAGCCTCATTCAATAACTTCTCAACCATTTTCTTGATTAGTGGAGAAAATTGGACTTCTCCCTTCAAGGAAAGTGGAGCATTAGGTATTTTGGGAGTGTCTTGAAGCTCTTCAACATGCTCGTGCCCTCTCATCTCATGCTACCAATCCTCCCATGGTAGAATCTCCTGAGACTCTCAACAAAAACTAGACTTCCACTTCTAGACCATCTAAACCTCAACCAACCACATCAAGACTGAAATCCTCATCTATCCCATCAAAACCTATCAAGTCACTCAGCATTCACCCTATCTCTAACCTCACTCATCCGCAAGTGAAGTAGACTTAGACCAGACCCTGACCAATAGTAGTCTTCAAATCAAATCAAAGAAGATTACCAAACCATAGAGGTGAACTCCTCCTCCCCCATCACCATTGCCCTCTATTTTGGGCCCTCATCCTTCTACCTTGATCAAAATCCTCCCCACTCCATCCTCTAATCAAAACCAATTGCCTCCTCTGCTTCCTTTGCCTACCACAAGCCTATCCTCTCCAAAAAGTTTGGCACCTCTCACAAAGACAGTGTCGTCTTCCCTTGCCACCACACCATCAACCCAGAAGGTGGTACGGAAGCCTCCTCCAATGCCACCTAAGCAAAAGTCACCAGCATCACACACATCAATGAGTACAGACCCTTTAGTAGGCTCATACTCTTTGATATTGCACCGACTTTTGTAGACTTCCAGCATAACCATTCTGCCCATCAGGCCCTTCCAACCTCTCAAGTCTAAGCCCTCCTAGTTCAATGATATGAAGATTTACCTATATCATCATATGCCAGGACATGATACTGAGACTTTCTGTGCCCTCAAGGCCATCATTCGCAGCTACATGGAGAAGGACACTCTTCTTCTTGAGGACACCATCGACTGACCCCCGACACCTTCCCACATTCCTCCAACCACATCAACATCTCATCAGCAGGTCATGACCTCTTCATCTCCTTCACCCCCTATCTTTGAAATCAATGCCATTCACATAACCACTAGGTCACAAAAGGACAAGGCGAAAGAAAAAGCCACCATTCCTTAGACCTATCCTTTCATCAAGCCACCTTAACCGCCAAAACGTAAAATTTTTATCTTTGGTGCATCTCAACCCTCTTCTTCTTCCTCTTCAAGGGCAATTCATGACTCCATGTTAAAACAACTTCACCAGACACCCATGAAGATGTCCCTTTATGACCTCATCCAAACCTCACCCCAGCATCATCAAGCCCTAGTCCAAGCCTTGCAAGCAGTAGAGGTCCAACATGAGGACCCCCAACCACTCACTACCCTGGTCCACTCTTTATCCCCTATCACCTCCATCACTTTCAGTGTTCTGAGATTCCTACATCTAACACGAAAGATCAAGATGCTGCTCTCTTCATCACTGCCTATGTTGATCGAACCCGCATCAAGCACATTATGATTGATGGAGGCATCAGCATCAACATTATCTCCACCCATGCCTTTGATCAATTGGCCCTCCCTAAGAATTACGTATGCAAAACTGATGCAATCTTATGATCCTTCAATGACACCACTACCACAACCATTGGCACAATCATCCTTCACATTCGCATTGGCCCACACACAGTCCTAGAGCTCTTTTATATCATCAAAGGAGAGTTTCAATATAACATCTTGTTGGGTTGACCTTGGATCCGTGCCATGGCTTATGTTCCCTCTACCCTACACTGTTGTGTGAAATTTGAGCATGATAGGCAAGTCCACATTATTCCCACTGACCCATCACCTTTCAAAACTTGTAACACAACCTATCGGCCAAATGACGTCCTCATTCCTATCAAGCCATCAACCCCGACACCGTCTCCATCTGTGGAAGCTTTGACTAGTTCGCAACTGGCGGTTGCCCTCACCCCTCCTCTTTAAGCGGTAACCAAATACCCCATGGAAGACATCTTCCAATGAATTTCACTTGGGGAATATCACTTGTTGGCCTTAGACATGTTCCAAACTCTACAAGAGTATGGACGCCTTCACCACAGCCCTAGTTATGATCACCAAATCAGGATGGTCATGTCTTATGGTCCTCCTCACCTCCAAACCAACCTTTTCTATGGGGGGCTCAATCAAACTCCTACTAATGGCAATCCTCTCTCTTCACCACAACCATTCACATCAGACTTCTCATTTCTTGGCAACCCTACCTTTACACACACTTACCTTTACAGGTGTGCATGAAAGGGTTTTGGTTTTAGACACTATGAGCAAGGCTCCCATCAGCCCATCGAGCCTCTCAACAATCATGATGCTAAGAAATGATATGGCCTAGGATACCATGACCCCACTAAGGCCTCTGTAGATCTCTGTCTCGAGCCCACCAATGACCAATCTCCTCCAAGCTCGCTCGTTTCTCCCCCTTCACCTATGAAGTCGGTGGTTTCCATCCCTCTTAGGTTTTTTTTATATAAACACCATCTGCCTAGAACCCCTAACCTATTAGCTAAATGGGGTGTCCAAGTCTCTCCCTCTCATTTTTCCCAGCATGATAGAGGATGAGTCGGTGACCATTCACACTGTCTGCTGCATTGACGATGACGCCATCCTTTCCTACATGGGTGCCGATGACTCTTTCATCCAGCACTCCCTTCCTTTTGAGACCCAAGTTATGTTAAATGAATCAACCATTGACATCAAC
This sequence comes from Torreya grandis, assembly GCA_037957365.1. Classification (NCBI taxonomy): domain Eukaryota; kingdom Viridiplantae; phylum Streptophyta; class Pinopsida; order Cupressales; family Taxaceae; genus Torreya; species Torreya grandis. The sequence goes on from JARHVA010005926.1 coordinate 617,820, forward strand.
CTTCCCTCTTTCGATGTTCCTCACATCTTGAAGATTGACCAATCTTTAGACATTCAGGAGCAGCTAGACTACACCCAGTTCCTCTCTGACCATAGCAAGGCCTTTGGCTGGACCTACAGTGACATGCCTGGCATCAACCCCACCATCACTACCCATAACATAGTCACCAAACTAGAGGCTAAGCCTATTAGGCAAAAGCTTCAAAAGATGCATCCTCGCATTGCACTCCTTGTTAAAGAGGAGCTTCAGTGCCTTCTTTCTATCTCTTTCATCCAACCCATTGATTATCTATAGTGGGTCTCTAACATCATCCCTATCACCAAGGTGACTGGGGGGATCCAGATCTGCATGGACTATCACAACCTCGACCTAGCCTATCCCAAAGACAACTTTCCTCTTCCCAACATTGACCAGCTTATTGATCTCATGGCCGGTCATGAGATGTTATCTCTCATGGACAGGTTTTTAGGATATAATCAAATCTTGATTACACTGAAAGATTAGCAAAAGACTACCTTTATCACCCCATGGGGGACTTTCTGCTATCAGATCATGCCTTTTGGCTTGAAGAATGCAGGCACCACTTATCAGCATGCCATGACTTACATTTTCTATGATCTCCTCCACAAAATCATGGAGGACTATGTGGATGACTTGCTCGGCAAGTCCAAGCTTCACTATGACCATTTGACCATCCTCAAGATCATCTTCTCTCGCCTTCTTCAATACAATGTCTACCTTAACCCAAAGAAATGCATCTTTGGGGTCCTCTTAGGTAAGCTCCTGGGTTTCATCATTTCTTTCCGTGGCATCGAGATAGATCCCGCCAAGATCCATGCTATCCTCGAGATGCCACCTCTGACCAATCTCAAGCAACTTCACAGTCTACAAGGGAAGCTCCAATCCATTCGCTATGTCATCTCACAGCTTTCTGATTGCTGCCAACCTTTTCATCACCTCCTTAAGAATGACATCTCCTTTAAATGGGATAAGGACTATCAAGAGGCTTTTGAAGCCCTCAAACTCTATCTGGTCTCTCCACCAGTCCTCATTCCACCTAAAGACGATCAACACTTCTACCTTTACATCTCTGCCACCAACCATTCATTAGGTGCCATGATCGCGCATCGAGATGAGCATCACTCTGAGCAAGTGGTCTATTATATTAGCTAAACACTGGTCGACTATGAAACTCAGTATACTCATACCAAGAAACTTTGTTTGGTGTTAGTCTTTGCCGCTACCAAGCTCCGCCACTATCTTCTTAACCACAAAACCTTTGTCATCACTCACACCAACCCTCTTAAGTATATGCACTCCAAGCCATATCAAAATCAACATATGGCTCAGTGGCTCATGCTGCTTGCTGAGTTTGACCTCAAATTCATCCAACAGAAATCTATCAAGGCGCAAACCATCACTAACCAACTAGTAGATGCCCCTTTTCCTGATAATTAACCTTCACAGTGTGAGTTCCCTGACGAGTCTATCACCATGCTTTCCACCGATGACACCGTCTACCAAATGACCATGTTCTTCGATGGCTCCAAATGTCAACTCGGTGGGGGTGTAGGAGTTATTCTCATCCCACTCGAAGGGGAGCCCATGCCTTTGTCTTTCAAGCTCAACTTTGATTGTACCAATAATATGGTTGAATATGAGGCCTTAATTTTACGACTTCAAACTACCCTTTCTCTCAACATCAAGTCCATCAACATCTTCAGTGACTCGCAGCTTATCGTCAATTAGGTGAATGGTTCATACCTTTGTAAAAATGAAAATTTTCAAAGGTACAAAAACCGTGCTGACATTCTTCGAGCCTCTTTCGACCATTACCTCTTGCAGACTGTTCCTCAATCCACAAATAAGTTTGTTGATACCATGGCTTCTCTTGCCTCACATATTTCATCTTCATCATCATCATCTAGAATTTTTGTCATGGTGCATCATCTGTCGTTGCCTTCATACCTTTCTTCTAACATCAACCATGTCAACACCATAGACTCTAGCCCATGAGATGACTGGTATAAGCAACTTGTGGACTACTTATCTCTTTCCCTCATTCCTCCCAATCTCTCTAGTAATGTGTGGTGAGATTTCATCAAGCGCACAGCTCGCTATACCATGCTAGGGGGTCTTCTCTATAAGTAAGGCTTTGACAGCCTCCTTCTTCACTATCTAACCTCCACTGAAGCCTCTCATGCCATTAAACAAGTCCATGATGGGATTTGTGGTAGACACTTCAGTGGGAATTCAGTTGCCAAGTGCATCATTCGCCTGGGTTATTATTGGCCCACCCTTCATCAAGACTGTAGCGATTATGTTTAGCATTGCATCAAGTGTCAACAACCTCTAACTTGCTTCATCTTCCTAGCCATGCCTTACAAGTCGCTCAGGATTTTTGGCCTTTTTCTCAGTGGGGCTTAGATCTTATCAGTGAGATTAACCCTCACTCGTCTCTTCGTCATCAGTCCATCATCACCACCACTAAATATTTCACTAAATGGGTGGAAGCCATTCCTCTTGTCTTCACAAAAGCCGACAAGATTGTTGACTTCATCAACACCCACATCATCTATCATTTTAGTGTTCCTCACAAAATCATCACTGACAACGGTAAGTCCTTCAAAAACAAGACTGTCCAAAAACTATGTGACTCATTTGGCATCAAACTTAGCTTCTCTTCGCCTTACTACCCACAAGCAAATGGGCAGGCTGAGGCTTCCAATAAAATCTTGACTAAAATTCTCATGGAGGTGGTCAATGACACTAGAATGGATTGGCATATTCACATTCCCTTCACTTTGTGGGCCTACCGCACTAGCATCCAAACCTCTACGGGTGCTACCCCTTTATCTCTAGTGTATAGAATAGAGGTTATCTTACCTCTCAAAGTACAGATCCCATCTCTCCACATCTCTCTGCATGACATTCTCTCTAACGATGAATTTCATCAAGATCACTTAGCCCAACTTGAGTTACTTGACGAGCGTCATCTTGCTTCCCTCAACCATCTCCATGTCTATCAAAATTACATCAAGTGAGCCTATGACAAAAATTTGCGAGAATGAGATTTCAACATCGGAGACCTTGTCCTCAAAGAAAATCAGCACATGACCAATATGGAGTGCAGTAAACAAGGCAAGTTTGCCCCTAATTGGCTCAGACCTTTCATTATCACACACAAGTATGGATCAGGGACTTATCGTCTATCCTCTCTCGATAGACGGCCAGAACCTAAGCCTCTTAATGTGTTGCATCTGCAACCATTCTACTATTAGTTGAGTACTCATCCACTTGACATTTACCTTGAGCTCATCCCTTGAGCAATCCCCATCCTCTTAGTCCTCATTCCTTTCAACCCTACTCCCCTTAACAAATCCTCTATAACCCTTTTATACAGTATGGATGCTTTGTCCTAATAAAAGGGAGCCCTTGAACTTCTATAGTCTTGTCCATGACTCACATTTTTGTCAAAAATAAATTAAGGTCTCCAACTCAAATAAAAAAATAGACTACTCCCTTGAAGGACAGCTGTACTATCATTACTGTAGCTAATAGACTGCTCCCTCAAAGGACAACTATTCAAAAGCCCTCATGTATATAAAGCAAAAATATAGACCACTCCCTCGAAGGATGGCTATGACTAAATCTTGCTAAAAACAACACTTTCTTAGAAGCTTCCCACATCGATTAGCTTCACAAATGACCACAAAGCAAAATGACCTCTCTATGTAGGCTTCTCGCATTGATCAATCTACACCAAAAAAAAAAAAAAACACGGGTCATGGACTTGGCTTATAGTTGTCTCCGGGTCTCCTATACAAAAAGGGCAAAGTTATCTCTGCTCTAAAATAGGTTACCCTCTCCTCCCATCTCATATCACCTACTCAAGGGACTTTGAGCTCATTTTAATGTCAAAATGATTCGATTACCTCTCTAACACAACCCATGGTTAATGACGTAATGCATGAACGGGACTTTTGTTCTAACAACCCCTATCCATGCCATCATTTTGGTCCTTATCAATGAAAGAGAAATATGCCTTTCACTTTCTACCCATACACTTTGGTCACATTCAACCAAACCAACCCACACATTTTTAGACTACCAACATGACATTGTCCATTTCACTAGTTTCTATGGACACCAATACACATGGAAACTATCGACTACTCAATTTATGCTAAGCATAAACCCTTACTTGCTGAAACATAAATAGACCTCAATTCATTTTTAGCATACATCCATCATGACTATGGAAAATTACTAGGGATGAAAGACCCCTCAACCAATGTTACAGAATACACCATCACACCATTTGGAAACGGCTATAACATCATCTTATCCTCATCATTTCAACACATGACCACACCAATCATCACCCATTTTGTCTCTTCGTCTGAACTACATTGGTCTGAGGCCCTAAGACCAGGGCTATGTAGGTATCACTTAGTTAACACGACATCCTCTGGGGTTAGCTCAACCACCCTCATTTATTCATCTACCTGATGGACAAACCTTCTTTTATCCTATTGACCATGACATGACCTTGATCAAGACCAATACATACCTTTGACCCTCTTCCTCCCTTTAGGAAGAACTACATTGGCCTGAGGCCCTAACCACAGGGGCTATGTAGGCAGCACTCAGTGTTCTGAGGTTAGCTCAACCATATTCTTTCATCTGCCCATTCATTCAACCAATTATCTATCTCAGCCTCATCTCGACCAGCCACTTTGGGGATCATGCCTATCTCCTCTGACCTTGACCACTTCCAAGATGACTTTGCATTGGTTTTTTTTGCGTGTATGCTACCCCATGACTGGTTAACAAACTTATGCATAGACTATTTTTGACCCTCACAAGTATAAGATCGCTAGCACGTTGATCCCCACTACTTGTGACATTTTCATGTTTTTTAGGAGCACTTCTTGAGCTCGGGATACCTGAAACATGATGACCATTAGAGCTACAACTTAGATTGAATAACTTGATCAGCTATGACCAAATGTTGGGGCCTGATTACTTCAATTTTGGCACTCCATGACCCTTGACCTGTGACAAGTTGACCTAACCATCTCATGCAGTGATATGTACACAATCACAACTATTGCAGTGTTCACACTCACCATTTTTCATCCACTCTCTATCAAATCAGCACTCAATTCCAGGTTCCTTTCCCTTGACTCCCACTTTAAGGGCATACCTAATCCCACATCAGGGAAACCAACCTCTTCTTATTTTTGTCTTGTAGTTCACTTGAACAACCAACAAGATGAAATCAACCTTATCATACACCTGGGGCAATCAACTCCTATTTTTGTCTTACAGTTCACTTGAACAACCAACAAGACAAAAAGGGGAAAATGTAGACACCAAAATCATGTCTACTCCCTTGGCCATCCTCTCCCCATTCTCTCCCCCTTGGTCCCCTTCCTCCACTTCGACACACCTAACCTATGTCTTATTAATTTAAAATAATCACTTATTTTACATTAATAATTCTTCTCTCTCTCACCCTATGACCCATTTATGACCCCCATTTTATTTTCCCATGCCTATTTAGCCCCTCTCAACCATTTTCCCATGAACCTTGACCTTGGTAGCATGTAAGAATGGGTAGAAGGCTAAAATTAGCCTCTGTCCCCATTCTACAGTCACTGACGTCGGTCACTATTTGGTTGATGTCAGTGGTTCTGCCAACATTGGTTACCCTTAAAACTGTGTTCTCAACCTAAACACAGGATCCATTATCCATTATCCATTTTCCAATCCATTATCCATTATGCATTTCCCAATCAGTTTTCCAATCTGTTATCCGACCTTCTTTCAAGACATTCTCGGATCCACCTTTCAACTTTCAACAATCAACCAATCTTCACTCAACCAATCCACTAAAAAAATCTCTCTCTCTCTCTCTCTCAGGCACAGGTACTCTACTTCAGTCACCTTACTGGAGGTCTTCTACATCAAGCATCTACAACCAGTCTGCAACACACTATCAGTAATCACTTTGCAACCAAGTCTCCTACTCTCTCTTTAGTAGGCAACATGTAAGCATTTCTTCTATGTTTTCATTTATTTTCTGGTTATTGCTTTTAAGTGATATCACCACCCAGATTTAGACTATCAGCCCACAGACTAGACTTGACTTCCTCCCATAAATGCTGAGAGGCGTTCCCATATCCTTATCACCTCTATCCCCCTTTTTTTAGAACATACAGTTTGTCCATTGTCCCTACAACTCTACCCAGACCCCTACACAGACCATTAAACATACCTAGACACTTTTAGACCATTCTGCAGCCCTGAAACCTATCTAGACCTGACCAAAGCTCATCTAAAGACCACAACGCTGACCAAAACTTATCTAAAGACTATTGCCCTGACCGACGTTGGTCATTTCCCCTACTGATGTTAGCAACCTAACCGATGTCGGTGACCTTCCTTGACTGTTGCTAGCAGAACCACTGATGTTAGAGATTGTGCAAAGTAGATTGCTGCATATCAGGTACATATTTGTCTTTTATTTCTTCATTTAGTCTTTTATCATCTCTGTTTCTATCAATATTCTATTTTTAATAGTGGACTGTCATCCTCCAAGAAGTCTTTTGTGCTTTTAGGACCAAGCTTTCACTTGGCAGTCCACTTTCTTGTCATCTAAACATTTTTCATGTTTTAGTCTCTTTCTCTTTCAGGTGTCATCCTCCACAACCAAAGAGGAGTTCCTTCTATCATCTGGATAATGGTGCGCAAGACTTCATCCAGGTACATACAAGCCTTAGACCATTTCTCTTAGTTTCTCATTTCCTCTTTTGAATGTGAAAGTGAAATCGTATAGAAATAACTAGATTAGACAGGGACATGGGGAAGGTATGAGGAAGTAGGGAATCATTGTAGGCAATAAAATAACATGAATGCCTAAATTCCTTGAGGTTTTTTGGGGGGTCCTTAATTTTTAACATAGAAAACTTGGGAAGTTCATACTAAGGGGAATATGATCTGATAGGTACAAATGGGTGAATGGGTTCATTACAGATCTACTCATATGATAAGATTTTGTGAGTACAAGAGATGGATGACTATAAATTAGTCATTTTATCCATGAACATTTTCATTAGATCCATTTAGGTCTGCACGCTTGAAAGCTTAAAAGATGCATATTTTTATTGTGGTTAGGTGACATAATTATAATTAGTAGGGGGTTGAGGACCTACCACATCTTGATATGTGGACACTAGTGGTTAGGTGGATGTCATGTAGGGGTGGGTGGATGTCATGTAGGGGTAGGTAGATGTAGGTTGTTGGGTAGTGGATAGAGGTACATGCCCTTGTGGGTTAGGGATGTAACCTAGGTTGGGTGCAATGGACACCTATTGAGAGGTTAAGGGGGGTTATGTATGAGATGTGGTTGGGTTTGTAACTAAATGAAAGGTGGTGACTTTTGTATTGATTAGTGGTAAGGTAGAAGGTATAAACACCACAATATTTTGAAATGGAGTAGTGACTAATGGATTGGGGGTAGCTGAAGGAAGGTTGGTAATGCTAGTATTAGATACTCCCATACTGAGAGGAGTATGGGTGGTTAATGGTTTGGTTATTCTTAGGTTAGAGGAGTTGTTGGTGGGGGTGGAAATCATAAGGGTGTTGGTAGGTTGGGTAGGTTGGTTTTGTATAGTAGTATCAAAGGGATTATTGGTAGATGAAGATGTTTGGGTAGTCAATAGTTTGGTGGTGACTATGGAAATAGAAGTGATCCCCATAAGGTGGGCCTATAGGTGGAACTAAAGTAGGGTTATGGTGAGGCAAGGTGCTAAGATATTGATGAAGGGCCATAGGATTATTATCTAAGAAGGTGTAAAAGTTTGTATCTCCTTAGGAAACTACTTGATGGAAAGGACTTCTCAAAGGGTGAGGAGAGTCTTCTAGTTTAGAGGTGTACTCCATGGATGAAGAGGTAGAAGAGGTTGATTAGCTTAGTGATGGGTTATGTTCTACCATATTATTTCATTATTGGTGAGTTAGAACCATACAAGATAAGGGAGAGAAAATACCAAAGCAATCTCACCACTCAAATAGAGAGAAGACAAGAAATGATCAAGGAAATATAACACACACTAAAAACTACATTAAGCCTTAAAGTTATTTCTAGTTTCTTTTGGATTATGCCTTAAGATTTTAGAACCATGTGACTGAAATTGGCTTTTAAAGATTGTACTAGAAAAAAAGTCTATGGTTGGTTTTAGGTTGTGTTTAGGCTATAAAAAAGGATCTATATTGGACATCAATATGTGTCTTTATATTAGGTCCCACCCCCTCACTTCACACACCATAGCAATAAAGGTGTTGGGTTCTTAGCCAATATATACTAATTTTATGAGTTTATACTCAACCAAAGAGTTGAGTTGGTTCTCCACTTGGTAATGAGCTCTAAGTAGGATTGCCAAGAAAGGGTAAGGTGACTACTAGGTGATGAAATCTGAGTCAGGCCTTATGTTTTTTATATTTTTGATTGATGTAGGTGGTTTAGTTTGTGTGTGTGATACACGTTATTCTATGATTGAATTATTTTGCTTTAATTTAACTATGTGAGTTAAACTTGCAAGAAACCAATATATGCAGTTTGATTTTAAACATAAAATAAATTTCAATTTCATTTATGAGCATAGAAAAGGGAGATGAGCATATAGATGCAAATGAAAGAAACCTAAGTAGAGATTCAAGGTTCCCACCAAGCATGCTATAATTTTTCAAAGAATTTTAGCTTATATTTTAGGAGAGGAAGAAGAAAGAAACTAGGTACTTGTATGGTTTAAAACCCTATTTGGTTGCGCATGCATTGAATCAAATGATTGTAGAGATCTCCTCTTTGGTGTAGGAGGAATGACCTAAAAATAATATATAACTAAAACAAATCATTGGTTAGATAGATATTTGGGTGGATTTCATAGCACTAGATAGATCTTGAAATTAAGAGCTTCTTTAGGGGTTGTCAATCCACACTTTTGAAATAATTAAGTTTATAAATCAAAAGATAAAGTAATCACATAAATCATAGAAGATACTAAAATTAAATAAAAAAAATGTTTGATAAATAAATTAACTAAATTGACTAATTATATCAATAACTAGGTCAAAACTAATGCTAAATAGGTCAAATGTGGTTCAAAAAATAGGTTGGGATTTTGTGAATAGGTAGACACAAATAAAGTTGGATTTAGTTGGGGGTAAGTGGGTGAAAATAGATTGTTGTTATTTTGTGCCATGGTGACCATCAATAGTTGAGGTGACTATCAGTAGTTGAGATGACCATCAATGGTTGAGACAGACTATCAATGGTCAGAGTGGCTATCAATCATTACTGTGTGTCAGCTTTGGGTGATAAAAATGTTAGTTTGATGGGCTCATAGAAGGAAATTCTAGGAAATTGGTTTATGTTGGGCTGATTTTGAAATGGAAACAATGTAATCAATAGGTTAAAAATAAATACTTAGCTTGTTATAGGTTCATCTAGTGAATATTTAATGTGGTTGGCTCACTGATGGAGTTTAGCATGATTTTGGTAGAGTAATGGTACTTGAATATTTATCAAGGGGTAGTGGCAAGTTAGCTCTTTATTGTGATGGATATATTTTTGGATTTTTAGAAGAATACCTATAAAAAAACTTTGGATGTGAAAACTCTTTATAGCTATGGGATCCTCTTTTATCTCATGATCCTCTCTTCTTATAAGAAGGAAGGAGAGGTGTAATAATATGTTAACAAGAGATATAACTTGATATTTAATTTTAACTCTTGAATTCATTATCTTACATACTCACTAGATAATCTAATTATAGAAAATCAAGTTAGAGTGATGTGAAACTTATGTGGTTTAGATGGTGGAGCCTGATCATTGGTGGTTAGGGTGATCATCAACAATTAGGGTGACTATCAATGGTCGAGGGTCAAGATCAAGTTGGGTTAAAAAGGTGGATTTATCTAGTAGGTCAAGATGACTAGTGTTAGGTCTAGTTTGTGGTCAAAAGGCCAAGGTTGGGCCCAAGAGGATCCTAAGATGGTCCAGGGGATTTGTGACATTTAGAACCATCATCTATAGATTTTTGGTGTCTACAAGTTGTTTTGTAAGACTATGGATAGAACCTAGAATCCCTCATAAAACTACCATCTTCTACTTCTATTTTTAACATAATTTTTTCTTACTAATGTTATTTTGGAATCCCTTCAGTTTTTATTTTATGAGTTTCTTTATAAGATTGTGGATAATACCCAGCATCCCTCACAAAACTACCATATTTTTTCCCATCTCTTTTTTTCTTTAATTATTATTATTTTATGTAGTTACAGTGTAAGACTATGGATAGGACCCAACCCTCCTCATAAAATTACCACCTTTTCATGTCCTTGATCCTTATTCTCAAACTTCAGTTTTTGATTTTTTTGATAGATGAATTTTACACAAACAATCTATGTTAGCATGTTTTCCTCCATTTCTCTCATTCTTATGATAAGAAATCACACTTTACTATTCTTGTATCCATTTTTTCCCTTTATCACATTTTTTTCAATTTTAAGTAATTTAAGTTTTTCTATGTCATTCCTCTTGATTTCCCATTTCTTTCATCTCTACATTGGATAAAATAATGTCGAAGTCCATATAGCACTTTTATTTTACCTTGATTTATGAGACTCTTAGACCCCATGCTCTTTTTTGTTCTCTCTCTTAGAAACCTTGTCCCAAGTATTCAAATGAAACTCATCTTTAGTACCCATTTTTAGTTTTACAAATCTATATGGAGGAGGAATATAAAAATCCATCAAGAAATTTAAAAGCTAAATCATTTGAAATAAATGACAATGATATATAAAAGGCAACATACAAATCTCAAAAGTCAAATTCACACCAAAAGACATGATTCCAAGCACATCTCCTATCTCTAATAGAATGTCAAACTCCATAGTTGGCCTCACATAGAGCTAAGGTCCTTTGGGGTGCAGTAGGCTAGTACATTGGTACTACCTACTTTTTCACACAAGTACCCAATCTTCACAATAGATCAATAACTCTATAAGGGGTCTTGAATAATAGGGAACATGTCATGGGAAGGTAGGTCCATTTTACATTTCATTAATATAACCTTCATGGGATTATTTGTATACTAAATTTTTTAACCTAAGACTTGTGTAGCTAAGAGAAGTTCTTCAAATCCCTTAATGTCAAAAGTCATATTTTTTTGACAAACCTAATTTGAGTGTCTTGACTTAGATAAAGAGTTTCTCTACCTTATTTTTTCCTTCATTCTCCCCTCCACCTATTTCATTTTACCCCCTTGATAGAAAATTATGATTCCAAATATATTTTCCCTTATTATTTAATTTCTCCTTCTTCACCACTTTAAAACATGCTATCACTACTTTATTTCAATTTTATCTATCCTTAGAGCAAAACAACATGTTTAAGAAACTATGGATTCTTCTTTATTTTTCACCATGATTTACATTTCTACACTTAATTTATTTTCCTTTAACCATTTGTCATTATTAAACTATCCTACTATTATAGACACCTGAGTTTGTACCCTTTTTCCATTGTTGAGTGAGGTTGGCTTGTTACTTCTCACTCATCAATGTTGTTTTCCCTTTTATGCATCTTTTTTCCATTAATGATTGAGATGTGGATTGTTATTACTCACACACCAATTTTATTTTACCATTTTTATTTAATATTTTACCATTTATTTGTGTTTTTTACCATCTTGTTTGACATATATCCTTGGTTTCATTTGGTGAGTTTACATTTCTTACTTAAGGATAGCTTGTTTGAGTTTTTTAGTCTTTAGTAGCCTTGGATTTTTGATTACCTAATTTACTCTTATTTTTTACTTGATCATTTGGTTTAACATAGCACTTGTCACCTTAGCTTGCTAAATTTACCAATTATTTCCCATCCTCATAGAACTAACTATCTTGGTTTTTCTTGTGTTTATTTGTTTTTTCTCTTTAGTTTTGTATTATTGGGTTTGTTGAAAGTAGTCTCTACACCCTATACAATCAAAACTAACAACAAAACATACAACCATCCCATAATAAAGGTAAGTCAATGTATGCATTGAATTTTATTTTTAGTTATTTAATTTTTTTAGATTAGTTTCCCTTTCAGTCATTTACTTTCAATTATTTTTGCTTTAAAATACTATATATTTTTTTAGCACTAGCATTATGTGTTACTACATTCTTTCTCAAAGAACCATCCCCTATTACACCTTAGTGACATGTGATGGGATTCGAGTGGGGTATATGTATACACATAATATTTTAAACCTTTTATCAAATAATGACACTTTACATCTTGTAGGAACCCATCAAGACTTAATTTCTCTAAGTGCATGCCCTAAGGGATACACTGGGAAAGGGGTAGGTAGACCTTTAGTGCTTCATAGGATTATTGTCCCTTATTACCACATGATTATCAATCCAACCATCTCCCAAAACCATTACCAAAGCTATTTCTCCTTCCTTGACTACTCTAGTATTTTCCTCTTTCTATCATCCTTTTCTTTTCTTAAACCCCTTTTAGTTAGTTAGCTATACTAAGATGACTAGGTTGACCTAGTATATTTTAGGGGTATTTTTCACTTTTTTATTTTGTTATCCTTTCAACAGAACTAGCTCAAACCTAGTGAATTATCCTTAAAAACACATTGGGTCGACTAGGTAAACCCTAAATAACTAATGTTTCTTGAATGATTTAAGGTAATGTCCACCTATATATACAAGATCATTTAAATCATTATTCATATTTGTAATCAAGATTTATTATTCACTTGCATTTCATCATAATCTGATCTTTCACCATTACATTTGAGGAGACTTAGATTAGGTTTCTTATTTGGATAATATAGTCTTGTGGATAAGTCTTGGATGCTTTGGCATTTCTTAGTTATCCTTAAAAACCATAACCTCTTTTAAATCCCCTTTGGCCAAGGGAGAGATTGAGTCTTGATGAGTTCACATTCAGGTAATTATATATTAACTTTGTTCTCCTTTCTTTTAGTAGATAGAAGTAGCATAAGTGTTGGCTCAAATAATACTATCTTTCATATTTCATGTATTAGGGTGTTACTCATACTTACTTTAATTGAATTTCCCTATGCATATTTTTTTTATGGTTTCTAACTGCCTACTTTGTGCCACAAGCTTTGGTGTGGACTAGATTAGATTTAATTTCTTGTTATTAGAATAAGTGAATGCTTTAAACCTTAGGAATCCATTAAGTTTGTTATGTTATTATGTTAGACTATAGGTTTTGGAACCCTTCCTATCATGATATGTTGTGATAAGTGATCCTTTAATTGGTTCTATTAGATCCCTATATCAGTCATGCTCCCACTAAACAAGTGTATCCCCAATTAGAAGTGTAGGTATGCTCTATCTTCTCTAAGCCAAGATTGATTTATAGACATGATGCATTTATGATCGCATATATTTCCCTCTTGGTGTTGTATAGAGATGTCCATAATTAGGCTAGGGTTTTAAACTTGAGAATGAAATAAATATTTATTCCACCATTGGAATCTTGATATGATGGTAATTAACATGGGATAAAGGATTTTGGAGTTTTTAGATTATTTTCAAACCATACAGTAAGATATTTGGCACTATGTCTTGGTTTAGGCCTTAAAGAGACCTAATATAGAGAGGGGGATTTTGATTAGTTTGTCTACACTAAGAAATAGATAAAGTGTGCATGGATCAATAAGAGGATAAAGGGAGATAAAATCTGTTTTTATTTTTCCTATAAACATAGGGGCATGTTCAAACCTAGGAGGTTTTAATATAAATAGGATTACTATAGGAGACCTAAAAAATAATAAATGAGGTGAGTTAAAAGGTTTACCTTAGGAGTTATTCCAAAAAAAATTGTGAAGAGTTGTAAGGGATTAATAGGTATCTAAAATATTGATTGGTTTACATGGAGGCTTTAAATATTATCATACCATCTAGGAATTAGTGAAAAGAGTGATATAAGGAGTTAGTCTTCAAAGAGAAATGAGAGGATTAGTAGAGAGTTCTTGATACATGAGATACTTAAATTAAAATAAATATAACTGAGGAAAGGAATCTAGAAATAGATCAAGATCAAAGTCAAATTAAGGGAATCTAAAGGAATAATAAGAGTTAGGTGAAGATTTTTAAGGTTGTAAGCATAAGCTCTACATAAAATACTTTTTGACTTTCTAAATCACCCATTGAATAGGAATTGAACTCAAAGGGACCACATAAATAGTCATGCACTTTCATATTATCAAATTATTAGATTAAACTAGTGTTAATATGCTTCCTATCTATGACCTCACTGAATATCCTAGTGAAAAAATATCCTTCATCACATAAGAATGGTGCATAAGTCAAGGCACAAAGTGTGTATGAGTAGTTATAGACCATGAAAGGCATGATCAATATCTCATATATTCTTACACACTCTTATCTAAAGACTTTTTAGCATCTAAATGATGAAACATCAAGACAAATAGTAGAGTTCCCACCCGTGCCCTTAAAAAATGTAGAATATGATCTAAAAATGGAAAATGTTTTATTTGTAGATCAATACATGTTCTAAATAAGGCACAATCTATGAGGACCACTAAAATGGATTTGGCACAGGAGGAGATTGGGCCTTGAGCATTCTTATAGAATAAAACCCTCAACATTCTTCATAAGTACAAAACTAAACTGTATGATTGACTCTCTATGTAATCTTTAGTGCTCAAACACACACAACTTTACAAATATGGGCATGTGATAACTCTATTTCCTATGAAAGATGATGAGGCAAAACTTAAGGATGCGCATATGTGTCTATACATCATCAAAATAGCCCAGGTGGATTAGCAAATAACCTTCATAAATATGAATAGTAATTGAGCTCAATTAGATACTTAGGGAACTAAATTATAATAGAATTACGTGCAAGGGAAGCCATTAGGTTTTTAGAACATGGGCACATGATCTCTTATAAAAAAGATCCCAATTACTTCTCCACATTAGTATTAAATATTTTAATTGCTCAGATAGTGGGTGAAATTTAAATTAATAACCCAAAGGGTCCTCATTGCCTATAAAAGCCTAAGTATTATGTTGAAAAAGGGTAAATTTTTTTTGGGCACCCTTACAATACCAAAATTTTTCCTCTAAGAGCACTTTTATTAGCTTAAATTTTCACCTTTATGAGAATTGATTTCAACTCCATTCATTCTTATTGCATCACATATGTGATTTATATTTTTTGATCTTTGTTTGTGGATAATTTTGGTCCCTTTCATTGTTGTCAATTCCTATTACTTCTGTATAGAATTAGGAACTCATCTATAAGTCATATTCTATGTGCCTTTGGGCATGCATAAGATTTGACTATGGATTATCTTCATCCCACTCAAAATTATGTTGTATTCCCATGCCTCAATATGAAATACTTATGTGTTTAGAGCATTCTTGGTAGAGTATGTGTTATACTGTCTCATTCTTAAGAAACTATAGTGTGTTAATCAAGGTAGTAGAGGTGATTGACATATTCTTGGTGCATCAACTTTTAATTTCTAATAACCTCTTACATTCCCCCTCTCTTTTCCCCTTGTCAAGTTTAGGTTTAGCACTAGATATATATTTTGTTTTACTCTATGTAGGTTTGTGTATTGGTCCTAAATAAGGTGCATATAGAATAAAAGGAAGTTATCTTATTCTATAGGTTCATCCCAAGGAGTTTAAGAGTCCCACACCTTGGGGGATGATCCCTTTGTTATAAAAATACAATGAATAACTCTCCAACATGCAACATCCCTTTATAACCATGGGTGCATGTTTCAAGTTATGATAGTTTCTAGCATGTATATTAGGACCAAAGTTTAAAAGGGGCTAAGAAAGTGGTGCTAATATTATTAATTCATGGTTTTTAAGAACAACATTCTATCTATATTTCAAGAGAGACAATCTTGTCTTCAATAGGCACTAATTTTTATTTCATTGAGATACCTATAGTTTATAAAAGATTGAGAGATAGAGTATCTTCATCTCTAATTAGGAGGGAAAGTGGTGCAAATTGACCTCTTAAACCTCACTATACACCTATATTTGGTTGATTACCTACACATAAAGGAATATTATTCCCTATCCCCTTCATGGATACATATAGAAATAAATCCTTTTTCCCCTTTAATGAAGGCATCCCATTGATTTTTCCCTAGTATGATGACATTCTCATAGTTTCTCTTTATAACATCCCTTACTTAATTGCAGAAAATTCAACAACATCTATAAAGCACATACAAGACATAGAAAATATTTTCTTCATCCATAATGTGACCAAAGACAACACTGTAGTGTGAATCCTTACCTCTTATTTGAAAGGGATAACACTCATATGGTATCATAACTTGCAGCCTAATTCTATTCATAGTTAGGATGATTTAGGTGTGGTAATGTGTAGGTAGCTTACAAAAAAGAGTGACCATTTATCACTAATGGCAAAACTCATGGGCATCAAAACATCTCCATATGAGTATATGGTAAAATTTAATTTCATCTTACATATAATTTAAGATTTATTTCCACCCATGGTAAGGCCTAATCCTAACAGTGCATTCTCCTCAGAGTACTAAACAATGACATGGTTGTAAATATCTAATAAATGGGTGGCATAATATTACCATATGTCATGAGGTCATTATGCATATATAAATTGTGTGATTCAATCAAGAATTATTGTGCCAAGACCCCCTTGTGCCCTTATATCATGATCCCCCATGTACAAGTTTACTTTTTTTTCCTTTCATTTCAAATCTAGCCCCCATTCCTATAACTATCAACCTTCCAATCCCATAAACTTCTACACAATTGAGTGAGTTATATGAGGTTAAAACATTATTGAAAATATTTGGAAATGAGATAGTGGTGATAAAAAGGTATCAATTATAGAATTGTAGGCCATATCAACCATTCAACTAGTAATATTAATAAAATAAGCCTCCTTATCAAAATTCAACATAAACTTAGAACCAACTCACATATAATAGTATACCTTATGTACCAAATTATAACACCACAAGTACCTATATAGTTTTTTTTCTTGTGCAAAATAATATGGTGCAAGACTGTGAATGGGGATATCTGAGTCATTAACCACATGATAAATTTGTGTATGTGAATGAATCAAGAAGTGAGGAACCTATAATATAGAATGTGCCACCTCCTAATGAGATTTTGACTATTTCATATCAACCAAGGGATGGGTCCAAACTATGAATGCAAGAACAAGATGGAGTTACCCTCTTAAATTGGTATGAGAGTGACTTTAACTATGTGAATCAGAATGAAGTGCCAATTAGATAAATAACAAGTCCCCCATTCTAAATTTCTCTTATCATTAGTGATCATCTCATACATAATTGTGTGATAGATTTAGATGTAAGTAGTTTAGTCATTAAAAATAAAATTGTAGACATGATAGGCATAACATATGCTCCCATCTCAAAAGGTGTCATCTTATTAGATAGGACACAAAACTATAGGAATCATTAAGGACCTAAGTCTCACTTTTCATGCATGTCCGAGCCTTTCCATTTCATAGGATATTATAGTCATTGACTTACCCCCTTACTTTTCTATATGTATCTCTAAATATTTCACTAAGAAATTGGGTGGATATCTATCTTTAGATTGGTCACACATGCTACTTACAACCAGATATTAGACAAAAGTTACCATGAAGGTTGATCCTATCTCAATGAATCATATAGATCCATACACTCCTAGCCCAGTTGATGCAAACTACACCTTGTTTGATCAAGAGTAGAATCCAATTATTTATGAGACCACCACACCCATTGAAGAGTTCATGGATGACTTTCTTGATGAATGGGTATGTGAACACTGAGTGTAATTAAAATGATAATATAGAGTAAAAAGGGATAGGTATATACTACATTCTCTAAGAGGACACCTTATTTCCTACCCTTATAAAAGTGAAAGAGAAAATTAAAGGTATATAGTAGATATATTTTGATTGCATCTAAAGAAAAAATGGAATAAGATCCAGTATTGTAATGGTATCCCCTCAAAAGGAGAAATATTTCCATGCATTTATGTTATAGTTTGGCTACACAAATAATGTTTCTAAGTATGACGTGTTAAATATAGGGTCTCTAATTCATTCATAAGAAAGGGATGGAGATGTTGAAATATTTTGGGGATAATGAATTGGTGATAAAATAGGTTATAGCATAGAACACGTCCAAAAATAATCTTTTAAGAGCTTACAAGCATAAGGCATGGGACATGATAAAAATTTTTAATGTTTTTAATATCTACCCCATACCAAGGGTGTAGTATAATAATTATGATAGGATCATAACTATGGGAGCACATTATGACCTCCTATACAATATAAAGGCTGAATCCCAAAAACTTGTAAGACTCGTAGTTAGACTAGAAATCCTAGATAATGTAAGTAATTGGCAAGTGTTTGAGAGTGATAAAACTTATTAAAAAATGAATTTGAGTTCTACACCAATAACCAACCTTGAATCCAAGATACATACAAAGTGTATATCATTCAACTAAAATTAAACAAGCTACCTATCAGACTAGTCATGATGAAAAGTATATTCAATTTTTATGAATAGCTAAAAGGTGAGAGGAGAAACATGATAGTGAAGGAGGATATATTAAGATGATGCCCATATTTGATGACAAGCTCTTGAAATCTGGTAAGGTATCCTCCCATTTGAAATCAAATAATTCATTGAACTAAGTAAAAGGTATGATGATATATTTATATAGAGATATAAATACCTCAGAGGCTTTGACCCAGGCTTGGCCAAACATATGATCAAGCTGAACCCCAATACCATACTAGTCAAGAAAAAATAGAGGCTCATTAATCCAAAACATGAACCATTTATGAGGAAGAACCCATCAAATCTCATTGAGGCCAACATAATATTTCTAATCAAACATTCCTCATGGGTGGCTAATTTGGTATCAATGCATTAAAATAATGGATAAACCCACTTTTTTGTAGACTTTAAGGACCTCAACAAATCCTCCCTAAAATACCACTACCCCCTCCCACTAATCAAGCAAATTAACAATCATAGGATTGGAGAGATTGTTGCTACTAGATGGTTATTTAGGTTATAACCAAGTGCTTGTATGGGAGTGTGATCAATTAAAAATTAGATTTACCATTAAAATGAATACATGTTCATACCAAAAGATGCCCTTTGTATTGAAAAATGTAATATAAAAATTTCAAAAACCCATGGATATGGCATTCAATGGATTCCTAAACAACATAATCTTAATTTACCTCGATGATATAAGTATTTTCCCAAAGTACACAGTGGATCATTTAGGCCACCTAGAACAAATTTTTTTTAAATGTCAAGATTTTGGGATCTTCCTAAACCTAAGCAAGTGCATATTATTAGTACATAAAGGTAAGATTTTGGGACATGTGATCTCTAAATAAGGTCTCAAAATTGACTCTGAATGATTAGAATCCATTTAATCACTGCCACTCTAAGTTCACAAGAAGGATCTCCAAATCTTCTTAGAAAAAATAAAATTTGTCAGAAGGTTTGTGCTAAGTTTCATAACTCTATTTAAATTCCTTATAGTGATGGTAAATAATAATTATTTATTAAAATAGAGTCAAGAAGACTAAATTGGTTTCAATACCATCAAGTGCCTCATTACAAAAGTTCCTAAGTTGATAAACCCATATTATATCAAGGATTTTATCCTTTATGCATTCAATAGAGTAGAAAGCATCTTAGTTATTCTTACATAGTAAAATAATGACCAAAAAGCATCTTATCACATTATTTATCCAAGTGATAAAATATTATGAGTTGTGTTACAACTTTGTATAGAAGCATATCCTTGTGGCAATAAGAGCACTCAATAATTTAGGCACATGATCTCTAATAAAAAGATCTATCTTATGGTCTCAAACTCGAGTATAAATTAAATCTTACATAAAAATTACATAGGAGAGAAAAGAGTCAATTATATCATAAATGTGATGGAGTATGACATAAACATCCAAATCACTAAGCTAGTGTGAGGCAAGGGACTCTATGAAAATATAACATAGAATATGAATAATGAAGACCATGAAATTATTACACTACACAAGAATCAACCAAAAGATCAATACACCCTAACAAGATAGACTAAGAGCATAAGGATCTTCCTTCAGACTATCACATATCCATAGGGCTTGAATAAATACAAGTTCAAATACTTTAGATTACAAGCCATTCTATATGTGATTATATGTAGTTTGATTTTTTAAATGTAAATAAATGGAATTATCTTATGATGCATAGATCATCAACATGTCAACAATATCCTATAATATTTCCATAATGGATCATCAGGAGGTCATTATTCACTGAAGACCAATGTAGTGAAAATCATATGACCTAGATATTATTGGCCAACTTTATTTAAATATGATCACACATGGGTGTGAGGATGTAATAAGTGTGCTTATTTTTATGCAAATAAAAATTGATATCCCTTCCTATACACCTAATACAAGATAATAAACCTTTTACATAGTGGGGCCTAGACTTCATTGGCATGATAAATCCAACATCAAATATTGGGAATAAATGGATCTTCACAGCAACTGACTACTTTAAAAGTTGGATGGAGGTGATAACACCCATGGAAGATAATGAGGTCTCCATTATTGACTTCTATGAAAGCATTATCATAAGATTTAGTGTCCCATACACTATTATCTTAGATAATTTGCTTTCTTTTCTTTGAACCAAGATCAACAAATGGGCAATCAAGCATAACATCCATCTAAGCATCTATTTAAACTATTACCCCAAGGTAATGGTTTATTTGAATAAACTAACAAGAATTTGGTTTACACCATCAAGTGAACCATGAGATATAATCAATGGGAAAATTAAATAATTCTAAAAAGGGTGTTAGGAATTTACCCTTCATGTTAGTCTATGAGAAGCAAGCATGGGTGCTTTCATATATATAATTAACCTTAATATATATATATCTCATCAATTAGATCTACTCAAAATTGATCCCATGATAGTAAGGTTAGTTGAACTAATTAAGATTGAAGAGCTCAAAAAGTAAGCCATGTGCACTATGGAGCTTTAGCAAGCATAGACAAAGAGAATTTTTGATATGAGGGTTATTAATAAAATATTTGATGAAGGAGATGTGGTACTAAAATGGGATGTTGATATAGAAAAAATTGAGAGGCATACATATTTTTATGCTATATGGAGTGGCCCATATACCATAATCATTTGTAAGCAATCCAATGTGTATTAGCTTACAAGGCCAAGCAAATAATAATTTCCTATTACTGTTAATGGGATTCATCTCAATCACTATATCTGATGAACATGAACACCCTTGTAAATAGTAATTTATATGTTTTAAATTACATAAGTGTTATGTTCATATGTTATTGTTTATAATAGTTTGTTTCCTCCAAATACCTATGAACAATTCTATTAGCTTAGTTTTATCATTCTTATAAGCATCATTTGGTGTCGTTATTTACTTTATTCATCCTTATGGGAGGTATCTTGATTCATTCTAAAGTTAAGCAGGATCTTATACCTAACCATAGTTAAGAGGATGAAGATCAAGGATTTTTAGATGACTTCATGCCCAATGTATTTCTTCAACGATATTGTATTTTTGATTAGTAGGTAAGTGTCTTATAAAGGTTGAAAAAAGTGTTGAATTTATAATTCACCCCTTTAGTAGGCATTGAACTCAAAAGGATTACATAAATAGTCACACGCTTGTGTATTATCAAATTCTTAGATCAAACTAATGAGTAAACATTTATTATTTATACCCTTACTCAAGTATTAATCCATGCCCACAAGAAGTCTGTAGTGTGCATCCCATAAAAATATCCTTCATTAAACCATAAAAACATGAAATTCAAGGAACATAGACCTTATTGACCTTGATAAATAAAATAAAATAGCATGAGATTAGTTCCAAACCATGAAATGTGCACTTAAAATCTCCTATCTTATTACTTATTCTTATCTAAAGAATTTTTTAGTATCTAAATGATGAAGTCTCAAGACAAACATTAGAGTTTTCATATACATCCTTAAAAAACACAAAATACAATCTCAAACTACATATCATTCTCTTTTTAGATCAGCATAGGTTCCAAATAGAGCATAGACCTTGAGAACCACCATAAGGGACTTGGCATAGGAGGAGATTAGGACTTGAGCATTGCCACAGAATAAAACCATCAATGCCACTAATAAGTGCATATATACATTACATAATTGACTCTCTACATAACCTTTATTATGCATCTATCCATAGGAATTTAAAAATATGGGTGTGTAATAACTCCATTTCCTACACAAGATGACAAGGTAGAACCTAAGGATACACCTATTTGTCTATACATCAATAGAGCAACCCAGGTGGAATAGTAGGTGACCACCATAAATGAGAATAGTTTTTGATATTGATTAGATACTAATGGAACTAATTTAGAATATAATTACATAATAGGGAAACTGTTAGGTTATCAAAACATGGGCACATGATATCTTATAACAAAGATCCCAATTACTTCTCCACATCAATTTTATAAATTTTAATTTCCCTAATAGTGGGTGAAAATTCAATTAATGAATTGAGTGCTCCTCATTTCCCATAAAATCCTAGGTCTTATGTTGAAAAAGGGTTGACATTTTTTTGGCACCCTTACGTTACTAAAATTTTTCCTCTAAGAGCACTTCTATTAGCTAAACTTTGCACCTTAATGAGAATTGAGTTCACCTCCCTTCATTATTCTTGCATCCTATGTGTGATTTGTGTTCTTTGATCTTTTTATATAGATAATTTTCATCCCTTTCATTATTTTCCATTCTTATCACCTCTATGTATAATTGGGAACTCATCTACAAGTCATATTCTATTTGAATTTGGGTCTATGTAGGCTTTGAATATGGATAATATTCATCCCTCTCAATGTTGTACTAAATTCCCATCTTTCAATATGAAATACTTATGCATTTGAAATATCCATGGTGGAGTCTATTTATCGAATTTTAGTGTGTTTATCAATGAAATAGAGGTGTTTTCTCTATTCTTGGTGCATCACTTTTTACTTTCCAATAACCTCTTACCTTCTCCCTTCCTTTTCTCCTTGTCAAGTTCAGGTATATCACTAGTTGTATATTTCATTCTTCTCTTTGTAGGTTTTTGTGTTGGTCCTAAACTAGTTATATATATAATAAAAGGAAGCCATAATACTCTATAGGTTCATCCCAAGGATCACCAGAGACCCATACCTTGTGGGATGATCCCATTATTATAGTGAGATAATGAATAGCTCTCAAACATGCATGATCCCTTCATAATTGTGGGTACATGTTACGAGTGATGACAATACCCATTTCATTTATTTTATCCTTTTGTGTGATTTTTAGATATATTTAGGCCTAGAAACCTATCTATGAAATGTAAACTTATCCAGACATAATTTCTAGAGTAAGTTTGGGTCACATTTTGTTTGGGTTAGTTTTTATGTACCAATGTGTCTCATAATTTGATATCAATATCTTCATAAATAACAAATTATTATAAGGCATTAAGGATGACACTTTACACTCTAAATATCTATGCAAATATTACATGTTTCATTTATAGTATTTTTGAATCTAAATATGAAAGTCACAAAAGATAAATCCATCATTTCATGCTTATACCAAGGGTAAAATAGGATAAATAACATCTATATTTACATTCATAATATCACATATACATATTAACAATAAAATTACATTCATGTTTAAACCCTCTTTATATTATTTGTAATGTAGTGTAATGCTTAATTAATCAATGGGGATTAGCCAAGGTTAGTCCAACTCAATCCCTTTCATTTGACACTCTATATTTGATATCAAATTAATTTATGCAGAACTAGGTTTTAATATTTTAGGTATCTAGATGTGATATTTTATATTTGATAGTATCTAAATAGCTTAATTAATCAATGGGTATTAGCAAAGGTTATTCCAATTTAGTCTATTTCACTTGACACCCTATATTTGATATCAAATAAATTTATGCATGAACTAATTTTTAATATTTATGGTATCTAGATGTGATATTTCACATTTGGTAGTATCTCAACAATCTCAATAAACATAGCTTCAAGTCCTAGAACAATTAAAATTTTATAGTTTTCATAGCAAACAAGTCCATATTCAATGGATAAGGTTGGCCTACGCTATTATCAAGGGAACACAGACATGTACAGATGAATGCATAAACTATATTTTTGAACCTGAATGATCATAGACTCATGTTAGTGTATTTTGGATTATTATACCTAATTTTAGACCAATAGGATCTCAAAATCTAAGCTAAGTCATTTTCCTCCTAATGTTTTTCAAAAATAGCATATTATGATATTTAGCAAGTTAAAATCAAAATTATTGGAATATTGTATATCTTTAACATTTTGATTTATTCAATGGTTTATTCCTATTTGATTTATTATATCAAAAATAGTGTAAACCATGTTTGGTGAAAATATACATATTTTATCATTTATTTTTTTATTTTTTCCTAAGTTCTCAGCTTAATTTATGATTTTCATACACAAATCTTTTATTTTATTAGTTTTCAATTTATTTTTATTTCTTTTTAGAACTATGTTTTGACGGTTGTAAAACTCATAAGAGTTGTCATTCTAGACAAAGGACTCATCAATTATACCTAAATCATGGTGTGAGGGGTACTACTCCAATACTCAATCCATTAGATAAAATAATTTATGGATTTTAGTTTCCTTCTTTATTTTCAGCCATAAGAATCCTTAAGACATTTGGTTTTATAGTGCATCAGTAGTGATTAGCCTTGCTAAGTTATTATCATGGAATCCTCCGTAGTTAGTTACCCTTTGGTCCTTGTCCACTATTTATGATGAGGATTATTATATATAAGATCCTACAAATCAGACATACCCAAATTAGTTACACATATTTATATCATTTCTTCCTTATTATCATTGATTGTTTATTAGTAGTACACTTGGTGATTTTTTTATTCACTCTATTTGGGTTAAAAAAATATAAAATGGATACTAAATATGAAACTCATAATGGTTTTCATCCTTTATATTTCCACCTCTTTAATAATGTTGTACCTTATTCTTATCATAATGAATGGACTAATTATTACACTTGTATAATTATTGATGCTACTTATATCAATGAGAAATATGAGTATGATAGGAATGATTATGATTATGAGTATGCTTTTACTTATGAAATTTAATAATATTTGTATACTAGTGAATATTATATCAAAGATTTAAATGAGCACATTAATTCATTAAATTTAAGAGTCAAATTCCCCTATTTCTCCCCTCCATTATTTTCTCATCATAAATAAAAAAAATAATATACTAATTAATATCTTTTTTCCCTTAATCTATCACAGGGATTGAAATATGAATAATCTATCATTAGGCATTAGCTTTTCATAGAAATGGAAAATAATATGAATGAGTGTGTTATTCACTTTATTTATCTAGAAAATTTAGATAATGAAAATTCATATAAAATTCTCCATTCTCCTTTAGACATGGATAATGATATATGATATTAATTTTTTACAAAATTTTGGGAATTAGGAAAATTCTAGACCCTAAATAAGTAAACTATTATGTGAAATAAGAATGTTACAAATATGAAATTAGTGACACAAAATAATTTAAAACTTATTAAATCTAGAAACATACTAAATTTTGAAAGTCCAAGTGATAAAATATAAACTTAGATAGAAAACTAAGATGTGATATGATTCTAAATATTATACTATTAGGATAACTATGTTGACTACATACATACCAAGAATAAGAGCTAACATAGTTCTTAGAAAAGAGCGAAGTGACTGGATAGGGTAGGATTTTCTTGTTATCCCTAAGGTGCATTGTGTTTTGGTAAAAAAATTAGTATTTTGATATTTTTGGGTTCTGTTTTCCTTCAAATAATTATTTTATAGATTGTGTGGGATATTTTGATTCACTTTAGTGACTATTATGTAACTAATTTTCTACTTGAATACCCTAGCTCAATAGACAAGATGATAATATACAATCATAGATTAAAAATGGGTTAGTGGTTTAATTTGTGTTTGAATTCAACATCCCCTTTGTTAAGCATCACCTACATACAAATACACTACATAAGGATCAAAATCTGTGTAGTTATCCCATGCTAAAGTGGTGTGCATGAAACTGGTGAAAATTTCTAAATGATGGCATAATCCTAGTTTGATTAAATCATTAAAGCATGATTATAACCTTGGTGGTGTAGTCATACTTTCACTCAAGAATACTAGGGATGTATGTGATTATAATTGGGAAAAATATGTAATTTTATCTCAATGTGTAATTCAAGTTATGGTGATTTTATGTGTGGAAGCCAATTGTGCATAAAATGATTTTAAATGTGGTTATATATTAGTATTTTTTGAATTCATTTGGATGGGGATTGATAAAACTAATGTTACAATACTTAAATAAATTTTAATTTTGGAAAATAATCTTTAGTTTGCAATAGGAAAAATTCTATAAGAGTGGATAACATCAGGGTGCGCTATTGTCCCAATGGGGTGCTTCT
The DNA here is from genome assembly GCA_037957365.1 of Torreya grandis. Taxonomy (NCBI): domain Eukaryota; kingdom Viridiplantae; phylum Streptophyta; class Pinopsida; order Cupressales; family Taxaceae; genus Torreya; species Torreya grandis. Next base: position 644,549 of record JARHVA010005926.1, read on the forward strand.
ATCTTAATGGAAATAAGAGCTAAGTTTAAGATATGAATCAATTTGGGAATGATCTTAACCTACTAAGAGAGTTATATTGATACATTATAAAGTTATTTTATATGTTTTAAGGAGTGAATCACCATGTGGAAAGTGAATTAAATTGGTCAAAAGGTCATACAACAGGTCATGAGGTAAGTTAGTCAAAAGGGTGGTCACAAGTAGACAATTTTAGATTAAATGTTAATTAATGTGTCTAAATTTTTCCCCTTTCATTATATTAATAAAACAAATTGACATTTTTAAATTTAACTCATAGGCATCGAATAAAACACAAGGGCATGTTCATGTTTTCTTGTATATAGGAAAATATAGGATGAAGGCTTAGAGTCACACACACAAAGACATATTTGAATGTATTCAAGTAAATAAATATACACAAGACATGAATCAATAAATAAAAAATAAAAATCATGCATGGATGTGTGTTATTTATCAACTTAATTTTTTTTTATCATGAGTAGGTTTATTAACTTATATAAATAGTAGTATATCAATGTGTTAGTACATGACCCATATCGATAGATGGAATGAAATGAAATAACTAAATTATGAGTAATAAATGAAAGCCATATAAGGATAACCTATGTACGATATGCCCCCAATTATATTTTTGATATGCATACAATATTTATAATCCATGTGTATGGTCTATAATTTATAAATTATATCTGTGCTTACTAAGATAATAGTGGGGTAGATGGAGAAAGAGCAGTGCACTCTTGTCCAATAGGGTGATTTTATCTAATTATAAGTATATGTATCTAAGACTATAAATAAATTATAACTAAGTCTTGGTATGGTGAGCTATATTCCCTACAATCACTCATGTTCACTTGTGAAGCGTATATGATATAAACATTTGATAAAAGTGAGTATTGAATAATGCACAAAAAATAAATAATGTAAATAAGCTAAACATAAAAGGTCTTGATTTTGAATTTTTATGGAATGTTTTTATTTTATTTATTTTTTTAATTTTTGAATAATATTATAATTTATAAATCAAGTAACACATATAAGGGATTCAAATAATTGAAAGGTGGATATAGAAGAAGATCATCGAGTGTTGGATATTAAATCTTATCAAATTCTTATATATCATCATCATTGTGGTCATCATACCATTACTAATATACAATTTTAGCCTTATGTTTAGTGTTTTTATAAATATTTTTCATCAATAAGAGGTTTCATGCATGGTTAATGGAAAAACAAATACTACCTCTTATATCTTATATCTTCATCTACTATTATCATTTGTGCCATCATGAAGAATGTGAATCGTATTATCCTCAAATTTTAATGTGGTGCATAGATTTAACATATCAACTGAATATTCCATATCATGTAACCATGTTTGACCTACTTTAGTATTTTGTTGAATTCCTATTTTCATAATGAAAAATAATGTGTCCACAATTTTGGGACCACACGATACGAGATGTGTAATGTGACCTATTAAATCTAGGCAATGAATAGCTTTGTATAATTTTGTTTGATCATGTCTTATGTGATGATGAAATAAAAGTATACATATATTTGATTATGTGTCCTCATATATTTCAACATGTTGTCTATATTTGTTCTCTATTAATCCCTAAATAGTTAAAGGATCACTTATGGGATGTATATAGTTTCTACATATGTGACCCTATTTTGGAGCCTTATGAGGCTATGGTGTGGTTTGTATAATATGATAGTTCCTTTGATCTTACATTTTTGTAGTTTCTATTATAATTTTGTATAATCACTTATATCATGCCTTGTGATTTTATGAAAATGATAAAAGGGATTGCACTCTTGGTTTCACAACCAACTAGTGTATCTACGACATATTAATGGTAAAGACATTAATTCCTTGTAAAGTAAAATCTATAAGATGACGTGGTCTATCTGTTTCCTACTTTTTCTTGATTTTTGTTTATAAAAGGAGAAGTGAAAGAACATGAGATAAAGGGTATGTACCTAGTAAACATTATGCTCATTGATGACCAGACAAAGTGAGAACTCCTTTGGCTAGGGAAGAATGACTTGAAAATCACACTTTATGAAAATGGATTAGTAAAAGGATAAATGGGTTGCCTAGAGAAACACTAGTCCTAAGAAAGTAAGATGCTTCCATAAATGGATGTTATCCCTTGTTTGACATTCAATTTTATAAGTAAACAAGGAATTACAAAATTATATATATGGAAATGATGGATATCAATAATATGTTATTCTATAACAAGATTAATGTGATCAAAGTAATCTTTCTAGAATTCTATAGTTATATAAATATCTTCTTAAATTATATCTATTTATCCATCCACATATTCTTGATTAGGTAAGAAAACCATAGCACAAAGAGCCAATTCAGATGCAATGTCACTTTGATTGATGAATAAGGTTTGTGGTACAATAAGAAGATCAAAAATGCTATTAATTTCATGTGTTAACCTTGGTAAAGTCATCTACATGCAAAAGATAAACTATGGTCAGGTCTAGAGAGGTCATAACAGGGGTTGCGTGTAGGTCAAAAGGCTAAAATAGGTCTTGTGGGGTGTAAATAATTTTCAAAATAACAAACTATTATTTTAAAGTGATAGTGACCATTGATGGTCAGGGTGACTATCGATGGTTATCCTAACCAGTGATGATTAGATAACTGGTGGTAGTTTTTATAACTATTAATGGTTATAGTGACAAATTACAATTACCTACTAAATAATTCTTTTTGGAGGAGTATTTAATGGTGAAAGAGTATCTAATGGATAAAGGGTACTATGTGGGTACTAAGAGTGGGGAAGAAGACTCAATTTTAATGATTAAGAGATAATAAATTAGTGAAGAGTAGAAAATATTAAAATGAAGAAAAATACCCTTGTTATGTTAAAGAATTGATAGTTGGAAATATTTGAGCAACATAATGGTACTTCAACATTTAAGAATCATGTAGATAGAGTTTCAGGATGCTGGATACCTACATAAATAAAATAAGAAAGCTTGGATGCAAAAAATTGGGCATCCATAATTCTCCTAAGAGTCATATATTTATAACACAAAACTACTAAGTAAGGAGAGGGAAGCTTAAAGGAAAATTGCTAAGTTGGGAGGGGATGAAGTTGCCTATTTTCATTAGTCTCAAAAATTTGGCATTAAGATAAGTTTCCATTTTTTAAGATGCCAATCTCAAACAAAGCTAAAAATTCTTTAAATGGTTAAGGTAAGTTTGGTGACCCTAACCATGGATGGTTAGGTTAACCATCGATGGTTACCCTAATCAGTGATAGTTGAGGGTACCATGAGTAAATGGGTGAAAAGGTAATAAATGAAAAGATGTGTTTAAGGGAGGATTTATTATGATGAATTTGTAAATGAATGTTAGCAGACTAGATGGTCCACTAGATAAGGAGTTAATTAAAGGTACATAGTTGAAGATGACATTGAAAACTATCATTGTGTAGTTTTTAGGTGTTTACCCCTTTTTGTTTTGTAGCTTTAAGCATGCTATAGAAAAAAATAGGTGGTTGGTCAAGGTCTAGTTCTAGTTTATCCAAGTGTGGGAGGAGGAGGTATTCCCCCTCAAACCAAGAGTTAATGAGACAGAGGTAAAATTGGGTTGGGGTTTAATAAATCATGAGGTGGGTGATAAAAAGGTAAGGTGGGACATTTGAGACATAAATATGCACACAAAATACAACTAAGTGTGATAGTCAAGATCATGCAAGATAAAGATTGCCATGTTGGTAAAAATAAGGTCAAGTTTTAGGATAAAGGACAAGGTAATTGGGCCCCAACATTGGTCATAGTTGATCAAGTCAGTCTTATCAAATCTCCTAGAAAAGGTTAATGTTTAATTAGGTATCTAGTGTATGAAGTGGACCTAAAAAAAATACAAATGGTCTAGTTGTGCATGAGGTGGTACAAATGCAAATGTTCAACATGGTAAAATTGGTCTAGGCAGTCAAAAGGACCAAGGCAAGTTCATCATAAAGGTATGTGAATAGGTTGGGTAAAATAAAGGACAACATCAAGGTAGACATGGTCAAAGGGGTTAGTAGGTAGGGTAGGGTAGGTAGTGGCCAAACTGACTCCTAATACATTAGGCAAAAGGATGCTACCTACATAGTCCCATGGATAATACATCAAACATAGAATTCAAGCCAAATATAGTTCTTGATTGGGTGGAGGGAAAGGGTTATTCCTAAATAGGTCATGGTGTCATATATAAGGGGCAACCTCAAGTATAGGTATTGCTAAGTGGTCACTAACATTCAATGGTTAGTGATAACTGATGATGGTAAAGTAACCATAATCAATTGGGATCAAAAGGCTAAGGGTATCAACTAGTGATGGTTAGTGTCAATCATTGATGGTTTAGTAAACTATCATTGGTTGGCTAAAAAACCTAAAACTATAGACAAAAAGGTCAATAGGGCCTTTTTGGGCGTCATTTTTAATTTGGAAAATTATGATTAGTTTGTTTTGGGTGTTGGTACAAATAGTATTCATGAGTGTGTGGGAGGGATGATGGGGTCAAGATGGATGTTAGAGGGGCTCCAGAACAAGTGGATAGATGTAGATTGAGGTGGTGCCATCAATCATAAAATGAGGTAGGAGGTGTCTTAAATTTGATAGTGAATTGGAATAGGTGAATTGAAAAGGTAAAAATAGAATGAAATAGGTGAAAGTGCTAGTAATAGAGGTGTGTTTAGTAGTGGGGCTAGGGTTTTTTCTAGGGATATGGTTTGTGTGCAACATTATATGTGTTTGTGGGTGTTTAAGGTGTAGAGAGGTAGCTAGATATGTCTAATGGTGTTAAAAAAATTGGTGGTAAGTGGTAGAGGGGGGTTTAGTATATTAGAAGGAGGTAAAGGGGTTGAGGCTCACCACCTATAGTTACCTAATAGTGATCATCGATGGTTAGATCCAACTGGCAACAGTAGACTATGGGGGTAAAGGGCCTCAAGGAGACCATTGATGGTTATGGGGATCCATTGATGATCAAGTATATTGGGGATGGGTAAGGAATTGAGATAGAAGTTTGGGTAGGATATAGGATGGGGTGAGAGGGCTGGGATATGAGTTGGGATGGTAGAAGTAGAGTTTTAGGAAAATGAATGTATTTAGAAAGAGGTAATAGTTAGAGATAAAATAAGTTAAAATAGGGTGTTAAAGGTATGAAATCATAGTGGTATGGGAATACATAGAATAGTTATTACACATATAGGTAGTAGTTAAAATAGGTTACTCATTAGAATTATGATATGGTTGTTTGTTACTACAAGCATGGGATCAGATCCAACTATATGATCAAGTTCCTAATATGTTTGCTTAGGTGAGGGGTGCCATGTCCATATAGGTCTAACACCACATGGAGGAAGTGGGTTTTGGAGTGATACACCATTACCAATGCCTACTTAGAGTTGATGTGATGATAGTTTCCCTAATCAAAAGATGGGATCCAAAAAATAACACATTTTGGTTACTGATTAGAGAGATGAGTATCCTATTAGAGGATATTCAAAGGATTACTCGACTACTGATATGAGGGGATCTTATTTATTATTCAAAGAGTGATGAGATAGGTGACTTCATGGGTTGGTTATATATAATAGATAGAGGTCATGAATATTTCCATATAGGGGCTTTAATATTAGGCCTTTATAAGATAGGGATCTAGACAAAAGACATCTCTTTATGATGATGCAGTTAGTGGTAACTGTTTTATGTTACCAAATTCAGTAGGAGGGAGATATCCCTATATGTTGTTAGGGGTTTTGGTGGAGTTGATATTTGAAAGGATAGTATTTGGATGGGGATAGGTATTTTTGGTTTAGATTTATAGAGAGCTATGGGTTTTAGATTTCACAAGCATTACAAAATTAGTGTGGGACTTGTTTGTCACTACTAGGCATATGAGCACATATGTGTGCTAAGACTATTGGGCTTGGATATAGATACATATCTACTAATAGACTTTAGGGTGGGGTTTTTTAGGTGGAGGAAAGGAGGTAAGATCATAGGAGTAGGTGGTAGCATGAGGGATATAGAATGATTTCAAGGTGCATTGGAGAGTTTAACACTAGGATATGAATTATAGAGGCCATTTATGACTTGGACTATATGGGATGGTTATAGGTAACATACATTCACACTATAAATTTGGAGATGGATAAATGGTAGATGAGATGGTGAGACAAAGTGAATTCCCATGGAGAGAGTGTGATGATAGTTTTGACTCTAACAAGGTATTCCACAAAATTTTCCCTATTGTAAGAGAGAAGATGTTGAGTACTTATTGCCAAAGCCACAACCTAAGGAGGTGGTACTAGTTTATGAGGAGCTACCAGATAGTGTGAGAGATGATGTTGGTGTTACTATATATTATCCAACATGGTTTTAGGGGAAGTACACATCTATTGATTTTAGTGTTAGAGGTAGGGATCAACGACTAATGGATGTTGACCTAGTATAGGTACCACCATAGGGGGATCCACAGGTAGTAGTGGCATTGGTATTAGCACATGCCTAGATTAATATGTTATAGGGATAGATTTTTACTCCTCAAGGATAGATTTCCACTCTTCAGGGTTAGCTAGGAGGAGTGATAGTGTAGAGAGATTAGGCCCGGGTCTAGGTTACTGCATTATAGGGTTAGATGACCATTTTATAGGGACAATTGTCCACAGTGATAGGATATTGAGACTAGGTGAAGGTCTCACTGGGGATAGTGACATAGGAGAGAGATTCTTTATGATGTGTAGGTGGAGGGGTAGTGGTTCCACTAGGTTTGTGACATATGCTAGATATTTAACAACCATTCAAGATTTGCATTATTATAAGGACATTATGTTAGCATAATGTCCTAATGAGCCATGATGGGGAGATTAATAGGTCAGATCAGTGGGTGGAGAAGTGATTGTAACCTTAAATCAGTGGGTGATGGTAGTAGGTCAGCTAATAGGTCCTCTATCTAGGATAGGTCTAGGTACAGGTACCAGTGGTTCTAGTTTAGGTGCTCTTGGGTCATGAGTAGAGATTTTATGTGATGTATTTTGATATCAAGCTATGTGTCAAGATGTGAGATGTATATGTGAGTGATAGATATGACATGTACACATTTGTACATATATATATATATGTACACACACACACACACACACACACACACACACACACACACACACACACAGACAGATGTGTGACCATTTATATGTATACATCATGCCATTAGGAAATTAGTGCTAAGGATTTTTAATATATATAAATATAAGTGGACTTAATATATATATATATATATATATATATATATATATATTAAGTCCACTTATATTTATATATATTAAAAATCCTTAGCACTAATTTCCTAATGGCATGATGTATACATATAAATGGTCACACACACACACACATAATTTGCTATTTTTTAAATGTTTGTGTAGACATAAATGTTTAATTTATGAGTTGATGTTTCTATTTCCATGATGATGTGTTTGATGACTAGATGAATGATGATGATGATTGGTTGATATTGTATAGGTGTGTGATGACTAGGTCAGATCAGTGGGTAGAGGGGTAGTGGTTCCACTAGGTTTGTGACATATTCTAGATATTTAACAACCATTCAAGAGTTGCATTATTATAAGGACATTATGTTAGCATAATGTCCTAATGAGCCATGATGGGGAGATTACTAGGTCAGATCAGTGGGTGGAGAAGTGATTGTAACCTTAAATCAGTGGTTGATGGTAGTAGGTCAGCTAATAGGTCCTCTATCTAGGATAGGTATAGGTACAGGTACTAGTGGTTCTAGTTTAGGTGCTCTTGGGTCATGAGTATAGATTTTATGTGATGTATTTTGATATTTTGATACCAAGCTATGTGTCAAGATGTGAGATGTATATGTGAGTGATAGATATGACATGTACACATTTGTACATATATATTTATATACATATATATATATATATGTATGTATATATATGTATATATATATACATACATATATATACATATATATATATATATATATATATATATATACATATATATATATATGTATATGTATATATATATGTATGTATATATATGTATATATATATATATATATATATATATGTATGTATACATATATATATATATACATACACACACACACATATAATTTGCTATTTTTTAAATGTTTGTGTAGATGTGAATGTTTAATTTATGAGTTAATGTTTCTATTTCCATGATGATGTGTTTGATGACTAGATGAATGATGATGATGATTGGTTGGTATTGTATAGGTGTGTGATGACATAACTTTTAATAATTATATGCATGATGGTTGGTTTAATGCTTTGATGTGATGTTGTTTATCATGTCAATTAAATGTGTGATTTATTTTTGAATTTTAATGTTTTTGTATTTAACAAACTTGAAATAAGAAATTAATAACACATAGTATGGGTAATAAATCTGTGTGAACCAAAAAATCATGCTAGGTTCATTAGAAAGGACCCTATTAAACCCATGGTGTATAGGACCCTAATGAAGATGAACCTTTCATATGCATAAAATTAGCATGCTACCAATGTCAAGGTGTCTTGTATAAATAAAATGTGTCAAGTGAGCTCAGAATCCCTTGATTTATAGAAATTATGTGAGAAGGGAAGGTAGTGATAAGTAAGTAGGGGAAAAAAATTAGGTGGGAACCATATGTGGATCTACCTACCCTCACTTGGGTTATGCTAAAACTAAAATCGACTAGTCCATATCTTTTTAAAGGCATAGACTAATAAATGTAGGAAGTCTACCAATATTAATTTTGAGTGAGAGAATTGATTGCAGCTCTTTTTGGGATAAATTTTGCTTTTGATAGGGTCATGTAGTGCTTTATTAGAAATAGGTGAAGCTGATCAAGGAAAAAAGCTTCAACAAGTTAAAATAGAGTTGATTGTGGCTTTAAGACATTATTTAACATGATAGCTTAGACATATTTTAAGGGATTGGTCTAAGTCTATCTTATAGTAGCTATCCTTCGAGTGATCAATCTATCTATCTTGATTTTAGGTGATATCCATCCTTTAAGGAAGCAGTCTACATTTTTTTAGGAAAATGGACCCAAATAATATGTATCTTATACAATGGTGATCTTGTTTTGTAGACATGGACACATCTATTTTAGTTTAGAGATAAGCCTTTCAGAAGGGTAAGATTATTTCACAAGTAGTGGTTATTTGATAATAAGGAAGGCTCTTAAGAAATGCATGGCCATGGGATTCCATCAAATGAAAGATGAAAAGTATACATGAGAACCATGCCATGGGTAGATCTATGGTATCCATGTTTAAGATTGATTAAAAACACTTGATGGATAATCACATGTATTTTTTGTAACCATAAGTCCCTAAGAGGAATAGGGTAATAGGATAAGGGAGGTGAGAAGCTCATAAACTAAGGGATGAGCTTAAGTTAGACAACAAGGTGTGTTATATAGTTTTTAATAATAGAAAGGATGTAAATGTGAAGCATTGAGAGGTTCAATTTATATTTTTACTTCAAGAAAGGACAAATGATAAGTTCATAATCTGTACTTGTGGGTAATAATATAGGGTCCAAGCTAATTGAAGGCAAAATTGCCCATTTTGATTTTCTCCATGTTAGTGATGTGTTGGTTTTCCTTAAGGACAAGATCACTGATGTTGAATTCTCATATTTTTATATATTTGTTTTATGCTCATTTGATATGATCTTGATAGATATGAAGGTGATTAAGGGGAATAAGGTGATGTTCATCAAGGAGTTCTAAGCATGCTAAGCATTCCTGGTGATAGTCACTTTCAAAAAAAATATCATGTAAGGATATGTGAAGAGATAAAATTTGGAATTCAAGAGGTACAAATACCTCAGGTCTAAAGACAAGAGAAAATGGTGTAGTCCCTGTAATAGTTTAGATAGTAGTGTGATAAGCCCATAAAGAAAATGGGATATGGAGATGTCAATCCCTGCCAAAAGAATTGACTACCTTGGTGAGTATTTTGATGAGAGTTTTTTTGGAAGCTTCAACTTACCCATTAGATTATGGATGATAATGGGAAGAGAAGCTTAATTCAATGCCAAAATCCTTACAAAGCTCTTGGACCTTTTTGTTCTCGAGGGATTTTCCATTATTAATGATGATTTTATGAGGGATACCAAAGTGGTAGATGATGTGATGGGTAATGAAATCAATGATTTTTTTAGCTTTGAATGAGATCAATGGAACGTATTCCACCCATTTGGTGAAATAATCCATGGCAATGATTATATATTAGTGATGTTGAGAGGAATGAGTATTTATTTATCTAATTAGATCAAGACTCCATTACAAGAAGGGCCAATAATATGCTGATACCTAGAGACCATGAGGAGGTTTATGATAGAGGTTAGTATGTTTTTGGCATTTGATGTATTTCTTAAAATAGTCACAACAACCTTGATTAAGTGTAGGCCAATAATAGCCCAAGCAAAGAATACATTTTGTTATAGCCAAACCACTGAAATGTCCTCCATAGATGTCATCATGTGCTTCCTTAATGGCATGAAAGGCTTCATTGTTATGAAGGTAGTGAAGAAGGAGGCCATCAAAACATCATTTGTAAAGAATGTCCCCTAGTATTAAGTAGTGAGAGCTGCTCTGAATGAAATCTCTATGAGAATTTCTTCAAAGATTGGGTGGAAGGATACCAACATTGGTAGTCAAATATTTGGTTATACCAAATGTCTAAATGTGATGTTTTCACTTGGAAAATGGTAAGAAGATTAAGAATGAGGTAAGATGGGGTGATAAAGTGCTGTATAGTGATAAATATTTTAGAGTTAGTAGGTTGGGATGGAATTTGGGATGCAAGGGAAGCCATTATGTCTACAAATTTACTTGTAGAGCGAGGGACTGATTAGATGGTATAATGGTTAAATGATGTTAATAGTTTGTCAGCAAGTTATTTGTATTTTAGAAGAACATCATTTTTGCATTGATAGGCTCCTGTGACTTATTTGATAATAAGTTGAGAATCTCCAAAGATGTGTATAGTTTTGATTCCTAAAGTTAGGATAGTTTGGAGACCTATGATTAAGGCTTCATATTTAGATATATTATTGGTGCATTCAAAATTGAGTTTGAAAGAAAGAGGGAGAGGTTATATATTAATAAGAATGAGGACTATGCTAGCACCCCCACAATTTTGACATTTGGAACCATCAAAATACATAGCCATTTGATAGGTGGGTTCTTTTAAAGAAAGATTAGCTACGGACTCATTTAGAAAGGAAAAAAGAGGAGTTTGATTATTAGGGAGAAGGGCTTTAGCTAATTGGTCCACAATGACCTATCCTTTAATGGAATTTTGTGGAATAAACTCAAGATTAAACTAAGCTAAAAACATGAGCCACTTAGCCATACATTGGTTATGATATGGATTAGATTACATATACTTGAGGGGGTCAGTATTGGTAAGGACATAATTTTTGTGGTTAAGAATATAGTGATGAAGTTTATAGGTGGAAAAAACTAAGGAAAGGCAAATTTTTTTTATGGGTGCATCAAGTTTCATAGTCAATGAAGGTATGGCTGATGTAATAAATAACCTAATCCTTACGTTGATCATTACGATGAGTGAACATGGCTCCCAAGGAATGATTAGTGGTAGATATGTATAAATAAAAGGGTTGATCTTCCTGCCGGGGAATAAGGATAGGTGGATAAAGAAGATACTCCTTGCTTTCATCAAAGGCTTATTGACACTCCTTGGTCCATTTAAAGGAGGTATCTTTTTTTAGGAGGTTGTGAAAGGGTTGACATTGATTAGATAGCTAAGAGATAAAATGGTGGATTGATTGAAGTTTGCCTTGTAGGCTACAAAGTTGTTTTAAGTTAGGAGGAGATATTTCTAGAATGGCTCTAAATTTTGTGGGATTTATTTCTATTCCATGAAGGGAAACAATGAAGCCCAAATTTTTTCCTGATAAGAACCCAAAGATGCATTTCTTTGGATTGAACCTGACATGATAATGGATAAGTCTTTCAAAGATGATGGATAAAATGATGAGGTCATCTTAGTGATGTTTAGATTTTTTGAGAAAATCATCAACATAGTCTTTGAATATTATATGAATTAGGTCATGAAAAATGTAAGTCATGGCTCATTGATATGTGGCTCCTACATTATTTAATCCAAAAGGCATGATGTGATACCATTAATCTCCCCATGGGGTGATAAAAAATGTCTTATGTTAATCTTGGGGGAAATCAAAATTTGGTTATATCCCAAAAATCCATCCATGAGGGATAACATTTCATGGCCAGTGGTAAGATCAACAAGTTGGTCAATGTTATTTAGGGTAAAGTCATCTTTGGGGCATGCAAGGTTAAGATCCTAAAAATACACACAAAGATAGAGTCCCTTAGTGGGTTTGGTGATAGGAATAATGTTAGAGACCCATTGTGGATATTCAATGGGTTGAATGAAATTAACATATAAAAGGAGATAAAGTTCTTTAATAAGAAGAGCTATATGGGAATGGATTTTTTGAAGTTTAAGATTTAATTCAACCAAGCAAATTATATGTTATGAAGGGAAATGGATGGGTCAATACTAGGCATATCCTGATAAGACCAAGCAAATGATATGTTACAGTCACAAAGGAAGGATGTATAATTTCTTTATTTCTTAGGAGTTAAGGACTGGCCAATCTTGACAATATGAAGGTTCTCCTAAGTACCCAAATTAATGTCTATGGTTGATTTATTTAGCATTGTTTGGTTTTCAAGAGGGAGGGATTTTTGAAGAGAATAATCCTCCACATATAGATAGGTACAAATAGATTTATCATCCTAACATTGGATGGTATTAATGGTGAGAGAGTCATGTGTGACTATTTTGGGGTGGATGAAAGGAATGGTTTTGGTTTGACCTTCCTATTGATAAGTCAATGGACCTAAACTGATGGTGTTGATAAAAAAATTTAGGTGGGATGATGTTGCTATCTTCAAATAGAATTGATGAGGGTAGAAGTTATCTAAATTAGATATATGAGATTGATAAGGGTAAAATTTCCTCAAATGGGAGAGGTGAGGCTGGTGGTTCCCCAAATGGGAAAGGTGGAATTGGTGAGGTTGGTGGTTCTCCAAATGGGATAGGTGGGATTGGTGAGGTTGGTATGGGCTCTTTTGGGGGAACATTCCCTAGGACAAAGAACTCTAAGTTTTGATAGAAAGAAGTTCATGGGGTTCTTTTTCATAGAGGCCAAACCTAAACCCTTTCCAAGCACATCAATGAATGTACATTTGGGAAAATGTTGGTTTGATAAGATAAGAAAAGTTAGAAGTGAATGGCTTGATACAAGGCATGGTGGTGGGAGTAAGAAGTGGTTTATCAAGTCCGCCATACATAGAATATGTCCTATTATTGGGAAGAAAAAAGGGGATAAGGGTACCAATATTGGGATCATAAGATGGATCATTCTAAAGGTTACCAAATACATGTGGAGATGGATAAGCATCTAAAGCTAAAATTCAATATTCCTCAAGTGTAAGTCATTAGAATGTGGATTACAAGGGGTGTTCAATTGGGATTTATGATGAAGGAATAGTTGAACTAGTGGATGCTTCACCATTGTTAAAAATATAAGTGTTAGTGTGTTGGTTTGACATGATGGTTTAGCTAGTGGTTGGTTGTGAAGAGGGTGAAGATGGAATAAGAACATCATTGGGCTGATATGTCATATTACAAGAAGTAAAGGGACTTGGATCGACATTAGTTGTAATGACTTGTCCCTCATATTCAAATTTAACACATCAGTGAAGGGTAAAATGGATGCATACCATAGCGTGGATCCAGGGGAGACCAAGTAATATATTATATTAAAATTTACCCTCTACAATGTAAAATAGTTTAGGAATGGTTTGAGGCCCCACATAGATGTGGAGAATAATTGTCCCTAAAGTAGTGTCCAATGTGTCATTGAATGATTGGAGAACCACTAATATTTCCAACATGATGTTTTTAGGTAGTTGAATTTGATCATAGTCATGGGAGGAGATGATATTGATACTTACTCCCCCATAAATCATGACCCTTTTGACATGTGTATGATTTATGGATGCTATGATAAAAAGAGGGGGATCAAGATATTCGCTATGATATGGTGGGATTATAAACTCTTGAAAGGTGGTGCTGGAAATGTGTTGGATAAATCCAATTAAGGGTGTAAAAGGTTAGGGATAATCTTGTTTAACCTCTATGGAATGCATTACTTTGATTAAAGCTTGATGATGTTGAGGCAAGGTGTTAATTAAGTCATAAAGACTCATTTGGATGGGTGTTTGGTGAAGTTGTTTTATCACTAGGAATTGGATGAATGAAGGTCCATTGGAAGATGAAGGGGATCCCAAAATGGAGACCTTAGGCTTGGATGGTTGTGAAGCTGAAGGTGTAGTCTTTTAGGTTTGGTTGGTTAGTTAAGGAGTTGAAGGGTAAGACCATGGAATGGTAGCCTTGGCCTTACCCTTTTCATTTTATTAGACCAATTTACCCTTGTCCTTAAGTTGGGATCTAAATCAAGTTACCATATAAATAGTATGGATAAGGGGAGTAGTTACTTGCTTTGGTTCCTTTGTTTCAATTCTTGGTAGGAGTAGAGAAGTAGATGATATGTAAAATGGTTGGATAGGTAGTAGAGGAAAAGGGATTAAAGAAGGTTCATCTAATATATTATAATCCTCTAAAAGGACAAGAATGATAGTTTGGAAATATTTATAGTTCTTTGTATCATGCCCAGGGGTTCTATGGTAAAGAATTAGATTATCATTGACCTAGGTTGGATTTTGGTGGGTGGGGTCAAAAGTCTTGATAGGGGGTAAGTTAATGGCATAAGCTTGTAGGAGCCTTTGTAATATAGTTATATAAGACTCTGATAAGGATTTTAGAGATTATGGAGTTTGGGTTTTTGGTTTAGGTTCCTTATTTGGTAAGGGATTTTTAACATGAGTAATGGTTGGTGGAGTAAGCCTAGATAGAGGTTTTAAATGAATTGGCTTAGTTTTAATTGGTTTAGGAATTGGGGGTCTAGATGATGAGGGTGTAATATATGGGAAGGTGGATGGGGAAAGGTTGCCAAGGAATGATGTTGAAATAGGAGATGGGCTTGTTATATGTAGTGAAAGGGGAGATGGTTTTTTAGAGGAAGAGTAGGTTATGGGAATGGTAGAAGGATGTGGTCTTAACATAGAAGGTAAAGGTGAAGGATTTGGTATGGTTCTTCCTCAAATTTGAGGTCTAGGTAATCCCTCCTTCTTAATGGGATTAATTAGATTAGGTTTTGGTTAGATTGGTGTGGTTAGATCTAGTTTTAAAGGAGGATGAGTAGGATTTGGTGTGAGAGGGATCCTTAAGGTCTTAATTGGTTTGATAAAAAAAGCATAGAGTGATTTAAAAATTTTAGATAGGGGTAATTGAGGTGGTTCCCTTGTAAATTTAGGAGGAGTAGTTGGTAGAGTTGTAATAACAAGCTCAAGAGTGGATTCTATTGACGTAGAAGGTTTAGTCTTATTTTTATATGGGAGTCCAAGCTAATGCCAAAAGGTGGTTCTATCAAAGTTAGGTTGGGACATGAATTCCAAACTTTGAACTAGCTAAGAAAAGGGTTTATAAATAGGAATTGTTCCCTACTCATTAGCTTCAAAGTGTAAACCCTTTGGGGATTAAGATGGAGTAGTTTTAGTGTTGTTATCCTTAGTGGAAGGTTTCAAAGGTAATGGTTGAGTAGATAGGGGTATTGTCTCTTAAGAAATGGATTTTTAAAGAAGATAGGGATGATTATTCAATTAGTGTGATAAGGTTAATGGTTTCAAATGGAAGGCTTGGTTTAGTTTCCTCTTTAGTTTAATTGTCTAAAGGAATACATGGGTTTTTGAGTTAGATTGGAGGAGTAAATGAATTTATCAATAGAGTGACCATATCCTTGGGTGTTTCTACCATAGGAGGGGTGGGTCAAACCATGGTTTCATCTAAGGAAGTGGAAGGGATAGATACTTCCTTTGTTTGGGTATTTGAAGGGATTGGTAGCAGGTGGTTCTCTTTGATTTGGGTGATAGAGGTAATACATTCTTTGATAGTGGGTACATTACTGATGACATTGATTACATGTGCCTCATGTGAATTGGAAGATTTGGTTGGTTTTCATGGTTTTAGGTTGAAGGTGGATGGTTTTTTAAAAATATCAATCGATTGGTTTAAAGGAGCATTTGGGTTATCAAACACAAGCTCTTATTTATCAAATAGGTCCTAGACAATGCTTTTAAAAGTATTACATCTATCTGTATCATGTCTAACAACTTGATGATAGTCACAATGATCATTCTCATTGTACCACCCAACAAGGGGGTGAGAAGTATCAAATTTTTGAAGGACCTTGATGGGTGGAAGTTGGATTAGATTGGCTTTGAGTAGTTTTTCCAACATTGATTTGATCCTCAAAAAGAGCACAATATGATTACCAAATACAAGCAATTAAACATGCAAAATTATCCAGAAGTACAAGTAACTAGAATTCACAAATAGCACAGAATATGAGAGACAATACACTATCTTGTATTAATACTTGTACAGAAAAGAATACAATAAAGAGACACCACACTCTTCCACCTTACAAAGGCTTGCCACACCTCAAGTGTATAGTAATTCTTCTTCAAAACACTCTCCTACCTAAAACGGTCCCACACACAACTCACACACAGAATTGGTGTTCACCTCTCCAACTAGTCAGTAATAACCCTGCAAGTACACCAAGCACTCTAAAGTACTTCAAGTAGATCTCCCATGAACCTACAACCTACAATTCAACAGACTATACTTACACATGTAGATCTCCTATGAGCTTGCAACACCCTGCGACTCAATGATCTTACAATGAAAGGATCTTCCTTGCCTTCCTTTCTAGCTCATCATTATAATACATGCCAATGGGTCTATAAATAGATCCCACACTTAAACAATAACTTAAACTCTTAGTTTACTAATAATAGACACATAACTCAAGACTCAAAATAGCCTTTACATGCAAACACTTAGTTCAACAAACTAACTGTTCATGCAATGAATAGTTCTAGAAGACACAGGCGATCAATGTTGGTCCCTGTCTAATTGGTGTTGACCGATGTCGACTGACTTCCTGCCAATACCAGTTGCCTTCTGCATTCATCTTGACCAATGTCAGTCATACTGTTGATGCCGGTACTTATATAACTTTAGCAATCTTCTCTTCTTCGTCTGCATAGTTAAAGCTTTTAGCTCCACAACCTAACAATCTCCCACTTGGAGATAAATAGCTGCAACTGTACCTATACCTATACATCATCTAGTTTGTTCCCTTGGCTTTATATCCCTCTTCAAGATCACTCTTAAAGACCAACCACCACAAGTCCTATGGTGCAACACCTGTCATCCAAATCACCTGCCACATCCACATCTACAAACCATGTAGAAAATAACTTGACCCTGCATAGCATGTGCACCTACTGATGGTCCCTCTAAGAATCCACTGAACTACCCTTTAATGCTTCTTTCCTGAATTGGCTCCAAACTTGTGACAACTCCCACTACTTGGGAAAACTTAGGTTTAATACATATCATGCACTTAACCTCATTATGTGAATCAAGACACTGTCCTGTGAACTATCCAACCATCAACATGATAACTGGTCTCACACAATCATCCTAAAACAAAGTCAACCTGTGACCTTCCATGTCTCTAGAACACACTCATGCCAAAGAATCTTGCTACTCCTAGATTCCTCATGACATACTTCTGAACTAGGTTTACCTTTAGTTTAGAAACTCCCTATATATGTAACCTTGCAACAAGCACATCATATAGTAATAATATAATGTAGCTAATATTGTCCAACATAGTAAAGAGAAACACAATGATCATACCTCCATTGCCCTGCAACTTATTCAAGACCATATACCCTGGCCTTTTGTCTCACATATCCATTTCTAATCTTCTTCATCCTGAACATCCATTCATCTCTCAGTGCTTACTTCCAGCTGGCAACTCCACCAAAACTCCTATTTGGTTCTCCTCCAAGGAATCACATCCTTCATCCATGCCAAGCTCCCACTGTTTCCTAGATCTACCTGCTCTGCTTCTTTAACAACTTCTTGGTTCTTTACCATAAGTGAGTAATAAGTAGTGTAAAGAAGGGAAATGATGAATTTGAGGCTTACATACCCTTTAAGTCTTCCATATGAGTGCTTGAGACTCCTTGACAGCTTGTTGTCCACCCAAAATTTGTCTTAATGACCGATGCTAGTCACATCTCAGTCTGCACCCGATCGATGTCGGTTCCCTATGACTGCCTCATCACCGACATCAATTCCCTAACTGATGCTGGTGTTTATTTATCCTTGAGTCACCAACATTGATTTTCACATAGCCGACATCGGTCCCTATCTGGACGTCGATGCCAGTTTTCTAGCCGATGTCTGTCTCTGTGTTTTGCTTGTGAGAACTGACTTCTACCCGTAAGCTCTTTTTGGATCAAACCCTTGTCCAAATCACCCTTGCTTTGCTCAAAATTCTTTTGCCCCTTGTGCTGCACTCTGTCCATCACCTTCTCCTTGAAAACCAAGGCTTTCCTGCTCTTGTCACTAACATCGGATTCCTCAAGAAACATCACCTTCTTCTTCTACATACAGAAATCTTAATCTATGCTCTTCAAATCTGAAAGCATACCCTTTGACTCAAGAACATGCATCTCCTTCTTATTCATGTGATCAAGCCTATTAAGCCACATCTTTGAATCTACAGCTAAAGTAGATAACCCAGAAAGAGAATTAGTAATACAAGTAGATAGATAAAGTGTACCTACTTTCTTACCTCTTGCTACAATAAGTGCACCCTTGGTAACCTTCCAAGAGTCCGTTGTGAGAGTTACTGTACAAACCTCATCACCCAAACTTCTTACAAAAATAAAATTCTACTCTAAAACTGGGACATGCATGACCTCCTTCAACACCCATGTGTTACCTGTCTGTAGTTTTAGCTTCACTTTCCCTTTGCCAACCATCTGACAAGGCTTACCATCCCCTAAACAAATTTCTCCAAAGTCTCCCTGGACATACTCATGAAAAAATTCCCTATTTGGGGATGCATGAAAAGAGGCACCAAAATCTAAAACCGAAGATTCTACTTTATCCAAAGAACATACCAGAGCATCTTGTGCAACAAAATCTGCAACATCTGCTTCTTCTTCATGTCCTTCATGTTGATCTTCACCCGACCTACAATCTCTCTTTAAGTGCCCTTGCTTTTCACATTTCTAGCAGGTTTCTCTGCCATACTTAGACTTGGATCTCCTGCCTATCTTGGACCTTGATATCCCATGCTCTATCTTCTCTCTTTGCCTTCCTCTACCTTCAACACTCAAAGCATTCCCTAATGATTCACCTGTGCTTTTCTTGCGTATCTCTTCATTCAAGATCACACTCACAATATCATCCACTTTTAAGATTTTTGAAGTAGATGCAGTATTAGAAACTGTCATTACCAAACTCTCCCAACTCTTAGGTAATGAACATAAGATTAAGAGAGCCTTAATTTCATCATCAAAATCAATATTGACTGAACTTAACTAGTTTACCAAACCATGGAAATCACTAAGATGACTATGTACAGATCCACCTTCTAACATTTGCAAATTAAATAATTGCTTCATAAGAAATACCTTATTTGAAGCTAAGGGTTTTTCATATAAATTTGCTAAAGATTCCATCAACTCTACCATTGTCTTCACATGTGATAAGTTGGAAATCACAGACGATGCAAGACTCAACCTTATAGATCCCAGAGCCTTCTGATCAAGAACCTCCCATTCTTCATCCTTCATATCCCAGGGCTTGCAATCAACCCCACCCAACGTTAAGTACAAATCTTTCTGATATAGATAATCTTCAATCTGCATCCTCCATAATTGATAGTTCTTGCCATTAAACTTCTCCATTCGTAGTCTACTTTCTTCTGCCATTGCTCTACTCCCACTCAAACAGAAACCCCTATGAGTAACCTATAATCAACACACACTAACCAGATCTAATCCAATCTATTAGTATCCCAACCAAAAGCTCTGATACCAGTTGTCAGGGAATCCAAGAACAAACACACCTTATTCTGATCCCACTTATTAGGATCTTGCTCCTTAGAAAGAACACAATATTATTACCAAATACAAGAAATTAAACATGCAGAATTATCCAGAAGTACAAGTAACTAGAATTCACAAATAACACAGAATATGAGAGACAATACACTATCTTGTATTAATACTTGTATAGAAAAGAATACAATAAAGAGATGCCACACTCTTCCATCTTACAGAGGCTTGCCACACGTCAAGTGTACAATAATTCTTCTTCAAAACACTCTCCTACCAAAAATAGTCCCAACACACAACTCACACACAAAATTGGTGTTCACCTCTCCAACCAATTAGTAATAACCCTGCCAATACACCAAGCACTCTAAAGTACTTCAAGTAGATCTCCCATGAACCTACAACCTATAATTCAATAGACCATACTTACACATGTAGATCTCCTATGAGCTTGCAACACCCTGCAACTCAATGATCTTACAATGGAAGGATCTTCCTTGCCTTCCTTTCTAGCTCATCATTACAATACATGCCAATGGGTCTATAAATAGATCCCACACTTAAACAATAACTTAAAATCTTAGTTTACTAATAATAGACACACAGCTCAAGACTCGAAATAGCCTTTACATGCAAACACTCAGTTCAACAAACTAACTGTTTGTGCAACGAACAGTTTTAGAACACACAGGCGACCGACATCAATCCCTATCTAAATGGTGTTGACCGACATCAGCTGACTTCCTACTAATGCTGGTTGGCTTCTGCATTCATCTTTACCAACATCGGTCATACTGTCGACACCAATACTTTTGGAACTTCAGCAACCTTCTCTTCTTCGTCTACATAGTTCAATCTTTTAGCTCCACAACCTAACAATTGATGCATAAGATTCCCTAATCGGGGTAAATGATTTTGAAGGAACTCAATTTTGAGTATGGTTTTGGTGATTGGAAGGGTTACTAGTTAGAGGTGTTTGGTTGATGGGTAGAGGAGGTGTAGTTTTAAGAATGACCAAATTTGATAATGATTTTGATTTAGAATCAGTTGGGTTTGTGGTTTTAATGGAGGATGACTTAGTGGATTTGAAACTAGAATTTTTATTTCAAAGATTCAACTTCCCTTCATCAATAACATGGTTTTCCAATTTATGGGCCATATTAAAAGGTTTGTCAAAAGTCTCAAAGTTTTTGACTTGGAGAGTTGGATAAATGTGTTTATCACAACCCTAAGAAAATAATTTGATTAATTCAACTTGGGGTAATGGAAAAGTGAGTTGATTAATGAGACCTCTCCATCTAGAAAAGAAATCAACAAGGAACTCATCTTCAAATTGTTTGATGGAGTATAGATCTGTAATGTAAACATTTTTAGATATGTTTACAAAAAAGTGTTCCAAAAAGGTTTATCCCAATTGAGAGAAAGAAAATATAAAATGAGTGGGAAGAGCACTATACCAATCAAGGGTGGCCCTAGATAATGACATGGGAAAGGTTTGGAGAAGAAAATTTTCATCATAAGTAATCAAATAGCATGCATGTTGGAACACTCTTAAGTGTTGCTGAGGATCCTCTTTACCTTGGAATTTAGAAAATTTGGGCAATTCCCATTGAGAAGGGTAATCATGAATAGGTACATAGGGGTGGATAGGCTCATTACAAATTTGTCATAAGACAAAAGATTGGTTGAGGCAGAGATGGATGACTCAAAACTATTCATTTTATCCATAAGAATTTTGATTAGGTTGGGCTAGGGTTGAGAAACCACATATATAGGAGATACATTTTGTTGAGGTTGGTTCATGGAAATGTATGAAAAGGTAGTAGATGACACCTATGAAGACACATAATGATAGGTGGTACCAAGAGGTTGAGATGGTGGCACATAATAACTGCTTGGCATAAAAGGTTAGGTGGTGGTTGATATGTACCCTTGTGGGTTAGGTACATACTAGTAAGTTAGCATAGGCACTATTGAGGAAAAGATGTGGTTAGTATGATTGAGTTATGAGGAATTTAGGAAGGTTGAGGTTGGGTGGTTACCCTAGTTATAATTAGAAGAAGGTTTTGAGGTATGGAGAGCACTAAGCTTTTTAGTGGAATTGTGGTTAAAGTATTGGTTGCAATCAAAGGGAAAATAGAAGTTGAAGTGGAAGATAATGCCACAGTAGATGGGGTGTAGGTAATTAATGGTAAGGTTGAACAATTATGGGGTGTAACTAGTGGTGTTTGGTTGGGTGGTGGAAGTTTGGTTTGGGTTTGGGTGGATGGGATGTTGGAAGAGTTCTGAGTTAATGGTTGGGTTGAAGTGGTTCCTACCATGAGGTGGGATGGCAAACCAAGAGAAGGTTCAGAAGAATGAACCAAAGCAGGGGGGTATGATGAGGCAAGGTGTTGAGGTAATGTTGTAAGGTAACAAGATTATTGTCAGTTGTGAAGTCCGAATATCCTTTAGATATAGTTAGGATTCTAGAAGGAGATGGTGGTGGAGGAGAATGGTAAGGTGAACCATGGGGATAATTATCCATATTTGAGGTATAATCCATGGATGAAGATGAAGGTAGTGGTTGGTTATTTTGATTTTTCACTTGTTGTTTGGTCAAAACCATATGAAAAATATATAAGTGGATAATGAACCTTTCACCTCAAATAATGAGCAATCAAACAAAAGCCCAAAGTAAACAAAGCACACACTAAAAGTGCAATTAATCCTAGGATTTATTTTAAATCAATTTTGACTTATGCCTTAAAGAGTGTGAATGGGAAAATTGTCTTATGATTTAGGTACTAAAAAATCCATCTAAGGATGGTTTTGAGTTAAGTTTTGGTGCTCAAATAATCTATGCTAGACTGGGTATTTGGCTTGGTACTAGGGGCTTTCTCCCTGCACTTCATGAACCTAAAATCAAGCTGAGCCACTTAGCCAGTAGATACCATTTTTATAGAGTTTATAATTTGACATAGAATGGATTGGGTCCTCCCCTTGGTGGTGAAATATAAGTGGAATCATTGGGTAGGGTAAGGTGATCCAAAGGGTGATGAAATCCCAATGGGCCTTGTCTCAGGTATGTTTTGATGTGCTCTTTGGTGTAGTGATTTGGTAGTGTAACATATGTTCTCTTTGGTTTATTCATAATGTATTTAATTAATCTAGGTTAGATAAGCATTAAATAGACAAACAATGGATGAACTTAATTTTACCCAAAATAAATTTTTGGTGTCTTTTCATGCAAACAAGGAATAATGCAATGAATGTAGGATGAAAATGCAACCTGTCCCTAAAATGAAGTTTGCAAATTTTTTATGAAATTTAAAGATTTACAATCAATGATATGAGATTCATTAATGCAACTATATGAAATAAATAGAACTATGAAACCTTAAGGGGTCTCACCAGGTGTGCCAAAATGTTTCCTACTTTTTATTGATTTTTTTAATAAAAGGAGAAGTGAAAGAATAAAAGATAAAGGGTATGTACTTGGTAAATGTTGTGCTTGTTGATGACTAGACAAAGTGAGAACTCCTTTGGATAGGGAAGAATGACCTAAAAATCACACTTTACAAAAATGGATTAGTAAAAGGATAAATGGGTTCCCTAGTAAAACACTAGTCCCAAGAAAGGAAGATGCTTCCTTAAATGGATGTCAGCCCTTGTTTGACATCATAGTTTATAAGTAAACAAGGAATTATAAATGATATATATGGAAATGATGGCTATCAATAATATCTTATTCTATACAAATATTAATGTGAGTAATCATTCCATAATTTTGTAACTATATAAATATCTTCCTAAATTATAGTTATTTATTCATCCACATCTTCTTGATTAGGTAAGAAAACCATAACACAAAGAGCTAATTCAAATGTAATGTCACAATGATCAATGAATAAGGGTTGTGTTATAATAGGAAGATCAAAAATGTTTTTCATTTCATGTGCTAACCCTGGTAAAGTCATCTACAAGCAAAAGATAAACTATGTTTAGGTCTAGAGAGGTCATAATAGGGTTGTGTGTAGGTCAAAAAGCTAAAAGAGGTTTGGTGGGTGTAAATAAGGTCGAAATAACAAATTATCTTTTCAATGTGATAGTAAGTGTTGGCTTTTAAGGTGACCATTAGTGGTTTTCGTAACTAGTGACAATTGGGTATCTAGTGGTGGTTGTTATAACCATCAATGGTTATAGTGATCGATTACAATTACCTACTAAAGAATTCTTGATAGAGGAGTATTTAATGGTGAAGGATTATCTAATGGATAGAGGTTATTATGTAGGTACTAAGATTGGGGAGGAAGAATTAGGTTGACTGATCAAGAGATAATAAATTAATGAAGAGTAAAAAATACTAAAATAAAATAAAATACCATTGTTATGTTGAAGAACTAATAGTTGAAGAAATTTGAGCATCATCACAGTACTTTAGCCTTTGAGAATCACATGGATATATTTTTAGGATGTTGGATACCTACA
Organism: Torreya grandis; assembly: GCA_037957365.1. Classification (NCBI taxonomy): domain Eukaryota; kingdom Viridiplantae; phylum Streptophyta; class Pinopsida; order Cupressales; family Taxaceae; genus Torreya; species Torreya grandis. Next base: position 669,222 of record JARHVA010005926.1, read on the forward strand.
TAAAGAAAACAAGAAAGCCTAGATGCACAAATTTGGGGATTTATAATTCTCCTAAGAGTCCTATATTTATAGCACAAAACTACTAAAGAGAGGGAAGCTTGATTGAAAGTTATTAAGTTATGAGGGGTTGAAGTTGCCTATTTTTTTTAGTCTCAAAAATATATAATTAAGGTAAGTTTCCATTTTGTAAGATCCCAATATCAAATAAAGTTGGAAATGCTTTAAATGGTTAAGGCAAATTTGGTGACCTCAACCATCCATGGTTAGGTTAACCATCAATGGTTGCCCTAACCTACGATGGTCAAGGGTACCATGAGTAAATGGGTGAAAAGGTGATAAATTAAATGATGTGTTTAAAGGAGGATTTGTTATGATGAAGTTGTAAATGAATGATAGCAGACTAGGTGGTCCACTAGATAAGGAGTTGATTAAGGGTCCATAGTTAAAGATGACATTGAAAACTATCATTATATAGTTTTTAGGTGCCTACATTATCATGTAAATTATTTTCTTGTATCTAAATAATTGGCTCAATGTCTATGAATATAACATTATTACTTCATCTATATATGGTGACCTATTGTTATATGTAGTGTATTGATTAATGTATTATTCCTCTTGTGCTCTATAAATATTATATTTTAAAAAGGTATTTATCAATGGGACACATGATATATATATATATATATATATATATATATATATTAATGCATATATGGAAATAAATATTCATTCTTTTATCCATGTCTATAAGGGATTTTACGTATGTGTTTAGGTGGATGGGTATAATTTCCTTGGAATCATCTCTATATTCCCTTGGGCCAGTGGGTGTGAAATTTAATTTGCATAAATAATCATCAATTTTCACTAATATATGTTATCAAATTTGGATAACTAGGAGAATTCTAGACCCTAAATAATTAAACTACTAAGAAAAATTAGAATGTTATAGATATGTAACAAATGACATAGATTAATTTGAAACTTGTTATATTTATAAACTTACTAAAAAAGGAAAATTTAAGAGATAAAATATAAAATTAGCTATAAAAATAAGACATGGGATGATTATGTATTTGAGTATAACATAATAAGTGTGTTTACTATAAATGAAATGGTGACATAAGATAACTAGATTTTTAGATAGGAGTGCAATCACTGGATATGATAGGGGTACATTATTTTCCCTAGGGCATGTTGGTGTCTAAGACAAGATTAAGATCTTGATATTTCTAGGTTTTTTTTCCTTCGCATATTTTTTCTATGTATTATGTCAGATATTTTGATTTTCTTTGGTGTCCACTATGTAATTGATTTTCCATTTGAAAACCCTAGCTCAATAGATAATATGACAAGACATAATCATGGAGTTAAAATGGGTTAACAATTGAAATTTCATTACATTCACATTTTTAGTATTTTTTACACATAAATAATCTAAGTATCAAACTCCATATATTTATACCATGATATGATGGTTTGTCTGTGAAACTAACACAAAATTCTAAATGCTAGTGAAATCCTGGTGTGATTAAGTACTTCAATCATGAATTTTAACCTTAGAAGTGTATTTATATTTTATATTAGAGATACTAGGGTGGTATGTGATTATATATTAGAGATATTTTATCTTAATGTTTAATTATAGTTATGGTGTTTTTCTATGTAGAAGCATTTTATGTGAAATATGGTTTGAAATGTGCTTATATAGTATTAACTTTGTAATTCCTTCAAATTGGTATTGCTAACAATTATGGGATATCCCTTAAACAAATTTAAAATTCATAAATATTCATTAGTTGGTGAGATGACAACTTATTTTAGGGTGGACATCAATGGGGTGCGATCTTCTCCCAATGAGGCGCTCCTATCCTAAGGGAAATAAAAGATAATCCAAGGGTATTACTTAATCTTAGCATTAGCCTGAGCTACTAATCAAGAGGAATGGAGACATTTTGAAGTTATTGGGGGTGTCTTAAGGAGTGATACATTATATATAAAGTGAAGGAATGTGGTCAAATGACCCTATAAAGGTCATGATCTTAGTGTGTCAAATGGATGATCACAAGTGAATGATTTAAGATATTCACCCCTTTTATTCTAGTAAAACAACAAATCAAAAGTAATATATTGAAATTAAAAATTGTATATTTGAACTTACCTATGAAGTATGATCATAAATTTAATCCATACCACTAAATTTAACTTCACATACACCTAAAATGAAACATGTGTAAAATTAGTCTTTACTTAATATTACAATAAAGAAGCAAAGATAATAAAACACACACACATAGACATATATATATATATATATATATATATATATATATATATATATATATATATACAATAATGAATAAACCTAAGTAAGTAGGTGAACCATTTTGTTTCTAATGCAAAATTTGGTGACAGTCAAGGGTAGGCCCCTTGGATATTTCATTTTTGTTGAAAATATTTGATTGGACTATGCATACACCAATATTCATTAATTAGGAGAATTTTATTAATAACTAAATTTATGATTTACTCGATCATTACACACTTATGGTAGTGAAATAACTTGTAATCCCTGTATGAATCCTAATTGAATGTTGTGGTGCAAAAATTGGTGAAAACTAGTGCAAAAGAGATGAATAAATCACTGAAAATGGAATAAGGAAAAATAAGGTGAAAATTAAAAATAATGTTGTAACATCCCATGATAATTATTCCTTTTATCTTGAAACATCAAAGTATTAAAATGAATGTAATGTACATCTTCAAAATATGATACCAATTCTTTAGATTCACAAAGTGATGTTAATTTAATATTATGCAAATATTATCAAGTAAGATATACTATATACATAGAATGTGATTCTCATGATAATATAACTTGTTATGTTTATATCTCATCTCTTTATAGAAAATAATCTAATTATATTAAATGTGATGTCTTTCCTTCTATACAAACTCAATATGATAAGAATACCATGATATGTAAGGATTCTAAAGTATGCACTAATTTTGGCTTATAAAGAAATATTAAGCCATGGAATGATATTATTCATGAATCCATCATACTAATATATACATTATATGGTAAATTACAATCCATATATAAGCCTTTCCAAACCATTATGTCCATGGTCCATGTTATTGGTGATCTCCAAAGATAAGTATTTGATCTAACTTTGAAAATTAGATCATGTTGTGTTAATATTAAATATAATGTTATTTTAGTACAATAAATTACACAATATGTATGTTAATATACATATCCAAAGGATGTTTTTATTCCCATACTCTCATTATTAGATGTTCATGGATAACCTTTTACTCATTTAACTCAATATGCACTTTTTTGGTAGAATGGGATAATGATGGATGCATCATACTAAAATATTTTCGTATAAACTTAAAATATATGCCTAAAACTAGTTTTATATTCTACCTAGTGGATCCTTAGCTAATATAAATAAATTATAATACGTGCTCCTATTGGATTATCAGAAATACATGGTGCATAAATTCACATCAAAACATCTAAAATGTTTACAACATAGCCATGATGAGCTTATCAAAGATTATATATTTTTATTTAATACTACTTTTAAATATTTAACATATCAATCCTTATATTTATAATATTATTTTATATTTAGTATGGGTCTTTTCTATCCACTCAAAAAAATATTCATGCAAAATTTTTATAACTTATACATGGATGTGATTAAAAATGTATGTGATCTTAATTCTATAACACATAAGTCGAGTAATGAAAATGAATCAAAACTATCTTCACCCAAGAATAAAGTTACTAGTAAGAGGTAAGAATCACAATTATCCTCTATTAAATAAATTATTTTAATTAATGTCTTGATATTAAATATGAATCAATGGAAATAATTTTAATCAAAGAAATAATTGGTTTACAAAGTACCCCATAACATGAATAAATCTACTTTAAATAAGAGGCAACAAATTAAGCTTGATCATTTTAGAGATCAACCACATGATACTTTATGGACATTGTTGGATAATATTTTAATCAATCTCCCTCCTAATTAGTATCAACCCACCCACCCCCCCCCCGCTCCCCCAATCATCTTGAGAAAGTAAAATTAAAACCATTTTGTACTTATCATAGTATTAATAGACATCAAGATAGTTATTCTTATGTAATTCAATAAAATATTACACATATTTTTGATAAATGGGTTATTACAATTTTGAAAATGGAAATTATAGAAAATCTCATTCATCTTATCTTCTGTGGATTCCAAGATATCCAATAACATTCTTTCACATAACCCAATGGTCATCTGATCTCTCATTAACAAAAAATATAGACATGATGTTGTAGATAATATGAAACAACATAATACATGAACAATAATTTTTTTTTAAGAGTGTGGGATAAATTGATAAATATTTATAATATAAACATGATCATGATATGAGACATATTATTTTATAAATCACTTTAGAATGAATATAGTGTATACACTATTAATTGTACAATATAATATTCTATATGGAAGGGTAATTTTTGGGTAGTCATGGCTACAAAAAATGATTTTTTTAATTAAAAGGATAATATAAGTTTATATTTTAATTTTTATGGTTGTTTATAACATTTCAAGGTAAGAGAAAAATCATGAATAACACTATGGTCCAAGATAAAATTACATCTCATCTTACATAAACATGGGTATTAAAGCAAAAGTACTAAGCTTCAAATCAAATATTGAACATGTAATGAATAATTCATATAAATAAAAATAGAAACAAGGATATTAACCACAAGAATTATAGGTAACCAATATAGGCTTGACTATTTCTAGGAATATAAAGTCAAATATTTAATATAAAAATTCAATTACAAAAGACAATCGGTATGTTGCACAATTTTGATTTCCATTATGGTGGTTAACTCATTATATGATTCTTAATTAGTTAACTTAGACACACATAAACACATTTTTTGATACACAACAAAATAAAATATATCAAAGTACTAAGTAATAATCGAATCACATGATTATAACTGTTAAAAATAATTACTCTTAAAACCATATTTAATATCCATACCAAATAAGTAAAATATAAGTAACAACACTAAAATTACATATAAAAAAATCTAATATGATAATTAAAGTAAAACACATTTAAATTCACTCAATAATCATCCCCTATCCATCTACATAAACACCAAATCTACATCTCTATCAACATCTACATTCCCTCTCTATCAATATCCCTATCAACCAGCATAGGAGCTCATGATGTCAAGGCCCTACTATCATCATGTCAATACCTTGACCAATATTGACTCATATTATTATGGTACTAATAAATAAACAATTATTCCTATAAATTTATATTATGACACTAGAAGTAAACATACTCAACTAGTAAATTCTGACTTAGATCTACAACTAAAATTGAAGGGAATTTTTTTACTCATCAACTTTACTCTATTCTGGTCTTTCTTAATTGTTAATGAAATATAGTTAGATCTAAAATCATCCTACTGTGATGTAGCTTCCACATATGTAGTATTTGATATAATATATCAATCAAATAATGGGGCATTCTCATTATCTATATGGGTATCACACTCAACTAAACCCCTAGGAACTACCTCACTTAAAATATGTCTAGTCAAAATGAGAAAGGTAACCTTTATGATTTCCATCCTATAATAATCACCTCCTACAAAATAATAATATATGATATCAATAATTTTTTTATAAAATTATATAATAATGAAACAAATATTTTCAAAAAAATTATACATAATTTTATCCATAAGAGGAATATTAGGATCAACAATTGTTGCCTCACCTCTTCACTTGCATCTCATCCTCCACCTTATGCCTCAAGGGCACCTTATACCACAAATAAATTAAGTCAAGTCACTAGTGTGTTATCCACCATTATGTGTATGTTGAATTACAATAGCATCATCAACATCAATAATATCAATAATTAGGTCCACCTAAATCAAAGGAATGGGTTCTAAATCTAACACATTAGGTCAACCTCAATTAACATCACATCTAGGAGTTATAAAAAATAAGATCCATATACCTGGTGCTAAAGGCACATCCTATATAATGCCAAATTTATATATAACATGCTCAAACTAAAAATTCTCATAAACATTTAGATAACAATCATGAAACTAGTAACTATCATGAATATTTTATAGTTATAACCCATCCTCATCCCACCCTACAATTCCTTGATAATTTCCAAAAACAATAGAGTTTGATTATATTTGATAAATAATTTGGCAACACTCGATGGTCCCACTTCACACATGTGTATTTATTAAACATTTCTTCATAAACATTTATGGATGTGCTAGTAATAGGAGGAATACCCACATGAAATATCACATGAATATGCTCATACACTCAATAGTGTAATAATGTGGCTGAACCAAATCCACCACCAAAATCCTCTTGCTTAAATTGATGTAGGTCCTTGTATAGATATGTCAACATCATGTGGTTATAGGAATACATATTACTATTCTCTTTGTCATCTTAGATATGGGGATGTATCATATATTAAATATAAACACCAACACCATAAATAACAATAAAGGATACTAAAAATACACACATGAACTTCTACAAACATAATTATTCACTATTAAAATATCAGACAATAATATGGTAGTATCACTAACTATATACAAGGTATATTAGCATGTCCAATTATATATCAATGGTTATGTCCTATTTTTTTCTTCCCGCCACCACCCCATAGGGTCACATGTGTGCCAACCATATGAAGTAACAAAATACTACTTATATGATCAAGTGTAATAGTCATATCCCCTGTGGGGAGCCAAAAGGTGTAAGTAATTGAGTATAACCACTCTATGAGTTCTATCATCATATGTATGTCATACAACATCATATCTATCCAATTAACATAACTCATTATGGTTGTCTCAAAAATGTCTCTCTTTGTGTCACTTTATGGAAATGATTAAGTTGTCTCCATAATATTCCCATGCCTAAACTCTTGTGCTTTCATGTCAGCTTGCAATCATAAAATTAAAACATAAAAATCTACAAACTTATAAAAATATGAAATAATAAGATAGATATAACATAAATTTTAATCATTTAAAATATCTTAGACAAGACCATTTAAAATCAATAAATTCCATAGATAAGTCCACACAAGATTTAGATAGGTCCATGCAACATCTAGATAGGACTAAAACCAAACAAATAAATCTAGCAATTGGTAATAAAAAAATTAATATGCCTAAAAATTATTAAAAATTAAAAATTTTAAAATTATTAAATATATAAAAATTTCAATTTTTCACAACATACCAATGGTGAAGCATCCTCGAAATTTACAGTGGCATCCACCTACTCAAATTGTGTTAGTCTAAGATTTTATATAATATTTTTCTCAATTAAAGCTTAAACTAACAAATTAAAACTATGAGAATAAATTGAAAAATTACATTTAAAACTAACCTATTTATATGGATTGAATTTCATTTTTAAAACATTGAAATTAATCCCTCTAATTTGTGCATATGGTATCTCTAGCGATAATTGTCAAAATTACTCACCATTAAATGCATTAGAATAACAAAATGTTTTCTTTTGCATTATAATATTTCCATCACTCCTATAAACCATATCCAAACCACTAAATTTAGGATTTATTTTATTATATACATATTATGCCACATATCTTCTATAGGTTCTTTATCTATACTATTTCCTTCGACAATCATTATATTATACCCATCAAACATAGTTATCAACTTACACCATGACATACACATATTTTAGATATGGCCAAATTCTAATGTTCAAAATCTATTTAATATATAAAATTACAAATGGTTGAATCTATTTAATCTTTTTTCTTTTGATGTGATTCATTTCATATTATTATATTTTGCATTAAAGGGGTCATACATCTGGATTATTATAGACGATAATACTAAAAATATAATATGTATGATATCACATGATTTTAACCCATTAAATAGCTTATAATGGTTCAAACTATCTTTACACTATATATTTATGACAAAGATATTACATATTTTTAAAATATTATACATAGAGGTACTAAGTATGGGGACATATGCCATGCAGGTGTAGTCTATTGGGAAAAGACAAAAACTATACATTACTATATATCAATATCACTATAAATGTTTAGAGGCATATGCAATGCATATGCACATACAAAATACAAGTTTTATAGATTTAAATTAATTAAAAAATCATATTTCATTATAGATTGTAGGTTTCAAAGATTCAAAGTAATTCAAAAATTAGATTACATGAATGAGTACAGGTCTCAAAGATTCAAATTAATTCAAAAATTAGGTTTCATGATAGAGTATAGGTTTTAAATATTCAAATTAATTCAAAAATCAAACATATGACTACTATTGGCACATTGATACAAATAATGGGGACATGTGACATATGCTCTCACTTTACATATACTTGAGTAAAAATTCATACACACTTGGATGCATATGAAAAATAGTTACAGAAACATAAACTATAAGTTTCACATATAATTATAGTTGATCATATTATATGAATGGAATTATATATCATTTGGCATAGATTCAGGGACCATAATACTAGTTCATGCATACATATGCAATATTCAATTTTAAAGACATGATTTTGGTTTATGTGCATATGTACTAAAACATAGTTAATATATTCAATGGGAAATAGTTTTTATTTCACTTAAAATATATTAAAATTGTGGTCTTTATTAGGGAATGAATTTTATTCATTATCTTTTGATCATATAAAAGTAATCTAGATATATATACAATAGCATGATTATTTATGTTATAGGTAATGTTAATTAAAGTTTAGAGACTCTCAATAGTCTTGGAATTACTTATATATAACCCATAGTGTGGTTCCACCTTCTATTATGGGTAATGTATGTTTGAGTCTAGAGACATTAAATGGCCTAGGTATTATTGTTAATAAACCCATTGTTTGGTTCCACATTCTATTACAAGTGATGTGTGTTTGAGTCTAGTGACACTCAACAACCCTGGAACCACTTCTATAATATCTATTGTGGTTTCATATTCTTGTAGATTATTATGTTTGGGTACTTATCCCCATTCATGAGAGTTATAATATACATATTTCCAACTTGGGCTCGATTATTATTTAAAAATTAAAACTTGATCACTCTTAATTTTCTAATGGTGTATCATGAAGAACCATCTAATTAAGTGCTTTAATAATGGGATACATTTATCCAACCTTTCATATTGAGGGTATGATATTAGAGATATATTATTTCCTAGATTTGGTTTATTAATGGTTTAACATCACCTAGTGACTTAATTCTCTCCCATTACCACTAGAAGGATTGTTCATTTCCTTGACTAGGAAATGAACAAGATTGAAAGCATTCTTTCTTTGCTTGGGTGGATTGAATGGTTACCCATGACATATCCACTCTTCATATCACTATAATTATCCATAGATAGAATAATATTTCATGCATACAAGTGTATTCCTTCGTTTAATCTTTACCTTTCAACCTTAATTAATTTTTTTTTGATTTCATATACAAACATTGACTATTACATGTGTTATTATAGGTTTCATTATTCTGTGTCCTACACAACTATAATTTATTATTTAAGATAATGTGTGTCATAGACACTCAATTATACATTTATAATTTAATCTATCAATTTAATTTATAAAAGTGGGGGTGGGTGGGGGAGGGGGGATACAGACACCTAAATTTGGTATAAGCTTATCATTAAGACCTTTTTATAAAACTTTTCACATATAGACTATTGATAATGAATGAAGTATCTATCGGTCAATTTATTTGGGTCTTAATTATTTATTTTATAATCATATGTAGTTACTTTTCCAATTATTATTCATATTTTAATTTTTTTCATGGGGATCCCCAATTCCCTTTTTTTATCTTTTTTATGCTTTTTTGGCAAGTACACATTCTCCAAACAAATTTGGGCCCATGAACTTATCCTTGAAATTTTCACTTATTTAGGTGTAACTTGTGTATTTATTTTGGGTTATTTTTCATTTGGGTAATTATTTTTGTTCATTGGGTCTTTTTGGATCATATTTTTTAGGTCAATGAGTCTCCTAATTCAAATAAATATCTCTATAAATATAAATCTATTAGAATTTATTATGCATGACACTCTACACAATCAAGAGCTATCTAAAGATTATATATTTCATTTATAGGATAGTTGAAGCTAAATCTAAAATTCAAAAAGGCTAAATCCATAGTTACATGCTTGTGACAAGTGTAAAATATGATAAAGAGCTTCTAGATTTACATTCATAATTTCACACATACATATTAGTAGAAGAAACACATTCATGTTTGATCCCTCTTTTGAGTATTGGAAATGTAGTTTAGTTCTTGGTTAGCCAAAGGGGATTTGTTAAGGATATTTCAACTCAATCTATTTCACCCACACCTAATTTTTATTGACTCACTTTGTGTAGGATGCAGGGTCTCATATTTCTGGTATCTCCATGCAATATTTTATATGTGGAAGTATCTCAAAAAGACTAAAAAATATAGGTGTAGGTAGTAGAATGGTGATAATTTTATCATTTTTATAGTGTATAATATTACATCCAAAAAATAAGGCTAGATTATGTTGTTATCCAAGAAGTGTAGACCTATATAGTTATATGCACAGACTAATTTTTAACCTAAATTATCACAAATCTATGTTGGTGTATTTAATACATATATAATCGATCTTAGACTAGAAAGATCTCAGAATTTGAGCTAATTTTTTTCTTCATAGTATTTTCCAAAAATAGTATATTACTTTGTTTATCAAGTTGTAATTAAAACTATTGGAAAATTGTATATATTTATTATTATGATATGTTCAATAATTGTATTCCTACTTGATTTATTAAATAAATAATGGGGTAAAAAATATTACATAGATCTAGATCAAGTCTATTCAAATATTTATTATGTCACTTTTTAGAGTTGGATATATATAGGGCATCAAACTATCATTTTTTATAAGAAACACATGCCATTATGCTCTACTTACACACAAAAACCTAATTTTAGTAGAAGAGGAATTAGAGTATAGTAGATTACTCTTGTGTAAATATAGCCTTTACTTGAGGTATTTGTGTTAGCATAATTCCTGATATTTCATCATAAAATTTTAAGATGAGGATATCTTATGGGATAAAGCTCATAAATCATAGACCAATTCAAGTGGGTCATGGGAAACAAGACCAAATATAACATTACCATTCATTTTATCCTATGAATTCATACACATTATAGGCATAACAATAATTATAATTAGAAGTAGAATAATTGAATAAAATAGAATGGAAGGGAACCATGATTATTCACAAGGATATGCATATAAGGAACACAATAAATAAAATGTATAGGCAACTGTTAGCTACCCAGGTTGCACCTTATTGAAGTGGACTATTCACATCCACCTCACACTTGGACTAACATGGGGTTGACTTATAAGATGTGGGTTACCTATTTTTTAGGCCAACCTCTATATTATGGTGCTAGATCCCTTGATTTATCCTCTTGAATCTTCTTATTTATAAGACCTAATTATATTGGGATGAAAAGGGTAAATACATTTCATAAATTAAATCTACACTAAATATTGGTGATGCACTTATAAAATATTTCATCCACATAACTTTGGACTCTTACTACACTAGTACACAACTAGTAGACACTACATAAAAATAAAACACTACTTCAATGGTTTCTATGAAACAATATTTCACTTAGAGGTTAGTTTGAATTAATAAATTAAAAGGGTAATGAGAAGAAGGCCTAGTTCAATGCACTTACAATTAGATTCCACTTCAAACTTGATCCATCAACCTCATAACACACTAGATAAACTACTAAGAAGGCTTGTTAATAGTTAGTTTAAACTTAGACCTATAAAATGGAATATTACACCACTTATGCATATCATAACATGTAAATAAACACTATATTTTGATCATGAATAAGTTATAATGTTCTATTCATTAGTCCAATAGGTCTGCAAGTACAAAACCTAGTAAAATTTCCTCATACCATCCTAAAGGATGCAAAACAAGGCCATCAAACATGAATAAAGAGAAGGATGGGAGAGTGAAATAAGAGAGAGTGGCATGGAAAAGTGGAGAAGGGGTCATAATTTTTCCTCCTTTACTCCAAAACTAGTTACAAGTCTCAACATTTTCTCCATATTCCCTTCATACATTTCTCTTATGGTTGACTAGGTTCTTTGAATGAGCTCATTGGAGCTTTGATGCCTGTTAGTAGTAAATTTTGACTCATTAAGAGTCTATACACACACCATTTTATTGATTATTCTCCTTTTATCAATTACTAATGTTGAAAAAGGTATAGCAAAATCCTTCTTCATGAGGAATTTAGTGATTTAACTCCCCCTCATATGTTAATGAGGATTGATAACTAAGCCACTCTCTATAATTACCATGAAGTTTGCATTATATCTCAGTGGATTAGTGATTATGGCATTGGAAACCTATTATTTACTCTCTCAACATCCCCTTTACACCATTTCCATTCCTATTAGTTGACCAAGTAGGTATACTAGGCCAATTAGGCCTACTAGCCTAGCTATTAGTGTTTGGTAGACATGAAGGCTTGTTTGAAACCTTAAAAACCTATGAAAAAATGATATTCATACCTGAAATAAACCCTTGCACCATAACATAGGCCTCTTGAGCAAGAAACACCTACAAACTTGCACACCAATTGACTAGGTCACCCTATCTTTCATTTATACAAACTAGATGATTAGAAGGCACTCATAGGGGCACTCACAAACATTTTTTTGATAATATTATGACTTTATGAGATAAAATAAGTGTCAAATCTTCCATTTAAATGATTCTCATCTATTAGAACAACTTTTTACCCTAATTTGTGTTTAATTTATTAGAAAAGTATAGTATTTTGACACGTCTATACATATTTAGTACAATTAGGTACCATGAACATGTCCTCCTCTAAGTTTAATTGACATTATAGGTGTTTTTTGTACCATTTTAGGGTGCTAGGGTGCCAAAATATAAATATTTCCAAAGGTAGGTCTGCCTAAGGTTTTAGAGAGGTTTTGGGTCTCCAAGACTCTTAATATTGATTCATAGAGTATGGAGCCCTAAATCAAAAACTATTGTCATGGATTTTAGGTACATTGAACCTTTAAACTTATTTAATAATTTTGAGTTCCCATGAAAAATATGCATCAAGATAGGTACATGGAGAAGTGGGCTTATATTTTTCTATAGGTAGTTTGAACAAGATATCATTCTTAACATTTGTAAATAAATGTAGTCCCTTTAAAAAACCTAAATCCTCAACTTATTTCAAGTGAATATGGGTTCCTAAAATCCCCTAGGATCATCTACTCCAAGTCTTTCTGCTATGCAAGATACAAGCACTTGAAGTGATAGTTCAAACTGGTTGTGTATACTATGTAGCTCGAGGATGTTTTCAAGACCCAAATTAATCTTTTTTTTGCATTACCATATTTGAAAAATACATTAAAAGTTCTAATTCACCCTAGTATTCCTTATTATGCTACCACTTTATTAAAGATGTCTCAGTGTGTTGTTATAGAGATGTGGGCTTGCTAGCTCTTAAGATAGGCTTTTAAGACTAATTAGCCTCAATTAGGTTTTATGGGTTCCAATGGACTATAAATGGTCTAAGGTTTCAATATAATAATAAAATTCCCTATCTCAACTGTTTAAACCTCTATAATATCCTTCAAATAACTCAAAACCCCTACTCTATTCCTCTTCCTTAAAACTACCTATAGACAACAGTAAGGACTATTAAGTCTGAGTGCTTGGGCTAATATATAAACCTGAGTTATTTATTCCTTTCTTATCCACTATGTTATTATTTAATTTTAACCCCTATTCATTCCCTTAATTTTTATACACCTTCACATCTAATCCCTATAGTAATTTAGTCTTTTACATACCTCATCTTTTGGCTTAAGGTTTCCACACAGTGTTGTTTGTGAAAGCCTTGGAGTCTGATATTATCACCTTTTACTTAATTAATATACCTAAAACCTTTAAATCCCTATTATATCATCCACACTACCTCCTTATGTGTCTCCATCCTTAGGTTCCCTTAATCTAGTTTGTGTATATATGCTTCCTTAGGTCAATTAAACCTAATAGGTCTAAGTAAACCATTATAATTAATTTAAACATTCCTCTACTAAAATTGGAAATATAACACTAATAAACCCTTATTTTCCTCTCCTTCAGGTATGTTTATCCCTATATCAATCACTATATCTATTAGATGTCCTAATTCATGAATATAGGCCCATGTAGGTTTGTCCTCTTTAGTTAGCTATCAATAGAATTTTGACTTAAAATTTGAGTGTTGTCACCTCAAAGAGTATATGAAAACCTTTAATTAATATATCTCAGTTCCTTATAACCCTTTATGAATTCCAAACTCTCTATCTTGGCTTCAAACCTTCAAATAATTCACCTAGTATCATCACATGATGTTATTAGACTAGGATAGTTTTGTGATAGAATAGTGAATATCTCCATTGACTATCTAACCCTTATGATAGCATTAACATATAAAATTACCTAAAATGATAACTTGTTCCAAGTTTGAGAGCCTCACTACACCTTTATAGGTCTAAAAACTGCAAACTTCCCCAAGATTGGCTTTTAAGGATTGATTGTGTACTCATGAATATAGGTGTTTGATTGAACTTGTATGGATTAATATGAGGTGTGAGGTTGTCTTGGAGGATAGAATTATTCTTAAGTTTTTCATTTAGTGCTTTATTTTCTTCATGGAGCTTCACTTGAATCCTTCAAACAATACCAATTAATCTATCACCTTGACAACTTACCTTAACTCCACCTCACTTTACTAGGCTAAAGCATGATGGATGTAGGTCAAAGTTATGTGTGTTATTTATTTTTATTGAAATAGGTGATATTACATTTTAATTTAAGACCTTGATGTAATTTATCACATTTTAAAGTGATTTCATAAACCCATCCCCCATCAACTACTTTGAACACTAGTTTCCACTCTAAATAACTATATAAGCCAAGTTATATGGTTGTAGGTGACTATTCAAGATTTGAATAAGATGATGAATAGAAATGAGGTTTGAGGTGAGTTAATATAATCCAAAATTTGGGGGCCTTCAATATTCATTTTAAAAACCCTTCATTTCTCCACTAATAACCATGATGAAACTTGATCTTAACTTGAAAAAGTTAGTCCTTATAGGACTCAAAATCCTACTATATGGACTAATGACATCATTGTAAATTTTAAGGTTGAGGTCTTCTTGTCCATTATCCATTAACATCACACTTACCATGGAAATTTGAGATTCATATTCCATATGGTCCCTTACTTATTTGGTCACCTCAAAGGCATATCAAAGTGTATTCATAAGTAGTTGTTGTAGGTTAAGATTTCACATTGTGTACAAAATGTTATGAGTTGGGATGTTGTCTTCAAGAGAGGAGTATGATTAATAGACCTTCATTTAACCTCAAAATAGATTTTGATTCTTAACCTTTCCCTTAAATATAATCAAGTCTATATGTATCAATTATATGCCTAGTTTTAGTCTCATTCTCTTGGAGTGAACTTGATGCACCCTGCTTACCCCTGTTTCCATTCATATCCATTCTCTCCCATTACCATATGGCTCTTCAAAGGTATTCAATATATCCAAATATCCATTCAATAGTGACTACCCTAATTACAATATACTTGAAGGCATATGATGATTGAGTGAGTTTTGATATTTTAGAATAAGATAAGGTGAGGATGACTTAGTTTATGAGATAGATCATGAATATAGGGTAACAGAGTAGGAAATGAATGAAGAGATTGTGTATCTAAAACACTACCAAAAGACCTTCTATAGACACTTTATTTTTTACCTTTCAAATTATACCACACTTAATCATGATATTCAACTTGGAAATGTGATCTTGAAGGATACTTAGACCTAATGATGGATGAGTTGAGTGCTTGGGAAAAGAATATATATTTAAGACTATTAAACAACCAAATCCACCATTCCATGTTATCAGGATTTGAGTACCCTATAAGATATGGAAGCCTATCAATAATATATTAGCATTAATAATATGTAGATATTATTAATATCACATCCACACACATGTGAAACATGAGTACAGCATATTGGATATGAGCCATGAGGATCTAAATAACACAAAACAATCATTAGTTTTTAGAAAAAATTCAAATCTTCATCCAAACTATTGCACTTTTAACTCCCTACACATATGAACAAGTCCATGGAAGTGGTCAAATTGTTAACTAATGTTCATAAAGTAAAAAAAGATATATTACATAAAAATTTCATGGATAGGAAGGTTAAGAGACTCCCTTCCTCTTCCCAAATTTTTAGACCATGACATTCTCTCTCTAATCTATACTATCTATAAACTTGAAGGGTTATCTTGGTCTACAAATAAGCTCATTGGTGTTTGATGATCATTTTTGAGTCTGTCTAAGATGCTTTTGTAATGAAACTCTGTTGAAATACATGTCATGACTCCACCTTCAAACTATAATCCTCTTATGTATGGAATAGTCCATATGAATCCATACAACTATAGAAAACACCTAAAAATCTCTATGTTTCTTCATTTTCTCCTTGTTTCAAGCTAGGAACTACCATTTTAGGTCAAAATTAGAGGGAACATGAATAATAAACCCTTTTAAAACTAGACATATGGTAGGGGGAAGTGGAAAAGTCATAATCTGGAACATAGGGCCCACTTATTGAGTGGGGAGTGTAAATGAGTTTTAAAATGGACCTTTAGGATATGAAACACATTTTTCATGAAAATATGATTATATTTAGACCCTTTCAAGACCTATTTAATGTAATGAAACACCATGATATTATTTTGATAATGTTTTAAAAGGAATAATGAATCATATGAGGTGATTTGAGGGGAATTGATGCTTAAGGAAGGGTGATGAAGGTTTGAAAAGACTTAAATGAATAAACCAGGGACAATGACATTGAAAACAACAATAAGCTTTCATATTATGACTTCAAATGATGTTCAAACATATTTAATAGACCTCTAAGACACCTTAACACTCTCTTTAATCACTCCAAGACTGTCATGAACACTAATACATTAACAATGGACCTTCAAATATTTGTGACATATGAGGATTCACAAGTAAACCTAAACACATCAGTGATACTTCTAACTAGGATCAAGGATTCTTAATAGGACCAATAATGACATGACCATGTAGGAGATCACCATGATTAGGCCAGGATAGTTGTCAACCAAATTTTTTTGATGTTAAGGGCTGACATTTGGCTTGTGAGGCCAAAATATCAACATTTTTGGTGACTCTGAGGGATGACCAGCCTATTGGTCAAGAGAACCTAGTGACTCAAGCATGACTCATGACTTGAAAGAATAAATTGATGGGCTATCAACTAATTATTACCTTATGACACTTCTCAAGAATTGTAGGAATAACAAGACAAACAAAACAATAACACTTAAACCTAATAAACAATAAAGTAAGAAACTAAAGTAGCAAGACAACTATCTAAAAATGTGTGTATAACATATTAAACCATGACATCAAAATACTAAAAAAATTAACTAAATCACACCTTATTTCTCATGTAGGATCAAAAGGAAAACTCCTTTGATCAAGTTGGTTGCATGAGCTCAAATGGTTATGTGTTTATTGGGACCCCCACTTGTAACTAGAATCATTATCATGCTCATGGCCTCTTAGGAGAGTGAATAGACATTTTGGATCCATCCTTAGGTGCATAGGTTAACTATGTGAGTCAAAAACCCAATCATACTCATTATAAATATGTCTTCCTTGCATCAACCATACTAATTTTGCCTTAATCATAGGTTGCTCCTAATTTTTCCTATGGGATTCATAATGAGAAACCACCATAGTGTTCTTTACCAAATCTTCATCAAACTCCTCATGGGGTAGAGATACATCATCTATGCTTGCAAAAAATTTATCCAAGTCCTCCCAAAAGGCCATTTCATCAATTAAAAATATATGGGGCTCCTCATTGCTATCATTTACTTGTAAAACACCATTCTAATCACTCTCATGTTCTCTTACAACCTGATCATCTTCATCTTTAATGGAGAATGACAACTCCTCAACTCACTCAAGAAAAATTTCTTCTTGTCTTGGTAATTTTTAATTTTAATTGCATTATTCCCTTGATATATGAGCTTATTGTCTGACTCCATCATTAAAATATTCCATATTTAGTTGTTCAATTTCACTTAAGAACTTAAAATATAATTATTTCCAATGATATTTTAATTAACTTGAGATGATCTTGGATTCAACAATGGGATCATATGAGTTGTATTCATGATTTTATTCTATGATAGAGGTTGATTGAGTTGTGTTTTAATTCACTTCATTATCATAATATTATGAATTCCCCATATTATCCAACTTCTCTTCATGTTCAAATTCTGATATATAAGGATTAATAGGGGTTTCAATCATGATTTCCTCATCATAAATACTTGAGGTGTCATCATCAAGGTGTTAATTAAATTCATCAACACCTGTAACATGGTCAAGTTCTTGAAGGACTACCATTGAACTAGTTAACCTTGATATACTACTTCCCACTCTTTGATGCTCAAGTTCTATCCTAAATGAACTTATTTTCTCTTCAAGAGAGGATGGGGTGGGAGAGAAATTATATTGTTACTTTTCTTGATGTCAAATAAGGTATTCTTCTAGTGCTAAACCTTAGGAACATCAAGATTGGAGACCAAACTCTTGTTCTTAAAACCTTTAATTTTCATGTCATATTTTGATATGGTTTGATGTTTATGAGTAACTACATCATAAAGTAATAATAAGTCACTTTGATAACATGAAATAACTCTTAAAATATAATTCATACCTTCCCCTTATTCCTTACTCCCTTTTAAGGGTAGGCATGACATAGTTTGGGTTTTTAGCCCATGAAGGCTTACAAGCTAAGGTTATTAAAGCTCTTGAAAAGGCATGGTATCTTAAAGGTGGTATTGAACAAAAGTATGTTGATTTAGAGTAGGATGATGAAGATAATAAACAATTGAGGTGGCTAGTGTGTATGGATAAATATGAAACTTAAAGAGTGATTTAGACTTACTTTTGACCCCTACACCATACCCAAGTTTTAAGGCCATATAAAACAAGTCACTAGACAATCATCACCCAATCTTGGCCTTAAAATCACTAGACAAACATAGTTCAAAATGAGGTAATGTGTTTGTAATGATGATGTCTTGTGAAATTGAAATTTTGGGGTATGTTGTTCTCAAAACGTATCACTCATTTTTAGGGACAACATAAGAACTATTTTGGTCCTACAAGCCAAAATTATCTCTTCCCTTCTCAAAAATTGTTCTGAGCATTCAAATTATTCATTATTCAAGATTTTTTAGTTAAGGTATTAGTAGGTTCAATAGGTTTAAAGGCTTCAATAGGTGATCTCTCTCAAAGAAGCAAGTTT
Organism: Torreya grandis; assembly: GCA_037957365.1. Classification (NCBI taxonomy): domain Eukaryota; kingdom Viridiplantae; phylum Streptophyta; class Pinopsida; order Cupressales; family Taxaceae; genus Torreya; species Torreya grandis. The sequence goes on from JARHVA010005926.1 coordinate 688,855, forward strand.
CTAAAAGGACCAAAAATTGTTTCAACACCTTAGTTCAACCAAAAATGTTCATCAACAAGCTTCAAAGGAAGGATTGAACCATTGAACCATTGAACCCCATTTCTAAAAAGGTTTAAGGGTTGAATAGGTTCAAAGGTTCAATGATGTTGGCAAGACCTCGAAGAAAAGAAGGCTTCGAATAAACAAAGTAATGGACCGTTGAACCATTGTACCATTGAACCTTGAACCAAAATGGTTCAATGGGTTCAATGGGTTTAATAGGTTTAATGAGAATGAAGAGATCAAAAGACATACAATAAAATAAGGCTTCAAATTCAAGATTGAACTATGGAATCATTGAACCAAAGTTGGTTCAATCAGTCGGTTCAAAAGACTACCACAAAGCTGAAAGAAAAAGTGCCCTTGTGGAGGGCAGTGAACAAAAGGCAGGTGCCCTTGTAGAGGGTAGGGAACATTAGTTCAAATATCAAAGAGAAGGACAAAAGGGTACGATTTCCTTTGGAATTTTGTCTAAGGAAATTAAAAAGTAAAGGAATTAAAAGAATTCCTTTGGTAAGATTTTCTTTAGAAAAATGAACAAGGGAAAAAAATTGGAATTCCTTCAAAAATATTTTCCATGAAAGAATTTCATAAAGACAAGGTGAATTATTTTAGACAAAAGTCTGAAGGAATTCCTTCAGACTTTTTTCCAAAGGAATTCACTTGAAAGAAAAAGGCCCGAAGAAAAATAGTTAAGGTAAAGCAAAGGTTTCCTTTGGACAAATGTTCAAAAGAATTCCTTCAGACATTTTGCTCAAAGAAATTAACCTGAAGACCACCTAAAGGACCTTAAAGGGTAGCTACCCTTGCAGGGGGCTCTTAGTGCCAAGGAAATGGACTTTTTTAAAAGACTTGAAGGGACACCTTCCTTTTGGGGTGTTCTAAAGACATAGAGCCGAAGGAATTTCAAGGCTTCAAGGGACTTAGAAAAATAAAAGAAGCAATGGAACAAAGGATGAACCAATGAACTAATTGAACCTTAAACCAAAAGAGTTCAAAGTTTAATGGTTCACAAGTTCAAAGGCAGCCCCAAACAAAGGAAGAACACGAATGATTCTAAAGACCAATTCAAGGGGATGGTTCAACCAAAGAGCAAGGAAGTGATTGAACTAGGGAAATGATGGAACCAAGCAACTGATAAAGACCACCTAAACCCTTGAACTATTAAACCAATGAACTTTCAAAGGTTTAAAGCTTCATGGTTCAATATGGTTCAAATAGCCAGCAACCATTAATGCCCTTGTGCATGTCAAATTTAAGGTAATGGAGTATCCGTTAAGTTTTTAAATGTGGCACGGAACTTGAAAAATAAACCAAGTGACCAGCTGAAGAGAGAGAGATCGAGAGCTCAAACTACTACAAGGAAGAGGGAATAATATAAAAATATTAGAAATATCTACAAGGGAGTTATTTACAATAGGTGAAATAGTTCACCAAGTGGACTTCTAAACACACCAAATCAAAGATGTGGCCTATTTTTCTTCCATGAAGTAAAGGCAAAAGTGGACAGTTGCACAAATGAGAAGGAAAAGACTAGATATCCTATACTTTGGAGGAGACATATTAGATGAATTGGCATGCCATAGTTAAGGCAGATGCACTATTCCAAGCATGGCCCCTTGACAGAAATGAAAATGCATTCAAGGCATTGACTGCAACATGGGCCATTTCATGGAACAAAGTGCCAAGCTTTTCTTGAGCGCTATATACAGTAAACTCTTATTTTATACAAGGGGAGATCTTTCCATTATAAAAGTGAAACCCTACTAAAATTGAGAGGTGATTATTGAGATTTTGAGCTCAGATTATTCATCATATTTCTTTGTTTGAATGAGAAAACAAGTTACTTTCAGACTTTGTGCTGTTATAGCTTGTGTCATTTTAGGAGATTGTTCTTATGTCTATTTCCTAAAGGCCTTCTTGTCCATTTGATTGAAATAAGAAAAACTAGTGGAAATAATAAAGAAGGTGTCCTGAAGCCAATTATGGAAAGACTTTGTGTTGTCACCATTGTCTTTAGTTTATTTTTAGTTTCTTTCTATGTGAAGGATCTTGGGACAACTTTGCGCCCCCATTATCTTTTGTTTTTCACTCTTTGGGCAGTTGAGGTGGAGACTTTGCATTGCACTTCATTCTGTTAGTTACTACAGTCTTGTTACCTATTAGTTACCCATCAAAAAGAACTCATGCACCCTATTACAAGACCACTTCTAAAAGAAGAGAAGTGCCTTCAATATTATCACCAAGATTTCTCTTTTGTTTGTGAACATCATCTCTAAAAAAAGAGACATGGATGGTGTAGTCCTACCTCTGAGTGTTATTTTTTGCTTATATATATATATATATATATATATAGCTCCTCATATTTATAGGGAACCTCCCCTTGATGAGAGGAGAGATTTATCCACCTCTAATGTGGTAAACTTGCACATTTAGCTGACCAATCTCCCTATGTTGTGGTTAAAGAGACCTATTTTGCTCATCAGTTAGTTGGTGACAAAATATTCACCCAATAATTTTTTGGTGACTCCACTGGGGTAGAGTGTGCAGTTTGAAGCCTCAAGCTTCAAGCTTAAGTAGAGCTAGTTCTTATCCATTTTTATTCTACAATTTTTCAACTCCATGCTATACCAGAGACTAGAGAGCCCAAGGTGTTGTTGAACCTATTTTTGAGTTGGTATAGCAGGGCAATTTCAATTTATTCCCTCCTTGACTTCAAGTTCAACAATCCAGGAGTGTTCCTCCTACCCATACCAAGTCACCAACACAAGGCAGAGCTTTTTTTTCTATTGTTAGTAGAGCTTTGCCTATACATACTTCACCCAAATTTATTATCCCCCTTTTTCGTAATCAAATCATGGTAGTTCAAGGCCCATGGGGTAACTCTTTTGGCCCACTCAATTTAACCCCACCTTTACATGAGCTTCCACACAGTTCAAAGATGAATTTTCCCAAATTTTTGAGTGATGGGAGAGTTCATCCTAATGAACATATTGCTACCTTTAACATAGCTTGTGGTGTGATAGGCATGGAGTATGAGGACATAACAGTCAGGCTATTTATAAAGACATTGCAAGGTACTACTACAGACTAGTTCTACCATCTATAGGCCCAAACTGTGACCAACTAGAACACTTTTAAAGCTAAATTTGAAGCTAGGTTTAAGCTTGTAGAAGATGCACATGCCTTGCTAGCCCAGCTCACACAGATGAAGAAGGAACCTCATGAACCTATGAGGGGCTTCATTACCAAGTTTGACAAGCTGAGGAACTAGATTCCTATCATTACTCAACCAACACCTGAGAATCTGAAATGCTTCTTCATCAACTCATAGCTGCCTGAAGTGAGTTTTTTGTTGAGATGGGCTGGCCACATAGACCTTTCTACTGCTCAAGATTTGGCTACTAAGGTAGAAGATGACCTTATCTTGGTGATAAAGATAAGGAGAGATCCTAACAAAAGTAAATCCTCTTCATCTTTTGAATTCATACCTATAGTTACCACTAATCCAATGGTGCATAAGCTGGCAAATGAATTGCTATATCTTAGAAAGTAAATGGCACAAGGGATGCCATTTTCTCCTTCATACAAAGATGTACCAAGGAGGACATTCCCCAATTAGTAATACTAAGGCCATGCTACCAGGAATCAAGGGCAGCCAAATCATCTTTCTCCCCCTCAAGGGAAATTAGCCATTAAAGTGCCTCCAACCAATTCTATAGTCAAATATCTTGAGATAGAATCAAACTTCTCCTTCCAACCTGAGTTGAACCTAGAAGATGACACTAATCTCTTCATAAAAGGAGAAGAAGAATTAGCTGGTGACTCCAACATTGGTTTCCTAAATTACCAGGATGAACCCAAAATTGTAGGTAAAATAGTTGATGGAACATACATTGTATTCACCTGGTCCAAGAACCAATCAGCCCAACAAGCTGATAAAGAAAAAATAGAGGAGTGGCCTCAACCAACAATTACAATTGCTAAGTGAGAAACCACTCTGCCTTTCCAGCCAAAAGACTCGGTGATTACAAGAAAGGTAAGTACATCAAACATCCCTACACCTTCTACTTCAAATTCATAAAAAAGCCTCCCCCTCCCAAAAACCAAAAGGATGAACTCCCATCCTTTGTTCCTAGTTTATTTCAAACATTTGACATAATTGACCATATAAAGAAAACCAAAATTCAAATGTCTGAATTTGAATTCTTGAAATCTAACCATGAGCAGTTAGATAAGTTGGTTCAATGTGTAAAGAACCAAGCCATCCCTATAGGATAATTAATCATGAAGGTTATTCATGATCCCCCCAAGAACACATCCACTATGAATAACTTTGTTATTACTCCTCCTACTGCTCCCAGGAGGACTGAACCATTTTATGTCTTCTTATTGACAAATGGACATCAACTAAACAATTGCATCATATATTCTAGTGCATCTAACAATGTCATGCCTGCTAAGGTGGTAGAATCCCTTGGTCTCACACTGACCAAGACATTTGGGAGATGTTTCTCCATGGAGAACAAATAAGTACAACTACTGAGACAAATAAAGGATGCCCAATTTACATTTGCAACATTCTTAGACAAGTGAATCAAGATGACTGTCCTGGTGGTTGACGTCCCAACTTCATATGGCATCCATCTTGGGTGAAACTTCTATAAGGATGTTGGTGGTGAATTAAGCATGGACCTATCCAAGGTGAGGATCCTAGTCAAAGGTGTTATGCAGAGATTGTTCCCTGAGAAGGAAGCAAAATACATGGTTACTCAAACATCAGCTCCTGAAGCTCAAATTCTATTTGAGTCTTTAAACATGGGTAATTACTTTTTATCCATGGAAGAAGTTCATGAGGCATCTGATGAAGCTCCTAAATGTGCTAGCCTAAAAATGGTTTTAGATAAAGTAGTAGAAGACATGATAGAATGTAGTGCAAATGTAGAAAAATCTCCCCCTCTAAACGAAGAAGAATATAAGGAAAAATCATTGTCTAATGAAGTATGGATTCTGGAATATAATGGCAGTTGTTCCTCTACCAATTCAGGAGCTGGGATTGTGTTGATATCTCCTCAAGGAGATATTTTTCCTTCTTCATACAATTTGTAGTTCAACAACACCAATAACATAGCTGATTATGAATCTCTATTGCTTGGATTGAAGGCTACTCGAGACAAAGGCATTAAAATCCATCATGCCAAAGGAGATGTTGAACTAGTGGTTTATTAGGTAAAAAAACCTATATCAAATAAAAAATGAGATATTATGCCACTACTACAATCTAATCTAGGATCAAATTGAAAGATTTGATGATTTTAGAATCTCTACCATACCTAGGGAATTCAATGATATAGTTGAGTTTTGGCTATTTTAGCAACTCTTCAAGTTCCTCACCTTGATTTTAAAGGAGACAAGTACACTATCAAACTAGTCTTTTGACCAAGTGTGCCTGACAATGCCAATCATTGACAAGTGTTCAATGGTGACAGCTAGATCATTGCCTTCCTAGAACAAAAAGATAGCTTCAAATAGCTTCACTTTAAAGGTAGTGAACCAGTCCTTGAATCAAGTTTAGACACAGGTGAACAATTCTTGTAACTTAAAGGGAATAAAATCTCAAAAGGCCTAGTTTCCCTTGAGAAGTTGTTTGACAAACATGATAGGTTCATTAAATAGTAGTAAATAGATTCAATCTCCTCCCAAGAATTTGATCTAATAAATTTGGGTACCAAGGAAAATCCCAAAATGGTAAACATTGGGAAATACTGCACTCAAGAAGAAAAGTTCAAGTTCATTGCTTTGTTCTACTAGTATATGGATGTCCTAGCATACTCCTATAATGATCTAAAGTCACTCAGGCCTAAAGAAATATGCCATGACATTCCTCACAAAAGTGATTCAGTGCCTTACAAATAAAAATCTAGACAGTACAATCCAAAGATATTAGGTACTATTCTGTCTGAAATATAGAAAATGTTGAAAGGTAGGATAATTTTCCCAATCCATCATTCTACATGGATTGCCAACATAGTACCTATGAGGAAGAAAAATGACAAAATTCTTGTAACTTAAAGGGAATAAAATCTCAAAAGGCCTAGTTTCCCTTGAGAAGTTGTTTGACAAACATGATAGGTTCATTAAATAGTAGTAAATAGATTCAAGCTCCTCCCAAGAATTTGATCAAATAACTTTGGGTACCAAGGAAAATCCCAAAATGGTAAACATTGGGAAATACTGCACTCAAGAAGAAAAGTTCAAGTTCATTGCTTTGTTCTACTAGTATATGGATGTCCTAGCATACTCCTATAATGATCTAAAGTCACTCAGGCCTAAAGAAATATGCCATGACATTCCTCACAAAAGTGATTTACTACCTTACAAATAAAAATCTAGACAGTACAATCCAAAGATATTAGGTACTATTCTGTCTAAAATATAGAAAATGTTGAAAGGTATGATAATTTTCCCAATCCATCATTCTACATGGATTGCCAACATAGTACCTATGAGGAAGAAAAATGACAAAATTCACCTTTGTGTGGATTTTAGAAACTTGAATCAATCATTCTTAAAGGATAACTATCCTCTACCCATCATAGATCAGGTCTTTAGATAGTGACTGGTTTAGAGATGTTATCAATGCTAGATGGCTTCTCAAGATACAATCAAGTTGAAGTTGGTAAAGCAGACCAACATAAGACTATCTTCACCACACCTTGGGGTACCTTTACTTATAAAATAATGCCATTTGGCTTGATAAATGTTGGTGCCACTTTTCAAAGAGCAACAGACCTCACTTTTAAAGAAGAAATGAGTAGGTTCATTGTAGTATACCTGGATGATTTAACAGTCTTTTCCAAGCATCATCCTGATCATATGCACCATTTGCAACAAGTGTTGGAATGATGCCACCAGAATGGCATTTCTCTGAATCCCAAGAAGTTTATTTTTGGAGTAATAGAGGGGAAACTTCTTGGACACATTGTATTGCAAGAAGGCATAAAGATTGACTCAGAAAGAGTCAAGCCCATCTAGGAGCTTACTCTACCCATGAGTAAGACTGTAATTCACTCTTTCTTTAGAAAAGTGATTTTTTTATGAAGATTCATCCCTGAGTTTGCTAAGAAGACTTGCCATATTGTAAACATGATGAAGGGAAAGGCCACCTTCAGCTGGACTGAAGAAGGCAAATTAGCATTCCAAGATATCAAGACTACTATTGCCCATGCCCCAATTTTGGTTTGTCTAGATTATACCAAAGATTTCACAATGTACAGTTATGCTTTTTAGCACATAATTTTGATAATTCTAGTTTAAAATAAATAAGAAGGTGTGGAATCTCCCATTTCTTTCATGAGCTATTCTCTCAAAGCTCATGAGTTAAAGTACTCAAACATGGAGAAGCATGCTTATGCAGTGGTAAATGCAATGAAGCATTTCTAATTTTACATCCTAAATTCACATGTTACTACCCTAGTTCTTGATACCATAGTCAAATCCATATTAACTCAGCAAGAGTTTGGAACCAAAAGAGTGAATTACATTGCTAAAATCTAAGAGTTTGATATAGTCATCAAACCAACAAAGTTGGTGCAGGGAAGGGGCCTATGCCAATTGATTGCTGACAACAAATCAGATGAAATAGAGAATGGAAAAGAAGTTGAATACACACCAATAATCCTCTTTATCTCCACCATGAATGAGTGGAATTCAAATATTGCTCATTTCCTTATGGTGAGTGTCCTACTCACCTATCTCATAAAGAAAGGAGAATTGTCAAGTTAAAAGTTGATAATTTTTTCTTGTGGGATAACGGCCCATATAAGAGGAGCCTTGATGGAGTGTTCCTTCACTACATGGATAAAGAGCAGTAGAACCAACTTTTGAATTCCTTCCATAATCTAGCCTATGGAGGACATTTTTCTGCTCCTATAACTACCTATAAGATTTTGTGAGCTAGGTATTACTAGCCTACTCTATTTCAAGATGCATACAAATGGGTACGAAGATGTGAACTATGCCAATAGTTCATTGGAAGACCCAAGTTAGCTTCTCTACCTCTTAAACCAGTGGTGATAGAAAATCCATTTTAGCAATAGGGAATCAATTTCATTGGTGTTGTAAACCCATCTTTAAGTGCTGGACATGATTATGTCCTCATGGCCATAGATTACTTCACCAAGTGGGTGGAAGCTATTCCAACCAAGCATGTTACTTTAGAAGTCGTGTGTGATTTACTCAAGGATAACATCATTTCCAGGTTTGGGGTCCCAACCAAGATTATCATAGATAATGTAGATTATTTCTCTTTCTAGGAGATTACTCAATTCTATTTTTACTATGGGACTACCCTCTCTCACTATTTCAATTATTTTCCATAAGGGAATGGCCAAGCTAAATCAAGCAACAAGAACCTGGTGACTATCATCAAGAAGTTGGTAGATGACAACCAACGAACCTAACATAAAGCATTAGTTGATGCTTTATGGGTAGATAGAATTTTGCCTAAGAGGGAAATTGGTATGTCACCTTTCCATCTTCTTTATGGTCTCAATGCTGAAATACCAATCACCCTGAAACTGCCAGCATTGAAATTGGCTAAGACAGTTGAAGATTAGACATATGAAATATCCATCAATAAGAAGATCATGTGTCTGACTGAGCTAGATGAGTAGTGAACTATGGTGGTGGACCGAATTGTTGTGCATCAAAGTTTGGTGAAGAATCTCTTCAACTAGAAATCAAAAAACCATGATTTCTAGATTGGAGATCAAGTCCTGTTATGGGACAAGAGAAGAGAACCAAAGGGAATGCATGAGAAATTTGATTTCCTTTAGAGAGGCCCATTTACTATCCATTAGCTCAATAGTGAAAATAGTGTCTTATTTAATTATCAAGATGACATGCCCTTTTCTCTACCTCATAATGGGAAGCATCTGAAGCACTTCAATTCTTGAAGTATTAGAAAAGATAACCTATACATATGTATATTTGTATAGTCTTTAGTTTTGTTTTGTGCATTTCATTTTCATTTTTGGCACCTTTCTTTTTTGGGTAGCATGACTCCATAGCCCAATGGCATACTTAAAGGCATTAGAGATTTTAGTTTCTACTCCCCTCAGCTATTCCAAATTTTCAACTGAAGGAAGTTCCCCAATTGGATCCAATTGTTGTTCCCAAAATGTATCACTCATTTTTGAGGACAAAATATGAACTATTTTGGTCTTGCATGCCAAAATTATCTCTTTCATTCTCAAAAATTATTCTAATCATTCAAATTCTTCATTATTCAGGTTTTTTTAGTTAAGGGATTAGTAGGTTCAATAGGTTCAAAGGCTTCAACAGGTGAAATCTCTCAAAGAAGCAAGTTTCCAAAAGGACCAAAAATTGGTTCAACACCTTGGTTCTACCAAAAATGTTCATCGTCAAGCTTCAAAGAAAGGATTGAACCATTGAACCCTACTTCTAAAAAGGTTCACTGGTTCAATGGGTTCAAAGGTTCAATGACATTAGCAAGACTTAGAAGAAAAGAAGGCTTTGAATAAATAAAGGAATGAACCATTGAACCATTGAACCTTGAACCTTGAACCATTAAACCTTAAACCAAAATGGTTTAACGAGTTCAATGCATTCACTGAGTTTGAAGAGATCAAAAGACTTAGAAGAAAAGAAGGCTTCAAATGCAAGAGTAAACCATTGAACTAAAGTTGGTTCAATTGGTTAGTTCAAAATATTGCACCAAAGCTAAAAGAACAAGTGCCCTTATGGAGGGCAGTGAACTAAGGCAGGTGCCCTTGCAGAGGGTAGGGAACATTGGTTCAAAGATCAAAGAGAAGGCTGAAAGGGTAAGATTTACTTCAAACTTTTGTCTTAGGAAATTACCAAGTAAAGGAACCGAAAGAATTCCTTCAATAAGATTTTCTTTGAAAAAATGAATGAGGCAAAAAAGTTGGAATTCCTTCGAAAAGATTTTCTATAGAAGAATTTCACAAAGACAAGGATAATTATTTCAAACAAAAGTTTGAAGGAATTCCTTCAGACTTTCATGTGAAGGAATTCACCTAAAATAAAAAGGCCTAAAGAAAAATAGTTAAGGCAAAGCAAAGGTTTTCTTCGGACAAAATGTCTGAAGGAATTCTTTTAGACATTTTTCCCAAAGGAATTAACTCGAAGACCACCCGAAGGACCCCGAAGGGTAGGTACCCTTGTGGGGGGCTCTTGGCACCAAGAAAATGGACCTTTCTCAAAGACATAGAGCTGATGGAATTTCAAGGCTTCAAGGGACTTAGAAAAATAAAGGAAGCAATGGAACAAAGGATGAACCAATGAACCAATTGAACCTTGAACTGAAAGAGTTAAAAGTTTAATGGTTCACAAGCTCAAAGGTTCAAAGGCAGCCCCAAACAAAGGAATAACATGAATGATTCCAGAGACCAGTTCAAAGAGATGGTTCAACCAAAGAGCAAATAAGTGATTAAACTAGGGAAATAATGGAACCAAACAATCGATAAAGACTGTCTAAACCATTAAACTATTAAACCAATAAACTTTCAAAGGTTTAAAGGTTCATGGTTTAATATGGTTCAAATAGCCAGAAACCATTGATGGTCCTATGGACATCAAATTTAAGGTAATGAAATATTTTGTAAGTTTTTAAATGTGGTGTAGAACTTGAAAAATAAACTAAGCAACCAATTGAAGAGAGAGCTTGAGAGCTCAAACTGCTATAGGGAAGAGAGAACAATACAAAAAGATTAGAAATATCTACAAGGGAGTTATTTCCAGTAGGTGAAAGAGTCCACCAAGTAGACTTTTGAACACACCAAATCAAGGATGCAGCTTGTTTTCTTCCATGAAGTAAAGGCAAAAGTGGAAAGCTACACAAATGAGAAAGAAAGGACCAGATAGCCCATACTTTGGAGGAGACATATTAGATGAATTGACATGCCACAGTTAAGGTGGATGCACTGTTCCAAGCATGGCCCCTTGACAAAACTTAAAATGCATTCAAGGCATTGACTACAGCATGGGTTGTTTCATAGAACAAAGCACAAAGATTTTCTTGATCGCTATATATTATAAACTCTTGTTTTATGCAAGGGGATATCTTTCCATTATAGAAGTGAAACTCTATCAAAATTGAGAGGTGATTATTGAGACTTTGAGCTCAAATTGGTCATCATATTTCTTTGTTTGAATGAGAAAGCAAGTTACTTTCAGACTTTTTGTTGTTATAACTTGTGTCATTTTAGGAGATTGTTCTTATGTCTATTTATTAAATGTATTCTTGTCTATTTTATTGAAATAAATAGAACTAGTGGAAGTAATTAGGAAGGTGTCCTGAAGCCAATTGTGGAAAGATTTTATGCTGTCACCATTGTCTTTAGTGTGTTTCTAGTTTCTTTTTGTGTGAAGGATCTTGGGATGATTTTGTGCCCCCATTATATTTTTTTTTTCACTCTTAGGGCAGTTGAGGTGGATACTTTGCCTTGCACTTCATTCTACTAGTTATTGCGCTCTTGTTACCTATTGGTTACCCACTAGAAAGAACTATTTAACCCTATTGAAAGACCACTTCTAAAAGAAGAGAAGTGCCTTCAGTATTATCACCAATAATTCTCCTTTGTTTGTGAACATCATCTCTAAAAAAAGAGAGATGGATGGTGTAGTCCTACCCCTGAGTGTTATTTTTCGCTTATATATATAGTATATAACTCCTCATATTTATCGAGAACCTCCCATTTTATGAGAGGAGAGATTTATCCACCTTTGATGTGGTAAACCTACACATTTAGCTAGCCAATCTCCCTATGCTGTGGTTGAAAAGACCTATTTTACCCATTAGTTAGTTGGTGACAAAATATTCACCCAATAGGGTAGACATGAAGGGTGAGTTGAAGGTTTTTTGACAAGGCCAAATATCTTTTTAGGAGATCCATTCCATTGTAATTCAAGGTTAAAGATAAGTTAACACACCAAGTTTAAATTATCTACCACTAGCTTAAGGATAATTGAAATGATATCCTTATCATCAAATAAGGAGTTGTGAAATAAGAAGTCTCCAATGACCATAGAGGTGAGAAAAGGAGATGGATTTATTTCCTAGAAGATTTTTCTTGGTTTGTAGAGGTGTGGATAAGGACATGACATTCAATCTTTTTCTACTACCTAACGTGTTCCTTCAACTTATCTCTCTCCTCCTTTAGCTTTTCAATTTCTAATTTTAGATTATCATTGCTTCATGCAGGTAGACCATAAGGGACAATAGTTTTATATCATGATTCATCAATAGGATAAGAGGATTCCCAAGGAGGTAGAGAAGGTTCACAATAAGGTAGATAGTCTTGCTAGTTAAGAGATTCATTATAAGATTGATAAGGGGCAACATAAGGTTGATAGGGGTCATTGTAGGGATGATAAGGAGGTGAATGGTACAAGTTTTCCCCATATAATGCCATAACACCTCATATAACATATGTGCAACAACATGAATATGACCAATAACCCTTGTTACATCTACAATAATGATGTTATGATTTTACTGATCTTGAAAACTAACTATAAATCTTTTCTAAAAATACTTGAAGCTAATCAAGATGATTATAAGGCTACAAGTGAGAGCTCTAATAATTGATTCTCATCCCACTAGGCATACCAAAACTATTATCTACCTAAGTTTCACCCTTTTGAAGTGTAATATTCACATCCATCTCACACTTAGACTAACAAGGGATTGACTTAAGGTTGTGGGTCACCTATTATCTAAGCCAAACCTTTAACTTATGGGACTAGATCCCTTGATTTATGGAATTTAATATTGTTCTTTATAAGACCTGATTCTATTGGAATGAAAAGATTAAAGATATTACATAAAATAAATCTAAACTAAATGGTGGTGATAAACCTATAATATATGTCATCCACTCAACTTTGGACTCTTACAACACTTATAGATAATGCATAGAGCTAAAACAATACTTCAATAGCTTCTAATCAATAATATTATCACCTATAGGTTAGTTTTAATGAATAAATAAATATGGTGATGAGAATAGGGCATGGTTTAAGGCACTTAAAATCATATTTCCACTTTAAACTTGAGCCATCAACCTTATAACACACTAGATAACCTTATAAGAAAGCTTGTTAATACACAAGTAAAATTTAGACCTAAGAAAGGTAATATTACACCAATTATTCATATCATAAGTAAATACACATGATATATTGATCATGAAGAAGCTAAAATATTCCATTCATTAGTCCAATAGCTTTGTAATTATAAAATCTAGTAGAGCTTCCTCATACCATCCTAAGGGATACAAAACAAGGCCATCAGGCTTGATTAAATATAAATATGGGAGATAAAAATAAGAGAGAGAGGCATTTAAAAGTGGATAAGGCATCATAATTGATCTTCCTTTACTCCAGCATTAGTTACAAGTCTCAACATCTACTCCATATTCCCTTCATATGTTGTTCTTATGGTTGAATAAATGACCTAAATGAGCTCCTTAGAATATTGATGCCTATTTTTAGAAAATTTTAACTCTTCAAGATTCCATGCATGCCACCATTTTCCCACTTATTCTCCTTTCATTATTTACCAAAATTTATAGAGGTCTAGTAAAATCCTTTTCCATGAGGCATTTAGTGATGTAACCCCCCCTTGTATGCTATTGAGGTTTGATAATTGCCCCACTCTCTCTAACTGAAATGAACTGTGCATTTTTTATCTATGGTTTAGATATTATGGAATTGATAACCTCCTCTTTACTCTCTTTGTATCCCCTCTATGCCATTTCCATTCCTCTTGGTTGACCAAGTAGGTTTACCAGGCTAATTAGGCCTAATAGCCTAACTATTAGTGTTTAACAACCATAAAGGTCAAGTTAAAACTTTAGAAAAGTATGAATAAATTAAATTCATACTTGAAACAACCTCTTACACCATAACATAGGCCTCTTGAGCAAGAAACACCTGTAAAATTACAACACTAATTGACTAGGTCACCCTATCATCTATTTCTATAGACTGGTTGATTAGAAGGGACTCATAGGGGAACTTAGAGAGATGGTTTTTAGAATATGTTGAATTTGGGATATATAATAAGTGTCAAACCTTACCTTTAAATTATTGACATATCTTAAAACCAATTTGTACCCTAATTTATATTAATTTTATTGGAAAAGTAAAATATTTTGACACTTACATATAGATTACATATAATCAAGTACCATGACCTAGTCCTTTTAATGTATTTAACATTCCATGTGTTTTTCAAACCATTATAGGGTGATAGAATGATAAAATATCAAGATTTACAAAACTAGGTATGCTTAGGGTTTTAGAGAGCTTTTTAGTGTCCAAGACTCTTAGCAATGATTCATAAAGTATGGACCCCTAGATAAAAAATATTGTCATGTATTTTAGTTACATTTACCCCTCTAACTTCTCTAAAAATCTCAATTTCCCATGAAAATATGCATCAAGATAGGTAGGTAGAGAAGTGAGCTTGTATTATCATGTACGTAGTTTAAATAGATTAGTAGTCCTAACCCTTATTCATAAAGGTGGTCCCTTAAAACAACCTCAATACTCCATGGATTTCAAGTTAATATGGGTTCCTAAAATCCCCTGGGATAATTTTCTCCAAGGTGGTTGGAAAAATGAACAAGGCAGAAAAGTTGGAATTCCTTTAGAAAGATTATTCATGAAATATTTTCATAAAGACAAGGTGAATTATTTTGGACAAAAGTCTAAAGGAATTCCTTTAGACTTTTGTCCAAAGGAATTCACCTAAAAGAAAAAGGCCTGAAGAAAAATAGTTAAGGCAAAGCAAAGGTTTCCTTCAAATAAAATGTCTAAAGGAATTCCTTCAGACATTTTGCTCTAAGAAATTAACCTGAAGATCACCTAAATGACCTCAAAGGGCAAGTACCCTTGTGGGGGGATGTCAGTGCCAAGGAAATGGACCTTATTAAAAGACCTAAAGGGACACCTTCACTTCAAGGTGTTCCAAAGACATAGAGCCGAAGCAATTTCAAGGCTTCAAGGGACTTATAAAAATAAAGGAAGTAATGGAATAAAGGATGAACAAATGAACTGATTGAACCTTGAGCTAAAAGAGTTCAAAGTTTAATGGTTCACAGGTTCAAAGGTTCAAAGGCAGCCCCAAACAAAGGAAGAACATGAATGATTCCAGAGACTAGTTCAAAGGGATGGTTCAACCAAAGAGCAAGGAAGTGATTGAACCAGGGAAATGATGGAACCAAACAATTGATAAAGATCACCTAAACCCTTAAACTATTGAACCAATGAACTTTCAAAGGTTAAAAGCTTCATGGTTCAATATGGTTCAAACAGCCAGGAACCATTGACGACCATGTGGACATCAAATTTAATATAATGGAATATCTGTTAAGTTTTCAAATGTGGCATGGAACATGAAAAATAAACCAAGTGACTAGCTGAAGAGAGAGCCTGAGAGCTCAAACTGCTATAGGGAAGAGGGAACAATATAAAAAGATTAGAAATATCTATAAGGGAGTTATTTATAGTAGGTGAAATAGTCCACCAAGTAGACTTCTAAACACACCAAATCAAGGACGTGGCCTATTTTTCTTCCATGAAGTAAAGGCAAAAGTGGACAGTTGTGCAAATGAGAAGGAAAGGACTAGATAGCCTATACTTTGGAGGAGACATATTAGATGAATTGGCATGCCACAGTTAAGGTGGATGCACTATTCCAAGCATGTCCCCTTGACAGAACTAAAAATGCATTCAAGGCATTGACCGCAGCATGGGCCATTTCATGGAACAAAGTGCCAGGCTTTTCTTGAGCGCTATATATTGTAAACTCTTTTTTTATACAAGTGGAGATCTTTCCATTATAGAAGTGAAACCCCACCAAAATTGAGAGGTGATTACTGAGACTTTAAGCTCAGATTATTCATCATATTTCTTTGTTTGAATGAGAAAATAAGTTATTTTTAGACTTTATGCTGTTATAACTTGTGTCATTTTAGGAGATTATTCTTATGTCTATATCCTGAATGCATTCTTGTCCATTTTATTGAATTAAGCAGAACTAGTGGAAGTAATCAGGAAGGTGTCTTGAAGCCAATTGTGGAAAGACTTTATGCTGTCACCATTGTCTTTAGTGTGTTTTTAGTTTCTTTTTGTGTGAAGGATCTTGGGATTACTTTGTGCCCCCATTATCTTTTGTTTTTCACTCTTTGGGCAGTTGAGGTGGAGGCTTTGCATTGCACTTCATTCTAATGGTTACTGTGCTCTTGTTACCTGTTAGTTACCCACCAGAAAGAACGCATGCACCCTATTACAAGACTAATTCTAAAAGAAGAGAAGTGCCTTTAGTATTATCACCAGGATTTCTCCTTTGTATATGAACATCATCTCTAAAAAAAGAGAGATGGATGGTGTAGTCTTACCTCTGAGTGTTATTTTTTGCTTATATATAGTATATAGCTCCTCATATTTATAGGGAACCTCCCCTTGATGAGAGGAGACATTTATCCACCTCTAATGTGGTAAACTTGCACATTTAGCTGACCAATCTCCCTATGCTATGGTTGAAGAGACCTATTTTGCTCATCAGTTAGTTGGTGACAAAATATTCACCCAACAACAATTTTTTTGGCAACTCCACTGGGGAAGAGCGCACAGTTTGAAGCCTCAAGCTTTAAGCTAAAGTAGAGCCAATTCTTTCCCATTTTTATTCTAGAATCTGGAAACTCCATGCTATACCAAAAACTAGAGAGCCCAAGGTGTTGTTGACCCTATTTTTGAGCTAGTACAACAGGGCAATTTCAATTTATTCCCTCCCTGACTTCAAGTTCAACAATCTAGGAGTGTTCCTCCTACCTGTACCAAGTCACCAACACAAGGCAGAGCTTTTTTTTCTATTGTTAGCAGAGCTTTACCTATACATCACCCAAATTTGTTATCCCCATTTTCCATAATCAAATCATGGTGGTTCAAGGCCCATGGGGTAACTCTTTTGGCCCACTCAATTTAACCCCACCTTTACATGAGATTCCACATAATTCAAGGAAGAATTTTCCCAAATTTTTTTGTGATGGGAGAGTTCATCTTGATGAACATATTGCTACCTTCAGCATACCCTATGGTGTGATAGGTGTGGAGTATGAGGACGTAGCAGTTAGGCTATTTGTAGAGACATTGCAAGGTGCTACTACAAACTGGTTCTACCATCTATAGGCCTAGACTATGACCGACTAGAACACTCTTAAAGCTAAATTTGAAGCCAATTTTAAGCCTACAAAAGATGCATATGCCTTGCTAACCTAGCTCACACAGATGAAGGGACCTCATGAACCTATGAGGGACTTCATTACCAAGTTTGACAAGCTGAGGAACTAGATTCCTACCATTGCTTAGCCAACACCTGAGAATCTTAAATGCTTATTCATCAACCCATAGCTACATGAAGTGAGTTTTCTGTTGAGATGGCCTGGCCACATAGACCTTTTTGTTGCTCAAGATTTGGCTACTCAGGTAGAAGATGACCTTATCTTGGTGGTAAAGATAAGGAGAGATCTTAACAAAGGTAAATCCTCTTCATCTTCTCAATACTCACCTACAGTCACCACTAATCTAATGGTGCAGAAGCTGGCAAATGAATTGCTAGCTCTTAGAAAGTAAATGGTGTAAGGGATGTCATTTGCTCCTTCATATAGAGATGTACCAAGGAGGACATTCCCCAATCAATCATACTAAGGCCATGTTGTTAGGAATCAAGGGTAGCCAAATCATCTTTCTCCCCCTCAAGGGAAATTAGCCATTGAAGTGCCTCCAACCAATTTTGTAGTTAAATATCTTGAGATAGAATCAAACTTCTCCTTCCAGCTTAAGTTGAACCCAGAACATGAAGCTAATATCTTCACAGAAGTAGAAGAACAATTAGCTGGTGACTCCAACATACACTGTATTCACCTGGTCTAAGAACTAGTCAGCCGAGCAAGTTGATAAAGAAAAAATAGAGGAGTGGCCTCAACCAATAATTATAATTGCCAAGCAGGAAACCACTTTGCCTTTCTAGCCAAAAGACTCAGTGATTACAAGAAAGGTAAGTACATCAAACATCCCTACACCTTCTAATTCAAATTCATAGACTAGTCCTCCCCCTCCCAAAAACCAAAAGGATGAACTCCCATCCTTTTTTTCTAGTTCATTTCAAACATTTGACATAATTGACCATATAAAGAAAACCAAAATTTAAATGTTTGAATTTGAATTCTTGAAATTTAACCCTGAGCAGTTAGATAAGTTGGTTCAATGTGTAAAGAACCAAGCCATCCCAGTAGGACATGAAATCTTAAAGGTAATTCATGATCCCTCTAAGAACACATCCACTATGAATAACCTTGTTATTACTCCTCCTACTGCTCCCAGGAGGACTGAACCATTTTATGCTTCCCTAGTGATAAATGGACATCAACTAAACAATTGCATCATAGATTCCAGTGCATCTAATAATGTCATGCCTACCAAAGTGGCAAAATCCCTTGGTCTCACACTAACCAAGACATTTGGGAGATGTTTCTCCATGGAGAACAAATAAGTGCAACTATTGGGATAAATCAAGGGTGCCCAATTTGCATTTGCAACATTCCTAGACAAGTGAATAAAGATGACTGTCCTGGTGGCTGACGTCCCAACTTCATACGACCTCCTTCTTGGGTGAAAATTCTATAAGGATGTTGGTGGTGAATTAAGCATGGACCTATTTGAGGTGAGGATCCCAGTCAAAGGTGTTATGTAGAGATTGATCCCTAAGAAGGAAACAAAATACATGGTTACTCAAACATCAATGCCTGAAGCTCAAATTCTATTTGAGTCTTCAGGCATGGGTAATTAATTTTTGTCCATGGAGGAAGTTCATGAGGCATCTGATGAAGCTCCTAAATGTGATAACCTGAAAATGGTTTCAAATAAAATAGTAGAATACATGATAGAATGTAGTGCAAATGTAGAAGAATCTCCCCCTCCAAATGAAGAAGAATCTAAGGAAAAAGCAATGTCTAATGAAGTATAGATTCTAGAATTTGATGGTAGTTGTTCCTCTATCAGTTCAGGAGCTAGGATTGTGCTAATATCTCCTCAAGGAGATATTTTTCCTTCATATAAGTTGTAGTTTAGCAACACCAATAACATAGCTGAGTATGAATCTCTATTACTTAGATTGAAGGCTACTCAAGACAAAGGCATTAAACTCCTTCATGCTAAAGGAGATGCTAAAATAGTGGTTTATCAGGTAAGAAACCTATATCAAATCAAAAATGAGATATTGTGCCACTACTTCAATCTAATCTAGGATCTAATTGAAAGCTTTGATAGTTTTAGCATCTCTGCCATACCTAGGGAATTTAATGAAAGAGTTGATGCTTTGGTTATTTTAGCAACTCTTCTAGTTCCTCACCTTGATTTTAAAGAAGACAAGTACATTATCAAATTGGTCTTTTGACAAAGTGTGCCTAATAATGCCAATCATTGGAAAGTCTTCAATTGTGACATCTAGATCATTACCTTCCTAGAACAAAAAGATAGCTTCAAGTAGCTTCACTTTGAAGGCAGTGAATCAGTCCCTGAATCAAGTTTAGACACAGGTAAAGAATTCCTACAACTTAAAGGGAATAAAATCCCAAAAGGCCTAGTTTCCCTTGAGAAGTTGTTTGACAAACATGATAGGTTCATCAAATAGTAGCAAATGGATTTAAGCTCCTCCCAAGAATTTGATCAAATAAATTTGGGTACTAAGGAAAATCCCAAAATGGTGAACATTGGTAAATACTACTGTAGACACCAATATTGTGTTGAACCCCCCTTGGTCCCCTTCTAATCACTTACACACTTTATTAATTTAAAATAAATTACTTATCTTAAATTAATGACCTCACCTAGACACCTCACCTGGAAACCTCACCTAGACACCTCACCTAGACGCCTCACCCTAAGACCATTTCTTACCCTATGAGTCACCCTAAGACTAGGTCATCTAAAGCATGACCTATTCTCACTCCATCCTAACCTCCTAACTAACTCTCATGCCTAATAAACCCATCTTTTAATCATTCTCCAATGGCAAATGCACTTGGTGGATGGAGAAATGGGCAAAGGGCTAAAAATAGCCCTTTTACCCATTCTCTAACTGCCAACATCGGTCAACTATCAGTCAATGCTAGTGGGATCGCCAACGTTGATTACATAAGCTAGACTCTAACCTTGAGTTACCCCCTGACTCTTGGCATATCAATGTGCACACTCTAAGACCAAGCATTAGACTTTGAATTTCACTCTCCTAGCTATAGAAACTCTGTACAAGTCACTCCAGATTGGATTGAAACATTGTACGAGGACCTCGACATCAACCATAATAGGAATAAGCATTCTAACACCTCTAGTTCTTTACCAAATAGAGCTAAGTATTTTGTCTCATTTTAGTACTTTAGAATACATTGGTAATTAGTTCCCATTTACTATTTCTAAGTATTATTGAGAGACCAAACTCAACTTCTTCTGTGGAGACACTGAAAAGCATTCCCCTTATCCTTACCCTCTTTTCACACCTGTCCTTTACCTTTGCTCTTCCTTAGACCCTATTCACTTTCCTATAACCCTACACAAACCTTTAAAATCCCAGACCCTTTTGTCGACCACAGACATATTCCAAAACCCATCCAAGGCCCATTGGCCCTATTGACATCGACAACATAATCGACGTCAGCATCATTGAGCAATTGACATCGGCATAACTACCGATGTTGGTGACTGAGACAGACTGATTACAAATAATAGGTACACATTGTCTACTTTCTCTTTCTTAGTCTTTCATCATTTCTTTTTATTACAACACTCTTTTTGTTAAATAGTGGACTGTCATCCCTTACAGAGCTTTACACTTCTGGGACTGAGCGCGTAGCTTGGCAATCCACCATATCTTATTCTAACATTTTATTTGTTTAAGTCTTATTCTTATCTAAAGGTGTTTCCTCCAAAGCCAAAGAGGAGCTCCCATAATGCTTGGATATGGTGTGCAACTTAATCCAAGTAACGTATAAACCCCAAACCTTTAACTTTAGTTTCTTTTTTCTTCTGAAAATAATTAGCAAAAACTTAGAGAAACATTTTGGCATGCTCGATGTGACCCCTAGAGTTTTCCTTGGGTTCATTCTTCTAAAAAGCAAACTTTCATATAGATGCATTAGGAAAATATTATCTTCTTGCATCCTTCTTCTATCTCTTTATTTTGAAAAGAAACCATTAGCACAAGTTAAAAAGAACATCTTTCTTTTTCTTCTTGTCACTTCTTACCTACATCATAGAGTAGTGAAAATTCATACTCTTAACCTCTTCTCAATTGTTTGCATTTGAAATATCATATTTTAATTTGGGTTAAAACAAACCTATTGCATTTCATTCTTGTTTGAATAAATAATTATCCCACTTAGTAATTAAAAATCATTATGAATAAATCATAGTGCACAAATGTTACACAACTAGACCACAATCACAATCAACTCAAACATCTAAACATACTTGAGACAAGGCCCGTCTAGGATTTCATCACCTAGCGGATACCTTACCCCACCTAGAGATCCTACTTAGACTTCACTACCAAGGGGAGGACCCACTCTATTCTCTAACAGAGTATAAACTATAGGCAATGTATATATTGGCTAAGTAGCCCAGCTTGACTCTGGGTTCTTGAAGTGAACGGAGCAAGCCCTAGCACTAGGCCACGTACTAAACCTAACATAGATTTTTGAGCACCATAACATCACTTGAAACTAGTCTTAGACTTCCTCTTTAAGACCTATTCTAAAAACCCAATTCCCAAACATATTCTTCTAAGGCATAAGCCACCACGACTCTAAAATTTATTCCTAGGAATTTAACGTTTTAGAGGTTGCTTGCCAAATCATCTATTTTATTATTTTTATCTAATTTTTTTGAGTTGGTAAGGTCGCATCATTCTGAGGTCTAAAACAACTCAAAATTTCTTCTTCCTTCAAAAACTATCAGTTTTCTATGTTTCTAAAATTACATAGAAACTGACATCAATTTTTACACCAACATCGGCAACTCAGATTCACCGACATCGGTTATCCCACCATCCTCGGCAACATTTCATAACTAACATCAGTTATTAAATTGACGTTGATCACTGTCAAACAAATTTTCTTCTCAAACAACAAGCTTAAAACCCATCTTTTTTGTTGTTAAACACAAACTCTAGTTTTTTGAAACTGAAACACATAGTTTTTTGAAACCTAAACCCCTTTTACCTTGAATGGTTTTGACACGTAGTCAAGCCAAATCTCTTGTTGAACACGTGAGTTAACAACCACTTCCACCTTCACCTTTCATATCAAGTCACCAAATGGAGTATACTTTAGACACTCAACGTACTCCTATCCAACCTACCCCAAATCAACCTCCTATTGTTCTTGAAGGGGATCAAGACTTTGAGAGATTCCTTAACCTCAATGCTAAGGCTCTCCAATGCTATCTTGCTAGAAGCCAAATGCGAGATCCTTCAGGTAATCCTATTTATGGGATGCCAACTTCCTTGGTTGAAATGGCAATAATATCAATAGCCTCTGTTACCCAACCTATGGTCACTCAGGCCATTGCCTCAACCAGTAACCCAACCATGGCCAATGTTCAAGATTTGGCCTCCCCTTCTATTTCTAGACCTACCTCCATTAGGGTTTCTGTACCCCCTCAACCATAAAATAATTTAACCAAGTTTGACACCTTTCTAGAACTTGATTGTCTTTATCCCACCCACTCTTACACCTATAAACATGAGAGTGGCTACTCATCCTTTAACTAGTCTCGCCACCATTCAACCACCCTTGGTGGCATCTAGTCAAGTTGTACCCTCTAACTTTATGGCATAAGTCCCCATGGCCTTAACATCAATCCCTATGATGAACTACCAATATGTTGCACCTACACAAATGTAACCAAGTACATCATACACTCCTCCCAATGCCTTCCAGGTACCCTATAACCTAGGGGGTGCCCCTCCTACCAATCCATCAGCTGATCTAATTAAGATGATGATGGATAAGATGTCCAACCTTGAGACATCTATTTCAGGTTCAAAGAGTGTTCTTTCATACGAACAAATCTATAATGAACCCATTCACCCTTCAGTTCCCATTCGACCATACCCTAGCCAGTAGGAACTCCCAAAATTTACTCACTTTCAGGGTAAAGAGGACCCACAATAACATCTACAAGCATTTAGACATGATTGCTACCTCATAATGCATGATGATGCATTATTACTTCACACATTCCCCATGTCACTTTCTGGCACCACCCTTGATTAGTATAGCTCCATTACTAGTCATTCTCTCTTCACCTTCACTCAACTCACTTAGCTATTCCTTGACCACTCTCAATCAACATCACCAAGAAGGTCTCCATCACAGACCTTTATTCTATTAGATAATTCGACGACGAGTCGATAGCTAACTTCGTTGCCCATTGGAGAGGTTTGATTAACCAACTCTCCTTTTCATTACCTCAACCTGAGCTCATTGAGCTATTTTCAAGAGCATGTGCCAAGCACATCACATCCACTTTGCGGGTTCAAACTTTTTGCACATTTGACAAAGCTTTCACCATGGCCTAAAAGCTTAAACTTCGCGTGATCGAAGAAGATAGAGTCAAATTGCATAATAAAAATACCAATGCAAAATCCAATGAACCTTCTTCTTCTAAACCTTCTTCTTCCCACTCAAAGTCCAAGGGATCGATGAATGTTGTGGTCCTCAGATCATCATCTTTGACTACAACTAACCAAACTGAACCTTCCACGTCATAAAACATCACAAAACAATTCCAACAATGGTATATACAGCATCAATACACTCTAATAGGAGAATCATACACTTCCATATTGGATAAACTAGTAAAGTAGGGAGTCCTTAACCTCCCTCAAATTTGACCACCCCAATTTGACCCCTCACAAGCCATCCCTGCATGGTATAGGGAAAATGACTTTTGTAACTATCACCGTGTCAATGGTCATGACACAAACAATTGTAAAACCTTCAAAAATGTTGTTCAAGACATGTTAGACAAAGGGGACCTTGTTCTGGATAACCCTAATGTGCTAGCCAACCAAAACATGGATGTCTTTAGGTAACCATTTCCTAACCATCCCACAAGTCAGAACAATGTTCAGACCATGACTGATGACCCCCAAGAGCATAATATACACATGATCGACATGGTTTCTTCTTTTATTCCTAACCAACCTCTCCCACAGTCTAAAGAGGTTGGTCAACTGATTTCTCCACCATGGTTAGAAGAGCTTATTCTACCCATATCACCCCCATGACATGAAACACCTCTTCCACACATACTTCTACCTCACGAGGAACCCATATTACCTATTCCTCTTGCCCCTGCCTTCCCTCTTCTTCTACCATTGGAATAAGTTACCATTCATACCCCATGCCCTCATGTAGAAGGGGCCATAATCCCTCTACTTCACCCTTTATAGGAGCCTTCTTCTCCTATATGTCCACCGATGGAGGATAGTCCTCCATCAACCCCCCTTTCACATGTAAGAGAGTCTACTTTCACCTCTCCCATATTAGAGGATGCTTTGATGGCACCAAAATTGATGGCCTCACCCTCATCCTTTTTGTCACCAATAGAGAATCATACTTTCACATTCCTAGACCACATGTGGAAGGCACGATCATCCCTGTGCTCTATCCTCTTGAAGAGCCAAATTCTCTAATACCTTCTCTACCAAGAGAAGAATTTGCCACCTCACCCACTTCAGCTGAAGAAAATCTAGTGATGGTTTTCTCTCACCTTTGGCCTGAGATCATTACATCCAACACATTTCCACTCTCACAATTGGGCAAATCCTCCAAAAGACTGACTGTAAGACCTCACGTGATGTCACCTAAGCCTTTCTCTCAATTGGTAGAAAACTTAGGATTTCTCCATTCTAGGAACCTAAAACATGAGGCACTATGGGAGTGACTTAAAGCTCCTTATCTTACACATTCCACTTTGCCTTATACTGCCAATCCTTCCATGACAATTCACCCCAAAGTTTTTGATGAGGATCAGGCTTCCACCTCTAAATCATCAGAAGCTCAGCCTTCCATGTCTGAATCTAAACCCTTACAGGAGTCTACCATGTTGAAATAAATTAAATCTCTCAGTGTTTGCCCTGTATTAAACCTCACTCACCCAAAAGTGAAGGTAGATTTGAACCTCACCCTGCATAGTAGTGGTCCTCGTACCATACTAAAGAAGGGTGATAAACCATGTCAGAGAACTCCTCCCCCACCTTCACCATTACCCTCTATCTTGGGTCCACATCCTTCCACTTTAAAAGGAGTGCTCCCTATTTCAACACCTCATAAAAACAAACTACCTCCATTACTCCATCTACCCATCAAAAACATACTTCCTCCAAAAAACTTGACACCTCTCATCAAGAAAGTGTCATCTATGTGTGTGGCCACACCACCAACCAAAAAGGCGGTATGAAAAACTCCCCGTATAACTCCTAAACAGAAGTTGTCAACCCCTACTACAATAATGAGTGTAAACCCATTAGTGGGGTCCTATGCTTCATTGTTATACCAATTTTTGCAGTCTTCTAGCATCATTCTCCCACCTATTAAGCCATACCAACCTCTCGGATCAAAACCATCTTGGTTCCATGACACTAAAATCTAGTGTATCATCACACACCTAGATATGATATTGAGTGTTGATGCACTCTTAAAGTTGTCATCCACCAACACCTAAAAAAAGGCACCCTTCTCATTAAGGACCCCTTTAACAAACTACTAACACCATCCCATGCCTCACAAACCTCCTCACCTTCATTGGGATCCCATCATCAAACTATGGTCCCTCTATCACCTTCTCCCCCTTTATTCAAAATCAACACTGTTAATGTGGCCACCAAGTCCCAAACTCTAAAGGATAAAGGAAAAGAGCAAATTTCTATTCCTTGGACATATCCATTTACCAAGCCTTCTCAACCACCAAAACCCAAGATTCTTATCTTGGGCACATCTCAACCAACATTTTTGGAGGCAATTCATGACTCCATGGTGAAACAACTTCACCAAACCCCTGTGTAGATGTCTTTATATGACCTAATATAAAGCTCTCCACAACATTTCCAAGCCTTAATTAAATATTTATAAGTAGTGGAGGTCCAACCTGAAGACCCTCAACCACTGGCTGCTTTAGTCAAATCATTACCTACCATTGCCTCTGTCACCTTTAGTGATTCTGAGATTCTAGACTACAACTTGGAAGATCAGGATCTCACCCTCTTAAACTAAGCTTGCCAGACAAAAGCTTCACAGAATGCATCTTAGCATCACATTTCTTGTCAAAGAAGAGATTTAACATCTTCTCTTCGTCTCACTTATCCAGTCCATTGATTATCCGCAATGGGTGTCAAACATTGTCCCTGTCACAAAAGCAACTGGGGAAATTTGACTTTGTACTAACTATCACGACCTCAACCAAAGCATTGACCAAGCATCAACCAACCTCTTAATCATCTCCATATCTACCAAGATCACATCAATCATGCCTACAACAAAAATCTGAAAGAGTGAGATCTTAAAATTAGAGATCTTGTCCTTAAAGAAAACCAACACATGACCAATATGGAAAGAAGCAAATGAGGCAAGTTTGCTCCTAATTGGGCCGGACCTTATATCATAACACACAAGTATGGATCAGGCACTTATCATCTATCTTCCCTCGAAGGTTGGCTAGAACCTGAGCCCCTTAATGCCTTACATCTGTGACCATTCTATTGTTAATCAAGTAATCCTTCACTTAATATTTAACTTGAGCTCGTCCCTTGAGCAACACCCGTCATCCTCATTCCTATTCCTATCAACCCTTTTCCCCTACAAACATTAGTTAACCTTTTTTTAATCATTAATGCCTTGTCCTAATAAAAGGGAAACCCCTAAACCTCTATAGTCTAGTCCATGACTAAAACTTCAGTCACCAAAAAAAAAACTGGGATGCCTAACCAAAGGTCATAAACTATAAATGTAGGTTGCTCCCTTAAAGGATAGCTACATAATTTCTATAATTAGTAGACTGCTCCCTTAAAGGATAGCTATTCAAAGACATCAAAACATACAAAGCAAAACATAGACCACTCTCTCAAAGGATGGCTATGCCTAAATTTTGCTACAAATAACACCCTCTCAGAAACTACCCACATCGATCAGATTCACATGAACACAAAACAGAACAACATCCCCAAGTAGACTTCCCACATTGATCAGTCTACCAACAAAAAAAAACTAACTAACAAACTATTAAGTCATGGACTTGCCTATAGTCGTTCTCAGGGTCACCTATAAAAGGGGAAAAGTTATCCCTGCTAAAAAGGGTTATGCTATCCTCACTTAATCATACCTATTACCCCAAAATACCCAAGGGATTTTGATCTCACTTAACATCAAGTGATTATGATACTTCTCTAACAAAAAACCAATGGTCAATGATGTAATGCATGAACGGGGCTTTTGTTTGCAAATACCCTATCTATGATATCACTATGGTCCTTGTCAATGAAAGAGCAATGCGCCTTTCACTTCTTACACACCTTTGTCACATGCCAATACAACCAAAACATTTTCAACCACTAACATAACCTCATGATTTATTTAATACAAATACCAATTTGTGTTATATAAATTATTATAGACCATTCACATTAGTTTCTATGGAAAACAATACACATGGAAACTAACAACCAAACACAATTTATGTTAAGCATATACCATCACCAATATGGAAACCTACTAAGGCATAAATAAACTCATTTCATTTTTAGCATACACCATCACCAATATGGAAAATTGCTAGGGATGAAAAACCACATAACCTATGTTACAACATACACCATCACACAATTTGGAAAAGGCTGTAACATCATCATACACTCATTTCATTTTTAGCATACACCATCACCAATATGGAAAATTGCTAAGGATGAAAAACCACATAACCTATGTTATAGCATACACCATCACACAATATGGAAAAGGCTGTAACATCATTATACACTCATCATTTCAAGCATGTACCATCAAACATATGGGAAATGCTAAAAACATTAACATGACCAAACCAACTATCGACCTCTTTTACTCTCTTCCCTTTTGGGGATAACTACATTGGCCTGAGGCCCTTAAAATAGGGGCTATGTAGGCAACACTCAGTTGACATGGGGTCTTCTGAGGTTAGCTCAACCATTCATTGGTTTATCTATCTAATGGACCAACTATCTAAACCAGCCCAAAATCATGACCAAACAACTAGTCCTGACACTGTGGAAGTCACCTTAGACTTCTCATGGGGCACATTAGAGATCATATACATCTCCCTAACCACAACAAACAACACTTGAGATCACTTATATCTCAGCTTGACTCAACCAATGACCTTAGAGATCATGACTATCTCCTTAGACCATGACCACTTTTGAGACAACTCTACCTTGGTTGTTTTGATTGCATATGCTACCTCACGAATAGTTAGCAAATTATCCATGACCCTCACACCTATTGTCATATTGTGCCCAAGTTGATCCCCAATATTTCTGACATTTTCATGTTTTCTAGGAGCACTTCCTAGCCTAGGATACTTGGAACATGATGAGCATTGGAGCTACAGCTTTGATCGATCTAACCCAATCAGCTACCACTAGTAAGCTGGGGATCAGTTAGTTTGATTTTAGTCCTCCTCGACCATTAGAGCTATAGCTTTGATCATTTAACCCAATCAGCTACCACTAATAAGCTGGGGAATAATTACTTTAATTTTAGTGCTCCTTGACCTTGCCTATGACAATTTGACCTACCTATCAAGTGAAGTGGTATATGCGCAATCTCAACTATTGCAGCGTTCACACTCGAACTTCACCCTGCCCATCCACTACCTATAAAATCAGCACCTAACTTCATATTATCTTCTCTTGATTCCTACTTTGAGGGGGAATACCTCATCCCATACCTAGGGTAACCAACATCTATTTTTGTCTTACAGTCTGTCAAAACAAACCACAAGACAAAAAGGGGCAAATGTAGACACCAATATTGTGTCGACCCCCCCTTGGTCCCCTTCTAACCACTTACACACTTTATTAATTTAAAATAATTACTTATCTTAAATTAATTACCTCACTTAGACACCTCACCTTGGACACCTCACCTGGACACCTGACCTAGACACCTTGCCCTAAGACCATTTCTTACCCTATGAGTCACCCTGAGACTAGGTCATCTAAAGCATGACCTATTCTCACTCCATCCTAACCTCCTAACTAAATCTCATGCCTAATAAGCCTATCTTTTGACCATTTTACAATGGCAAATGCACTTGGTGGATGGAGAAATGGGCAAAGGGATAAAAATAGCCCTTTTACCCATTCTCTAGCTGCCAATGTCAGTCAACTATCGGCTGATGCCGATGAGATCACTGACATTGATTACATAAACTAGACTCTAACCTTGAGTTCCCCCCTTGAATCTTGGCATATTGATGCACACACTCTGAGACCAAGCATTAGACTTCAACTTTCACTCTCCTAGCTACAAAAACTCTACACAAGTCACTCCAGATTAGATTGAAACATTGTACGAGGACCTCAACATCAGCCATAATAGGAATAAGCATTCTAACACCTCTGGTTCTTTACCAAATAGAGCTAAGTATTTTGTCTCATTTTAGTATTTTAGAATACATTGGTAATTAGTTCTTATTTGCTATTTCTAAGTACTATTGAGAGACTAGACCCAACTTCTTCCATGGAGATGCTGAAAAGCCTTCCCCTTATCCTTACCCTCTTTTCACACCTGTCCTCTACCTTTGCTCTTCCTTAGACCCTATTCACTTATTTGCAACCCTACACAAACCTTTAAACTCCTGGACCCTTCTATCAACCACAGACATATTCCAAAACCCGTCTAAGTCCCATTGCCCCTACCAACATTGGCAACATAACCAACGTCGACATCATTGACCAACCGACATCGGCATAACTATCAACATCAGTGACTGAGATAGACTAATTGTAGAGATTAGGTACACATTATCTACTTTCTCTTTCTTAGTCTTTCATCATTTCTTTTTATTACAACACTCTTTTCATTACATAGTGGACTGTCATCCCTTACGAAGCTTTACGCTTCTGGGACTGAGTGCATAGCTTGGTAGTGCACCATATCTTATTCTAACATTTTCTTTCTCTAAGTCTTATTATTATCTATAGGTGTTTCCTCCACAGCCAAAGAGGATCTCCCACAATGCTTAGATATGGTGTGCAACTTAATTCGGGTAATGTACAAACCCCAAAACCTTTAACTTTAGTTTCTTTTCTTCTGAAAATAATTAGCAAAAACTTAGAGAAACAACTGCACTCAAGAAGAAAAGTTCAAGTTCACTACTCTATTCTGCTAGTATATGGATGTCCTAGCATACTCCTATAATGATCTAAAGTCACTCAAGCTTGAAGAAATCTTCCATGACATTCCTCTCAAAAGTGATTCAGTGCCTTATAAACAAAAATCTAGACAATACAATTTGAAGATATCAGGTACTATTCTATCTGAAATATAGAAAATGTTGAATGGTAGGATAATTTTCCCAATCCATCATTCTACATGGATTGTCAACATAGTACCTATGAGGAATAAGAATGGCAAAATTCACCTCTATGTGGATTTTATAAACTTGAATCAGTCATCCTTAAAGAATAACTATCCTATGCCCATCATGGATCAGGTCCTTAGATAGTGACTGGTTCAGAGATGTTATCAATGCTAGACAGCTTCTCAGGATAAAATCAAGTTGAAGTTGGTAAAGCAGACCAACATAAGACTACCTTCACCACACCTTGGGACACCTTTGCTTATAGAAGAATGTCATTTGGCCTGATAAATGCTAGTGCCACTTTTTAGAGAGCAATGGACCTCACTTTTAAAGAAGAAATGGGTAAGTTCATTATAGTGTACCTAGATGATTTAACAGTCTTTTCCAAGCATCGTCCTAATCATATGCACCATTTGTAACAAGTGATGGAATGATGCCACTAGAATGGCATTTCTCTAAATCCCAAGAAGTCTATTTTAGAGTAACAAAGGGGAAACTTCTTGAACACATTATATCCCAAGAAGGCTTAAAGATTTACTCAAAAAGAGTCAAGTCCATCCAGGAGCTTACTCTGCCCATGAGTAAGACTGTAGTTCACTCTTTCTTTAGAAAAGTGAATTTTTTATGAAGATTCATCCCTGAGTTTGCTAAGAAGACTCACCATATTGTAAACATGATGAAGGGAAAGGCCACCTTTAGCCAGACTGAAGAAGGCAAATTGGCATTCAGGACATCAAGACTACTATTGCCCATGCCCTAATTCTGGTTTGTTTAGATTATACCAAAGATTTCACAATGTATAATTATGCTTTTGATCATATACTTTTGGCAATTCTAGTTCAAAAGAAACAAGAATGTGTGGAATCTCCCATTTCTTTCATGAGTTGTTCTCTAAAAGCTCATGAGTTGAAGTACTCAAACACAGAGAAGCATGCTTATGCAGTGGTAAAGTTAGTGAAGCATTTCTAATTTTACATCTTGAATTCACATGTTACTGCCCTGGTTCTTGATACCATAGTCAAATCCATATTAACTCATCAAGAGTTTGGAACCAAAAGAGTGAATTGGATTGCTAAAATCTAGGAGTTTGATGTAGTCATCAAACCAATAAAGTTGATGTGGGGAAGGGGCCTATGCCAATTGATTGCTAACAAAAAACCAGATGAAATAGAGCATGGAAAAGAAGAAGTTGAATACACACCAACAATCCTTTTTATCTCCACCATGAATGAGTGGTATTCAAATATTTCTCATTTCCTTATGGTGAGTGTCCTGCTCACCTGTCTCATAAAGAAATGAGAATTTTCAAGTTAAAAGTTGCTAATTTTGTCTTATGGGATAATGGCCTGTATAAGAGGAGCCTTGATGGAGTGTTCCTTCACTGCGTGGATAAAGAGCAACAAAAGTAACTTTTGAATTCCTTCCATAATCTAGCCTATGGAGGACATTTTTTTGCTCCTATAACTACCTATAAGATTTTTTGAGCCAGGTATTATTGGCCTACTCTGTTTCAAGATGCATACAAATGGGTGTGAAGATGTGAACTATGCTAATAGTTCATTGGAAGACCCAAGTTAGCTGCTCTACCTCTTAAACCAATGGTGATAGAAGAGCTATTTCAATAATAGGGAATAAATTTCATTAGTGTTGTAAACCCATCTTCAAGTGTTGGACATGATTATGTCCTCACAACCACATATTACTTCATCAAGTGGGTGGAAGCTATTCCAACCAAACATGCTACTTCAGAAGTAGTGTATGATTTCCTCAAGGAGAACATCATTTCTAGGTTTGGAGTACCAACCAAGATTGTCATAGACAATGTAGCTTATTTCTCTTTTTAGGATATTTCTCAATTCTATTTTTACTATGGGATTACCCTCTCTCACTCTTTTGATTATTTTCCATAAGGGAATGGCCAAGCTAAATCAAGCAATAAGAACTTAGTGACTATCATCAGGAAGCTAGTAGATGACAACCAATGAACCTGGCATAAAGCATTGGTTGATGCTTTATGGGTAGATATAATTACACCCAAGATGGAAATTGGTATGTCACCTTCCCAACTTCTTTATGGTCTCAATGTTGAAATACCAATCACCCTAAAACTGCCAGCATTGAAATTGGCTAAGGTAGTTGAGGATCAGACATATAAAAGCTCCATCGATAAGAGGATCATGTGTCTGACTGAGCTGGATGAGTAGTGAACTATGGTGGTGGACCAAATTGCTACACATCAAAGTTTGGTGAAGAAGCTCTTGGACTAAAAATAAAAAAACCATGATTTATAAATTGAAGATCAAGTCATGTTGTGGGACAAGAGAAGAGAACCAAAGGGAATGCATGAGAAATTTGATTCCCTTTAGAGAGGCCCATTTACTATCCATCAGCTCAATAGTGAAAATAGTGTCTTGTTGAAGTATCAAGATGGCATGCCCTTTTCTCTACCTCACAATGGGCAACATTTGAAGCACTTCAATTCTTGAAGTATTAGATAAGATCACCTATACATATGCATATTTGTATAGTCTTTAGTTTTGTTTTGTGCTTTTCATTTTCATTTTCATTTTTGGCACCTTTCTTTTTTGGGTAGCATGACTCCATAGCCCAATGGCATAATTAAAGGCATTAGAGATTTTGGTTTCTACTCCCATCAGCTATTCCAAGTTTTCAATTGAAGGAAGTTCCCCAATTAGAGCCAGCTTTTGTTCCCAAAATGTATCACTCATTTTTGGGGACAAAATATGAACTATTTTGGTCTTGCAAGCCAAAATCATCTCTTACCTTCTCAAAAATTGTTCTGAGCATTCAAATTCTTCAAAATTCAAGATTTTTTCATTAAGGTATTAGTAGATTTGATAGGTTTAAAGGCTTCAACAAGTGATCTCTCTCAAAGAAGCAAGTTTCCAAAAGGACCAAAAATTGGTTCAACACCTTGGTTCAACCAAAAATGTTCATCAACAAGCTTCAAAGGAAGGATTGAACCATTGAACCCTTCTTCCAAAAAGGTTCAACGGTTTAACGGGTTCAAAGGTTCAACGACATCGACAAGACTTAGAAGAAAAGAAGGCTTTGTATAAATAAATGAATGAATCGTTGAACTGTTAAACCTTGAACCAAAATGGTTCAATGGGTTCAATGTGTTCAATGAGTTTGAAGAGATCAAAAGACTTAGAAGAAAAGAAGGCTTCAAATGCAAGATTGAACCATTGAACTGTTGAATTAAAGTTGGTTCAATCGGTTAGTTCAAAAGACTATCCTAAAGCTAAAAGAACAAGTGCCCTTGTGGAGGGTAGTGAACTAAGGCAGGTGCCCTTACAGAGGGTAGCGAACATTGGTTTAAAGATCAAAGAGAAGACCAAAAGGGTAAGATTTCCTTTAGAATTTTGTTCGAGGAAATTACCAAGTAAAGGAATCAAAAGAATTCCTTCAGTAAGATTTTCTTTGAAAAAATGAACAAGGCAAAAAATTTGGAATTCCTTCAGAAAGATTTTTTGTAAAAGAATTTCACAAAGACAAGGAGAATTCTTTTGAACAAAAGTCTGAAGGAATTCCTTTAGACTTTTGTATGAATGAATTTACTCGAAAGAAAAAGGCCTGAAGAAAAATAGTTAAGGCAAAGCAAAGGTTTCCTTCAAATAAAATGTTTGAAGGAATTCCTTCAGACATTTTACTCAAAGGAATTAACCTGAAGACTACCCGAAGGACCCTAAAGGGTAGGTACCCTTACGGGGAGCTCTCAACACCAAGAAAATGGACCTTTATCAAAGACCCAAAAGGACACCTTCCCTTTGGGGTGTTCTAAAGACATAGAGCCAAAGAAATTTCAAGGCTTCAAGGGACTTAGAAAAATAAAGGAAGCAAGGGAACAAAGGATGAACCAATGAATCGATTGAACCTTAAACCAAAAGAGTTCAAAGTTCAATGGTTCACAGGTTCAAAGGTTCAAAGGCAGCCCTAAACAAAGGAAGAACATGAATGATTCCAGGCACCAATTTAAAGAGATGGTTCAACCAAAGAGCAAAGAAGTGATAGAACTAGGGAAACAATGGAACCAAGTAACCAATAAAGATTGCCTAAACCGTTAAACTATTAAACCAATGAACATTCAAAGGTTCAAAGGTTCATGGTTTAATATGGTTCAAATAGCCAGAAACCATTGATGGCCTTGTGGACATCAAATTTAAGGTAATGGAATATATGTTAAGTTTTCAAATGTGGTGCAAAACTTGAAAAATAAACTAAGCAACTAGCTAAAGAGAGAGCTTGAGAGCTCAAACTGCTACGAGGAAGAGGGAACAATAAAAAAAGATTAGAAATATCTACAAGGGAGCTATTTCTAGTAGGTAAAAGAGTCCACCAAGTAGACTTTTGAACACACCAAATCAAGGATGCAGCTTGTTTTTCTTCCATGAAGTAAAGGCATAAGTGGACAACTGCACAAATGGGAAAGAAAGGACTAGATAGCCTATATTTTGTAGGAGACATATTAGATGAATTGTCATTCCATAGTTAAGGTGGATGCACTGTTCAAAGCATGGCCCCTTGATAGAGCTGAAAATGCATTCAAGGCATTAACCACAGCATGGGCTATTTCATAGAACAAAGCACTAGGCTTTTCTTGAGCATTATATATTATAAACTCTTGTTTTATGCAAGGGGATATCTTTCCATTATAGAAGTGAAACTCTGTCAAAATTGAGAGGTGATTATTGAGGCTTTGAGCTCAGATTGTTCATCATATTTCTTTGTTTGAATGAGAAAGCAAGTTACTTTCAGACTTTGCGCTGTTATAGCTTGTCTCATTTTAGGAGATTGTTCTTATGTGTATTTCCTAAATGCATTCTTGTCCATTTTATTGAAATAAGTAGAACTAGTGGAAGTAATTAAGAAGGTGTCCTGAATCCAATTATGGAAAGACTTTGTGTTGTCACCATTGTCTTCAATGTGTTTTTAGTTTCTTTTTGTATGAAGGATCTGGGGAAGATTTTGTGCCACCATTATCTTTTGTTTTTCACTCTTTGGGTAGTTGAGGTGGAGACTTTGCATTGCACTTCATTCTATTGGTTATTGCACTCTTGTTACCTGTTAGTTACCCACCAGAAAGAACTCTTGCACTCTGCTACAAGACCACTTTTGAAAGAAGAGAAGTGCCTTTAGTATTATCACCAGGATTTTTCCTTTGTCTGTGAACATCATCTCTAAAAAAAGAGAGATGGATGGTGTAGTCCTACCCTTGAGTGTTATTTTCTGCTTATATATATAGTATATAGCTCCTCATATTTATCAGAAACCTCCCATTGATAAGAGGAGTGATTTGTTCACCTTTGATGTGGTAAACCTACACATTTAGCTAACCAATCTCACTATGATGTGGTTGAAGAGACCTATTTTGCTCATCAATTAGTTGGTGACAAAATATTCACCCAACAGGGTAGACATAAAGGGTGAGTTGAAGGTTTTTTTATAAGGCCAAATATCTTTTTAGGAGATCCATTCCATTGTAATTCAAGGTTAAAGATAAGTTAACACACCAAGTTTAAATTATCTACCACTAGCTTAAGGATAACTGAAATGATATCCTTATCATCAAATAAGGAGTTGTGAAATAAGAAGTCTCCAATGACCATAGAGGTGAGAAAAGGAGATGGATTGATTTCCCTAGAAGATTGTTCTTGGTTTGTAGGGTTGTGTATAAGGACATGACATTCAATCTTTTTCTACTGCCTAAGGCATTCCTTCAACTTATCTCTCTCCTCCTTTAACTTTTAAATCTCTAATTTTAGATTATCATTACTTCATGCAAGTAGACCATAAGGGACAATAGGTTTCTATCATGATTCATCAATAGGATAAGAGGATTCCCAAGGAGGTAGAGAAGTTTCACAATAAGGTAGATAGTCTTAGTAGT
This sequence comes from Torreya grandis, assembly GCA_037957365.1. NCBI lineage: Eukaryota > Viridiplantae > Streptophyta > Pinopsida > Cupressales > Taxaceae > Torreya > Torreya grandis. The sequence goes on from JARHVA010005926.1 coordinate 725,537, forward strand.
TAGGAGGTTCATTATAAGATTGATAAGGGGCAACATAAGGTTGATAGGGGTCATTGTAGGAATGATAAGGAGGTGAATGGTAGAAATTTTCCCCATATGATGCCATAACATCTCATATGCCATATGTGAAACAACATGAATATGACCAATAACCCTTGTTACATCTACAATAATGATGTTATGATATTGGTGATCTTGAAAACTAAGTATAAATCTTTTCCAAAATACTTGAAGCTACTCAAGATGATTATAAGGCTACAAGTGAGAGCTCTAATGATTGATTCTCATCCCACTAGGCATACCAAAACTGTTATCTACCTAAGTTTCACCCTTTTGAAGTGGAATATTCACATCCATCTCACACTTGGACTAACAAGGGATTGACTTAAGGTTGTGGGTAACCTATTATCTAGGCTAATCCTTTAACTTATGGGACTAGATCCCTTGATTTATGGAATTGAATATTCTTCTTTATAAGACCTAATTTTATTGGAATGAAAAGATTAAAGATATTACATAAAATAAATCTAAACTAAAGGGTGGTGATACACCTATAAAATATGTCATCCACTCAACTTTGGACTCTTATAACACTTATATATAATGCATAGAGCTAAAACAATACTTCAATAGCTTCTAAGCAATACTATTATCACCTATAGGTTAGTTTAAATGATTAAATAAATATGGTGATGAGAATAAGGCATGGTTCAAGGCACTCAGAATCAGATTTCCACTTTAAACTTGACCCATCAACCTCATAACACACTAGATAACCCTATAAAAATGCTTGTTAATACACAGGTAAAATTTAAACCTAAAAAAGGTAATATTACACCAATTATTCATATCATAAGTAAATAAACATGATATATTGATCATCAAGAAGCTAAAATATTCCATTCATTAGTCTTATAGGTTTGTAATTATAAAACCTAGTAGAGCTTCCTCATACCATCCTAAGGGATACAAAACAAGGCCATCAGGCTTGATTAAATATAAATATGGGAGATAAAAATAAGAGAGAGTGGCATTTAAAAGTGGAGAAGGGGTCATAATTGATCCTCCTTTACTCCAACATTAGTTACAAGTCTCAACATCTACTCCATATTCCCTTCATATGTTGCTCTTATGGTTGAATAAATGACCTAAATGAGCTCCTTAGAATATTGATGCCAATTATTAGAGAATTTTGACTCATCAAGATTCCATGCATGCCACCATTTTACCACTTATTCTCCTTTCATTAGTTACCAAAATTTATAGAGGTCTAGTAAAATGCTTTTCCATGAGGCATTTAGTGATGTAACCCCCCCTTGTATGCTAACAAGGCTTGATAATTGCCCCACTCTCTCTAACTAAAATTATGTGTGCATTTTTTATCTATGGATTAGTGGTTATGGAATTGATAACGTCCTCTTTACTCTCTTAGTATCCCCTCTATGCTATTTTCATTCCTCTTGGTTGACCAAGTAGGTTTACTAGGCTAATTAGGCCTAGTAGCCTAACTATTAGTGTTTAACAACCGTGAAGGTCTAGTTAAAACTTTATAAAACTATGAATAAATTAGATTCATACTTGAAACAAACTCTTACACCATAACATAGGCCTCTTGAGCAAGAAACACCTGTAAAATTACAACACCAATTAACTAGGTCACCCTATCATCTATTTCTATAGACTGGCTGATTAGAAGGGACTCATAGGGGCACTTAAAGAGATGGTTTTTAGAATATGTTGAATTTAGGATATTTAATAAGTGTCAAACCTTACCTTTAAATTATTGACATATCATAAAACAAATTTGTACCCTAATTTATATTAATTTTATTTGAAAAGTAAAATATTTTGACACTTACATATAGATTACATATAATCAGGTATCATGACCTGGTCCTTTTAATGTATTTAACATTCCATGTGTTTTTCAAACCATTATAGGGTGATAGAATGCTAAAATATCAAAATTTCCAAAACTAGGTATGCTTAGGGTTTTAGAGAGATTTTTGGTGTCCAAGACTCTTAGCAATGATTCATAAAGTATGGACCGCTAAATAAAAAATATTTTCATGTATTTTAGTTACATTTAGCCCTCTAACTTCTCTAAAAATATGCATCAAGATAGGTAGGTAGAGAAGTGGGCTTGTATTATCCCGTATGTAGTTTAAATAGATTAGAATTCCTAACCATTATTCATAAAGGTTGTACCTTAAAACAACCTCAATACTCCATGTATTTCAAGTTAATATGGTTTCCTAAAATCCCCTATGATAATTTTCTCCAAGTCTTTATGCTATGCAAGATACAAGCTCTTGAATTGATGGTTCGAACTAGATGTGTCTATTGTGTAGCTTTTCAAGACCAAAATTGATATTTTATTTACATTACCCTATTTAAAAACTCCATTATAGGTTATAATTCACCTTACTATACCTTTTCATGCTTCCATTTTCTTAGGGATGTCTAAATGTGCTCCTATGGAGATATGGGTTTATTAGGTCTTAAGATAGGCTTTTAGGCCTAATTGGCCTCAACTGAGTTCTATGGGTTTAAATATCCTATATGTTGTATAAGGGTAAATATCATCATAAAATTTCCTATATCAAATATTTAAACCTCTGTAATTTCCTTTAAATAACTCAAAACCCCTATTCTGCTCCTCTTCCTTAAAACTGCCTGTAGACAATAGTAAGGATTATTAATTTTGAGTGTTTGGGATAATATATAAACTTGAGTGATTTATTAATATCTTATATACTATTATATGATGTATTTTTAACCATTTTTCATTCCCTTAAGGTTTATACACCTTCATATCTAAGCCCTATAGTAATTTAGTCCTTTGTATATCTCATATTTTGGCCTAGGGTTGTTACACAATCTTTTTTGTGAAACCCTTTGAGTATGATTTTATCCCCTTTGACTTACCTAAGATATATAAAAACTTTAAATACCTATTATATAATTCTCACCACATCCTTATGTGTTTCCATCCTTAGGTCTCCTCAAACTAGTTTTTGTATATAGGCTTACTTAGGTCTATTAGACCCAATAGGTCTAAGTAAACCATGATAATCAATTTAAAAGTTCCTATACTAAAATTATAAATCTCACACTAATAAACCCTTTTTTACCTTATTTAACTCTCCTTCATGTATTTTTATCCTTCTATCAATCACTTTGATTATCAGATGTTCTAATTCATGGATATAGACCTATGTAGGTATGCCCTCTTTTATTAGCCCTCACGTGCATTTTGACTTCAAATATAAGTTTTTTAAATTAAAAGAGTATATTAAAACCTTTAATTAATATATATAATTTCATCATAACCATTTATTAATTATAAACTCTCTATCTTGACTTCAAACCTTCAAATAATGCACCTTCTCTCATCACAGTTTGTTAGCAGATTAGGATAGTTATGAGATAGAATAGTAAATGGGTCTAACCCTTATTATAGAATGGACCTATCAAATTGAATAAAATAATAATCAATACCAATTTTTAGAGATTTATTATAACTTTATAGGTCTTAAAACTTAAAATTTCACCATGATTGGCTTTTAAGTGTTGGTTGTGTACTCATGACTATAGGTGTTTGATTGGACTTGTACAAACTGTTAAGATGTGTGAGGTTCTCTTGGAGAATATAATGGTTATAAAGGTTTCCATTTAGTGCTTTATTTTATTTATGGATATTTACTTGACTCCTTCAAACAACACCAATTAATTTCTCACCTTGATAACCTACCTTAACTCCCCCTCACTTTAATGGGCTAAAGCATGATGATTGTAGGTCAAAATTGTGTCTTGATTATTATTAGTGAAATATGTGAGATTACATTGTAAGGTAATCTACTGATGTCATTTATCACATTTGAAAGTGATTTCATACACCCATCCACCTATTAACTACTTTGAACTTTAATTTCCACTAAAAATCACTATCTAAGCCAAACTATATGGTTGTAGGTGACTATTCAAGATTTGAATAAGATGATGACTAGAAAGGAGGTATGAGATGATTTAAAATCATCCAAAAATTAGATCTCTATAATATTAATTTTTAAACTCCTTCATTTCTCCACTAATAACCATGATGAAACTTGAGCTTAACTTGAAAAACTTAGTCCTTGTAAGACTCCAAATCCTGTTGTATAAACTAATGACATCTTTGTAAACTATAAGGTTGAGGTCTTCTTGTCTAATAGACATTAAAATTAAACTTACCCTTGAATTTTGATACTCCTCTTCCATGTGGTCCCTCACTTGTTTGGTCACATTTAAGGCATCTTGAAGTGTCTTCATAAGTATCTACTATAGGTGAAGGTTTCACACTGTGTATAAAATGTTGGGAGTTATGATGTTGTCTTCAAGAGAGGATCATGATCCATATAGCTTAATTGACCCTTAAAATAGAGTTTTCTACTTAACATTTCTCCTTAAATATAGTCAAGTCTATATGTAGTAGTTTTATGCCTAGTTTGAGTCTCCTTCTCTTGGAGTGAACTTAATGGACCCTATTTTCCCCTATTTCCATTCATATCCACTCTCTTCTATTTATATATGGCTCTTTAGAGGTCTTAAATTTCTCTAAAAATACATTCAACAATGACTACCCTACCTAAAGTCTACTTGAAGGCATATGATGATTGAGTGAGTCTTGATATTGTAAAATAGGCTAAGGTGAGGATGACTTAGTATGTGAGGTAGATCATGATAATGAGGTAATAGAGCATGAAATGAATGAAGAGACTATTTTTTTTAAACACTACCAAAAGACCTTCTAAAGACACTCTATGTTTTACATTACAAAGGATACCACACCTAATCATGATAGTCAACTTGGAAATATGATCTTGAAGGAAACATAGATTTGATGATGGGTAAGCTGAGTAATTAGGAAAGGTATAGAGATTTAAGACTATTACACAACCAAAACCACCATTACATTTTATCAAGATTTGATTACCATGTAGTATATGGAAATTGATTAATAGTCTTCCAAAAAATATAATATATATATTATTACTCTCATACCCCAACACATGTGAAACATGATTAGAGGGTGTTGGATATGAGCCATGAGGATCTCAAAAACATAAAACAATCATTAGTTTTTAGAGAAAAAAATCAAATCTTCATGAAAACCATTGCACTTTTAACTCCTTGCAGAGATGAAAAAGACCATGGAATTGGATAGATTTTTAACTAATGTTCATAAAGTACATACCTTTATATTTTAGAAAAATTTCATGGATGGGAAGGTTAAGTCACCCCCTTCCTCTTCCCAAAGTTTTAGACCATGACATTCTCTCTCCAATCCATATTGTCCATAAATCTGAAGGGTTGTCTTAGTCTACAAAGAATATCATTGGTGTTTGAGGATTGGTTTGAATATATATGACATACTTTTGACATGAAACTCTACTAAAACACCTTCCATGACTCCACCTTCAAACTCTGATCCTTCTCTATATGGAATAGTTTGTACCAATCTATATAACTATAAAAAACACCTAAAATGTCTATTTTTCTAAATTTTCTCCTTGTTTCCATCTAAGAACCACCACTTTAGGGGAAAATGAGAGGAATGATGAGTTAATATATCATTTTAAAACTAGACATATGGTATGGGGAAGTGAAAAAGTCATAATTTGACATGTGGGGCCCACTTATTGAGTGAGGAGTGCAAATGAGTTCCAAAATGGACCTTTAGGATATGAAATGCATGAGTCATGGAAATATGATTAAATTGGGACCATTTTAAGACCTATTTAATGCAATTAAACACCATGATATTCCTTTTATAATGTTTTACAAGGCATATTGACTCATATGAGGTCTTTTGAGAGGTATTTGATGCTTAATGAGGGGTGATAGAGGTTTGAAAAGGCTTAAATGAATAAACTAAGGATAATGACATTGAAAACACCAATAAAAATTCATATGAAGACCTCAAACAATGTTCAAGCACCTTTACTAGACCTCTACGACACTTTGACACTCTCTTTACTCACTTTAAGACCATCATCAGGACTAATACACTTACAATGGAACTTCAAATAGTTGTGACATATGGTGATTCATAATTAGACCTAAACACATATGTGACACTTATAACAAGGCTCAATGACTCTCAATAGGACCAATAATAGCATGACCATGTAGGATATTAGCATGAGAAGGCTCAGATAGTTGTCACCCAAAAAATTTTGATGTTAGGGGTTAACATTTGGCCTATGAGGCCAAAATGTCAATAATAACCATAACCAAATCTATATATTAATCTCTTATAATTATGGAACTCTTTATTATTAAAATTAGGTGATATATATAAAATTTTACAAGACTTTAATTCTTTAATTTCTAATTAGACTTGGCATCAAGAGAAAACTCTTCATCTTTCAACCTTTTTCAACTTTTATAAATGAGATATAGGATAAAGTAGATTATAAAAAATATTATATGAGTGTGTTGCACACATGTGGCATACATATAATCTATGATTTTACATTTGTATCTCCAAACATTGCTTTCCCAAACTTAAAATTTTATCTCTTCCCAATACAAAATCATATAATATTTTTAATTGGTACACCTTTAGGATCTATCTAAAATAGGTTAGATTCAACATGATTCATAGTAATCATCTAAGGTTTCATTTATAGTTTTCACCCCTTGTGCACTACTTAACCTCCTTTACATGTTTTTCAACTTATTAGAGTACCAATCTACCACCCTTTACTATTTTTAAATAGACTAGACTAACCAAGTGGCTACCTTTTATGGGTTTTCAATCAAACTAGACCTGTTTGTCATGATAAACCATCACGCAGTAGAATTTGAGAAATATTCTTCAAAATTTTAGTAATGTGCAACAAATACTTGGAATATGTAAGAGGCATGAGTGAAAATACTAATGAAATTGTCTTTTGACTCTATGTAGCTTTACATTATGAGATATATGATTGTATTTTAGTTAAAGGAATGAATTCTATAGTATTGATCCAAAGGAGATAGATATATCTTATATGTGCTTCAATCTAGTATGTGCTCTTAGACTAGCCATATCAATATACTAAGTGGAGTTTGAGTGGCCATCAAATTTTGGATGTCATCATAATCCATGGTGATCATGGATGATTTAAAATTTGAAACCCTTATCTATAGCTCTTATGTTAGTGACTCTAACTTATCCATGTATCATTGATCCTGAACTCTTATGAAGGCATTCCTTTTGACCTGACTTTGTCACTCCTATAATTTCTCCTTGATAGTGTCTCTTGCATTTATGGATGCATAGAGTGAAACATACATTTGGTCTATAATATCCATGTGAATTGTAATTTTTACTTTGGTAGAAGTTGCCTCAATAAAATCTACACCAACATTGCTCCATGCTATGTCCAGTTATTGATTTCATTCGATCATCTTTTTGGTGATGTGATCCACTTACATAATAGTGGTATCCATATGGTTCTAATACTCCTCCAATATCTCCATTATGGTTTTTGTCTCATATTTTATAGCTTGCCCCTAAGAGTGTAGATGTAATACTTTTTTTTTCTATGCACCACTCCTGAGCGAGTTGAGTAATGAGAGTTATTAACCTAGATTGATCTAACATAACTTGGTCATCAATGACTCAAGAAACCAAATTCATATAGTTATCTATGATTATATTTTTTGAATCTTAAAATTAGTTTCAAAGATCTATGTTGTAAGATTTATCTTAGTTTAACTATTTCTCAAGTGATGTAGCCTTCTATGTAATAGACTCCTAAACCACTATTGTTCCCTCTAATTGTTTTGACAATGGTAATCTAGAAACATCTAGAGATGTTTCCTATATAGTAAAAACCCTAGTCAAAGTTGATGTTGTTGTTGTGTTTATTCTTAGCATTGGTGAAACTAGGAGGGAAACATTTTTCACCTTGCTAACATAGATGAAACATCCTAGTTCCAAACTCTTCCCACTAGTAATAAAGAGTGAAGATCACATTAAGCCTCTATCTCTATTGCTACCTATTTGTCTATGACTTCTTATTCATACTCATGCTTTTTCTCTTTTTCTTCTTGTTGTTGTGCTTCATCCTTCTCAACTTCTTACTTTTTATTACATTTGACTTTTTCTACTTGTTTCTTATATTCTTCTTTCTCTCTTGTAGCCTTATCCTTCTCCTTCTCCTTCTCTACTTTTTCTTATTATTCTTTTTCTTTCTTTTGTTTTCTAGATTCTACTTCCTCTTTTATACACTTATCTATTATTTCTTTATCTTTCTGATTCTTCACAGATTCATCTTATCTCTTTTTCTCAATGACCTCTTCTTCTTATAATTTATTCCTTTTCTATTTATATTTATTAGTGTCCTTATTATGAATTTTAACTTATACTTCCTTATTCTTTTGTTCTTAATCTTCTACTTTCTTATTTTGTTCATCCTCTTCCTTTTTTTATCAACTAAAACCCCATACTATTTCTTTTTATTTTCATCCTCTTCTTTGTTCTTGTATATTGTCTATGCTTTAACCTTATAGGATACATCCTTAGTTACTTTCTATGGTTTTTCATCCTCCATAAATAACTTATGTAGAGCCTCTGCATTGTCAGCCCATTTCTTGCCCTCAACTTCTTTATCCTACTATTTTTCTTGATTTGCTTACTCTTGCCTTTCTTCTTCTTCTTCTCATAATTGACCCTCTTATTTCTTTTATCTCTTATAGTCCTTATACAATTTTAATTATTTGGCCCTCTATGTTTCCTCTTGTATAGCATGTTATTATTTCAGAGTTGGTTGGTCCATCACTTTCTCCTTATTGTCTATGATTTTTTCTTCCTCTGATGATAGAATTATTGATTCCTACACCATATCCTTGGAAACATATGACTTATTTTTCCCAAGAGTAACTAATTTTTGCTTATGTAATTATAGTGTCTCTGTGAGAGTTTTTTACCTCTTATGTTGTATTTTGGTCTAATGAAAATTGCATAGGCTACACTCATTTAGTTTTAAAATACCATGTTTTATTTTTAATGGTAGGAGATAGCTATGGATTTTGGTTCATTTTTATATGATATATTAGGGCTTAAAGGGGATTTTATAGCATTGGGGCCAATGGTTTTAATTTATTAATACTTATAAGATGGTTACCTTTAACAAATTTAGTTGTGATATTTGTGTTCTCTACTTATTACCTCATTACATTAACTACAATTTATGGAAGATAAGTCAAAAGATCAACATATAAGTTTGGAGGTGCTTACTTTCACATTTGTACCATTCACACTACTTGAATAAAAATTATTTTTATTCTTTTGTTTTATATAAATCTCCAATCATGTCTTCATTAAATATTTTATCAACTTCTTTCTCATCTATCCCGATTAGTGGTAAATCATAATTGGCCATAATCCATGGTACGTATGGGTCACCTAGCTAGGTTGAAGTACTTCATGTTTTTCTCCTCTATCTAGGTGGATAATGTATTTATAATGGGGACTTTACCTTTCCTTTATACTAATATGATGGCATTTATTAGTTGTGAATTCAAAAATGGTGCACCTATCCACACCATTTATAATGATGTTTCTCTTCTTGTTACAATATATTTTTAATTTGACTTTAGTCTACATTGTTTACATATCAAGGGAATATGGAAGAAGAGGAAAATATGACCTAGGTAATGTTGAAATTTTGGCCTCAAATGCCAAATGTCAACCCCTATAGTAAAAAAAGTTCATAAGAACCCATCTAGTTTTTCCTTGGTGTCTAAAACTAGCATGGTCTTATAAATGTCTCTTGAAAATTTTATTAGAGTTGATTAAGGAGTCATATATGTGTTAAGAACTTACTCTAGAGATCCATGTGTCATATGCTATTTGAAGTCCCTTGGGTGATGCAATAGATGGTCCTTGACTGATTGAAAGAGTGTCAAGTGCTTTTGAGGTCTTGAATATTGTTTGACAAGATTAAGGATATTTTGACAAAGTTAAGGTAACTTGGATATTCTAAGGTCATTGATACTTATTATTTTAGGAAATTTTCAAGATTTTCCTTGTGAGAAAGACCTTGTTGATCAATGTGAAAGGTACCTAAACAATGAATGGGTCTTAATGTGAAGCCTAGTGAGGTGTTTAAAGCCATTCTCCATGACCCTTTTTCTCAAGCCTATCTCAAGCCTTGATTACCCCTTTTAAAACACCCAAATCCCTAATATGAGTCTATTTTCATTGAAAAACTTTGAAAGGGAGGATATTTTTGATAAAATATCATAATAAAGGTCATGAAAATGTGCCATTCTCACCATATGGTAATGACTAGGTGATTCATAACATAAAAGGCCCATTTTAAGATTCATATTCACTCCCCACTCAAAAAATGGGTTCCACACATGGGAAAAATGTGAATATATAGCCCCCATCCCATAAAACTACATTTTAAATACTATTTTACTTAATTTTTCCCTTACTCTACCTTCTAATGGTGTTTCAAAGCTTCAAACATGGATAAAATGCAAGAAACGAAGTGTTTTAGGTGTTTTTTGCATGTCATACGAACCTGTATGATCATGTCTATACTTAGGGGTATAAATATAGGTGGGTTCATGATATGAATTTAAATGAATTTTCATGATTAAAGGATTTAAAATAGGCTCAAAATAGTTCTCTCTCTACTGATCTCTTTGCCAGTCCAAACAAGCTTTCATGTTTTCACTCATTCCATGTAGGAGAGAGAAGTTTAAGATCTGAGACTTTAGGGAGAAAAGGGGGGTATTTTGAAATTATAATTAATGTATTTTTAAAAAAAATAAATGACCTATATTTTATGAATAAATTTTAATAATCTAAGAACTTAAATGATCATCCTCATCCACACAAGGAAAAAGAAGGAAGATAGTTTCATTGAGTTTCTAGTTTGTTTGATGAAAATGATGATTGTTCCTAATTTTTAAAGTCTTTCATTAAATTTTCATGGAATCTTTAGCATTTGGTTTGCATGTGTGGTCCTATAGGGATGAGAAAAACTTAAAATACCAATATATGTAGTCTAAAGGAAAAGTTGTAATGGTGAGAAGGAATATTTAGAGTATATACCTAAAGGTGAATAATCTTGAAGGTTAAATATAGTGTCTTGAAGTGATATTAATTTTAAGTTCAAAATTTGGATATTCATATAGACTTCTAACTCTCTCATGGTGTCTCGAAGTAAAGGTAGCCTAAATGTCTAAGATTCACTACATGGGAAGATAATGTACTATATAATGGTGACTTTAGGGTTTAAAACATAGTAAAAAATAACATAGAGTGTTGATTTAATACCAAAAGGCCTAATTGAAAGGTTATCAAACTTCATTATGGCCCCTTAGACTTAGGTACTATAAATCTACCTTCAAACATCTTCACAATTTTTTTAGAAAATATTAAGGTTATTTAGTAGAAGAAAAGGTTTTTTAGAGGATCTTAGGTTCCCCTTTCCCATTGCATATGCCTCATGAAGGACCCCAAAATGTTTTAATTTTTTGGGTATGTATGTCTATATGTTTAGGGTCCTTGAAAACCATATTGGGTTTGAGGTCATAGTCATTTTGATCCCTCAAAGAGCCTCCCCCTTTTGAAAACCTCATCATTACCATTTAAACCTATTTTAAACCCTATCTCCATATTTCAAGCTACATCTAACTTTACCAATTATTATTCACATGTATGGATCCTTTACTCAAGCCCAATATATAGATAAAAGGTATAACTACTCCTTGAGGTTATCAAGTATCAAGTATAGGATAAATTAACCCATGTAACTAGATACCATATTGAGAAATGATGATCACCATCTACTATCCTTTTTGAAAATAAGAATATGAGGTGTTGACTAAGGAAATTATATGAGAGGGGTGTTGAAGGAATTTAAAGAAATTAAAATATCATAAGACATAAGAAAGGCATGTGAGATAGGGTGGATGGGCTCTAACATGAACCAACCTTTCACCTCATCCCTAAAAGGGCAGACCTCTTGGTCACCATAAACCCATCAAAATAGGCTAGGCAAGTGAGACAACAAATGTTGGGTTGAAGTGTAGGATGTTGAAATACCTTAATGAGGAGTCATGATGACCTATAAGAATTATGATGTAGAGGAATCACGTTCAGATAGACTCTAAACACATCAAGTTTTATCCAAGGGAAAACAAGCTCAGGTATAACTCCTTTGAGCATGCTTAGAAATATGACTACAGACCTTATAGGCATTAACAAGTATGATGAGCTTTTGAAGAGCTTAAAAAGGTGGAGAAGAGAAGTAGGAGGCTAAAAATATGATAAGACCTTAAATATAATGTATAATCATAATAACCTACTCAATTTCCATACATATCATCAAACATACATTACTCACCACCTACAACCAAGCACACAGGCAAGCCAAGCAGTCAGGGTCATATGAGGGAGCTAAAACAAGGAACCTTACATAAGGTTAGGTGAATAGAAGAAAAGGAGATCCATGGATTATCATCTTAAATCCATCAAACTAAATTTAATATATTTATCCCCTATAATGTAATAAATAATCTTAAGGATTTGTTTATGCCTAATAGGCCTAATCTAGCACACACATGCCTAACTATGCATAAACCTTTGATAAAAGATAAGAATGCACAGAGGGAAAATTAATGAAATAATTTGACCCTAGAGATATGGTTAACCATAGGAACATATTATAGTGTTTTAAAACTCCATCATCTCTATAATTTAGAGAGAAAGGGCCTACTTAGACCCCATACCACTGTCAAACACTTTGGCTGGTAGTGAGACCTACATGCATTCATATAAGTAAAGGAGATAAAGATGATAGTTTAAGTAGATAAAATAAGTGTAGAGGTTGTAAATAGGTATCATAAGGGTTTTAGTATGATATTGAATCCCCAAAAACTATAGATCACTTAGACATATAATACTCATTCTAGGCCTATTAGGACTAAAATCCATGGTTAAGACTCAAACCCCACACCATATTGAGGCATGCTCAGACCTTATCAAAGAATAAATAGGGCCCATAAAAGGTATAAAAGTATGGTACAAAAAATAAAAGAGCTATTTTATATAGGATAATTTAAAGGAAAGGTTAGCTTAGTCTTAACTCCTAGATCAAGCTACAACATACTAGCCTGCCAACTCAAGCTATACCTTCAGATGTTCATATCTTTAATTACAAATGGAATCAAGGCCAAGTATCTTATGGGGAGTTGTACACCCTAATGTAATTACCATATATGGAAAAAATACTTATTTTTATGGTCCCACCTTTATGAATAATTGTTAATATTTTATACATGTCTAGTAGGCCTATAAGGAGTTCAAGGTCCACCATCTTTTGGTCATATATCCACACACAAGTTGCATGGGACCTAAATATTTTCATGAGTTTTATGGGGTATATGGGATAAACATCCATGAACATAATTTTTGGATTGTAGGTCTGATCTTAATCAACCATCATTAAGATGGTAGACCTTTAAAACCCTAGTTAAACCCTAAGACAAGCTTGAATTGGGAAAAATTGAGATTTTGGAAACCAAAAAATCATAATTGACTTGATAAACACTTGAAACATCTAGTACACTATATGAAATTGTCATAAGATCATAACTCTTCAAGGTTTTGGGTATAAATCAAGGTACGTAGTTATTTTAAGAGTGGAAAATAATTTAAGGGGGTGGTTTGGGAATTATTTCACTTATCTAGATCACCAAGTACTCATAGTTTACCCTAAAAAGTCTCGTACATCTTTGTACAAAATGTTCAATCTACAAATGAAAGTAGAATATGGTATAGTTACCTAAGTGAGGAAAATTTATAGGTGTAAATTGATTTGAAGGGTCATTTAATTACATGGAACACTTTTTTATAAATATGATATGCTATTTTACATGTTCTTAAGATTCTCTTCAATGTTCTATGGTTAGCCAAGAAAAAACAACCAAGTCACTAGGCCTAATGGCCTACTAAGACTACTTGGTTAATAGAGGAGATAAAAGTTGGTGTAGAGGGTTTGATAGGAGTTAATGTAGGGTAATTACACATGTAACTTATTCTTAAAGGGAAAGTAGATCAATTCTCATAGACCTTATAGAGGAATAGGATAGTTACTAAGCTTGGTCAACCTGCACAAAAGGAAGATAGGTTGTTATATGCTTCATGGTGAATTTATTGGAACACTTTAATATATTGTAACTATCATAATAATGAGTTAATTGAATAGATAATGGAATAACCATGCTTATAAATAGGTCAAGCAGGTCAACTACAGCCTCTAGCACTTCACCTCAATGCCTAAAGGGGTCATTGAAGAGATCAACACATGGAGAGACCTACAAATTACTATTATAACTATTTATAAATATAGTATGAGTGTACTATGGTCATTATGACCTCTTATCTACACTTATATTCTCACTTTTCCCATCTCTCTTTTTTGATCATTTTATTTATTCAAGCCTTAAAGTCTTGATTGGTATTCCTCACTTGGGTATGAGAAAACTTTGCCTAGATTTGTACTTAATGAACCTATTGGAATGTTAAAGAACTATTATATATTCTACATGATTGGTATATATTGTGTATATTCTTGTTTTTATGTACATAAGAGATATAAATTCTCCCTTGGCATGTCCTTACCATACCTACATGTTGATAAGTTGTCTTATGTAGGTTATATGATGTCTCAAAGGCTATTGAACATATTTGGAGTGTAACCTAGTTTGAAGTGTCTCAAGATATATATCTCACCCATAACCTCCAATTTATATCCACTCACCATGAATTTCATAAAAAACACTATTGCATAAAATCTTTGGAGGTAGTGCTTTAGTTCATGATTAATTCATTAGTATTGTTAGGAGTTCAATTTGAGTGGACAAATAATATTAGTACATCAAAACCCATTATATTAGGATTATGTTATGCACTCTCTATCCCTTTTTACCCCAATAGTAGTAGGTCTTAGTGAATTGAGCCCAAGTACATGCACTATGGTAGCTAGCCCCATAATCTAGAGGTCTAACCTAATCATAGATCACCCATAGCCTTGGGATATTTCCATGTTAGTATAACCTTGAAGGTAATCCTAAAAAACCTCATTATATGGTGTAGGTTAGAGTTCTAACAATTTTGGCATGCCTGATGGGACCAAATTCAAGTATTTGAGACTTACTTGTATCCTTACAGTCACCTCAGAGAGTTTTAAGCACCTGAATAGCATATTGGTACTCAGACTTCTTGAACATCTTGAAGCTTTACCCCCTTAAGAATCCTATTCACCCCCTTGTCTTCCCTCTTATCCTTCTAATAAATCATGTCAACATCATGATGTAACTTATAGTTAGCCTAAGGAAAGTAATGACGAGTTGAGCTTAGAAATTGAGAAGCTAAAAGAAGAAAGAGATAGATTGAAATAATATCTTAGATATTAGAGAGAAGTTGAAAACTAAACCTTTATCCATCAAAAATATGTCCTTTAAAACCAAAATAATCCAACCAAGATAATAAATTCATCTCCTTTCCTTACCTTTGTGATAACTGGAGTCTCTTTTGTCCATAATTGTTTGTTTGATGATAGAGTAAGCAATTCTTTTATCCCTAAGCTATTGGCTAAAAACTTAAATTTGATGTATGAGCCTACCTCTAAATTTGAAATGCGATGAAATGGATCAGCTAAAAGGAAATTTGACCTCATTAAAAATATAAAATTCACCCTTCATGCTTACCTTGAGTTCACATTTACATAAGACATTATTATTATTATATATTTTTAGACATGTAGATTTGGCCAATAATAGCTTTGCATCAGACTATTAGACCAATTCTTACCAATCATAAAAATTTTAAACTAAAAAATTATATTAGTCTCAAATTTGGATTTATAACCCTATATTAAATCAATTTGGCATATTAAATCAATTAAAAAAGGAAAATACACACATTGAATTAATCAAAATCAAATAAATGACCAAATGCCTAAAAAGAATTAATTAATGTGCACACCCTAATCATAATCAATTAGTAAGTTAAATCAATTTCAAATACTAATTAAGTTCACACATGAGCTAATAAATAAATTAAATCAATTACTAAAAATAAAATTCAAGAGCATCTTAGAACATCCTAGAATACACTCATTACCTTTATGAATTGTCATTTTTGGAAAATATCTAAAAGAATATCCTAAGAATATGCCAAACTAAACCAAAGTTAATAAACTAAATCATGATCATATTTAACTAATTCCAAGGGATTTGAAAGCCTATAAAATTAATCCTATAGCTCTTCATTTATAGATCTCAATCAAGATAGAGTTATAATGCATGAATACATTCATGAAGCTAAAAGCCTAGTGTTACAATGCCAAAATTGAGACAAAGCCATCAAGCCATTGAATCAATGAAGCCATCAAGCCTTCAATCAAGTAAAAAATTAAAAAATGGTGAATAAAAGAGATTATATGTTATCCATATATAATTTATGAATACTTATTATGCATAAACTGAGCAAGTGAACTAAATTACCATTTGGATCTATTAAGGATTTGGTAAGGAATTTGTGTTTTTATGTTTATATTTCTCATTTCCTTCCATGTTTTGTTGATTTCTCATTTGGTTTATTCATTATTCTCTCCCCATTATCAGACCTAGATATTTTAGATTGTTAGTCAGTTGATTTTATTGTTTTTGGAAATAACTCTATACTAACCTCCTTTCTTGAGTCAAATTTCTTGATCACAAATGGCACGTCCGGTGGGACACGATTGTGCACACCACATCTTTGAACAAAAATGACCATTAAAATAGATATTATTTTTATCTATGTACTATTTTTAAAAAAATTGATTACAATTTTTTACTAAGGGTTTCATACTAATTCTCTCAAAATTCAATTAAATTTTTATTTCTAATTTAGAAGTTATGACTCTTTTAGTGACTGTCACTTTTTATTTTCAAATTTTACAGTAAAAATGGCTATTACAAAGCTAATAAATTTTTTAGTATTCACTATTTTGACCTAAAGTTTTTTATAGTAGTGATACCTAGATCTATAAGCAACCTCAAAAAATTAAGTGATAATTAGATGTATATTTTAAAATTTATGGTTAAAATACTAACTGCATGTTTTTATGTTTTTTGTGTTTAGTTTTATTTGTTTTAAGCATTTAACTTGTTTGCATGTTTCTTAGGTTCATTTATTTTTTGAGATTTATTAATATTTTTATTGATATTTTTTTCTAACCTTTGCCTAACCTAACATGTTTTCTTTCTTGAGGTTTTGCCTTTAGGTTCATATATTTTGCCCTTCAAGGTTGCTTGTCTCATTTGATAAATAAACATCAAGGCTAAGCAAAGTGCAGACCTTTTTCATGCAAGGCCCATTTAAAACGTCTTAAAAACATGATTAATTAGTTATTTTACACTTTTTTCATATGTTTTAAAATGAATTAGGCATTTCAATTTTAGTTTAAAAATAAATTTTTACATGTTTGTGTTAAATGTTTTGATTATTCTTTCAAAGTTCACAACTTAAAGCCAAGGGCTAAAATAACATCATCACACATTTTTTTTAGTGTTATAAAATTAAATACACTTCAAAAAAAATTCAAGTTTTTTGTACTATCTATTTAGTATAAACTTATTTTAGTAAATATGGAGTTGTCCACGTCTGCTCTCCTATCTATCCCCTTTAAGGAACTTTTAGGATCAAAAGTGCCAACTTATTTTTGGGTGGTTTTCAATTATTTATATTTTCACATCTTAAATCCAAGGGGATAGTAAAAAATCTAATCAAACACTTTTAATTTGGTGTAATAAAATTAACCTCCCTTTAATTATTTTCAAACTTTCTTGTTGATTGTGTGTTTTAGTGAAAAGAGATGTGCGTGTATGCTCTCCAATATGTCCCCTTTAGGGAAATTTTGGGATAAAAAGTTCCATCTCATCACACTTTGAACCTATTCCAAGGCATATAAATAACATTGTCTAACACCCTTCCTAAAAACTTGTAATAGTATTGGGTGATCTTGATGCTACCATAAAGTCTTTCTATTGTGTTATTTATTTCATGCATCTTGTCTTGTGAGGGGGAGTTTAGTACCTCTCACAAGTTCTTTAGGGAAGGTTTGACCCAAGGTTTCATCCCTCAACATCATCTTAAACCCATCTCCATGGGTGGAGTATATAAATTGAGATCCTCTCATTGGGATGATGGTTTGATTAGTTAAACCATATCTATTAGTAGAGGCTAATCCTAGGACATTTGAGCATGTTAGACATCACACTATACAAAGTGAGTGATGGATGTCGTGGTTGTAAAAATGGCAAGACCTTTTTATAATAAGCCATATGACATGGACCCAAATGATGTACTTATTCTCTTTTTTGTTGATGTGAAAGTTAATAGACATGGGATCCATCTAGAATAATCAAATACCAATTAGTTATTTTCAACCCCATATTGACATACCCTTTCTAGGATTTGGATGATTATACTTAGTGTATTTTGGTCTTTTTTTTCTTGGTGTGTTAGATTAAAACTTGTATGATTCAAACCATATCATTTGATAAGTATGATTCCACATCACTCCACTATTTAAGGAGGCGTTATGCCATCCATATGATACTTTGATTGAACTTAGCAAACATTTCCTTTTTTGTCAAAATATTGGGAGTATCACTTGATTGAGGAGGGAACCATTATGCTACCCAAATCATTTCAAAATCTTGTGCCTTTGAATTCCTGAAACATAAACAATTTGTCACATCATCTTTTGGGAGTGATAACATCATTACATTGCCCAATTTATTTCAAAAGGCTTGTCTTATATTGCATCCAAACTATCATTATTGCAACCAATCATTTGAGCCTCATTGGATCTCTATATAAGTCTAGTCACATTGTTCAATCTCTTATAGCTTATTTGTCATCAGATCCTAGTTTACCTTAGTTGAGTCTTTGATTAACTATTACAAGTTCAAATTCAAATATTAGCTAATTTTGGTTTAGACCTCAATTCATGGGGTTGATACCTAGATCTTTCTCTTTCGGATTATACAACTTGGGTTAATTCATCACTCAAATTTGGAAGATTATATTATTTTATGCTTTTATTTTGGTCAAATTAGTTTATCTTCAAACATCTTTTGTTTAGCAAATTCTACTAATCAGATCACATTTTATGCCTAGAGTCATGTACCTTGTCTATGTTAAACTATTCTAAGTTTTTTAGATTAATCAATCATCCTTTTCAAGTTGATATTTTTCTACCATTTATCCATTAATCCTCACATATCTTATTTTAGCCTGACTTCACATTTGGAAAAAAGACCTAGAAAATTTTCCCTTTAGTATCTTAGACCTACTTGGACCACATTTTGAAATTAGACTTTAGTATTTTGATTCTTAGGTCATTTTACGTGACATCTACATGTATTAAAACTTAGAATTTATCTTTTGACACTACACTATTTTTATCAAGTCTTTCCATAGACCTTTTGGATATTTAGCTCCACTTTAGACCAAGATAGATCACATTTGAGCCCTTTGTCCTTTGGACATTATTTTTTATAGTTTGCAAAACTCATAGGCCTTTTTGTTTTAGATATTTCTTCATTGATGCAAATATTTCTATCTAAAATTATGGTGGAGTCATGTATAATTAAAATTATGATGTAATGGTCATATAAAATAAATTTGATTTTTATTGATATATTCAAGACCTTTTTTATGATAACATGGTTTGTGAGATAGTTTTTTATCCACCTTGAAATAATCAAAACAGGGACCAAAATAAAGACTCCACCTAGAATGATATGGTTGGTGAGGAGGAATTAGGTGCATACCTCTATGATGTGGATAATTTTAAGAAAAATTCATACCTCCTTATAATAATCAATTTAGGGACCAAAGATAAGAGATAATTTATAATCCAAATCAAGACCCCTTTGATGATGATATGGTTTATGAGGACTTAGATGATTTGGTTTATACACATAACCAAGCTCCACAACATACAAGGAACACCATTACCATTACAAGACCTCGTCCTTTGGTTTGTGTGAGTAACTAAGCTCCACAATGCCCTTTCATTATCCATTAACTAATCCAATCCAAATACTAGCCAATCCCATCAAGATTTTGAATAATTTAATCAAAAATATAATAAAGATCACACATATCATTCAAACTCAACCAATCATTCAGCTAATCATTCATCCCAAACCTTAGCCAATCATTCAACCATAATCCCAACTAGTCCAATTAGTATTTCAACCGAGCCAATAATTTAAAGACCAAGCTATATTCAAAACTAGTATTTCCCAACTCATTAGAAACCAAGGCCAAAAGAACCAACCAATTCAATATGTTTTTTTTGAACCAACCATTTGTGATAATTCAACCTATGATGAATCACTTTTCAATCCTATACCTATTGTTGAGAAGTCTCACTCTGACAAGCTAGTCTTTATTAAGTCACTTCTTAATTATTATAACCAACTTTAGGAAAATCATTACCTTGAATATATGCCTATTTTTAATGGCCTCCCTTTTCAAATCTAGTCTTTGAGGATTTATCTCTTCACCTTTTCCCATGATAAAGGAGTCCCACTCTGACAAACTAGTTTTTCTAGAGCCTATTATGCCATCATAGTTCATTACTTGTCCAATACCAAACATTCAACAAGACATCATTATAACAGAGTATCCATTAGATGAAGAATCAGATTTATATTCTAATTATATTATTAAACCAATATTCAATTTAGCATTAGAATTAGAATCAACAATAATCTCACCATTGGATTTAGAGTTTCTTGAGTCAGAATCATATTTAGAATCAAAATACATTCATGGTTGTTACAACATTGGTTATACATACCTAGTAGATCAATATGAATATATTTGTGATCCTTGTACGATTTTTTAGGATGATTAATTTAACATCGACACAATTTATCCTAGTATCTTTTATAAGGATTGTGCAACTAGACCCTAATCTTTTACTATTCCACATGCAATTAACATCAACCATCATAGTCACTAATGTCAATTGGGACTGATAAAATCACACCTTATTAAACTACATCCATGGTGGCATATCAGATGAAGAAAATCAAGGAGGCTAAGACCACAATCATACAATTGAAGAATACTCTCTTAGTGAAACATTTTTGGAGGTGCTAGAGGATAATGAAAGTTAGAACTCAACATCTTGTAGTGAAAATTTTTTAGAGGTGCTAAGGGACAATCAAAGTCATAAGTCAATTATTCTTAGTTAAACCTTTTTAGAGGTGCTATAGGATAATCATAATAAATTCATTGGTAGAAACCTCTTCAAGGCACTAATGGCTAAACACAAAATTTAGTTACTACTTAATGAAGACATTACCGAAGATTAAATCAAAATAGATTCCATTTCAAAGACTAATAAAATGGTAGCTACTCTCAGGATAAAATAAGAAAAAAATTTGGTGGTTTTATCAAGGGCATATTCATAAGTATTCAGCCTTGCCACATCTAAAGTTATGTCAAATCCATAATTAGTAACATTGTGTGTGCCTCAAAATCTTGATATTCATTTATTTTCCCATCATTATTCATTCCATTATCATCCACCATTCCATTTCCTAATCAAACCTATCACTCAAAATTTATCCTTATTTGTCATATATGGATACACTTTCCTTTATGGAGGCTATAAATATACCTTGTCTAAAAATTTTAAGGGAACATAATTAATAACCAATGAAGATCACAACAACATTCTTGGCTTCTAAATCTATAGCCAATTCTTGATAGAGAAGCTATTCTAACAAGGTGTGGGTTAGCAATTAACATGATTGACTATTTTGGCTTTATCATTTACTAATAAGGACATGCATCTCCACATCAATAGAAATAATAAAATCATCTTAACATGATTGACTATTTTGTTTGAATTAGCTGTTACACTAGTTAGATTCCTCCACTTTGAGGTGAATTAATATGAAATAAAACTATTTTGGGACTATGTGGGTTGCATTTGATTCACATTGAGGTTACATCAATCCCCTTTTAACCACACTCTCATCATTTTACAAGTAACTTCAGACAAGCTCTTATCATTTTATGAGCAACTTCAACCATGCTCTCACCATTTTGTGAGCATCATTTCAAGTTATAACACTCTCACCATTTTACATGAAACTTCAGCCATGCTCTTACCAGTTTACGAGCATCATTTCAAGTTATAATGTTATCACCATTTTGTGAGATTAGACCATTTTAGTGTCTCACCATTCTTGATTGAGTTGAGATGCTTAAAAAATTCCAAAAACATTTGAAAATTGTTTATAAAAACCAAAAAAACATTTGCCATTTCTTTGCCTTAAGGATTCTAGTAACCCTCACTAAGTCACAAATAAATCACTTATTCCTTAGTTTCCCCATATTTTTTGGCCTTTTATCCTACGCTATCACTATTTTGTGAGTTCACCCTATTCTTCCATCACATTCATCATATCTTCTATCAATCATCATTTTCTTCCCATTTATTAGGAGAACTACATTTGGCCTGAAGTTTTGTTAGATCATCATATCCATAGAGATATGTAGGTAACATCCACTTGATTAGTGCATATGAAGATAACTTATCCACCCCTTTCCTTTTATTATATTCCCCCATCATATTTATTTGTTCAATTGTTGCCTAGTTTTTAGGGGTAATGTTCATCACATTATTTATACTAACATAGGCACTAACACTTGTTTATTTCTTTCTTTGTTTGTTTGTCTTTCTTATTTATTTATTTGTCTATTTTGTTTGTTTCATGTGTGTTTGTTTGATTTCAACACTGTGGCCTTGATTCAATTTATGTATTTTCATCGAGTGATTCTTTGCACATTATTCTTGAATCTATCCATATTCAAATGTCTACATTATCATCATGTTTTTTTATCATCGATGTAATTATTTTCCATTGAGTATTAGATATCATCAATCAGTCCTTATTCATATTTTGGCCAAGCCCCCATGGTGTTCTATCATGAGGCCTACCATCAAATGCTATAGTATAAATTAGCTTTGAGAGGTCTACAACATCACCATCTCCTCGGTGCCAGTATCAACAACAATCCCAATATAATCCCAACCATATCCCAAATAGAGTAATTAAGTAATGAAAGAATTTCAACCTTTGTTATATTAGATGAGCATCTCCCTGCTAACAAGTTACCTAGTTTATCTTTATCTTTTATATCAATTTATCACTAATCAACCATCAATCATGTTTTTAATAATCAAGGTATAATACATCAAAATTGTACACCATCCCACATGTATTCTCAATGATTATATTACTTGTTGGGGCAAATCATTGTGTTATCACCAATTTCCTTTCTTGTTTATCTATCCTAACTAGGGCAGCTCCATCTTCTTAATGATTATATCACTTATTTAGGTGAATCATTGTGTTATCATACCACGCTACCACTATTGGGGTACAATTATTATAATTACCTTTGGGAAAACCATTACACACTATCTCACTTTCATTTCTCAGTGATTTTGTCTAACTTTGTGTGAATCATTATGTGATCACCCCATCATCTTCATTTATTTGGTCCTCTTATTTCACTTCTTTATTTTGAGGGACCATTTTCCAACCCACTTGTCAACCACTCCCTCGAGGGGAAACTATAGTTCAATCATTACCATTGCAATCGTAAGAATAAAAAACCATTTTATTCTTTGAGAAGAAGTTACTATGCTTATACCTTACAACATCTTCCCAAATAGGGGAAAATTATACACATATAAATTTGGCCACCAAGGGCTTTGCATCATACTATTAGACCAATTCTTACCAATCATCAAACATTTAACCTCATAATTTCTATTATTCTCAAATTTGGCTTCATAACCTTGCATTTAATTAATTTAGCCTATTAAATCAATTAAATAAGGCAAATACACACACTAAATTAATCAAAATCAAATAAATGACCAAATGCCTAAAAAGAATTAATTAACTTACATAGCCTAATAAAAATCAATTAACAAGTTAAATCAATTTCAAATCCTAATTGAGTTCACCCATGAGCTAACAAATCAATTACTAAAAAGGAAATTCAAGAGCATCTTAGAACATCCTAGAATACACCCATTACCTTTGTGAGTTGTCACTTTTTAAAAATATCTAAAATAACATCCTAAGAATATTTCAAACTCAACCAAAGTTAATAAACTCAATAATAGTCAGATTTAACCCATTCCAAGGGATTTGAAAGCCTATAAAAGTAAGCCTAGATCTCTTCATTTGGAGAGCTCAATCAAAATAGAGTTATAATGAATGAATAGGTTCATGAAGCTAAAATCCTAGTGTTATAATGCCAAAATTGAGCCTAATCCATCAAGCCATTGAATCAATCAAGCCAACCATTCAAAAATGGTGTATAAAAAAGATGATGTTAGCCTTATGTCATTGGGAAGACTTCTTATTCATAAATGGAGAAATCCAACTGAATTACCATTTGGAGCTATCAAGGATTTGGTACGTAATTTGTATATTTATGTTTATATTTCTTATTTCCTTCCATGTTTTGTTGAGTTCATATTTGGTTTATTCATTATGCTCCCCCCATGATCAGGCCTAGAGATAAAAATTATTAATGAGTTGATTTGATTATTTTTGGAACTAACTCTATACTAACCTCCTTTCTTGAGTCAAATTCCTTGATCACAATACTTACCATGTTGTTTTTCTATATGTTTATCTAGAAAATTTATGGCCAAGATTAGGTGGTGCTTATCCTTGGATTTGTTTTAAATAGTTTGAAATATTGGATATGATGTAGGAGTCAAAATTAAATCTAGACCACTCTCTGCGTTTCACCTTGGGACTTTCAAAATAAACACCTCAATTGTAGATTATAATCTACCTCCTACTTGTAATTGTTAGGAACCCATGCCTTACCCTTTTCTTTGTAGTATTAGTGTAATAATTGCTATGGATGCATATGCTTTGCTAGTCATCCCTTAGAGCATATTTAAATTATCCCACATACAAGGGAAGTAGTAGTTGTTAGAATAGAGTTAGTATATAAGTAAGTGTTGAGGCCCAATGAAGGCATCCATGAATTTATTGTATTGAGCTTGCTCAAAGGAGGTTGCCCCCTCGAAGTGGCCTGTGATCAATATAAGATTTTTGTGTTTCTATTATTCATAAGAGTTATTTTATTTTCACATATTTTGATTAAATATATTGTAGGAGGTAATCTATTATAGGAGGTTCTTCACATCTAGTATCAGAGTGATTTCTTGGCTTTGTGGGCAGATTTGGAGCAATTGTTTTTCGAAGCAGGATTTTCTAGGAGCTACGCTAGTTCTGGCAAGAATTTATTTCATTGCAAGTTTTGTCATTTTAGATTGGGTAAATACCCATCCACTTAACTATGGGAAGTGCTTGGGCATAAGCCCTAAAAATCATTGTGAGGAATACCATAGGAACCCCAAAGTAGCTGGCCCATTGAGAGGACCTGCGAGTAAAAAGGGCAATGGCCCCATCCCGATTGACTAGTTCCCACCTATGAGGTAAACCAAAAGTTGTCATTAAGGGGTAAACCCATGGCCATAAATTTTTTGAGAGTGGTACTCGATCAGATAGCTCTTGTGGCTAGAGAGAATCTAAAAAAATCTTTTAGGCAGCCAAACAAACTTGGGGTCCATATCCAACTTATTAGGTTCAGAGAGCAAACAACAGTGTATCCATAATTGAGGATATTTCCAAATACACAGTTATAGACAATCCATTTCTAAAATAGCAGCAAAAAAAATAGTGCCTCCAAAAAAAATTATTAATTGGTTATGGTCACCACTCATGTAGGAACAAAAATCATGGAGGAAGCAATCACCACATTGAAATCTTAGGTTACAGAGTTAACTAATATGATGCATGGTTTAAATCAACATAATAGCATCTTGCTCAATAGAGTGTAGAAGGAGGAGTATTCTTTAGAGCATCACTTCTTTTCTTCTAACTTCTCATGAGGACCTAAGCTAGACTTTCCATGGTTCAATGGTATATATCCTATAGGATGGATATATCAAGCTAAACAATTCTTCAACCTCCATAATACTTATTCTGTAAACAAAGTCCCAATTACTTCCTTTCATCTGGAACAAGAATCACTTTAGTGGTACCATTGGTATCTCAAGACAAATGATGAACCTAATTGGTTAAATTTTGCATCCTTAATTCTGGGCAAGTTTGGTCCCTCAGCATTCAAGGATTTCACAGGAGCTCTCACCAAAATATATCAAATAGATATTGTTCATGAATATCATATTGAATTTGAAAAACTCACTAATCACACTGAGGGGTTGTTAGATGACTTCTTTAAAAGCTTCTTTGTTAGTGGCCTCAGAGAGCTGATCCACTTAGAGGTAAAAATGTTTCAACTTAAAAATATGATGGATGCTTTGGGTCTAGCTAAGTTAGCAGAAGATAAACTCTCCACATAGCATCGACCTCCTACCTTTTCACCAACAAAGAACACAGTGAATCAGCGGACAACTATAACCACACCAATCAAGCACCTGACTGAGGTAGAGATGTGGGCTCATAAAGAGAAAGGATTATGTTACAAATATGATGACAAATGGGTTAAGGGTCACAGGTGCATCCAAAAAAAAAATTTACTTGCTAGATGTGGAGTCACCACCAGAGTAGGACAACAAGCCTGATATTCTAAAATTTAAAGATGCTCAAGAAGAACCTAGCACTGAAGAGGACCCAACAGTTTAAGAGACTCAACCTGAGATCTTAGTGTATACAATAGCAGGTGTCACCACTCCCCAAACCATGAAGGTCAAAGAGTGCTTTAAAAATATCCCTCTCATAATCCTCATTGACTCAAGCAGTACTCATAATTTCATCAATCCTCACATTGCTAAGGTGGCAAACTACTTTATATACCCTTGTTTTAGATTTGAAGTCATGATTTCTAATGGGGGCACATTGCCATGTAAATGGAAGTGTCAAAATATGTGTATTACAAAGGGTGATTATAATTTTTTCTCTGATATGTTTGCCCTACCTTTAGTGTGATGTGATTTTAGGGGCATAGTGGCTTCACACATTAGGACCTATTTTATGAGACTTCTCTGAGCTTTAGATGTAATTCACAGATAATGGTCAGAAGCACACCCTAAAAAGGTTATTACCAAGATATGTTAGCATCATCAATTCTCATTGCATGGAAATTTTTTTGAAGAAAGGCTCACATGGGGTCATTGCACAATTGCATTCCATTCAACTCTAGCACCCTACTGCTACTAACCACCCTATAGATTTACAAGCCATACTCAATAAGCATGCAACCATTTTTTTAAAACTAGTAGGTTTACCCCCTTCACACTCTGAAGATCACTACATTCCTCTCCTTCCAAGAAGCATCCCACCCAACATCTGACCATACCATTACCCCCATCTATAAAAGAATAAAATTAAGAACTTAGTCTGGGAACTCCTTAAGTCTGGAGTTATCACCCTAGCACTAGCCCATATTCCTCCCTAGTGCTTCTTTTCCACAAAAAAGATGGATTGTGGCACCTTTACATTGACTTATAAGCCCTTAACCACCTCACTATCAAGGATAAATTCCCAATTCCTATCATTAATGAGCTTCTTGATGAGCTCCATGGGGCCAAATTCTTCTCCAAGTTGGATCTACATTTTAGCTATCATCAAATTTGAGTGCATCTTGATGAGATTACCAAGATAGCCTTTCATACACATGAAGGTCACTATCAGTTCCTTGTCATGCCATTTGGCCTTATAAATGCCCCTTCCACTTTTCAAGCACTCATGAATAAAATCTTTTAGCCTTTTGTCTGTCAATTTATTTTAGTTTTCTTTGATGACATTTTGATCTACAACTGCATATGGGCCGAGCATCTACAACATATTGATAGGGCATTACAACTGTTAGCAGATAATAAATTATGTGCTAAGTAATCTAAGTGTTCATTCATTCAAGAGGAAATTGACTATCTGGGCCACATTATTTCAGTCAATGGGGTTCTCATGGACCTAGAAAAAATTAGTGCTATGTAGAATTGGCCTCAACCAACCACCCTCAAGAGCCTTCATGGTTTCTTAGGCCTAATAAGATACTATCACAAGTTCATCAAATATTATGGAAAGATCACATCTCTTTTGACTTCCTTATTGAAGATGGATGCTTTCACCTGGGGTGCAATAGCTGATCAAACATTTGTCAAACTCAAACACGTTATGTGTAACACACCAGTTTTGGCACTACCAGACTTCACCAAAACTTTCACCATTGAAAGTGATGCCAGTGGCATCAGCTTGGCTGCTATTCTTCTCCAAGAGGGCTGACCAATTGCCTTCACTAGCAAAGCCCTTTTTGGCCACAATTTAGCTTTGTCTACATATGAAAAGGAAATTATGGCAATTTTACATGCAATACAAAAATGGAGATCTTACTTACTGGGAAATCATTTTTACATCAAAACTAATCATCAGAGTTTGAAATATTTCTTAGAACAATGGGTCTCATTCCCAACTCAGTAGAAGTGGGTCAGCAAACTCATGGGTTATGATTATGAGATCACCTATAAGAAGGGAAAAGACAATCTTGTGGCTGATGCTCTCTCAAGAACCTTTAAGGACTAGCCTTCCCTCTCTACCATCTCCATGCCCATTCCAAAATGGTTGGAATCTATCCAACAAGGGTATGAAAATGATCCATCCTTATGCCATCTCATTCATCAATTGGCCACTGACCCCTCTATAGTACCGCATTATTCATGGGATGGTGCTTCTCTATGATACAAGGGTCATCTGGTGCTTTCCCAAAGTCCAGACCTACATCAGGCCATCTTCTATGAAATCCATGCTTCCCCCTTAGCAAGGCACTTAGGATTTCTCAAAACCTATGAGTGGGCATGTCAACACTTCTTTTGGAAAGGCATGAAAGTTGAAATTAAATAGATGGTGACCCAATGTGATACCTGCCAATGAAACAAAGGTGAAACCACATTGACTCCCAATTTTCTTGAGACTTTGCCCATTCATAATAGGATCTAGATAGATATTTCCATGGATTTCATTAAAGGCCTCCCTAAATCTGGGGGAAAGATGGTGATCCTAGTTGTACTCGATCACCTCTCTAAATATAATCATTTTTGTGCACTCAACCACCCATATATAGCCTCCACAGTCACACAAGTTTTCTTGGATCAGATTTTCCATCTTCATGGCATTCCTTCTTCAATTGTCTTAGATCGTGATGCCACTTTTACCAACCATTTTCAGATGGAACTATTTTGTCACATAGGCACATAGTTGAGAATGAGCTATGGCTACTACCCATAAATAGATGGCCAGATAGAAATAGTCAACAAATGCTTGGACATCTTCCTTCATTGCTTTACTTTATAAAAACAACATCAATGGGCCAAGTGGATTCCCCTAGCTGAATGGTGGTATAATACCTCATACCACACTTCCACCAAAATGACTCCCTATGAAGTAGTTTATGGTTAAGCAATGCCACCACTTCTTCCATATAATCATGACAGCTCACTAGTTCATGTAGTTGACACTACTCTCTAAAATTAGGATAAAATTCTCTACACTTTTTGGGACAATCTCCTCATGGCACAGAATCAAATGAAGTAGCAGGTTGATCAGCACTACTCTGAGCATACCTTTCAACTTGGTGATATGGTATTTCTTCATCTATAGCCATACAAGAAATCATCATTGAAACTAAAAGGGCACCAAAAGCTTGCTCCAAAGTTTTATGGGCCATATAAGGTTCTCTAAAATATTGGGTTAGTTGCTTACAAGTTAGAGCTTCCACCTTCCTCCCAAGTTTATCCTGTCTTTCATGTCTCCTATTTGAAGCAAGTTCTTGGATCTAACATCTAAGTGTAGATAGTTTTACCAACACTTGATAATGAAGGATCCATCCTTCTCGAGCTGGAAGTAATCCTAGATAGGTGCACCCACCAACTTTGATCCCACTCCATCACAAAGGTCTTAATTCAATGGCATGGCATGCAACCAAAAGATGCAACATGGGAACCCCTCTTCTAGCTTCAATAATAATTCCCACATCTAAAGCTTTGAGGGCAAAACTTTTTCTAAGGGGGAGGGGATGTTAGGAACCCATGCCTTACCCTTCTCTTTGCAGTATTAGTGTAATAATTGCTATGGATGCATATGCTTTGTAAGTCATCCCTTAGAGCATATTTTAATTACCCCACATACAAGGGAAGCAGTAGTTATCATAATAGAGTTAGTACATAAGTAAGTGTTGAGGCCCAATGAAGGCATCCACAAATTTATTATATTTAGCTTGCTCAAAGTAGGTTTCCCCCTCGAAGTGGCCTACAATCAATATAAGCTTCTTGTGTTTCTATTATCCGTAAGAGTTATTTTATTTTTGCATATTTTGATTAAATTTTTTATAGGAGGTAATCTTCTACAAGAGGTTCTTCACAGTAATCACCCTCTTTGTGATTTATATCCCCTTAAATATCTACCCATGCCTTCTCAAAATCTTATAATAACTTCATCGTAGAGGCCTTCATGGGCTAGAACCTCAAATTATGTTATACATGTCCTTGAAAATAGACCTCTTCTTATGCATATTTAGAGTCAAGAAGAGGAATGTATGGGGTCTAGTTCACAAGATGTCTCAGGTTTTCCAAATTCCCCATTATTCCTTTATACTATAGCCCTTCATGAAGATCAAGATACATATGAATTTGATAAAATTATTATAGAGTGAAAGAAGAATAGTGTGGTATCCAAGTGTGATAATCTTAAGGATCCAAGTTATAAACTCACCCTAGCAGCTACCAAGCAAGCTAATGAAGTAATTTTCCCTCCCACCCTATCTTTTTGTGAAGAGAAATCAAATTCATTAAAGGCATAATTTGAGCATTTAGATGTGGAGAATAAATTTTCAAGACTAAGAAATGTGTTATAGCTACAAATAAGTTTCAAAATCACTTTGAAGGGGAAAATTCAGACACTTATGATGATAAAATCATTATTGATACCCCTATTCATCCTAGTAGATTAGAATTTGATCATGAAAGAAAGTATGGTCATGTAGAGTAGTGAAAATGGTATGATGAAGACAAAGTAAAAGACACTTCTCTTGTAGGAGACATTCATGAAAATAACCTAAATGAGACCATTTTTCAATCCAAAAGCATCTCAAGTGAGTTAGATGATCATTTTTGGTAGTTGTATCATGAATTCTTAGGTGAGATTAGAGAACTCACTATGGTAGCTCAGAATGGTGGAATAGGACAATAGTTTTAGGTTTCAAGTGAAAGTACCACTAATTCTTTGGAGATTGAATAAGGTAATTCAAGTTTTCAAATGGAGAGAAAAATTGAGCTGGATCTTGAGTGGATTGATAAGATTTCATTCTCCATAAAAGATGATGATGACCAGGTTACAACAGATCATGAGACTTGTTATGACTCTATGGAAGATTTAGAGATACTTGATTATCATAGTGTTTCACAAGTGAATGGTAAATATGATAGTTAATTCTATGTATTTTCAATTGATCATGAAGATATGGAATTTTGGGAAGACTTGGGGAATTTTTTTTTAAGTTTAGATAACCCACCTCTACCCCATGAGGAGCTTGAGAAGGGTCTTGAAAAGAACACTATGGTAGCTGATCATTTTGAGTTTCATAGGAAAAAACAAGGAGATCCTAATGTCATGTGGTATTCATTATTGTACACCTATAAATAATTTTAAGGCCTTGATATACCATTATCTCAAAAATATTAGAATGAAGACACTAATCAAGTCTTACCAATTGATTTACCAAGATAATCATTGCATGAGAACATGATAAATTAGGAGTCACTCATGAGTGAGGTATAATTTAAATTAATCATGTAAATAAGTCAAGTTTTGAATGATTATTATTGGTTTTTAGACACACATGACCAACTAATGCACCTGAGGATGGAGCAAGAAGGTCCAACTACTCTCCTCGGAAGCCATGGACATGCAGATGCCTTTAGCTTCAAGTGGGAATCATCATATAGTAAGCAATACTTGATTGAGATAAAATAAATACATGTAAATCATACCTCATGGTTTCATAGTGATCAAAGACATTTTCCATTTGATCTAGGAGGAAATATTTTGACCTCAGGTTAGTTTTTTATAGTGTTCATTATCTTATTTTAATTAGTGGTTAACACAAGTTTAGTTTATTTCCTTATTGTTTTGGTGTATTGCCTTGCTCATTCTTAGGTTTAGGTTTTTTATGCTTATGTATCATTTGTGTGTGCATTATAGTTTTTTTTAGTCATAATAGGTGTAATTAAGTATTAGGTCTCTTTGGTAGTCCAAGAGTGGTCATCAAGTCTTATTACCAAGTGAGATTCATCACTTTCATAGAAAGTGAGTGGGTTCTCTTGAATAATAGGTTGGTCATCCATAAGAGTCACTAAAAATCTTGAAATTTTATCCTTACATTCTAAATGTCAACCCCTATAGTAAAAACTTTTCATGATAACCTCTCTAGGTTTGTCTTTGGTGTCTAAAACTATCACGGTATTATAAATATTTCTTGAAAACCTTTTTAGTGTTGATTAAGGAATCATATATGTTTTAAGAACTTACTCAAGATATCCATGTGTAATATCCTATTTAATTTCCCTTAGGTGATGCACTAGATGGTCCTTGAGTGAGAGAAAGAGTTTCAAGTGCTTTTGAGGTCTTGAAGATGGTTTAAACATGGTTTGAAAATATTAAAGATATTTTGATAAAGTTAAGGTAACTTGGATATTCTAAGGTCATTGATCCTTATGGTTTTAGGCTTATTTTAGGTTATTCATTGTGATAAGGACTTTTTTTTATCAATGTTAAAGGTTATTAAACCATGTTTAGGTCCTAATGTGAAGCCTAGTGAGGTGTTCGAATCCATTCTCCATTACCTTTACGCTCAAGCCTGTATCAAGCCTTGATCATCTCTTTTAAGACACCCAAATACCAAACATGAGTCTATTTTCATTGAAAACCTTTGAATTATGGGAGTGTTTAAAAAAAAATAAATTTAAAGGTCTTTAAAAGGACCCATTCTCACCATATGGTCATGATTAGGAATTTTATAACATAAAAGGCCCATTTTAAGACTCATATTAGCTTCACACTCAAAAAATGGGTATCACACTAGAAAAAATGTGCCTCTCCAACCCCAAACATACCAATAGGTTTTAAATAATATTTAACTTATGTTTTTCCTCCCTTTACCCTTCAATGGTATTTTAAAGCTTCAAATATTGAGAAAATGTAGGAAAATAAGTGTTTTTAGTGCAAGCCTATAAGGTCAGGTATGTATAGAGGGGGGTAATATATTGTAGGTGAGGTCATGATAGGCATTAAAATGGAGTTTCATGATCATAAGATTTAAAAAATGCTTGAAACCATTCATATCTCTCCACAAAGCTCTCTGGCAATCTAGGAAAGCTTTCAAGTTTTCACTCATTTTGTACAAGAGAGATAAGATCAAGGTCTAAAACTTTGGGGAAAGGAAGGGGAATTATTTACCTTATCATTCATGGAAATTATATACAAATACATGGCCTATATTTTATGAACAAATGATAATAATTTGTGAACTCAAATGATCATCCTCATCTACATAGGGCAAAAGAAGGAGGATAGTTTCATTAAGTTTATAGTTTGTTTGATCAAATTGATGATTATTCATGGTTCTTTAAGTCTTGTAGAGATGTTTCATGGCCTCCTTAGAATTTTTCACACATGTGGGACTATAGGGCTAAGAAAAACCTAAAATGCCAATATCTATAATCTATAGGCAATGTTGTAATGGTGAGAAGGAATATTCCATGTATAAACCTAAAAGTTAATAACCTTGAAGTTTCAATAGAGTATCTTTAAGTGACTCATGAATTTTGGGTTCAAAATTTGGATATTAATATAGACCTCTAACTCTCTCATGGTGCCTCCAAGTGAAGACTACCTACATGTCTAAGTTTCACTAAATGGGAAGATAGTGTATTATATAATGATGACTTTAAGATTGTCAAAACATAATAAAACACAACATAGAGTGTTTATTTCATACCAACAGTTCCTCCTTCCAATGTTTTAAAACTTAATTATGGCCCTTTAGACCTAGGCACTCAAAGATTATAGATATCATAGTCCTTCGAAGCCCTCAAAGAGCCTCTCCCTTTCGAAATCCTCATCACTACCATTTCAACCTAGTTTAAACCCTATCTCTTAGTTTTAAGCTACATTTGACTTTACCAGTCATCATTCATAGGTCTGGATCCTTTAATCAAGCCCAATATATAGATACAAGGTCTAAATATTCCTTTAATTTTTTAATTATCATAAAGTCTAGGAGAAATGAACCCATGCAACTAGATAACTTGTTGAGAATGCATGATCATCATTTACATGCCTTTGTGCAAACAAGAAGATGAGTTGTGACTGAGGAAGTTATATGAAAGGGATGTTAAAAGATTTTAAAGACATTAAATAGTCATAAGACATAATAAAGTCATGTGAGATAAGATGAATAGGCTCCAACATGAGTCAAACTTTAATATCAGACCTAAAAGGATAGATCTCTTAGTCACCATAAGCCCATTAAACAAGCTAGATAAGTGAGACAACTGATGTTGGGTTGAAGAGTAAGAGGTTGAAATAACTCAATAAGGAGTCATGAAAACATATAATAAGTATGAGATATAGGATGAAAGGTAATATATACTCTAAATACATTAATTTATCTCCAAGGGAAAATAATATCAGTTAGAACTCCTTTGAGCACACTAAAAATATGACTACAGACCTAAAAGACATTGAAAAGTATAATGAGGTTTTGAAGATATTAAAAATGTGGAGAAGAGAAGTATGAAGCTACAAAAATGATGATAATATCACCCATAAAAACAATGGAGAAACATACTCACCTTCTCAATTACCACACATACCATCAAACATACCTCACTCACCACCTACATCCAAGTACATAGGTAAGCCAATAAGTCAGAGTCACATGAGGGAGCTAAAGCAAGGACCATTAAATAAGGTTAGGTGTAAAGAAGAAAAGGAGATCCATGGATTTTATTATTAAATTCATCAACCTAAATTTAGTATCTCTACCCCATAGAATGGACCAAAGAACAATAAGTACTTGATTAGGCCTAATAGGCCTAATATAACACACACAGGCCTGACTATGCATAAACCCTTGACAAAAAATGATAATTCACAAAGTGAAGAATTGATAAAATAATTTGAATCTAGGGATATGGTTAAACCTAATATCATGCTATAAGGGTTTTTAATTCCATCATCTTTGTAATGGAAAGTTAAATAACTTGCTCAGACCCCATACCACTATCAAATACTTAGGTTGGTAGTAAACCTATAGGTAGTCACATGAGTAAAGGAGACAAAGATGATAGTTTAAGTAGATATAATAATTTAATAGGTTGTAAATAGGTATCATAAGGGTTTTATTATGATCTTGAATCCCCAAAAACCTATAGGTCACATAGACCTCTAACACTCAGTCTAGGCTTGTTAGGCCTAAAAGTCATGGTTAAGCTTCAAACCCCATACCACATTGAGGTATGATTATAAATTCTTCAAGAATTCATAGGGCCAATAAAAGGTATATAAGGATGGTAAAGACCTTTAAATATTTATTTCAAATAGGAGAATGTAAAGGAAAGGTTAGTTTAGTCTCAACTCCTAGTTTGAGCTATATCATACTAACATGCCAACTCAAGTTGTACCTTCAATTGATCATATATTTCATTATATAGGGACTAAATTCCAAGTATATTATGGGGATTTTTGTACCTGTATTGACTAAGCATCCATGGAATAAATACTTTGTTTTGAGGTCCCACCTTTATGAATTATTTTTAAGAATGCAAACATGTCTAAAAGGCCTACAAGGAGTTCAAGGTCCACCATATTTTGTTCATATCCAACACACAATTTTAATGTCACTCAAATATTTTCATTATTTTTTAGGATTATATGGACTAAAAATTTAATACCGTAAGTTTTTGATTGGAAGTATGATATTTATGAACCATCATTAAGATGGTAGACCTCAAAAACCCTTATTAAACCATAAGATAGACCAAATTTTGTAAAAATTGAGATTTTTTACACCAAAAAATCATAATTGACCTAATAAACACTTGAAAAATCTATTACACTCAAAAAATATTCCATCCATGGTACTTACTTTTATGGACACTATATGAAATTATCAAAATTTGGTACTTTTTCAAGGTTTTGGGAAGAAATCAATAAAATAGGTTATTTGAATAATGGAAAATAATTTTATGGGGTGGTTTGGGTATTATTTAACCTTTAAAAACCACCAAACACTCATAATTTACCATGAAAAGTATCCTACAGGTCTATATAAAATGGCCAGTCTACAAATGCAAGTAGAAGATGGCCTAGTTAACTGAGGCAAATTTGCATATGTAGAGTTATTTTAAGGGTTAATACATGATATGGAACAATTTTTAAAGCCTATAATAATATAATTTACATATTTTTAAGGCTATCATTAGTTTTATATGGTTAGCTAAGCACAAACAACTAAGTCACTAGGTGTAGTGGCCTACTAGGCCTTCTTGGTCAACAAGATGAGATGAAAGTTTGCATAGAGGGTATGAGATGAGTTAACTAAGGTTAATTAATCATGTAACTAATTATTAAATTTAAATAAAATCACTTCTCATATCCATTATGGAGGAATAGGATAGTTACCAATCTTGGTCAACATGCACAAAAGGAAGATATGCTTATATATGCTTCATGATGACCTGATTGGACCTATTTAATATCTTGTAAATATCATAATAAGGACATAATTTAATATATAATGGAATATCCATGCTTGTAAATAGGTCAAATAGGTGAACTACATCCTCCACTACTCTACCTCAATGCCTAAAGGGGTCATTGAAGAGACCAATGCATGGAGACACCTATGAAGGACTATTGTAATTGTTTGTAACTAAAATATGAGTGGGCGATATTTCATTATGGCATATTATCTATAACTATTATTCAAATTTTATCCTCTCTCTTTTCTTATCATTTTATTTATTTAGGCCTTAACTCCTTGATTGATATCCCTCACCTAGGTATGAGGAAACTCTACCTAGTTTTGTACTTAATAAACCTATTGAACTATTAATGGATAGTTGTAGATTATCCGTGATTGGTATATAGAGTGTATATACTTATTTTTATGTGAATAAGAGGTATATATTATACATTTTCATGTCATTGACATACCTACATGGTTATAAGTTATCTTATGTAGGTTATATGATGTGTCAAAGGCTGGTGATCATATTTGGAGTGTAACCTTATTATAAGTGTCTCAAGATAGGCCTTTCACCGTTCAAATCCAAATTATAACCACTCACCATGACCTTTATATAAAAAACTATTTTATATAATCTTTTTAGGTATTTATTTAGTTCATTAGTGTTAATATGAGTTCAATTTGAGTGGATAAGCAATATTGGTGCATCAACACCCCTTAGATTTGGTTTATTTTATGCATTATCTATCCATTTTCACCCCAATATCAATAGGTCTTATTTAATTTATCTCAAATATATGAACCATGGGAGATATCACCATAATATAGAGCTATATCATAGTCATAGGTCATCCACAGCCTTGGGATATTCCCATGTTAGTCTAGACTTGAAGGTAGGCATGAACAACCTCCTTTTATGGTGTAGGTTGGAGTGCTAATAAATAGTTTATGGATCCTAATGGAAATCCCTTTTTATAGCTTTATCACTACTACATGATATTGTAGATGTTGCATTACACCTATTGGGATTATTAGGTTCAAGTCTATCATCTCCAAGATTTCTATCCACCATTGGTTAAACTTGGTAAGGTGCATGAAGTATTAAATTTCCTTGGTCTAAATAAGGTTATTGAATTTAATCACATGACAATATATGGTGTTAGGATAAACCTCCCCCTCTAGTAATTTCCACTATTTGAAACATATTATAACTATAAAAAATGATACTAAAATGTTTAGTGCATATATGTCAAGACTTTATTAATGTTTGCAATCAATTATGTGATAAATTTTTATATTAATTTGAATTCTTCCTCTAGATTAATCATTCAGTATGTGATGTCGATAAAAAATTTAGTAACTTGTTCTACATCCTCAATTATTTTCAAAAATATATAGGGGTTACATTCTATCATAATTACCACTTACTCATCCTAGATGGCTTCAAACTATGTGCCCATGGAACCTTTGAAGCATTTTTCCTATTGTTGAGGTTTGGCATTGATGTTGTCATTGATGTCAAAGGTTCTTAAGCAAGGTCTTCATGAGATCATTAACGAATGTAGCTATGAGAGAGGATATTTATTAGTATTTTAATGATTATGATAATTTAAGACATGATTGGTATATGTTCTTATGACTTCATGAGTGATGTGAAGGTCAACATGGAAGGTCTTTGTTGTCAAATTATCAATTGCTTAACCCTAATAAATCACTTGAGAAGGTATGTGCACACGATACCTAGTCTTGTGTATAAGGGTCATGATATGAAATTTTTTATGAGGTTTATTGAGCATGTATATGATGCATTGGATCACTCACATGAGTCTTAGGGTGAACCTACAAGGGGAGGACCTATAGACCTAGTCTACATTTTGAACATTTCTAAACCCTGTTTGGCCTAATGAGGCATCATGTTATATTATCAAAGCCTTTGAAGGATGTAAATAAGTGTTTGATAGTTATATAGGTTTCTAGATTTTGATAATGATTTGGATATTTCACAGAAATAATCATTAAGGTTATATTTTAGGCCTAAGGTGGTTTTCAAGTCAAGGTCTAAGAGAGCAAAGAGAGAGAGAGTATGGCCTAATGGGGTATAAGTTTTTATGTCCATGTCTAGTATAGACAAGTGAGTGTTTTTATATGTATAATATGTTTTTTTAAGCATGTTCATAAAGTTTTAAGTCATGTTTTGAAATAAAATGCATGAAAAATAGTGTTAACATCTCTCGAGTGCATAGAATGAAGGGTTCTCAACCTAAGAAGGAATTTTAGGTGTTCATTGTCACATGTAACCTTTACATGAGAATCTAATATATTCATGGTATATGGGTAAGGGTCTTAGATTAAATTTTTAGGCATTATTTTTTGGATTAAGGATATATGATTTATGAATGATAATTAAGAATGGAAATAGGTTTAAACCCTCTTAGAACCCTAATAAGGACATGATGTTGAAGATGTTGATAAAAACATCCCATAATAGTCTCAAATGACTTTAAAAAATATTTTATCTTGTATTAAACTCTCTAAAACACATCTAGTGTGACCGAGTTGTTAGGTGTGTGATCAGACCTTTTAGTAAAGTACACATTTCTCAAAGAATAGTTGCAGGAGTCAGTGTTGACCAAGTCAAAGTATGTAAATAATTAGATGGAGATTGTTTAGAATTTTATTTGATGTACATTGTGTTTTTTGAGAATTTTTTAGTCTTTATGTATGCTAAAATAGTCATCCAAGATAACCTCTTGATAATAGGCCTAATGGTGCAAATAGTGAGAAACCCAGATAAAAGTGAGAAGATGATTAGGGATGTGTTATAATAGAATATGAATGAATCCATTTACATGGATATGTTTTTAAATAATTTTAATACATATTAATTTTGGATATAATTTTTTCATATAATTGAATATAGAATAAAGTTTCTCACAAGTTGAACTATCTAGTTTAGTGAGGTTTGTGTATAGTGAGGTCATGAGATTGGTCTAAAAGACCAATATTGACATTATAGTTTATGATATTTTGTTTCAAGTTGTTATGAGTATGTTTAATTATAGCTCATGAATTTTTTTTTTAGGTTGTTATGAGTATGTTTTATGATCATTTTCATTCACTATAATTACTTGAGTGTGTTCTTTCATGTGTCAGAAGTTCAAGTTTCCATGACTGTGTTTTGAGGCTAGTTAGCACTTCATAGTGAGTTTTTTGCAAAGAAGAGTTTGAGACTATATACCCTAAGTTGAATTTTTTAGAGAACTTAGTGATGAACTTAAATTAATGAGGTTTATAAATATGTTATTTATTTTCATGGTTATTTACCTATTGGTGTTTTATCTTTAGTAGTTGAAGATAGAGGTATGCGCAGGCCTAATTGTGAACAATACTTATGGCATGCCTCAAGTGGTGATTAGAGATAAAAGTTTTCATGGACCTAATATGATAATATTATGGGTCTATTTTATTTTAGTATGAATTTTTCATTATATGTATGAATTTTTAAATTTTTCCAATAAGATCAAAGGGTAATGTGTGATAATGAAGGCCTAATTGAATTAGGTCTCCTTAAGGCCTAAAAGAGGTTTTGGTCCTATATGCTATGACCAACCAATTATAATGTTTAATTAATTTTTATTTAATTTTCTAGTCATATTTTATGTAAAATATAAATTTTCAAGTGTGTATGGTTGACTAAGAGGTGTATGAACAAAAGCCTAGTATAAGAACAAGGCCTAATAGGCCTAATTGACTAGTTAGAGTATGAGTGATTTGAAGTGAAGACTATAACACTTTGAAGAGATAAATTAGGTATTTTATACCATAATAAGGGTGAATATAAAATATCTTGAATATATAATAATGTTACTATATTTTAATATCAAGGTCATATGATCTAATCAAGTAAAGAAGAGGACTAGTTGAGCAAAGAAGCTTAGAAGACAGTTTGAGAGAGATAGAATAAAGAGAAAATCTAAAGAATGTGATCATTATATATTGTATGATAAATAAAAATTTATGAATTTTATAAAAAAATTTAAGGTTTCTTAGTTGGTTTTGAGTTATATAGGAATTTTGTGCTTCCTTACAATTTGGTGCTTGCTAAAGACTAACTGAGTTGGTGCTTATCTAGTTGGGGTTGGTGCTCCATGTGGAGTTGGTGCTTCACTAATTTTTGTGTTTTTATTATAGGGTTGTATTAAATTTGAAAATATTAGTTGGTTTTATTATCCTTGAGGTTTTATAACTAAAATAAGTGTTCTATATGTTATTTTATTTATCTCATGATCATATAAATGGTTCTTGATGTGTTGTTAGTTCTCTATATTACTATGATAGTTCATGAATAATAGAGTACAATTGTAATTTTTTTTTAAAGACTAATTCACCCCCCCCCCCCAACATCTAAGTAATTATACTTTCAATAATTTATATCAGATCTTGGTCCTTTGAAGCAAGTCTAACAATTTGAAGGTGATCCTAAGAAGCACAAGATGTCCAATGATCAAAAGGAAGAAGATAACATGTATGATGAATAATTCTACTATGATAGTGAAGAAGGAGAAGCTAAAAT
This sequence comes from Torreya grandis, assembly GCA_037957365.1. Lineage (NCBI taxonomy): Eukaryota > Viridiplantae > Streptophyta > Pinopsida > Cupressales > Taxaceae > Torreya > Torreya grandis. Next base: position 767,053 of record JARHVA010005926.1, read on the forward strand.
AGACATTTAATTTGATCTCATAAGTGCCCTTGATGATTTGAAGCATAAAAATAAGACTATCAAGGAAGTCAAGAATTAGTTAGAAGGTGCCAAACAAAATTTAAATCAAAAGAAGTTGAGTATGACCAGTTGAAGATATATATAGATTCCTTGAAGTTTGAGCATGATCATCTCAGAGATAAGATGAGAAATTTTTGAGAGAGTGTGTGATAAGTTATAACAAGTCAAGAGTACCAATATGAAAAGACCAATTAGGTAGCCCAATGCAGTAAATGATAAGCCATCATGGGACCATGGGAAAAGGAGTAATCAATCAAGAGGTAAGTACAAAAATGTTGTTTTATACATCTATAAAATATAGAATAGATTTAAATATTATTATATAATAGAGTTATAAGTCCCTAAAGATTTAAAAATACATGTGAACCTCTTAGAATACATAAAAAATATCAAACATTAGTATGGAATCCAAAACAAGTTAAGACTAATCATATTGAGCTCAAGAGTCAATATGGACTATTTGTTAATGAGGAACATAAGACTAAAGAGGATTCCATGCTATCTTATATTTCCTTTCACATTAAATATGAAGGAATGAAATGGTATATATATATATATATAGTGTATGCAATGGGAAATGCATCAGATCTACAAATTAACCAGCTCAAAGAAGATAGATCCTACTTATACTTACAATTGGGAATACATTAGATAATCAAGGTCATGATAAATATGGATCTGTTAGACCTAGCCAAGGGATATCTTACCACAATAATATCAGTAGGAAGGGTTATAAATCCTTTATTCAAGTAAAATTATGTAATAACCCTAACTAAGTCCTATGTTTTCATATTCACTAAACTAATAATAAGTAAATCAAAATCTAGTGTAGTGCTCACTGTGGCATAAAGTGGGGGTAATAAAAATTAAAATTAAACATGCATAAGAGGCCAATAACCATGTCAATGTATACAAAATATTAATGCGTGTAAGATAAGTGCAAATGCATATCTATCTACTCTTATAAAGGAGGAAAAAGGTTAGGAATACTTGCCTTTGAAGATGAACCCACTGAGCCTCAATCTCACCCTTGGCCAACGTGATTCACAAGAGATAGTTGTGTTATGTAAGGATGACAAGGATAAATCAAATATAGGTTACATAACCTATCAATGCATTTAAAAGACTTTTCCATAAGATAATATATGTATCTCTAAATAAAGTATGAAACCCTAAGCTTATTCCTCAAGTAGAATGGTGGATAAGTATATTTATAATATATCTTATTTATTCTTCTCTTTTTGATAAATGATGAAATGAATGTGTTTATATAAGTAGGTATAACCATAAACCCTTCCAAATGTTTTAGCTAACAAGGTCAACCTAGTTGACCTAGTATTAAAATTGATAAAAACATAACTAGATAATGAATGATGTTGGCCATGGCTGACTTAGTTCTTAGTAATATTTGTAAATAACAATACTAAGTCGACCTAGCTGACATAGTCATGTAAACTAGCAAAAAGGGTTTTAGGTTAGGGAAAGGGATAATGAAGATGGTAAATGACTAGAGGAAGGTGAAAAATTGGAGGAAAATCTTAGGGGAATGGTTTTTAAGAGATAAATGTGTAGATATAAAGTGGAAAAAGGGAAAACAATCCTACAAAGCACCAATGGTCTACCCACCCATTTACCAGTGCACCTCATAGGGTGTGTACTTAGAGAGATTAAGACTTGATGGATTTCTATAAGATAGAGAGAATTAGTAAGTGGTAAAGTTTGAAAATATTATGTGTATACATATTCCCCACTCAAATCTCATCATGTGTCACATGAGTATGGTGCTTAGAGAAAAAACATAGAAACACATGAAACTGAGATAACAAAAATTGACATAAGGAAATTAATGATAAAATGAAATCAAAGTAACTGATAATACCATATACATAACTTAACTTACTTCCATTAAATGATTGTATACAAACATCCTAGTCTTGATTGTGGGTGGTATAATATTTGTATTTGAGAAAACCTAGGGATACAAAACTAACAATAGAAGCAATGTGTGCATACATAAGATGGTTAAAGTAGAAATTAGGGACTTAGAAAATTGGAAAATTAGGATTATTAAGGTAAGGTTATAATATTAAAGGTATATGAATGGAAAATGATGGTAAATAAATGACAAATGATTATAGAACACAATAAATCACATTGGAAAGAATGTAAAACATAAAAGGCAAAAATGAACATACTAATTCATGTTAGGAAGTATATAGAACATAAATGGAAAATGAAATATAAATGCATGAAAACTTAAAAAAAGATATGTAAGAAAATGAATAGTAACCCCATGTAAGATAAGAATGTAGAATAAAACATAAATAAAAACATGAATGACTGAAAATGAAATGTAAGTCAAGATGTAATACAAACATGAAGAAATCATATAAAGAGAAACATGTAAGAATTCCAAATGTTATATGTAATCTAAGTAAATTCCATATAAATCAAATAACATGATGGATAAATGAAAATAAAAAACTATAATGGATGAAAACTCAAACTTAGTGCTTGTTCAAAGATGAAATGTAAGAAAACATAACCACTAAATGACATGACTAGTATGACAATGAGATGGTTTGGTAAGAAAATGGTGTAAGGGAATTTGTGAGGAAATCTTGATCCTATCTAAGGTCTTAAAATGAAACTCACAAACTATAAATCAAGAGGAATAATAAGGTAGATGTGATCAAGGATGTGATCAACTAAAATCAATATCCAACATATGGAATATAAGGAAAATGGTATGTAAATAAGGAATGTGAGGTGCCACATGGGTGATGTGAACATCTTTAGCAATAATGAGACACACTAGGAAAGTGAGAAAGGCTAAGAACTATCAACATTAAAGACTTAGGACATTTTGACTAATGAAAACAAAGCTTGGTCTAACAAGTGAAGTACATAGATAAACCCATGAAGGCTATATGCATGAAAATTAAAATAAATCGACCTTCCCATAGCATGTTCCCCATTCCTCAATACCCATTATAGAGTCGTTAGTCTACTGTGAAATTGGGTACTTATGTGAGAAAGTAGGTGGAAATAGATAGTATATGATATAATTCAACATCCTACCCTATTATACTAACCTAATGCACCCTAATGGACCTTGATCTATCATGAGGCCAACTATGGAGTTTGATCTTTGACTAAGATAGGAGATGTGCTAAATATAGGTCATGTATTTTGGTGTAATCTAAATTTTAAGATTATTTTTTCCTTTTTATCATTTCCTTTTATTTCTTTTATGATTTGGCTTTTAACTTATTTTAGATTTTTCTATTCCTCCTCCTCCATATGGATTCATAGAACCAAACATGAGTGAAATAGGTGACAAACATAAGAGAGCTTACAGTTGGTCAGTAGAGAAAATGACCTAAATACCAAGGTGCCTAAATACTCCTAGACTTTCCCATAAGTAAGTGTACAATCATAAAATTGACTGATGTGAACCTCAAATGAAAGGAGATAATGGAAATATGGGGATCATAAGAGATCTATATATGTAATAAGTGATATAATGATTAATATGCTCATAGATGATCATAAGGAGGTAAAATAGTTTTATGAAAGGGATGGGGATATTCTATGATAGTCATGTCACTAGATAAGCCATACTAACCTACAATGGATCTAGTACAAGAACAAATGAAAGTAGTAGTCATCCTAAAAAATGGTTTAAGGATGTTATAATGTGGTAATTTATGATGAAGGCTATGTCTTATCTATTGTCTCACTCTGTAACTCACAAGGTGAACACTAATGAGGTGAATGCTAAATGATGGGGAAAATAAGCATAAATCTACTAAGGAAAAGAATTGCATAAAAGATAAAAATGAAAGAGATATATAAGAACCAAAGTGAAAACAAATGCCAAATATAATGTGTAATAAAATGAAACAACGTAAAATAAAATAATGATGCTAGTAATGTGTGATTAAAAGAAGAAATATGAGACAAAAAAAAGATAGCATGAGATAAAAAAATAATAAGTAAGACCTATGCTAACATCTATATCAAACATGAGCATTTGAAATACAAGTCAATATGTCTCAAAAGGTTTATTGAAGTTGAATTTTTTTGTTATTATGCATTCTAAAATAAGATTGGTCATTGTAAAATTCCATAATGGGTAAGTGGATGTAGGAATGGGCATCACAAGATACCCCAAGGTATGAAGGGACATGTGGATGGGCATCACAATATTCCATAACATGGGAGGTGGAGTGAGGTAACTTTGAACCATTGAAATGATTTGAATTGGGTTGGTAGGTGAATTTGGAGATAGGTAAATGTGTTGGTTTGTTATATTTTAGGGATGTTAAATGTGACATAAGATGTACAGGAGAGGCATGAAGAGATAAAAGAGGTAAAGGAGGACCATGTATGATATGTTTTGGAGTAGGAATTTTAACTAGGTACTCTTTTGGTTCATGTGACTTAAGAGGTTGAGATTCAATGGATGTAATAATATGTTTAAATTTGTTCTTATTAGCTATCCTTTCCTTATTGGTATAGGAACAAGGATCAAATGTGGTTTGAATAACATTAGTGGATGAGATGTAGGTATGGGATAATAATTATTGTTCATTAGGTAGTTGATGTTGATGTGATTGTGGTTCTATAGATTGAATTTTAAAATATTGAATATAGTCTTGATAACATTATTTTGTGAGAGTATCAAGATTTAAATTTGGAACAATAAATGATGCAAGAACAAATAGGTGAATATCATGATAAGACTCATGAGAATGACCTATAGTAGCATGACACCAACAAAACTTATCAAGATTTTGCCATTTTAGAAGAGGTGTGGAAGGATCAAAGATCATGGGTTTAGAGGGTGGAAATTTCTTATTAATTTATTCTAGACTCAAGGTAGGGAGGGTTGGGTTAAAATTTATTGAATTGGATGCTCAATTTTGAGGTTGGGGAGGTTGGGATGAATCAATGTTATGAGAGAATGATTGGAAAGGTTATTTAGTAGTTATTTGAGGTGTTTCAGATTAAGTCATAAGAAAATATTGAATTTTTACTTGGTCTAAGTCTTCTTATAAAGTTTTAGGGGAAAATATTCAAACTTTGTATTGAAGGAGAACTTTAAGAGTAGTAACAAATAGTTTTAAAAGAGTGTCATCATTAATGTTATGGTCCAATTTATGAGATAGAGACTTCCATCATTTGATGAAATTATGAGTAGATTCATTATGAAATTATTTGGCATTGATGAAATGGCTAAGATATTTTTTAGGAAGGTCATTATGTTATAATTCCTTCACTAGATTATTAACTAAATCCTTTAGTTTTGAGATGGAATGTCTAGGAAGTTGGTTATACTATTGACCAAATTTGATGTTTAGTCAAATTGGGTCAACCCATACATATTGAAATTTTTTTTAGGTTTCCATATGTATTATATGGGTCTCATGTTTGTCTAAACATCTTATCTATCCTTGTTCTAGCCTTGGTGTAAGCCTGGCTCCCTTGTCCTTGCTTAGTCTTAAAAAGTCAACCCTATTCAAATATGGTCAAACATGGTAAAAATCTCAAATTATTTTATAAATGTTAAAAGAGGGTCATTTATGTATTATAAGGTTTCCCTAAGTCATTTCTTTGTCCTTTTCTATGTTTCATATGCCAAAAGTGTATTTTGGTCACTTTTTGGGCTCATTAAATGACATGTATAGACTTTTTTCAAAGAATAATTTGTCACCAAGGAGTATTAAAACGTTTATGAGGTTATATAATGTCAATAATAGGTAATATATATAAAATAAGTAGTGTCATGCATTAAAATAGGGGAATATCTTAAAAAATGGGCTCTTAATGGCACTTATACAGACTCAAAGAGTCCATCTTCAAGTGAAAACATGAGCATAGTGTCTTTTAAGATTCCTAAAGTCTTTCCAATGGTTGGTGTGTAGAGACAAATTTAGAAAGATAAATTTTTATTCTCCTCCTTTTTTGCCTTCACAAGCTAAGAAGGGTCAACTTTAGATGCTTGGTACAAGATGTACAGGTGGAATTAAGGGGAGTGCTCTTGGGAGTTGAAAGGGGTATTAGTCAAATTAAAATCCATGGAAATAATTCCAATTTTTATGGATCCTAATTTATGAATCATTGTTAAGAAACTAGTCAACTTCTTATGCTTTTACATCCATGAGGGTCCCTTATATGAGCTTATTTCTGAATCTTTTACTTTGCTCTGATAGGTTTTGATGTTTCATGTGTTTCTTAGGGTTTTACAAGGCCTCTCCATATGTTTTACATTATATTCTTGGCATTTTATTTTCATGAACTCAAGACTCCTCTTCTACGCTTTTTTGTGCTTACAGATTAGTTCTTTTCTTCATAAAGAACATTGTTATATTTTGAGGTCATTTGAAGAATTTGATTATAGGTGTAAAAATCCTTTGAATTTGTGAAAAATTTAATATATTATACACAAGTGATAGAGGGAGACTAATCTCCTAATGGCCTATTAGACCTAAAAATTTCTAAGTGACAAGAAATCTACGTGACACTCAAAAATGCACACCTACAGGTGGCTGAGTAGGGGGTTAGAGTGTTGTATATAAGGGATAAGCAATGTGACACCTCCTTGAGGTATTGAGGTAGTAGGAAATATTTGACACTATACAAGGTTTTTAAAAGGTAAAAGGAGGCATGGAACCAATTTGAAGATAAAAAGACTGAGTTTGGGATTAAATCCCTAAAAGAGCAAAATAGAGGCCCTGTAGGTTTTGTAAATATAATATAAAATAGTTTCAAAGACATTTGATGTTTACTAATTATTTTTTTTGTAGCCTCTAGCATAGGCATTGACTTGGTATAGTTTAAATAGTGAAGAGATAATATAAGATAAGTGTTGATTAGACCGAAAGGTGCCTATAAGAGAACTAAATATAGGTAGTTTATTTGACAATTTTGAGCTTAGGGAGACCTTTGACACCCAAGGACGTAGCCTAAACTTCCATCATGGTGTGGGTGTGTTAAAATGGTTAAGGAAACATTTATGATGAGGATATAGATCATCAAAGAAAGATATAGGTGATCTCCTATTCCATAAACACTCTTGCAATCCATACTTAGGTCATGAATAGGCACCTACAACAAAGTAACATAATGACCTCAAGTTTGAGGTTATATGGTGTCTTGAGACATCCATGGTGAGTTATAGTTTAGGCATGTACTCAATGACCTAAGGGGGTTTTTAGATAATATTTCAACCATCATAGCTAAGGCTCTAGTAGGTAATGTTGACCTACATACAAAGTAACCTACAGGCATGTTTGTCTTTGTCAGCGAGGCAGTGGAGAAGCTCATTAATGAGTTAAGGTACATAGAAAGGGATAAGAGAGAGTTTAACTAGAAAAAAAATTTACAAGTACATTTCTCAAAGAAAGGATGACTCCTTAAACCCTAGCATGATGAAACAAACCCCATGAGACCCTATTTTTACCTACAGTTAGGCTTAAGGGGAGAAGCATAGTCAAGAAGGGCATTAGTCCTAAGAATGCAAGGTGTTGAAGGGTAAGTGAGAGTTTAGAATGAAAAATTAAAATTAGATACATATATAATGACCATTTAATAATAAATACTCCTTTCATATGGGAAATAGGGAAAGAATGGAATTCTTATAAAACACACATAGTCCATTGAAAACCCCTGCATACAGTTTCCCTAATAGGACTACCTTCATCTTTCATGAATTTGAAGGGTCAGATGGTTAGAATGAGGTTTTAATTAACTCTATCATTGCCATGAAAATGAACATGGGCCTTTTAAAATTAATATGGAATAGAAGAGAGGGCTCAAAGCATGCAAATCATAGTCCATGTGAGGGGAACCATACACAGTATGCCTAGGAAAGTGAGAGGTGAGATAACATTGTAAGAAGATAAAATTTGGTAAATTTAAACTTTATGAATTATGTAACCTTTTAAATTCAATTTTTCCTTGAAAAATATGGGAGTGACCCCTATTTTATCTCAGATAGGGGCACTCCTTTTGTACATGAAACTGACAGTCTTAGAAAAGATGGGAAAGAGGATGGATCAAAAAATGTTTTAAGCTTGAGAAAAGGTGTTTGGATTTTGAAATACATAAAACAATGTTAAGATCACCTCAAAGTATCATGTATCCTAACATGACCATCTAACACATCAAGGTTACAAGGTAGGCCTACTAGGCAAAGTGTAGGCCTAAGGTCTAAATAAGGAAGCATTATCATTTTCACTTTAGATTAAACTTTATAGAATATGGATACATGTTTTTGGGACCCTAAAAATCATGTTTAAGCCTTTGGAGAGGAAATAGGTTGTAGGGGAACCCAATTTGGGATTGGGACCAAAATCTAGCTTGTGCAAGTGGAAAGAAGAGCTAGATAGAGGATGTTTAAATGTTCATATATTTTTGGAGGTTTTTCATGGGTACTAAATGTGTTTTATATGTTATAGAGGGTCTCTAATAATCCATCAGTGGCATTGAGGTAGAACTAAAATGTGCCATTTTTATGAACAATGGCTAAGAATGGAAACTACTCTAAAACCCTCACAAACCCTCTCTAAGGAACTGATTGAAAAGGTAATACAAATGTGGCATCCAAAAGGGGTAAAGTGACCATGAAATTGACTATAGATTGTAGAGGACTCTTAATTTATCCTCTCTATGCATTTGATTTGTACTACACTTTTTTGGATTATATATAATAAGGTTTTATTTGACAAATTTGAGTGTTTTTTAAGTGTGGAGAAGCTTTAGATGATCCCACCAACTATGGGAGATAGTATAAGACTTTTTATAGGTATCCTTATTATTCATGGATTTATCTAGTCTCTTAATCATACCTACTATCTTTTTCATCTCAACCAATCATAGTTTAACATGGTGATCACCTAGTGAAGTATTGAAAACTCAGATTGGGAAGCCTTTTAAGGCTTGATGGATGACTTTGATAATATCAGAGATATTGATAGGTGAAATTACCCCTTGTGCATATATTGAATTAAATAATTGTAAGAATTTTGAGTGCCAAGTGTGAGGGGTGCATAAGAGAGAGTAGTTTATAACTACTAGGAATGATGGCTCATTGTCAAAGGTATCTAGATGATTAAGGATAACTCTAATACCTATGGATGCTTTTTAGTAACCCCTCATACTTATATCAATCATCATACCTATGCTTATTCAGTGTTGAGATAGTTTAATGAAGGAAAATCATTAGACTAGTTTATTATGCAAGCAAGAGAGCATCTACACCACATTTGGAGGAGTTGGATGACTTTGAGAGAAAATTTTCCTTGTTTTCCTTGTAAGAACTATCTCATGCCTAATTATATGCTAATTTAATTACTTATTCCTACTTGAAAAGTGTCCTTGTGACTCTTGAGCTTCACTTTATCTCTCATCTCTCATAATTGCTATATGTACTAGACTTTTAGATTTGTATAGGGATCTATCCACCTAAGTATGGTGAATTCCTTATTTATGGCCTTAAACTAATGAGAATTTTCTTTTTACCTCATTCATAACTTCACTAAGTGCATGCTTTTGTTGTTTGTCTTGTGTAGGTATATGTTGTCTTACCATGACATGTTATCCTTCCTAGTGCCTTGTGTAGTTTAAAAACACTCTTTTGTAGGTTAGTAATAAGTGTCTAATGTGGATTTTAGATATAGTGAGTCATTTATTCATTAGTGTTTCTAGAAGACCTATTTTCTAGTCCTCTTAGTCTAATATCTCTTCTAGACCCCATGCTTGAAACATTGATGTAGAAGAGGAGATTTTAGTTTAATGAAGTGTATGTGCAAGTTTCCCTCTAGTTCTAAGTGCATTGAAAGTGGTGTGAGTAGAGAATAAATTTTGTGCATCACTTCCTTAGCTAGCTTTAGTATAGGCTTCCTAACCCTTTTAATTATAAGTGTAATTATTGTTGTGCTATGTGAAAATGGTACATCAAGGGAACTATCTCTAATGTAGAGACTCACCTCAAATTTGGGTCACTCACAGCCCTAAGATGATTCTATTGTGCCACTTTAAAGAGGAGAGATAAATAATCTTCTCAAGGGGTTAAATTTCAAGTGACAATATTTTATATCACACCTAATGGGTTTATTATCTAAGGAGTTGCATAATTCTTTTTATGTTCTCTCACCAATCAATCTTTTGGAGGCATCTCAATCAATACCAATGGTGACTCCAAGATGAATCAGTTGGTCAAGCAAACCTAGTGCATCAAGAAATAGAATTTTAGTATGCATAATCCTATCTTTGAGAAATATGGATCTTATGTTCATCCACATAGCTTTGATCAAACTCATTTTGTTCATGGAATCACCTCAAGTAGCCCTCTTAATTTTATTTCTCTTGGTAAATCTAAGAGTGTTAGAGAGATAAAGCTGGACTATGAGAAAAAAATGATGTAGGTAGATAGGTTGAATGTACATAATATTTACCAAAAAAAGATAATGTAAAAAGAGGAGTTATTTTTTAGGCAAGCTCAATCCATACAATCCATATAATAGAGACTAGTAAGATGGAGGAGTCAACCCACCTAATGTAATCAACCTTATGTGCCTTCTTCCATCCTAAGATAGCCCTCTCCCATGAAAAAGTAAACCTCTCTTATCCCAAACCTCCTTCAAATGTAAATTTCCCATCAAAATAAAATAGAAAGGTTTTAAAATCTTCCTAATGAGCCTTCTCTTATACCAAGTGAGCATCCTTATACCCCAAATCCCTTATATCAAATGATACTTGTTCACTAAACTAACTACTCTAACTTCCTAAATTGTGAGCTCTCTTGTGAGGAAAGACAACCTATCCCTTAGGGAAGCAAAAATATCCATTTTCAATCAAACCCTCATATGCATTTTAAAACTCTTTCTAGTCTCCCTCAACCTCCTCAAACCCTTCAATCTAATCTCAATATGCCAAGTTGGAGGAGTGCTCATCATGAATCAACCCAAAAGCTTGAAGAAGAAAAGAAGAAGTTATGCCTATTGGTTTCACATGTTGGAAGGATGTCCTTAAAATGTGAGCATAAACTAAAGTTGGTAAGTCATTCGCCTATCCCTCAATATGAAGAGGCTTCAAGTGATGGAGGTCTTCAAAGCTTTGATATGATAGTTGAAAGATGGAAAGAAGAGAATAAAGATACTCCAATATGTTTCAACTCAATCAAGGAATTTCCTTGCCCTCCCACCCTCTCCTTTAATAAAGGACAACATACCTTGTGTGAGGTGGAGGGTAAAATTTCAAAACTTAAGGGTGAAGAAGATACTCTAAATGGAGAAGGAGCAGAGTTTAAGGACTTGAAGTGGCATCATGGTAACTTTAAAGACCTTAACTCTCTTGATTACCCTTTGGCTCTCAATGAAGATGAGAGAAAGACAACTATTGAAGGCTTTATAGTTGAAGAAGAAAATTTTATAGGTGTGTCTCATGAGGAGATTAACATTGCCTATACTTTTCAAGTCTAAGAAGAAGAAGCAGCATGTATGGAGATATGTAGGAATGATGAGATATCATTATCTCTACTTAATGAGCTTCCATTTTTTTTTGATGAAGATAGTGAAGAATATATGAAAGGTGATGATGAGGAGCTCTAATAAGGTTGTCATGAGAAAGATGATATCTTGGTCCTTGATCAAAAAGAAGAGAAATTAGAATGGTATGGTTTTGACATTGAGGAAGGAGAAGACCTTGAGAATATTAAACAAGTGATTATTTTTGGGATGAACTTGATGATTATTATGTTAGTTGAAACATTAAACTAGCATCCCTTCCTCAAGAGAGAAATGAAAAAGCTAAGGATCAATTTGTAAAGATTCTTGAAGAAATAGAGAAGGATGAAGTTGGTCAAGACACATACCAAGAAATACATGAGCCAAATAAGCCTAGCAAAGATGAAATTGTAGTTATAGATGCATTAACAAGCTATACTAGCATAAAGAATCAAAATAAGACATGTCTCAAACAGAAAAATGAATGCATATGTGTTGGATATATGTTTGAATATTATCTAATTAGATATTTTCCAATCAAGAGGAAAATAATCAAGAGGTATGAATCATCAAGCTTCTACTTTAAAAAACCACTTTTTTAGCACCACGAGGTTTCTTTTCATGGAAGAGACCTAAGAAACTTCCCCTCTGATCTAGGAGGGAGCTATGTTTGGTTAGATGAACATAATTAGTTTGCTTCCTATTTTGTTCTATTTCTTAAGTGTCTTGTTGACACATGTGTGTGTTTCTTTCACTTGTCTTGTGTGTGTTATCCTATTTTCATGTGATGAGGTCAACCAACTATCTTGTTAGTCATGTCAAGGTCTAATCTTTCTATTTTCAGAGTGCATCTAATTCCCTTTACCTAATGGATAGGATAAGGCCACTGATATTTAAAATAGTAGGTATGTTAAACCTTGGAATTACTAAATATGTTGACCAAATTTGACTTTTAGTCAAACTAGGTCAACCCTTACATATTGAAACTTTTTTGAGGTTTCCATGTCTTATTGGGGTCTCATGTGGGTCTAAACATCTCACCTATCCTTGTTATAGCCTTGGTGTAAGCCTAGCTCCCTTGTCCTTGCTTAATCTTGAAGCATCAACCCTAGTCAACTATGGTTAAAGGCTCAAATTATTTTATAAATGTTCTAATAGGGTCATTGAGGTATTTTAAGGTGTCCTTAAGTCATGTCTTTGTCCTTTTCTATTATCATATGCCAAAAGAGTATTTTGGTCACTTTTTAGCTTCATTAAATTACTTCTATAGAATTTTTTATAAGAATAAATTGTCACCAAGGAGGATTAAAATGTGTAAGAGGTCAGAGCATGTCAGGAAATGATAGAAGTAGAAAACAAGTAGTTTCATGTACTAAAATAGGGTAATCTCCTAAAAATGGGCTCTTAATGTAACTTATATGGACTTGGAGAGTCCATATTCAAGTGAAAACATGGGCATAGTGTCTATTGAGCTTCCTAAAGTATCTCCCATGCTTGTTGTGTAGATATAAAGTCATAAAGATAAAAAAAATCTTCTCCTCCTTTCTTTCCTTCACAAGCTAAGAAGGGTCAACTTTAGATGCTTGGTGTAAGTTGTACAGATGAAATTAGGGGGAATAATATTAGGAGTTTAGATGGATCTTATTCAAATTCAAATCCATGGCAATAAGTATAAGTTTCATGTATTATTCTTTATGAATCATTGTTAAGAAGCCAGGCAGCTTCTTATGCTTTTGCATCCATGAGGGGTCCTTATATGAGCTTTTTTTTGAAGATTTTTCTTTGGTTTGATAGGTTTTGATATTTCATGTGTTTTTAAGGGTTGTCTAAGGCCTCTCCAAAAAAATTCCATTGTCTTCTTGGCCTTGGAGGTTTCATGAACTCAAGAAGCCTCTTCTAGGCTTGTTTATGTTTATAGACTAGTTCCTTTCTTCATAAAGAACTTTGTTGTCTTTTGAGGTCATCTAAAGAATTTTATTATAGGTGTAAAAATCCTTTGAATTTATGTAAAATTAAATTTATTCTAAACAAGTGATATATGGAGCCTAATCTTCTAATGGCTTATTAGGCCTAAAACTTGCTTAAGTGATAAGAAATCTAACTCACACTTAGAAATGCACACCTATAGGTGGTTGAGTAGGGGGTTGGAGTGTTGAATGGAAGGGTTAAGAAATGTGACACCTCCTAAAGGTCTTAAGGTAGTAGGAAATCTTTTACAGACCTCTTAAAAGTTATTAGAAGGCAAAAGGAGGCATGAAACCAATTTAAAGATCAAATGACTGAGTTTGGGATTAAATCCCTAAAAGACCAATACAAAGGCCCTATCAATTTTTGAAATATCATATAACATAGTTTTAAAGACCTTTGATGTTTCCTAATTTTTTGGTGTTTTATCCCCTATACTAGGAATTGACTTGGTAAAGTTTGAATAGTGAAGAGGTAATGGAAGATAAGTGTTGAGGAAACCCAAAGGTGCCTATAAAAAACATTGAATATGCTGGGGATCAACCAACAATGTTGATTACACTTATGAAATCAATAAATGTGGAATTAAATCAGAATGATAAGTAACTAGAATTAGATAATAGCAAAGAACAAGAGATATAAGAAACCAACCTAAAAATTTGTATTAAACTCTTTACAGAAGGAATACAATTGAAGAAACTTCTTTTCTTCCACACCTCTCTCAGATGTACAGATCTCTCTCTAGATCTCTTTCCCTCAAGAGCTCTCTCTCTCAAGTACAATCAACTCCAACAACCTAGAATGATTCACATATACAATTCTCTACTGTTCTTCAACATTCTACAATACAATAAGCTAAGAAGATCTATCCTATTATATAATAATTAGAAAACATGAGCATGCATTTACAACCAATAGTTATGCCTCTTAAACAAGGGCTTTAAAACAGTCTTACTAGAGATAGAGATGTAGACTTAAGACTATGACTTAATCCCATCATCTAAACACTCGATTCTGTCCATGGAAATAGCTTTCTAGACGCACAAGTAACTAATGTCGGTTCATGCCTATTTTCTTGTGACTGACATTGGTCGATTCCTGTCGACACCAGCATCTCCTGAACTGCTCCTGACCGATGTCAGTCGCTCCTGACCGACATCGATCACTCCTAACCGACATCAGTGACTATGTAAACCTATAACTTTAGCAATGCACTCCTTTGGTGAAGCTTTTAGCTCCACACCTTAACAATCTCCCACTTGGAGATAAATAGCTACACCAATACCTATACAACATCTTCTAGCTCAATTACAATTCACATATATAATTCTATACTATTCTTCAATATTCTACAACACAATAAGCTAAGAAGATCTATCCTATTATATAATAATTAGGAAACATGAGTATGCATTTACAACCAATAGTTATGCCTCTTAAACTAGGGCTCTAAAACAATCTTACTAATAATAGAGATGCGGACTTAAGACTATCACTTAATCCCATCATGCAAACACTCAGTTTTATCTACAAAAATAGCTTTCTAGACGCACAGGTAACTGATGTCGATCTTGCCTGTTTGCCTATGACCAACGTCAGCCGATTCCTGCCGATGCTAGTATTTCTTGAACTTCTCCTGACCGACATCGATCACTTCTGACTGACGCCAATGACTGTGTAATCTTGTAACTACTGCAAAAGGCTCCTTTGGTGAAGCTTTTAGGCTCCACACCTTAACAATCTCCCACTTGGAGATAAACATCTGCACTAGTACCTGTACAGCAACATCTTCTAGCTCCTCCATCTTCAACTCAATCATGAAGACCAACAAAAGTTGAATGAAGATTCAACTTCTCCTTTGTAACTAGCTTGGTTAACATATCAACAGGATTCTTATCTATATGGATCTTCTCCAGCTTCAACTCACCATCCTCCAATACCTGTCTTATGAAGTGGTACCTTAGTTGTATGTGCTTTGTTCTTGAATGAAAGGCTGAATTCTTAGCCAAATGAATTACACTCTGACTATGACTATATAATTTGCAACTCTCTTACTCCTTTCCTAGCTCTTTCATGAACCGTGTCATCCATATCATCTCTTTGCTAGCCTCTGTGACTGCAATATACTCTGCTTCTGTAGTTGACAATGCAACAACCTTCTACAACTTTGATATCTAGCTAACCACCATTCCACCAATAGTGAAAACATATCTTGTGGTGCTCCTCCTACCATCCAAATCACCTGCCATATCTGAATCTACATAACCATGTAGAGAAGTATCTGAACCTCCATAGCACAAATGCCTACTGTTGGTTCCTCTCAGATATCTAAGGATCCACTGAACTAATTTCTAGTGCTCCTTTCCTGGATTAGCCATATACTTACTTACAACTCTCATTTCTTGGGCAATATCTAGTCTAGTACAAACCATTGCATACATTAAACTCCCTACTACGGAAGAATATGGAACTCTACTCATGTACTCTACCTCATCATGTGAATTAGGACATTGTTCTTTACTCAACTTAAAATGTCCAGCCAAAGGTGTGCTTACCGGTTTTACATCCTACATATTGAACCATTTCAACACCTTGTTCACATAATCCTCTTGAGACAAAATCAACCTGTGACTTTTCTTGTCTCTCTTAATGCTCATGCCAAGGATTTTCTTTGCTACTCCCAAATCTTTCATGGCAAATGTTTGAGCTAATTTCACCTTAAGCTCAGAGGTATCCTACATGTGTGATCTAGCAACTAGCATATCATCTACATACAACAACAAAATAATATATCTACCATTATTCAATCTCTTAAAATACACACAATGGTCAGATTGACACATACTATAGCCATGCTCAATCATAAACCTGTCAAATCTCAAATACCACTGTCTAGGAGCTTGCTTGAGGCCATACAAGCTTTTCTTCAATCTGCACACTAACTTCTCCTTACCTTTGACCTCAAATCCTTTCAGCTGATCCATATATATTTCCTCATCCAAATCTCCATGAAGAAATGATGTCTTAACATCAAGCTACTCAAGATGCAAATCCTCAATAGCAACTAAATACATTACAGTCTGTATAGAAGTCATTTTAACAATAGGAGAAAAAATCTCACCAAAATCAATACCTGGCTTTTATGTAAATCCTTTCACTACCAACTTGGCCTTATATCTCATCTGTCTGTTCTCACCTTCCTTCAATTTATAGGTCCATCTATTCTTCAGTGTCCTCTTACTAGCTGGCAACTCAACCAAATCCCATGTTTGGTTCTCTTTCAAGGACTCCATTTCCTCAACCATGCCATGCTCCCATTGATTCTTGGATTCCACCTGTATTGCTTCTTGAAAACTCTCTATTTCTCCACCATCAGTTAGCAATAAATAGAATATTGAAGGGGAATATCGAATTGGAGGTTTACTTACCCTATCTGACCTCCTGATGGGCATCTAAGACTCATTCACAACACGTTGTCCACCCAAATTCTCTGATAGTGACCGACCTCGATCACTTCTAGGCCTGTAACTAGCCGATGTCAGTTCTACCTGACCGACATTGGTTCCTATCTGGCTGACGTCGGTCATTGTATGACTGACATCAGTTTCTGTCCTGCTGATGTCGGTTCCTACCTGGCCGATGTCGGTCTCTGTGTTTTCCTTTTTGTGATTAAGTTTTCCTGTGAGCTCATTTTAGACTGTCACCTCGTCTAATTCTCCATTGCTCTACCCAGATTGATTTGGATTCTTCAGTTGATCACTATACATCACTTTTTCATTGAAAACAACGTCACGGCTCCTAATTATTTTGTTAGTTCCTAGATTCCAAAACCTAAATCCAAAATCATCAGAGCCATAGCCAATAAATGTGCACCTCATAGAATTAACATCCAGCTTCTTTCAATTTTCCTTATCAATGTGCACAAAGGCTTCACAACTAAAAAATTTGAGAAATGAGAGATCTACCTTTTTACCTATCCATGCCTCTTCTAGAATTCCACCATCCAGAGTTGTAGAGGGTCCTCTATTAATCAGGGACACTGTAGTGTCAACAGCTTTTGCCCAAAACTCTAAGGACAAACCAACATGCAATCTCATACACCTTACACGCTCCATGATTGTTCTGTTTATCCTTTTAGCAACTCCATTTTGCTAAGGTGTTCTTGGAACCATCCTTTGCTTGTGGATCCCATGCATATAACAATACTAGTTGAACTTATAGCTGCAGAACTCACCACCATTGTCAGATCTCAAGCACTTCAATCTTCTACCTATTTCATTCTCAACCATAGCTTTCCAAATCTTAAAAGTCTCAAATACATCAGATTTCTTCTTAATACAATAGACCCATACCTTTCTTGTAGCATCATCTATGAACGAAACATAGTACTGTGATCCTCCAATAGAAGCAACTTGAGCTGGTCCCCACATGTCTGTGTGAACAAGATACAACTTATGCTTCTTCTTTGTTGACCCAATCTTGAGAAAACTCACTCTCTTCTATTTTCCAAAAACACAGTGCTCACAAAAATCTAGATCTATGCTTTTTAAATCTGAAAGCTTACCTTTAGACTTAAGAATTGACATTCCCTTCTCACTCATGTGGCCAAGCCTTGAGTGCCACAATTTTGCATCCACATCTGAAGTAGATAATATAGGAGAATTGTTAGTAACACAATTACATAAATAGAGAGTACCTACTCTCTTACCTCTGGCCATTACAAGTGCACCATTGGTCACCTTCCAAGATTCAGCTGTGAGAGTTACTGTACAACCCTCATCCCCTAACTTTCTTGTAGAAATCAAATTTGTATTCAAGCTGGGAACATGCATAACATCTCTCAACACCCATGTGTTGCCATTCTTCATTTTCAGCTGCACTTTTCCTTTGCCAATAATTTTACAAGGCTCATCATCCCCTAAATACACTATTCCAAAATCTCCATGGACATAGTCACTAAAATATTCTCTATTAGGGGTAGCATGAAAAGATACACCAGAATCTAAAACCCAAGATTTTATATTATTATGTAAAGAGAATATTAAAGCATCTTGTGCAATACCTGCAACCTTTGCTTCTTATTTTCCTTTGTGTTGATTGTCCTCCTTAGGCTTTGACAAACAATCTCTACTTATGTGCCCAATCTTTCCACAATTCTAGCATTGCGACTTCCTGCCATTTCTAGATTTGGATCTACCTCTCACCTTTGACTTAGACCTTGATCTCCCTTTCTTGCTCTTCTCTTTTTACCTTCCCCTACTCTCAAAACTTAAAGCATTCCCTGATGTTTCCTATGTGTTTTTCCTACGAATTTCTTCATTCAAGATAACACTAACAACATCCTCTACTTTTAAAATATTTGAAGCAGATGCAGTATTACTAACTGCCATTACTAAGCTATGCCAGCTTTTAGGCAAAGAACATAATATTAAAAGAGCTTTAATTTCATCATCAAACACTATTTTGACTAAATTGATTTACAATTCCATAGAAATCATTCAGATGATTAGATATAGATCCACCTTCCTACATACGCAAATTAAATAACTGCTTCATAAGATATACCTTATTAGACGCTGAGGGTTTTTCATTCAAATTTACTAAAGTAGTCATCAACTCTACTGTTGTTTTTGCCTATGATAAATTGGATATCACAGTAGATGCTAGACTCAGTCTTATAGACCCCAGAGCCTTTCTATCAAGAACTTCCCATTCTTCATCATCCATGTCTGTGGGCTTCTTTGTAATCCCACCTAATGATAAGTATAGATATTTTTGATACAAATAATCCTCTATCTGCATTCTCCAATGTTGATAATTTTTTCCATTAAACTTCTCCATTCTTAGTTTACTTTCTTCTGCCATTGCTTCTCCCACTCAAACAAAAATCTCTGCAGAAACCCTGTGAGTACCCTATAATCAATACACACTACACAGATCTGAACCACCTGTTAGGGAACCTAAGCTCTGATACCACTTGTTGGGGATCAACCAACAATGTTGATTACACTTATGAAAGCAATAAATGTGGAATTAAATTAGAATGATAAGTAACTAGAATTAGATAATAGCAAAGAATAAGAGATACAAGAAACCACCCTGAAAACTTGTATTAAACTCTTTACAAAAGGAATACAATTGAAGAAACTTCTTTTCTTCCACACCTCTCTCAGATGTACAGATCTCTCTCTATATCTCTTTCCCTCAAGATCTCTCTCTCTCAAGTACAATCAACTCCAACAACCTAGAATGATTCGCATATACAATTCTATACTGTTCTTCAACATTCTACAATACAATAAGCTAAGAAGATCTATCCTATTATATAATAATTAGGAAACATGAGCATGCATTTACAACCAATAGTTATGCATCTTAAACAAGGGCTCTAAAATAGTCTTACTAAAGATAGAGATGCAGACTTAAGACTATGACTTAATCCCATCATGCAAACACTCGATTCTATCCATGAAAATAGCTTTTTGGATGCACAGGTAACCGACATTGGTTCCTACCTATTTGCCTGTGACCGACGTCGACCGATTCCTACCGACACTGACATCTCTTGAACTGCTCCTGACCGACATCGGTCACTCCTGACTGATGCCGGTGACTGTGTAAACCAGCAACAGCAATGCACTCCTTCGGTGAAGCTTTTAGCTCGACACCTTAATAGAATACATGTAGTTTAATGTACAATTCTAAGTTTTAGGAGGCCTTTAACACCCAAAGATGTAGAATAAACTTTCCATCATGGTGTGGGTGTGTAAACATGGTTAAGGAAAAATTTATGACAAAGATAAATATCATCAAAGCAAGATATAGGTGATCTATTGTTTCTCAAATATTCTTGTAGTCTATACTCAGGTCATGAATAGGCACCTACAATAAAGTAGGACAATGACCTCAAGTTTGAGGTTATATGTTTTCTTGAGACATCAAAGGTGAATGTTTATTTAGGAATGTAATCAATGACCTAAGGTGGTTTATATAGGATATTTCAAACATCATGGCTAAGGCTCTTATAGGTAATGTTGAACTACAAGCAAGGTAACCTATAGGAATGTTTGTCTTAGTCATCTAAGTAGTGGAGAAGCTCATTTATGAGTTAAGGTACATAGAAAGGGATAATAAAGAGTTTGAATAAAAAAATTATAAAATTACGTTTTTCAAAGATATTATGAATCATTAAAGCTTAGCATGATGAAACAAACCTATGAGACCATATTTTCACCTATAATCAGGCTTAAGGGGAGAAACACAATCAAGAAGGGCATTAGTCCTAAGAATGCATGGTGTTGAAGGGTGAGTGAGAATTTACCATGAAAAATGAAAATGATATACATATATCATGACAATTGAAGACTAAATAAGCATTCCATATGGGAAACAAGGGAAGAATGGAATTCTTATAAAGTACACACAATCCATTGAAAACCCCTACATATAGTTTCCCTAATAGGATTGCCTTCATCTTACATGACTTTGAATGGTAAAATGGTTAGAATGACATCTAAATTCACTCTAACATGGACATGAAAATGAATTAGGGACTTTAAAAATCAATATGGAATATAAGAGAGGGCTTAAATCATGCAAAACATAGTCCATGTGAGGGGAACCTTACACAGTCTACCCAAGAAAGTGTAGTCTTGGATTTTGCCAAATTGAGAGGACAAATCACATTGTAAGAAGCTAAAATTTGGTACAATAAACCCTTATGATTTAATTAACATATTAAATAATTATTTTTTTCCTATGAAAATAGGGGAGTTCCCCCTATTTTGTTTGAGACAAGGGGTACTCCTTTTGTACATGAAATTGACATTCTAGGAAAAGATGGGAAAGAGGATGGATCAGAAGATGTTTAAAGCTTGAGAAAAGGTGTTTAGAGTTGTACATAAAAAAAAAATGTGGATATCACCTCAAATTAGAATCAATACTAACAAGACCATCTAACACACCAAGGTTGTAGGATAGGCCTACTAGGCAAAGTACATGACTAAGGCCCAAACAAGGAAGTATTGTCATTTTTACTTTGGAGTAAACTTTTTAACCTATGGAGACACATTTTTGGGACCCTAACATATGTGTTTTAGCATTTAGAGAGGAAACAAGTTGTAGGAGAACCTAAATTGGGATTGGGACCAAAATCTAGCCTATGCAAGTGGAAGGAAGAGCTTGATATATGATGTTTGAAGGTTCATATATTTTTGGAGGTTGTGTATGGGTGATAAAGGCATTTAGTGATGTTAGATAGGTTCTCTAATAATACATTAGTGGTATTGAGGTAGAAATACAATGTTTCATTTTTATGAACAATGGCTAAGAACAAAAATAACTCTAAAACCCTCACAAACCCTCTCTAAAGACTTGATTGAAAAGATATTTCAAATGTGGCATCTAAAAGGGGTAAAGTGACCATGAAACTGACTAGAGATTATAGAGGACTCTTTAGGGTTCCTGTCTATGCTTTTGAGTTGTACTTAACTTATAGGGATGGCATATAATAGGGTTTTATTTGAAAATTTTGAGTGTTTTTAAGGTGTGGAGAAGCTTCAGAGGATGCTACCAACTTTGGGAGATAGTATAGGACTTTTTCTAGGTCTCCTTATAAGCATGCCTAGAATATTTTTAATCTCAGCCAATCATAGTTTAGCATGGTGATCACCTAGTTAAGGAGTGAAATATCAAATTAAGAAGCCTTTTGAGGCTTGTTGGATGATTTAGATAATATGGGATATCTTTATAGGTGACATGACCCCTTTTACATATATTGAATTGAATAATTATGGCAATTTTGAGTGCCAAGTGTGAGGGGTGCATAAGAGAGAGTCATTTATAAATAATAAGAATGATGACTCATGATCAGAGGTATCTAGATGATTAGGGACCACTCAAATCTCTATAAAGGCTTGTCATTAACCCTTTCCTATTATATCAATCATCAAACCTACCCCTATTTATTATTGAGGTAGTTTAATGAAGTCAAATCATTAGAGTAGTTTCTTATGTAAGTAAGAGAGCATATATGCCACATCTAGAGGAGTAAGATGACTTTGAGAGACATTTTTCCTTATTTTCCTTCTAAGACCTATCTCATGCTTGATTATATGCTGTTATAATTCCTTATTCTTACTTGACAAGTGTCCTTGTGACTCTTGAGCTTCACTTTCTCTCTCTTCTCTCACAATTGCTATATGTACTAGCCTTTTGGATTTGTAGAGGGATATCTCCACCTAAGTATTATGAATCCCTTTTCATTTATGGCCTTGAACTAATAAGAATGTTTTTTTTACCTCATTCATAACTTCTCTAAGTTCATGCTATGGTTATTGGTCTTGAGTAGGTGTATGTTGGCTTACCTTTACATGTTATCCTTCCTAGTGCCTTGTGTAGTTTAAATATTCTTTTTTGTAGGTTAGCAAGAAGTGTCTAATGTGGAGTGTAGGTATATTGAGTCATCTTTTCATTAGGGTTTCTATAAGACCTATTGTCTACTCCTCCTAGTCTAAGCTCTCTTAAATACCCCATGCTTGAAAAATTGATGTAGAAGAGTGTTAGGGTGTGGAGCTAAAAGCTTCACCTTGTTGCAAACAGAAGGAGGTTTCTGAACATGATAGTCACCGGCATCGATAGGCCACAACCGACATCAGTCAGGGGTAGTGCAAAAGGAAACCAGCATTGATAGGGATCGGCCGGCATCAGTCACCTCCAGGAAGATAGGGACCGACGTCGGTCGCCTGTGGCGGTCAGAACTGCTGTTGATGAACAGTCAGTTAAGTGAATGGAGAGTTTGCATGATGAAGACTAGTTTGAGTCTTTGAGCCACTTGTCTAATTATTGTATGCATGAGATCTATATAATAGACTCATGGGCTGTATTGGTAAGTGTAGAACTTGTAGAACCCAAGTGTGGAACTTGGAGAGTTCTTCCCATGGTGGAATCAAGTAGGATTCTCCATGTATGTAAGATCAAGTTTGATATGCAAGGTATTGCAGGATCATGGTGGAGATCTACATGTGATAAGTAAGATTAGGTTGGTCTGCAGGGGTGTGTATGTGTGAGGGTCAAAAGGAGATCGGTGGGGGAGCAAGATCAAGGTGATAGCAATACATCAGGAGCAGGATCATGGTGAGATCCACTTAGAGTACCGATTTATAATTGATTGTACAGGCATATAATGAGGTGAACAACAGCTTGTGTTAGCTGTGTGTTGTGACCTATGAGAGATTACTCAAGTGGGAAGATTACTTGGAGCCCTTGAGGAGGAAGCCTCACAGAGGTGGAAGAAGAGTGTGATCTCTTTATTGTAATTTCCTTTGTAATGAGTTGAATACAATTATGTGTTTCCTCTCATATTCTTTGTGTTTTCTCATTGATAGTTATTTGTTCTTCTGGTTATTTCCACATATGTAAGTTGCTTATACAAAGGTAATCATGTGTGCTCTTAAATCTGACAAGTTGTGTCAGAGCTTTGGGGAACTTAGGTCCTATCAAAGAGGATATTTCAATTTGATGAAGTGTACATATAGGTTTCCCTCTGGTTCTAAGTGCATTGCAAGTGGCATGAGTAGAGAATCAATTTTTTGCATCACCTCCTTAACTAGGTTTAGTGTAATCTTCCTAACCCTTTTCCTTATAAGTGTAAGTGTGGTTGTGTTGTGTAGAAGTGGTACATCAAGGGAACTAGCCCTAATTTAGAGACTCACCTTAAATTTGGGTCAACCACAGCCCTGAGGTGTTTCCATTGTGCCACTTGAATGAAGAGATCTAAATCATCTCCTCAAGGGGTGAAATTTCAAGTGATAATATTTTTTGGCACACCTAGTGGGAATCTTGTCTAAAGATTTGGAGAATTCTTGGTGTGTTCTTCAATCAATTAGTATTTTAGAAGCATCTCAGTCAACACCAATGGTGACTCCAAGTTAAATTAACTAGTCAAATAGACCTAGTGCATTAAGAAATCAAATTTTGGTATGTATAATCCTATTTTTGAGTAGTATGGATATTATGTTTCTCCACATAGCTTTGATCAAAATCATTGTGTTCATGGATTCACTTCAAGTAGCTCTCTTAATTTTCCTTCTCTTGGTCAATCTAAGAGTGTTAGAGAGATAAAGTTGGAGTATGAGAAAATGGAGGTAGATAGGTTAAATGAGTGATATAGAGACTAGCAAGAGATAATATACAAAGAGGAGTGCTTGTTTAAGCAAGATCAAACCATAAAATAAATGGAAGAGTGACTAATAAGATGAAAGAGTTAACCCACCCAATGTAATTAACCTCGTGTGCCTTCTTAAATCCCAAGACAATCCTCTCCCATGCAAAAGGAAACCTCTCTTGTCCCAAACCTCTTGAAAATGGCAATTGCTTATCAAAAGAGGATAGAAACATTTTCTAATCTACATAATGAGCCTTCTCTTACACCAAGTGAGAATCTTTGTACCCCATATACCTTTTATCAAATGATACTTGCTCATCAAACCAACTACTCCAATTTACTAAATTATGAGTCCTCCTTTGAGGAAAGCCAAACTATCCCTCAGGGAAACCAACACATCCATCTTCAAGAAACCCCTCCTATGCATGCATAAACTCTTCCTATTCTCCCTCAACCTCCTAAATCCCTTAAATTTGATCTCAAGATACCAAGTTGGAGGAGTGCTCATCATGAATCAACCCAAAAGCTGGAAGAATAAAAGAAGAAAGAAGTTATTCCTATTGGTTTCACATGTTGGAAGGATGTCCTTCAAATGCAATCACAACCTAAAGAGAAAAATAAGGAAGAGGTTGATGAGTATCATATCTATAAAAAGGTAGATATGGTAAGTCATTCTCCTATCTCTCAATCTGAAGTGGCTTTAATTGATGGAGGTCTTCCAAGCTTTGATATGATAGTTGTAATATGGAAACAAGAGAATAAATATACTTTAATATGTTTCAACTCAGTCAAGGAATTTCCTTGCCCTCCCACCCTATCCTTTGATAAAGGAGAACATTCCTTGTGTGAGGTGGAGTGTAAAATTTTAGAACACAATGTTGAAAAAGATAATCTAAATGGAGAAGGAGAAAAGTTTAAGGACTTTCAGTGGCATCAAGTCTCTTTATTCCCCTTTAGATTTCAATGAATATTAGGGAAAGACAAATCTTGAAGACTTTGCATCTAAAGTGAAGACTTTTTAGGGTGTGTCTCATGAAGAGATTGACATTACCAATACTTTTCAAGTCCAAGAAGAAGAAGCAATAGGTATGGATCCATGTAGGCATGATGTGATTTCACTATCTCTACTTAATGAGCTTCCATTTTGTCTTGATGAAGATAGTGAACAATCTATCAAAGGTGATGATGAGAAGCTCCAAGAAGGTTTTCATGAGCAAGATGATATCTTGGTCCTTGATGAAGAAGAAGAGAAATCAAAATGGTATGGTTTTAAAATTGATGAAAGAGAAGACCTTGAGTAGATTTAATAAACAAGTGATTCCTTTTGGGATGAACTTGAAGATTATTGTGTTAGTTGCAACATTAAACTAGAATCCCTTTCTCAAGAGAGTAATGAAGAAGCTAGGGATTATCTAATTAGATACCTACCGATTAAGAGGAAAATAAGTAAGAGGTATGAGTCTTCAAACATCTACTTTAGCATACCACTTGTTTGGCACCATGAGGTTTCTTTCCATGGAAGAGACCTAAGAAAATTTGCCTTTCTTTTAGGAGGGAGGTATGTTTGCTTAGATACATATAAGTAGTTTTCTTCTTGTTTTGTTATGTTTTTTAATTTTCTTGTTAACACGTGTGTGTTTCTTTCCCTTGTATTGTGTGTGTGTTGTCCTATTTTCATGTGTTGAGGTTAATTAGATATCTTGTTAGTCAAGTCAAGGTTTGATCTTGTTGTTTTCAGAGTGCATCAGACTCCCATTACCCAATGGATAGGATAAGGCAACTGAACTTTAACATAGCCAACATGTTACCCCTAAGAATTACTAAAGATGTTGACCAAATTTGACTTTTGGTCAAAATGGGTCAACCCCTACATATTGAAACTTTTTTGAGGTTTCCATATGTCTTATAGGGGTCTCATGTTGTTATAAACATCTCACCTATCCTTGTTTTAGCCTTGGTGTAAGCCAAGCTCCCTTGTCCTTGCTTAGTATTGAAATGTCAACCTAGTGAGCTATGTTAAAACATGGTCAAAGGATAAAATTATTTTTAAAAATGTTCTAAGAGGGTCAGTAAGGTATTCTAAGGTGTCCCTAAGTCATGTCTTTGTCCTTTACTATGTTTCATATGCCAAAAGTGTCTTTTGGTCACTTTTTAGGCTCATTAAATGACATGTACAAATTTTTTTGGAAGAATAAATTATCAAAAATGAGGATTCCAATGTCTATGAGTTTAGATCATGTTAGGAAATGGTCATAGGTAGAAAATAAGTAGTTTCATGCCCTAAAATAGGGGAATCTTCTAAAAAATGGGCTCTTAATGGCACTAATATAGACATGGAGAGTCCATCTTTAGGTCAATATATGGGCATAGTGTCTCTTGAGATTATTAAAGTATTTATAATTCTTTATGTGTAGAGAAAAAGTTAGAAATATCAATTTTTTCATATCCTCCTTCTTTCTTGCCTTCACAAGCTAAGAAGGGTCAACTTTAGATGTTTAATTCAAGCCATATAGATGGAATTATGGGGAGTGTTCTTGGGAGTTGAGAGGGGTCTTATTAAAATTCAAATCCATGGAAATAAGTCCAAGTTTTATGAATCCTCATTTATAAATAATTGTTAAGAATCTAGGTAGCTTCTTATGCTTTTGCATCCATGAGGGGTCCCTATATGAGTTTGTTTCTGAAGATTTTGATTTGGTTTGATAGGTTTGGATATTTCATGTGTTTCTCATGATTTTATAAGGCCTCTCCATATGTTTTTAATTGTCTTCTTGTAATTTGACGTTTCATTAACTCAAGAATCCTCTTCTAGGCTTGTTTGTGCTTCCAAACTAGTTCTTTTCTTCATAAAGAACTTTGTTGTCTTTTGAGGTCATCTAAAGAATTTTATTGTAGGTGTAGAAAGCCTTTGAA
Source organism: Torreya grandis (assembly GCA_037957365.1). Taxonomy (NCBI): domain Eukaryota; kingdom Viridiplantae; phylum Streptophyta; class Pinopsida; order Cupressales; family Taxaceae; genus Torreya; species Torreya grandis. The sequence goes on from JARHVA010005926.1 coordinate 794,668, forward strand.
ATTGTGAAAAATGAAAGTGATTCTACATAAGTTATAGATGGAGCCTAATATCCTAATCACCTATTAGGACTAAAACCTGCTTAAGCAATAAGAAATTTGTCTCACACTCAAAAATGCACACCTATAGGTGCCTAAATTGGGGGTTGGAGTGTTGTACAAAAGGGATAAGCAATATGATACCTCCTTGATGTCTTGAGGTAGTAGGAAAGCTTTGATATACCTATGTAAAGTTTCTATAAGGCAAAAAGAGGCATGGAACAAATTTGAAGATCAAAGGACTGAGTTTGGGATTAAATCCCTAAAAGAGCAAAATAAAGACCCTATAGGTTTTGGAAATATCATATAACATAGTTTCAAAGACCTTTGATGTTTCCTAAATTCTTGGTTTTGTAGCCTCTAGCATAGGCATTGACTTGGTAAAGTTTAAATAGTGAAGAGTTAATAGAAGACAAGTGTTGAGGAGACCCAAAAGTGCCTATAAGAACACTGAATATAAGTAGTTTATTCTACAATTTTGAGTTTAGGGAGACCTTTGACACCCAAGGATATAGTCTAAACTTGCCATCATGGTGTGGGTGTGTCAAAATGGTTAATGACACATTTATTATGAGGATAAAGATCATCAAAGCAAGATATAGGTGATCTCTTATTCCCCAAACACTCTTGCAGTCCATACTCAGGTCATGGATAGTTACCTCTAATAAAGTAGCATAGTGACCTCAAGTTTGAGGTTATATGGTGTATTGAGACATCCAATGTGAATTATAGTTTAGGAATGTACATAGTGACCTAAGGGGATTTATAAAGGATGTTTCAGACATCATGGCTAAGGCTATAGTAGGTAATGTTGACCTACAAGCAAGGTAACCTATAAGCATGTTTGTCTCAGTTAGCCAAGCAGAGGAGAAGCTCATTTATAAGTTAAGGTGTATAAAAAGGGATAAGAGAGAGTTTAAATGATTTTTTTTTATACAAGTACATTTCTTGAATACAAGATAACTCCTTAAACCCTATCATGATGAAATAAACCTCATGAGGCCCTATTTTCACCTATAGTCGGGCTTAAGGGGAGAAACATAGTCAAGAAGGGCATTAGTCCTAAGAATGCAAGGTGTTGAAGTGTCAGTGAGAGTTTAGCATGAAAAATTAAAATTAGATACATATATCATGACCATTGAATACTAATTAAGCCTTCCATATGGGCAATAGGGGAAGAATGTAATTATTATAAAGCACACATAGTCTCCTAAGTGTCTTGTTAACACATGTGTGTGTTTCTTTCCCTTGTCTTGTGTGTGTTGTCCTATTTTCATGTGATAAGGTAAATCATCTATATTTTTAGTCAAGTCAAGGTCTTATCTTGTTATTTTTAGAGTACATCTGATTCCCTTTACCTAATGGATAAGATAAAGCCATTGATCTTTAACATAACAGATATGTTACCCTTAAGAATTGCCAAAGATGTTGATCGAATTTGACTTTTAGTCAAATTGGGTCAACCCCTACATATTGAAACTTTTTTGGGGTTTCCATATGTATTATATGGGTCTCATTTTTGTCTAAACATCTTACCTATCCTTGTTCTAGCCTTGTTTTAAGCCAAGCTCACTTGTCATTGCTTAGTCTTAAAATGTCAACCCTAGCCAACTATAGTCAAACATGGTCAAAGGATAAAATTGTTTTATAAATTTTCTAATAGGGTATTTTAGGTATTATAAGGTGTCCCTAAGTCATATCTTTTTCCTTTTCTATGTTTTATATGTCAAAAGTGTCTTTTAGTCACTTTTTGGGCTCATTAAATGACTTGTATGAATTTTTTTCAAAATAAAAATTGTCACAAAGGAGGATTCCAACGTGTATGAGGTTAGAGAATGTCAATAAATGGTTAAATGTATAAAATAAGTAGTTTTATGCCCTACAATATGGGAATATTTAAAAAAATGGAATCTTAATGGTACTTGTACAGACTTGGAGAGTCCATATTTAGGTGAAAACATGGGAATAGTGTCTCTTGAGCTTCCTAAAGTCATCCTCACACTTGGTGTGTAGATAAAAAGTTATAAATACCAAATTTTGATTCTCATCCTTCTTTCTTGCCTTCACAAGCTAAGAAGGGTGAACTTTAGATTCTTGTTGCAAGCCGTACAAAAGGAATTAGAGGGAGTTATCTTGGGAGTTGAGAGGGGTATTTATAAGATTAAAATCAATGGAAATAATTCCAAGTTTCATGTATCCTCATTTATGAATTATTTATAAGAAGCTAGGTAGCTTCATATGTTTTTGCATCCATGAAAGGTCACTGTATGAACTTATTTCTAAATCTTTTACTTTAGTTTGATAGATTTGGATATTTAATGTACTTATTAGGGTTATCTAAGGCCTTTACAAAAGTTTTCCATTGAATTATTGGCCTTGGAGGTTTCATGAACTCAAGAATCCTCTTCTAGGTTTGTTTGTGCTTGCAAACTAGTTCCTTTCTTCAAAAAGAACTTTGTTGTCTTTTGAGGTCATCTAAAGAATTTGATTATAGATGTAGAAAGAATTTGAATTTATACAAAATGAAAGTGATTATACATAACTAATAGATGGAACCTAATTTCTTAATAGCCTATTAGGCCTAAAATTTAATTAAGTGACAAGAAATCTACCTCACACTCAGAAATGTACATGTACAAGTGGTTGAGTAAGGGGTTGGAGTGTTGTATGGAAGGGATAAGCAATGTGACACATAATTGAGGTCTTGAGGTATCAATAAATCTTTGACATACATATGCAAAGTTTTTATAAGGCAAAATGAGGCATGAAACTAATTTGAAGATCAAAGGACTGAGTTTAGGATTAAATCCCTAAAATATCAAAATAAAGGCCTTGTAGGTTTTAGAAATATCATATAACATAGTTCCAAAGACCTTTGATGTTTCCTAATTGATTTTTTTTATATTTTATAACATAGGCATTGACTTGGTAAAGATTTAATAGTGAAGAGATAATGGAAGACAAGTGTTTAGGAGACCCAAAGGTCCCTATAAGAACACTGAATATAGTTAGTTTATTCTATAATTTTGATTTTAGAAAGACCTTTGACACCCAAGGATGTATCTTGAGCTTTCCATAATGGTGCGGGTCAAAATGGTTAATTAAAAATTTATGATGAGGATAAATATCATAAAATAAAGATATAGGTGATCTCCTATTCCCAAAACAATCTTGCAATATATACTCAAGTCATGAATAGGAACCTACAACAAAGTAACATAGTGACCTAAGGTTTGAGATTATATGGTGTCTTGAGACATCAAAGGTAAATGATATTTAAGTCATGTACTTTATGATCTAATGGGGTTTATATATGATATTTTAAACATCATGGTTAATGCTTCATAGGTAATGTTGACCTACAGGCTTTGTCTCAATCAACTAGGAAGTGGAGAAGCTCATTTATGAGTTAAGGTACATAGAAAGGGATAAGAGAGAGTTTTAATGACAAAAAAATTCTACATGAACCTTTTTTGAAGCTATTATGACTCATTAAACCATATCTCAATGAAACAAACCCCATGATATCCTATTTTTACCTACAATTAGGCTTAAGGGAAGAAGAATGGTCAAGAAGTGCATTAGTCTTGAGAGTACAAGGTGTTGAAGGGTGAGTGAGAGTTTAGCATGATAAATTAAAATGATATAACTCTATCATGACTATTAAATAATAAATAAGCCTTCCATATGGTCAATATGGGAAGAATGGAATTATTATAAAACACACATAGTCCATTAAAAACCCATACATATAGTTTCCCTAATAGGTATGCCTTCAACTTTCATGACTTTGAAGGGTCAGATGGTTAGAATGAGGTAGATTCACTCTATCATAGCCATAAAAATGAACATGGGCATCTTAAAATGAATTTTTAATAGAATATTTGGATCAAATCATGTAAATCATAGTCCTCATGAGGGGAACCATACACAATCTTCCTAAGAAAGTGGAGTTTTGGATTTTACCAAATTTAGAGGTGAAATCACGTTTTTAAAAGCTCAAATTTGGTACATTAAACCATTATGACATAAGTAAATTATTAAATCATCCACGTTTTCCTAATAAAATATGGGAGTGCCCCTATTTTATCTTAGATAAGGGGCACTCCTTTTGTACATGACACTTACAGTCTTGGAAAAGATGGGAAAGAGGATAGATCAAAAGATATATAAATATTGAGAATAGGTGTTTGGATATATACATACATAAAACAAGTTGGAGATCACCTCACAATAGAATGGATCCTAACATGACCATCTAACACACTAAGGTTTTAAGATAGGCATACTAGTCAAATACAAGCCTAAGGCCCAAATAAGGAAGCATTATCATTTTCAATTTGGAGTAAACTTTATAGCCTGTGTAGACATAGTTTTGGGACCCTATTAGACATTTTTAAGCCTTTGGAGAGAAAATAGGTTTTAGGGGAACCAAATTTGGGATTGGGATCAAAATTTGGATTGTGTAAGTGGAAGGAAGAGCTTGATAGAGGATGTTTGAATGTTTATATCTTTTTGGAGGTTTTGCATGGGTGATAAAGGTGTTTAGAGATGTTAGAGAGAGTCTCTAAGAATCCATTAGTGGAATTTAGGTATAACTACAATGTTCCATTTTTATGAACAATGGCAAAGAATATAAACTACTCTAAAACCCTCATAAACCCTCTCTAAGGACCCAATTGAAAAGATATTGCAAATGTGACATCCAAAAGGGGTAAAGTGATAATGAAGATAACAAGAGATTCTAGAGGACTCTTCAAGGTTCCTTTTTCTACATTTTATATGTATTAAACTTGTACATATGGTGTCAAATAAGGTTTTATTTAACAAATTTGAATGTTTTTCAAGTGTGGAGAAGCTTTAAATGATGCCACCAACTTTGGGAGATAGTATAGGACTTTTTATAGGTCTCCTTATTCATTAATTGAGCTATCTAATCTCTTAAACATGCTTATTATATTTTTCATCTCAACCAAACATAGTATAGCGTGGTGGTCACCTAGTGAAGGAGTGAAAGATCAAATTAAGAAGCCTTTTGAGGCTTGTTGGATGATTTAGATAATATTAGAGCTCCTAATAAGTGACATGCCCCCTTGTATATAGATGGAATTGAATAATTATGGGAATTTTGAGTACCAAGTATGAGGGGTGCATAAGAGAGAGTCATTTATAACTACTAGGAATGATGGCTCATAGTTAGAGGTATCTAGATGATTAGGGACCACTCCAATGCCTTTAGAGGCTTGCTACCCCTCTCTCTTATATAAATCATTAGACCTGCCCTTATTTAGTATTGAGGTAGTTTAATGAAGGCAAATCATTAGAGTAGTTTCTTATGGAAGAAAGAGAGAATCTATGCCACATTTGGAGGAGTTGGATGACTTTGAGAGACATTTGTCCTTGTTTTCCTTATAGGACCTATTTTATTCCTAATTATATGATATTTTAATTCCTTATTCCTACTTGACAAGTGTCCTTGTGACTCTTGATCTTCAATTTCTCTCTCTTCTCTCACAATTACTATATGTACTAACCTTTTAGATTTATAAAGGGATGTCTCCATATAAGTATGGAAAATAATTACTCATTTTTGGCCTTTAACTAATTATAATTCCATTTTTACCTCATTAATAACTTTAATATTTATCTTGTGTAGGTGTATGTTGGCTTACCTTGACATGTTATCCTTCCTAGTGCCTTATGTATTTTTAAATCTCTCTTTAGTAGGTCAATAAAAAGTGTCTAATGTGGATTATAGGTATATTTAGTAATCTATTCATTAGTGTTTCTAGTAGACCTATTTTCTAGTCCTTCTAATTTAAGCTCTCTTTAAGACCCCATGCTTGAAACATTGATGTAGAAAAGGAGATTTCAATTTGATGAAGTGTATGTGTAGGTTTCCCTCTAGTTTTAAGTGCATTGTGATTGGTGTGAGTAGAGAATAAATTTGGTGCAACACCTCCTTAGCTAAGTTTAGTGTAGGCTTCTTAACATGTTTTTTTATAAGTGTAAGTGTGGTTGTGGTGTGTGTAAGTGGTACATCAAGGGAACTAGCCCTAATCTAGAGACTCACGTCAAATTTGGGTCATCCATGGCCCTAAGGTGTTTCCATTATGACACTTAAATGAGGAGAGATGAATCATCTCCTAGAGGGTTGAAATTTCAAGTGATAACATGTACCATTCAAGTGCATCACCAATAAAGGTTTTGGTTAAAAGATTAGTGGTAGAAAGAGTGCTAGTTTGGACCCATTCCTTATAAATACTACCAAAAGACTTAAGAAATATAGTATGGTCCTTAATCCCATTATATGTTATAGTTGTATAAATGTTTCCAATATTTATGGATGTAATGAATGGGGATAAAGGTTCATTTTGAATATGTTGACACATTATATTATTCATTGGAGGTTGAGGGATGATATTCCCATTAACATCTCTAATAAGAGGGACAAAAATTTTATTTGGTTGAAACATGATGACATGAGGTGGTTAAATGGTCATGTGTAATAAATGTTGTTACATTTGCATTATTTTGGAATGATTATTTTTTTACATGATGTTCATTTGTAGAACCATTTTATTAAAAAATTAAGTTGTGTCAATTTGTACATTAGTATTTAAAGGTGGGGTATTAGTGTTGTTAGGAGGGGGATTATTAGTGTTGGTGGGAGGCAGGGTATTGGGTGGATGATTCCCAACATTGATATTGGGAGGATGACTAAGATGAAGGACCTCAACTATGTTACATTATGTAGTGATTGGTTTTGGATTAGCAAAAGATGAAGGAAGAAAGTTAATAGTTTCACTTGAAGTAATAAATTAAGTGAGGTTTTATTATAAAACCTTAATTATGTAATGTTATTAAATAATAAAAGTATAAAAATATGTGATCATTATGAAATAAGACTAGATAACCACACACAAAATAGTATTGGGCAAGGTGTACAGAGTTGACTAGGTCAACTTATTACTATTGGACAAAAGGAAGATAAGGATATAGAGTACACCAAGTTGACTTATTACTAAAAATTGAATTGAAAAAGTGATATAGAGTCAAACAGTTCAACTTAGTATTGAAGATAAGGAAAAACATAGTCTAATAAGATACACAGTTGACAAAGTTGACTTAGTACTATAGGTAGGGGAAAATATAATATGTAAGAGACTATGTCGAATAGAATTATAGTGTGCTAAAAATAGGGAATGTTTTCATGATTTAATTTTAATCAATAAATGGAAGCAAACATACAAATAATTAGATTAATGAGAATGATCCAACTAGGGCACATAACACAAAGCATTACACCAATGCTGGTCAATGATTTTTTTTTAATACAATACATAATAAGAAGAGAACAAAAAATCAACTAAAAATTAAATGCTAACTAAATGGCCATTTTGAATGTTGTTAGATTATTATAAAGTGTTATTTTAAGTGTGATATATAATTTGATTGAAAATAGGGAACTAGAAAGCAATCTATGGATGGTTTTAAGACATTTAGGCTAAAAAGGATCTATGTTGGTAATGGTATTGGTTTGGTATTAGGGCCTCCCCCTTCACTTCACAACCTTATATTGATAAGGGTGTCAGGTGATTTAATAATATATATCATTAACCATGTGTTTATACTTGAACATAAAACTAAGTTGGTTTCCCCCTTGGTGATGAAATCCAAGTAGGTAGGCATTGGGAATATAATTGTTAAATACATTTTGAGTATTATGTTATTTGGTAGTGTGTGCAAAAAGAGAAAAATAGTGCAACTAAATAATATTTTCAAAACCACATAATTATACTATGTGAGCTAATCTAAGCATGCAAACAGATAAAAAAAACTATGAATTAATCACTAGCATATAGTTGTTAATTACTAAATTAAGAATGGTATAGAGTCAGTTTATATGACACTATATGCAAACATTATAGAATAGAGTCAATAAGGTCACTAATATTATTTAGAATCAAGAGTTCTTAAAAACTAAGTTGAATAGTTCAACTTAGTCTTTTAGAGAAAAGATAGGCTACAAAACTAAGTCGACAAAGTTGACTTAGTTTTTTATAGAATTGCAATTTTGAAGATTACAAACTTAAATAAAATAAAAATGTAATGAAGTACGGAATTGAAAGAGAGAGAATGAGAAGAACCTTTATGGGTTGTAAGATGATTAGGATTGTAAATTTTATATTGAAGTGCCTTGAATGTTGCTTTCAAGTTTTGCTAAATACACCAATTAGGTTGACTTAATTCTATGAAGAGTCTAATTGATGAAGTCTATTAAGATGACTGAGTCAACCTGGTTGACTTAATTTGTTATTTGGAAGCTGACTATAAGACTAAGTTGACCTATATGACTTAGTTTACTATTCTAGATGTTGATTGAGAGACTAAGTCAACATGTTTGACATAGTCTATTATCGTAGAACTGAATAAGACTACTATTTTGACATGCTTAATCTAGTAACCTATATTTGATGAAGATTTGTAAAAAAATAACATAGTCATTTTGATGTGACTATGTGTTAAACATGCACACATAATTTAAAACTATACCATCCTAGTTGACCTATTATTATAAATATAGAAAATAATAAAATGATAGAAATTAAAAGTGGTAAAGAAAAACCGCAAGGGTTAGATTCACATCAGGTTCACTAAAATGTATATAATTGGAAATGCATCATATCTAAAAATCAATCCTAGGTTGGAGAAGATAGATCCTACTTACACTTCTAATTGAGAATACATTAGATAATTGAGGTCATGAATAATATGGATCTATTAGACCTAGCTAATGAATCTCTTACCACAATAATATCACTAGGGAGGATTACAAAGCCTCTAGTCAAGAAAAATTATGCAATAAACCTAACTAGGTCCTATGTTTTCATATTCACTAAACTAATAACAAGTAAAGACAAATCTAATATAGCGCTCACCAAAGCTTGTGGCATAAAGTGAGGGTAATAAACACTAAAATTAAACATGCATAAGAGACATATACTCATGTTAATGTATATGGAATCCAAATGTATATAAGATAAGTGAAAATTATATCTATCTACTCTTACAAAGGAGGAACAAAGTTATAAATACTTACCTTTGAAAATAAACCTATTGAGAATCAATCTTTCCCTTGGACAAGGTGCTTTGCAAGAGGTTATTATGGTATGTAAGGATGACAAGGATAAATAAGCTCTAGGCTACACAACCTATCAATGTATCCAAAATACTTATTTACAAGACAAGATCTGTATCTCTAAAGAAAGTATGAAACCTTAAGCTTTTCCTAAAATAGAATGGTGGATAAGTAGATGCATAATATATCTTACTTCTTCTCTTTTTGATAAATTATGAAAATGAATGTGTTTATATAGGTAGATCTAACCCTAAATCCTTCTAAAATTTTACACCAACAAGGTCACCTTGGTTGACCTATTATTGAAATTGACAAAAACATTACTAGATAATGAACTATGTCAGCCATGGCTGACTTAGTTCTTAGTAAGCTTTGTAAATAATAATACTATGTCAACCTAGCCAACATAGTCATGTAAACTACCAAAAAGGGTTTTAGGCTAGGGAAAAGAATAATTAAGATGGTAAACTACTAGAAGAGGGTGAAAATAGGAAAAAAAACATAGGGGAATGATTTTTAGGAGACAAGTATGTAGATAGCAAGTGGCAAAAGGGACAACAATCTTGTGAAGCACCAATGGTCTACCCACCCCTTTCTTGGTGCACCCTTAAGGGCATATAATTATAGAGATTGAGATTCAATGGGTTATTACAAGTTAGAAAGCATCAATAAGTAGTAAATTTTTAAAGTATTATGTGTATACAGATAGTGGTTGCTCAAGCTACATGACAAGAGATAAAAATAAGTTCATTTCATTAAAGAGGAATGTTGTAGGAACAATGAGCTTTGGAGACAACACACTTGCCAATATAGTTGGTAAAGGTGTCTTAAGTTTGGATAATGGGAATACTAACACACAAAATGTGTTGTGTGTGGATGATTTGAAACATAACCTACTTAGTGTAGGTCAAAAGTAAAATCAAGGGCACACACTATCATTTCATGATAGAGGGTGTGAGATAAGGAGAGCCAAATCAAGAAGACTAATTACCAATGCTAAGAGGATTGAGAACAATATATATGTCTTGAATGAGATAAATAAGTAGAGATGCTTTGTGAGAAATATATATGAAAGTTGGCTATGGAATATAATGTTAGGTCACCTAAACTTTGACAATATGGTCAATATTAGTACTAAGAATTCTATAAATAACATACCTAAGATCACCAAACCTAAAAACATACTTTCAAAGACATGTCAGCATGGTAAGCAGACTAAAATAAGGTTTAATTCCAAGTATTACTCTACTATCATACCCTTGGAGTTAATGTACACTAATCTATATGGCCCTAAAATAATTCAAAGCATTCAAGGATATAGATAATTCATGTTACTCATAGATGATTACACAAGAATGACTTGTGTTGCATTCTTGAAAGAAAAGTTAGATGCTCTTGATAAGTTTAAGGAATTCAAGGCTCTTGTTGAGAATGATAAGAATAGGAAATCAAGTGCCTAAGATCTGATAGAGGAGGAGATTTTTGGTCTAATGAGTTTGATTATTTATATGAGGTTCATAGAATAAGGAGATAATTTTTAGTAGTTAGGACAACTCAGTAGAATGAGGTAGTGGAAAGGAAGAATATGTCAATTCAAGATATGGATAAAACTATGCTAAATTAGTCTATATTATTTGATGGATATTGGAGAGAGGTAGTAAGCATTGTATTCTACATTTTAATAGAGGATAGATAAGGAATAATGGCAACAAGACTCCTTATGATCTATGGAAGGACAAACTTACCAATGTGGAACACTTTAGAGTGTTTGGGAGAAAATGATTCATCGAAAGAGATGATTAAGACTTGGGAAAGCTTGATTCTAGATCTGATGAAGGTATATACTTAGGATTATCATAAATTAGCTCAATCTATATATGTTATAACAACAGGTTACAAATTATAATGAAAAACACTAATGCGAAGATTGATGAGACAAGGAAATCACACTCATAGTCAAAAGACACTTTAAATAATCTGGACTTCAATAATGAATAGGAAACTATAGATTTTGATGAGGAAGAAGAATAATTTGAAGAGAGACAAGACTTAAATGAACCCTTAAGATAAATTTAAAGAGATCAGCCTGAATCTCAAATAATTATCAATACAAATGTAGGTATAGAAACAAGGAGAAGATTGGTAAGTAATATAAATCAGGATAATTTTTCTCTATTAACCAATATTGAACCTAAGAATATTATATAAGAAAGAAAAGACAATTTTTTTATAGGTGCTATGAATGAGGAGTTAGACCAAATAGAGAAGATTGAGACTTGGGAACTATTTCCTAGGCCTAAAGATAAGAATGCCATTGACAAAAAATGTGTGTTTATAAACAAGTTGAATGAAGATGGAGAAGTCACTAGTAATAAGTCTATATTGGTATGCAAGGGATATGCACAAGTCAAAGGGGTAGACTTTGAGGAAACATTTGCACTAGTAGCAAGATTGGAGGCCATTAGATTATTTCTATCATATGCAAGATTCATAGGGTTCAAAGTATACCTAATGGATGTCAAATCTACCTTTTTAAATGGGAATTTGAAAAAGGAAGTTTACATTGAGAAACTTGAGGGGTTATCACTATCGGATTACAAAGACTATGTTTGTAGATTAAAAAAGGCTCTGTATGGTCTAAATCAACCTCCTAGAGCTTAATTTTCTAGATTGGATAGGTATCCATTAGATCAAGGATTCAAAAGAGGAGATGTAGATAGTAATCTATACATCAAGACAAAAGATGACCATTAGTTTATAGTAGTTATCTTTAAGGATGACATCATCTTTAATGGGAACAATGAGAAAATAACCAAGGCCTTTGTATAAGTAATAAATAATGAGTTTAAGATTTCCATGATAGGATAACTATCATTATTTCTTGGGTTGTAAACTACTCAATCTGAAAATGGTACATTCATCTCACAAGAAGAGTACACAAGAGAGATGTTGAATAAGTTTGAGATGGAATATTGCAAGGTAGTGAGTACTTACATGATCACAGGGTGTAAATTGATCAAGGAGGATAAGTCTTAAAAGGTTAATCAAACATTATATAGGTCAATGATTGGAAGTTTGTTATGCACCACTACCTCTAGACTTGATATCATGCACTTAGTAGGTCTTATGGGAAGGTTTTAAGTAGATACAAAGAAGACTCATATAAAAGAAATAACAAGGATACTTAGGTATCTCAAGGGTACTATGGAGTATGTATTGTGGTATCCAAGAAAAAAGGAGTTTAATTTGATAGCCTACATATATGTAGACTAGGCAGGAAGTATAGATGATAGAAAGAGTACCAATGGAGGAGATTTCTTTTTAGGTGGGTGCCTAGTTTCATGGATATCCACTTGTGAGGTTGAGTACATTGTAGAAAATTCATGTTTCACTCAGGTCCTATGGATGAGATAGACCCTAAAATAATACAAGGTGGAGTATGATGGTTATATCCTTATTTATTGTGATAATACAAGTGTTATAACTGTCTCAAAGAACCCTGTAATGCTAAGGACCAAGCACATTCCCATCAGGTATCATTTTTAAGAGATTAGGTAAGTAAACAAATTATTATACTTGAATATGTTTTTACATAGGATCAAATTTTAGACATCTTGAACAAACCACTTCCAAAGGTAACTTTTGAACACCTACGATAGGAATTGGGTATAATTCCTACCCATATCAATCATTAAATAAGCCAAGTACTTAGGGGGAGTTAATCATGCTCATTATCTCCAATAATAGGTGAGATTTTACAAGAAGGAATGTATGGAAATAGTGGGATCATGTTTATATTATGACTCATAAACTCATAGTTCTATGTGTTAAGTATTTTGGTTGTAAAGAGTATGATCCAAGGAGTTGTAGACACCATTTTTTAATTTATGTCAAAGGGGGAGAAATACCATAATGGGGAGATAATAATGATTATTTTATAATGTATTTTTCCATATATTACAAAGGGGGAGATTGTTGAATAATTTTTCTTATTGTTAAGGTTTGGCATTTATGTTGTCATTGATGTCAAAGGTTCTTGACAAAGGTCTTCAAGAGATCATTGAATAATGTAGCTATGAGAGAGGATATTGATTAGTGTTTTAGTGATTATAAAAGTGTAAGACATGATTTTTATATGTTATTATTACTGCATGAGTGATGTGAAGGTTATCATGAAAGGTCTTTGTTGTCTAATTGTCAAGTGTTTGAGCCTAGTAAGTGACTTGAGAAGGTATGTGTATAAGATACCTAGTCTTGTGAATGAAGGGTCATGATGGATTAGTGAGATGAAATTACATAGGAATTAAAGCTTTTATGAGGTTTATTTATCATGTATATAAGTAATTATATCACTCATGTGAGTATCAGGGTGAACCTATAGGGGTAGGACCTATAGACCTAGTCTACAACTTGAACATTTCTAAACCTTACCTAGCCTAATGAGGTTTCATGATCTATTTTCAAGGCCTGTGAAGGATGTAAATTTGTATTTATCATTATATATTTTGATTTAGTTTGATAATGAGGTGTATATTTCATGGAAATAATCATAAATGTCATCTTTTAGGCCTAATGTGGTTTGTTAGTCAAGGTCTCAGAAAGTAAAGAGAGAGAGAGAGAGAGAGAGAGAGAGAGAGAGAGAGAGAGAGAGAGAGAGAGAGAGAGAGAGAGAGAGAGAGAGAGAGAGAGAGAGAGAGAGAGAGAGAGAGAGAGTATGGCCTAATGGGGTATGAGGTTATATTTCCAAGTATATTATGGATAATTATGTATTTTTATAGTTATTATTTTTGTAATCAATCATTTTCACAAAGTTTTAAGTTATGGTTTACCAAAAAAGGCATGAAAAGTAATTTTAAGGTCTCTCAAGTGCATAGAATGAAGGGTTATCGACCTAAGAAGGAATTTAAGGTGTTAATTATCATGTTTAACCTATGCATGAAAACATAATATATTCATGGTATATGTGGAAGGGACCTACCTCAAAATTTTAGGAATTAGTTTTTGGATTAAGGGGTTATGCTTTATGAATGATTGTTAAGAGTGAAAATAGGTTTAAACCCTCCTATAACCCTAAAAAGGACCTAATGTTGAATATTATGATAAAAAAATCCCATAATGGTATAAAATTACTATAAAAACTATCATATCCTATATTAAACTCTCCAAGACACCTCTAGGTGTGATTGAGTTATCAAGTATGTGAATAGACCCTGTAGAAAAGTACACATTTCATGGAGATTTATTGTAATAGTAAGAGTTGACCAAGTAAAAGCATGAAAATAATTATAAGGAGAATATAGAGAATTTTATTTGTTGTATATGGTTGTTTATAATCATTTTATAGTCTTTAAGTGTGATAAACTGGTCATCCAAGATAACCTATCGCTAATAGGCCTAATGGTGTAAACAGTATGAAACCTAGGTAGAAGTGAGAAGATGATTAGGGATGTGTTATAATGGAATAAGGATGAATAAAATTACATGTATAAGTTTTAAAGTAATTTTAATAAATTTTAATGCTGGATATAATTTTTGGAGATCATTTAATAGAGCAAAAAGTTGCTCATAAGTTGACTTGTCTAGCTTAGTGAGGTCTATATATAGTGAGGTCATGAAATTGGTCTGCAAGACCAATATTTCCATTATAAATTATGATATTTTTGTTTTAATTTATTATGAGGATGTTTTAGGATCATTTTTATGAATTTTAATTCCTTTATTTTGTTCTTTTATATGTTATAAGTTCAAGTTTCCATGACTGTGATTTGAGGCTAGTTTACAGTACAAAATGAGAATTTTGTAGAAAAGAGTTTGAGCTTGCATACCATGAGTTTAAGAATTATAATGAAGTTTTTTATGAAATTAATGTTATGAGGTTTTTTATTATGTGATTTATTTATGTGTTTTTAAATCTAATTAGTGTTTCATCTTCATTAGTTCAAGATAGACTTTGTGAGTATGCATGGGCCTAATTGTGAACAATACTAATGGTGTGCTTCAACTAATGATTGGAGATAAAATGTGTCATGGACATAAGATGAGATTATTATGGGTATATTTTAGTGTAATATGAATTTTTCCTACCATTTATTAATTTTTAAAGTGTTCCACGAAGATCAAAGGGTAATGTGTGTTAATGAAGGCCTAATTGAATTAGGTCTCCTTAAAGCCTAAAAGAGGTTTTGGTCGTATATGCTATGACCAATCTATTGTAATGTTTGATTAATGTTTCTATAATTTCCTTACTAATATTATATTTAAAATATAGTTTTTAAATTGTGTATATCCAACCAATAGGTGCATGATCAAGAGCCTAGTATAAGAATAAGGCCTAATAGGCCTAATTGACTAGTTAGAGTATGAGTGAGTTGAAATGAAGGATATAACACTTTTAAGAGATAAATTAGGGATTTTATAACAGAAAAAGGGTGAATATAAAATATAATGAATATATAATATTTTTCATGTAGATTAATATCAAGGTCATATGATTTAATCAAGCCAAGCAGAGTACTAGTTGAGTAAGGAAGCCTAGAAGATAGTTTGAGAGGGATATAAGAGAGGGAAGAGTTGAAGAAGGTGATCATCATATATTATATTATAATTTATGATTTATGAATGTGATAAAAAATTTAAGGTGTATGAGTTAATTCTGAGACATCTAGGGATTTGGTGCTTCCTTGAAAGTTGGTACTTGCTAAAAACTAGCCGAGTTGGTGTTTAGTTAGTTAGGGTTGGTGCTCCATGTGGAGTTGGTACTTAACTAGATTTGGTGTTTTTAATATAAGACTATAGTCCATTTTAAAATATTATAAAATTTTATTCCCCTTGATATTTTACCACTCAAATAATTTTTATATGTGTTATTTTCTTGTCTCATGCTCATATAAATGGTTCTTGATGTATTGTTAGTTCACTATATTGCTTTAATAGTTCATCAATAATAAAGTAAACTTGTAAATTTTTTTGAAGACTGATTCACCCCCCTTAGTCATTGTAATTACAACATGAAACTTATGTGTATGTATATATAACATAATTTATAATTGGATGAGCCTTTGAACTATATGGTATAATGGGCTTTCCTCTTTCTGACAACCTAGTTTGCCTAGCCATCATTTCAGTGTTGATGATGGTGGTGACATCTTGTAATAAGTAGATATTATCATCATTTTAGCAGCCCAATAATTTATATATGATTTTATATAGATAATTTAATGTATTTTTGAAAAAAAATATAATTGAGAGGGGGTGAATTAGTCTTCAAAAACTTGTCATTCAATTCCACTTAACCATACATGAATCATTCCAATAATCATTTACATCTTATCAAGCATAAACATTAAATCATAATAGAATGATCAACATGAACATAACATATACATGGAAAACAAGCTAGATTAAAAAACCACACTAATGAATACAATTGACTATAGTCCTATAAGACAAACATCAATATTTAGTGAGGTAACCACTGCACATGGAACACCAACCCCAACTAGCTTAATACCAACTTAGCTAGGCTTTATCAAGTACCCACTTGCAAGGAGACACCAACCCCCTAGATGACTCAAAACTAACTTAGCCACATATTTGTTTGATCACATTTATAAAAAATTATTTCTTATATAATAGATGATGATTTACTCCTTTAGGTCTTCACTCACATTTGTCCCTCTCAAATTGATCTTCAACCCTCTTCACTCAACTAGCCCTCTTCATGGCTTGATTAGGTCTTATGACCTTCATCATCATATGTAGATCCTATTTTATATATTTATAAAAAATTTATGATGTTCCTCAACCTCCTTATACTCATAAATTATCTATATCACTAACGTATCTTATTCTGATCTCTCTCTCTCTCTCTCTCTCTCTCTCTCTCTCTAAGCACACACAAAATAGGCCTAACTACCTTGCTTTTATACAAGTTACTTGATCATATCCTTCTAGGTCAGTTACATATTCAAATCACTTAGGTCATCCATGAATAGGTCTTTGGATATTAAAATGACATTATTTAAACATGAATCAATCTATATAATACGTTTTCCATACATCAATTGTCCTTTACTCTTTTTTTAGGCTTATGGAGACGTAATATGCCTTATTAACAATACGTTACCCTTTGATCTTTCTTGAATCTTGTCCAAACACCTCACATGATAAGAAAAAATAATTGTTAATATGTTGTCAATGATGTATCCAAGGTGGCCAAGGGTGTTCATGAGGTGTCAAGTATGCTAGTAGGTCAATGACAAAGTGTGCCTTAGTGATCATGCATAGACTTTGCAGTGTTTACTTGATTAGGCAAGATGATGGATGTTGATGATGTGTTTACCATGTTTGAGGGGTAATATGGCATATAAGAATTATTTCATATACTTTTTAAAGTGAAATAAAATCATTAAAGTATTCTTGTGAGGGTCTAGGTTATCCTAGTCATCTTGGAAAAATTTCCTATGTAAGCAGATTGATGACATCCACATTCACACATGTGAAGGTGTCAAAAGAAAATGATCACATGGGTTTGTTCATATTTATACCTAGATCATTTTTATTTCAAATTTAAGATCTTGAAATGATTTATATCAAAATTTATTATGGTTTAAAGTATCTCTCTGAGGTAGATTTCATTGTTTTCCATAGCCAAATTTACATTAAATAGTGACTATTAGAATTCAAATATTTGAATTTATAAAAGAAAACCAATCTGCAATGTTTTGCATATAACTGTTGATGATGGATGAATATTGTGATGGAGTAAAAATAAAATTGGTAGATAATTTCATGGTAAATCTATTAAAATTGATTTGGTGGTTCGATTGGTTGTATATTTGCATTTCTTATGGTTTAAAGTTGACTAAGAATTTGACTTTCTTTTGTAAGTGACCCAAGACAGATGTTTGAGTTTTTATTGATGGTTTTGAGATGTTTCATGGTAAGTTATCTATTATAGAGTATTTTAGACTCCTTGAGGATCATTTTTATGGATTTTAAAGGTTTGATCAATCCATATTTAATATGAACCATTGCGTAGAAGTTAACTATTTGTTCATTCATGGTGTTTTCATGCACAAGGAAATTGATTGAAAGGTTTTGAATATACATAGGAGTATAGTGATGAATGGAATCACTTTAGAATGTATTAGGTGTCATTTTTCATGGACATATGTGATTTTAAGTGGTCTTGTGTTTCTATTCTAGATGAGTGAAGTGTTAAAAGGGTGAATAGGTCTTCATGGACCTAAAAGTGTTACTTAGGCTTAATTGAAAGGTGTTGAAGCTTAAAGGTGATGTATAAAATATATGGTCAAGCTATGTGGGTGGTTTTGATATTTTTCTAAGTGGGACTGAAACCTTAATGGTTAGTGAATGACTTATGGCTGACCAAGAAGGTGGTGATCATGAATGGTCTATAAAGAGCATAAACAAAGATGAAGGCTTATAGAGTTGATGAGCAAAGTATAATGAAGTGTGAGTAAGATTGGTAGATGTATTGAAGAGAATAGAAGTGTGAATAATATGTGGGTGACCTATAGGTCATATTTATAATGTTTTAACACTATTTTTTAGGGTTGATGATTGAGAATGAGTGAAAAAGTGTAGAGTGATCCAAAATATTATTTTAGATGCATTGCTTATGTGTGAAGGATTGAGAATGTGTGAAGGTTTGAAGAGAGATGTTATGAATTATTTATCCGTAAGATTGGAAATAATTTTGAGTTTTGGAGGTGTTGATATTAGAAGGTGTTTTGTGGGTGCTCAACATCTAGGACAAGTGGGTGCTTGTCCATGCTTAGGGATTGGTGCTTCTTGTGAATTAGGTGCTTCAATAAAGTCTCTTGTTTATGATATATTATAGGACTATAATCCATGTTTTTTCAAGCTTGAGAGTGTATTTTCTCCCCCATGAGGGTTTACCACATAATTCATGTGTTATGATCTTTGATCTTGCATGGTTTTATTTGTTTATTGTAATGAATGGTTTATATGATTCATGAATGTTTATGTTGAATGGTTAAGAATTTGAAGGATTGGAATTGAAGTTGATTTTATTACATCTCTAATTCACCCCCCTCTCATTGATTATACCTCTAACAATTGGTATCAGAGCCACACCTTATTTTCAAGTTTAACCATTTGAAGGTGATTAAAGGTACAATGGGTAGTCATCAAATGTAAGGTGGTTTCTCTACTAACAATAAACACTATTTAATGGATCCAACTATGATTTTTGGAGTGCAAGGATGAAAAATTACATCATGTCTCTAGGTTTTGAGATTTGGAAATCTATTATGGATGGGTATTTTATACCTCGTACTCCTCTAACTAGTGTAGTTGATAAGAACTTGAGTGAGAACAATTATAAAGATATGAATGTTATCATTTATGGCCTATTGGAGGCTGAGTTCACCAAGGTAATCCATGACAAGTTTTCTAAGGAAATTTGGGACAAATTACATATTATCTATGAAGGGGATTCAAAGGTTAAGTTGGTTTAACTACATACCTATTGAAGGAAATTTGAGGGCATCAAAATGAAGGAAAAATATATTTTAGTATCATATCTTCTAAGGGTTGATAAAGTGGTAAACATGATTATAGGTCTTGGAGAGGACATTGAAGAAGTTACTATAATATATAAAGTATTAAGGTCTCTCAATCTCAAGTTTGATGCAAACATTTTTTCTATATAAGAAAGTCATGATCTTACCAAGATGAAGATAGATGAATTACATGGCATTCTTACTACCTATGGGATGAGAGTCAATGAGTACAAACCACCAAAGAAGGAATTACTTTCATGGTGATCAATGAGACAAAAGGTAAGAAGAAAAAGTTAAGTCTTGAAGAATTTAATCTTAATGAAGATCAACTTGAAGCTATGATTGCAAGAAAAATAAATGTAGGATCAGGTAAATATGAATGGAATCTTCCTTTTAAATGTTTTTCATGTGGTAAAGTTGGTCATTTTGAAACTAAGTGCCTAGATAGAGGTAAGTATGAATACAAGGAAGTTCATATAAAATATCATGAGGATGAGCACAAGAAATATGGGGATCCTAGAAAATACGAAAAATTATCCAATAGGAGAAATGGAAATGAGTCATACAAAGGTAGTAAGATTCTTTACCATGAAGAAGATAGTGACTCACCTATTGAAGAAGAAAGAAACACATCAAATAGTGATGATTCATCTCATGATGCAAATAAATAAACACTATTCAAGTCTCTTGAGGATGATTAATGTAAATGTATTTAGTCAAAGATATCTTTGGTGGATATATCTTAGAGGAATAAGATGATCAAGTCACTACTGAAGACAAATATTTGAATACCTTGGAAGAATTGAAGATTCTTCAAGGTAATAAAAAAATTAAAGCATCCTTGATCAACATCATGAAGAGAAAATTAAATTCTTTGAAGAAAGTTTGAGTAATGAAGTCAAAGGAATGATGAGATCAATCAACACCTTGAAACTATGGTTCGTACCCTTGATGAAGAGGTAAGGATTAAGGATGGAGAATGTGCCAAATATAAATTAGAGTTGAAATATTTTAAGGTAAAACTAGATCAAGCTATGAGAAATCTTGAAACATATCAAACATTTGAGAAAATTATAGTTTATTTTAATGACCCATTGAGTAGTCAAAAGGTCTCAAATGATAATTTGGGCCTAGGGTTCCAGTAACATGTTCAAAAGGATACAAAGATTGAGAAGACAATGATGATAGATTAGAAGACTAATCATGTTAAGGAGAGTTCTATTAAAGATAATAAAGATGTCAATATGAATAAGAAGGATAACTTCAAAAGCTAAAAAATTTCAAATCAAATTGAGAAACCCAATGCAATAAGGTATGCTAAATCCTTCAATGTTTACTATTATTCTTGTCATTAGTTTAGTCATAGGATCATTGATTGTAAAAGAAAAGATCCTGATAAGAGATTTGCATGGAATTATGAGAAAGATAATAATAAGAATGAATAATATCATCACTTAAGATAGTCAAATTTTCCACAAGGAAATCATCACATCTTGTTCTACAGGTGTCAAGGGATTGGTCATATTTTAAGGTCTTACAATGCCTTCATCAAGATATCAAATGACCAAGTGAATGAATGGAATAATAAAAATTTAATGAGTCATCATGTAGCCCATACAAAAGGTATGTACAATTATAAAAACATAATTTTTTTCAAGTGTCAAGAGAGAGGTCACATGGTAAGGTTTTGTAAGAATGGTTAGAATTCTACTTCAAAGAATATCAATCCTAACATGAAGAAACATATCCATAATTAATGGAGACCTAAGGAGGTGAATGAAAAATAGGTTTAAA
The DNA here is from genome assembly GCA_037957365.1 of Torreya grandis. Taxonomy (NCBI): domain Eukaryota; kingdom Viridiplantae; phylum Streptophyta; class Pinopsida; order Cupressales; family Taxaceae; genus Torreya; species Torreya grandis. Next base: position 816,190 of record JARHVA010005926.1, read on the forward strand.
ATGGATCGTTTGTCATGATAGAATAGGGTAAAAGTTCAATTTTCAAAGAATAAGTCTTATCTACCTAAGTAGATAAAATAATCAAGCAAGATTCTAAGTCTAAAGGAAAGAATGAAGTTAAGGACTCATCTAATGTCAATTTGATGATGATGTAGGAATATAAGCCAAGTGAAAGCATGGAGATGTGGGATTATCCTAAGTTTTTGGACCTTTAGTCTCTCTATAATAAGTATGTGTCTCTACCTATGCTTCTTAGGAAACATCTTTCAAATGTAGAAGCAAGTGTGTGTGCTCTAAGTGATGTACAAAGTACAAAGGTATGCAAAGTTGTTGATTGGTCCTTAAGACTAATGCCACTATGGTAGATAATTGATTATATTTTTTTGCAAAGCCTTATATTGATCATATAAGGTCATTGGTTAATGGGGAGTAACAATTTCATGAGCTTCTTCTAGAGGTTAGTGATGAATAGCTTCAAGAAATTTATTCAGGGACATTAGTCCTAAAGGCAAATTTTAGTCAATCTTTAAAGCTTGGTTTAGTTGGTCTATTCATCAATAATGAAGTTGAGATTGATTTAGAGTGTGGATAAGAATTTTCCAAGTGTATTCCATGGGTTTAGATGTGCTTAATTTGTCAAAAGAATCATTCATGACCATTTGTTCAGTTTGACCATTTTGCTCAGTGTTCACTACCTAGTGAGAGCTCAACATGAAAAATAGGTGTATTTGGGTTATATAAGGATAACCAAGGGTTGAGGCTAGTTGGATTTGATGTGTCAAAGTAAAAAATGTTCCTTAAATGTGTAAGATTGATCACATTATTAGTTGAAGGTGTTTTAGCATAGTGATAGGGGTATACACATGGTTTGTAGGCACATTCATGAGTTTTCCAAGTGTTAATTGAAGATTGGTGAGTGTTCAAGGTGACTTTATGGAATATAAAGGTGTGTTAACCTCATATAAGTGTTCTCTAGATGGTTTTAGGCTTTGAAGGCATCTTGAGGGAAAGCCAAAGATTTTTTATGGTTCTCAGGTATGGCAGTCTCTACTTAAGGGCTAGGAAGAGAAAAACCATAGTAATGGTTATATGGGTTCCCCAAGGATTAAAACCTAAAAAAATAGTCTAATGGTGTGTATTTATGACCTCCAAGTGTGAGAGAAGTTTCAATATCTGGTGTTGATCGAAAGATGGTACGTTATCACAATTCTCTTTGATTGCCTAATGTTTTAGCCCATATGGGTTAATAACCTTCCCAAAGGAGTTGAGGTCTAAGGCTAATTAATATTTTGAAATAATGGGTGATAAAAAATTACTTTATATTCATATATAAGTGTGTGTTTTATGTTATTGTTGAGCATTTATGTAAATGGAGGGCTAATTGATAGGTAAATTTGTGAAGGAGCTATGGTGAATAAGAAGAGTTGGATGATGAAAATCAGTTTTCATGAGGGGGAATATGATTTTAAATCATATATGTAATTTAAAGTCATGAAGACCTCTACACAAAAAATTATGGGCTCTATAAGGTTCAGGTAGAGCCAATATGTCTCTAAGCAACGCTAGGTGATTAAAATGGACTTTTTGGTCATTTTATCCAAAATACCAAGGTATGATTCTTTTCATATAAGTTTTTTAGTCCATTTTGATCATATTTAATGTTTGAATAATGGTTTGAGCATCTGTTAGTGATCATAAAGTTAGCTTGTGACAGAAAATTTGAAGGTAATTACGAAGTTTCATCATGATTGGAGATGGTATGAAGTTGGTTCAAGGTGTGCCTAATATCAAATTAATTAGGGGGAGTAAATATTAGTGTTATTAAGGTGTGATCACTCCTATTTTCTTGATATTTTTCATATAGTAGTTCATGGTCAAAGATAAGTGTTGTCAATGAGAAGGTTTAAGGTAGTGATTGTAAGAAATAGTATGAACTATGATGGGGGGAGTTTCTATCATCTCTTCAAGGATTCACCTTATTTATTTTGTCTTTGAAAACATTTATAGATCCTTAGGATAAGCATGTAATCCCACTTTGTCATTATTTCAAAGGGGGAGAAAGTGTTTATAGAGGGAGAAAGAGTATGTGCATAGCTCTATGTTAGTGTTTATAAGTGTTGACATCAATGAAAAAGGGGGATATTTTATAGGTGTTTTCAATGATGTATCCAAAGTGTCTAAGGGTGTTCATGAGGTGTTAAGTATTCTATTATGTTAATGAAAAAGTGTGCCTTAGTGATCATATATGGACCTTGTAGTGTTTGATTGATTAGGTAAGATGATGGATGTTGATGATGTATTGACCATGTTTGAGGGGTAATATCGGGTGTAAGGAGTTATTAGTGTAGTTTTAAAATTGAAATTAATTCATATAATTAGTCTTGTGAGGGTCTAGGTTATCAAAGCTATCTTAGTATGATTTCTTAAGTAAATAGATTGATGATGTCATCATTTACATGTGTGAAGGTGTCAAAAGAAAATGGTCAAGTATGTTTGTTTATATTTTTTACTAGAGCTTGCAGTTCAAATTTCAGATCTTAGAATGATGTATATAAAAATTTATGATGGTTCAAAGTTGGTCTCCTAGGCAGATTTCATTATTTTCCATACATAGCCAAATTTGCATAAAAAAGTGATTGTTGGAATTCAAATATTTTAATTTATAAAGGAAAACCAATCTACAATGTTTTGAATATAAATTTTGATGATGGATGAATTTTATGATGGAATAAAATGTAAAGTGGTAGATAAATTCAAGGGAAATACTTGAAAATTAATTTTGAGGTTTGACTAGTGGTACATTTGCATTTAATATGGTTCAAAGTTGACTAAGGGTTTGCTTTCTTCAAAAAGTGACCCAAGAAAGATGTTTGAGTTTTTATTGATAGTGTTTGGATGGTTCATGTTGAATTATATATTGGAGAGTATTTTATATTCCCTTAGGATAATCTATATATATTTTATAGGTTTGACCAATCCATATTTAGTATGAACCATTGCTTAGAAGTTGATTGTTTATTTGTTCATGGTGTTTTCATGCACAAGGCAATTGATTGAAAGGTTTTGCATATGCATAGGAGTGTAGTGATGAATGTAATCACGTAAATGTGTCTTAGGGGTCATTTTTCATAGACCTATGTAATTTTAATTGGTCTTGTATTTCTATTTTTGCTTGATGATGTGTTAAAGGGGTGAATAGGTCTTCATGGATATAAAAAAGTTAATTAGGCCTAATTGAAAGGTGTTGTTTCTTAAGGGTGATATATAAAATCTAAGGTCAACCTATGTAGGTGATTTTTATCTTTTTCTAAGTGGGATATAATCCTTAAGGGTTGAGTAATGACCTATGTCCAACTAAGAAGGTGGTGATCATGAAGGCTATATAAAGATCTTAAACAAAGATGAAGGTTTCTAGAGTTGATGAGCAAAGTATAATGAAATGAGAGCAAGATTAGTACATGAATTGAAGATAAAAATAATATGAATAATATGTGTGTTACCTAGAGGTCATATTTATGATGTTTTAATAGTGTTTTGTATTATTGATGATTGAGAATGAGAGAAGTCTAGAGTGATCCAAAAGGTTATTTTGGATTTATTTCTTGTGTGTGAAGGCTTGAAGAGAGATGTTATTAATTGTTTATCAATCATATTATAAGGAAATAAAAGATTTAAATGTGTTGATATCAGAATGTTTTGTGTGGGTGATTAACATCTAGGATAATTGGGTGTTTGTCTATGCTTAGGGGTCGGTGTTCCTTATTAAGTGGGTCTTTCAATAAAGTATCTTTTTTTAAAATCTTTTATAAGATTGTATTCCATGTGTTTGAAGGATTGTGTGTGGATTTTATCCCCCATGAAGGTTTCCCACATAATTCATGTGTTATCTGGTTTGATCTCGCATGGTTTTCTTTGTTCATTGTAATGAATGGTTTATATTATTCATAAATGCTTATGTTGAATGGTTAAGAGTTTGGAAGATTGGAATTGAATTTGATTTGATTACATCACTAATTCACCTCCCCCCTCTTAGTTATTGTACTTATAAAAATCATAATCCTATCCAATATCCCTTAGAAAACTTCAATTTAGGTATAAAATACCTTTTATGTCAAACTAAAACTTGAACCCTTCTTCAAAACACTACTTATAAAAATGCCTACACATATACAAAACTTATATCTTGAGCAGCTGAGGCATATACTAAATTTTTACAAACAACCATGGAAAAAAATTAAATATTTAGAAAAATAATAAACCTTATGGTCATCATAAACTTAATTTTATGCTTCAACTCAATGTAAATAGGCTCAAAAACTCCTCTATAAGATATTCACTCAAAACTACCAATTAACTCCAAAACACAGTCAACAAAACATGAACATCTAACACATGATTGATTATATTCAAAGGATTTAAATTCATGAACATTATATTATAAAATCCTCATATTAATATAAACTAATCATATCATGATATCTATTTAAAACTATTGGTCTTTCAGACTAATCTACTAATCTTCTCTCTCACAGACTCTACTCAGTAAAATAAGCCATTTTGGCTTCAATGTTTCAACCTCTTATACTAAATTACAAGATTATATAAATCATGGATAGATCATTAAAGACACAAAAAACATCATCATGAATTTAATTTCATCACTCTTATATGAAAAAACATAAGTAAACATCTTTTTACTTCTAATTAATTTTCTTACTATCTACACCACTAGGTCTATTAGCGATTGGATAACTTGAATCGCCAACTTTGCACACTTGAGATTTTGAACATGTCTATAAATAATAATGAACATAAAATATAAGTCTCACACTTTTATCTTCATCAAATTAGAAACTTTTACTCATTTAACTCTATCTTTTATAACAAATCTATGAAAGATAAACACTTTTCTATAGGCTCTGATCACTCACCTAAGAAACCAATCACACCTATAGATAGATAGGATAATTTAATTCAACCTCCAATCACTTTTATGATATTATCAAACTGTTATGAGCTATTTATAATAATATCTTCAATATCATGTGACTATTAGGGTCTTATGAGGGTTTATACCATCTTCTAGTCTTAACAATCATTCATAAAACTTAGATCTTGTTTCCAAAAACAAATTCTTAAAAAATTGAGGTAGAAGCCTTCTCATCTATCATGATAATATTATGTTCTCATGCATATGTTTCATTCACAAATGAGCACTAAAAAAACCTTCTCAAGTAGACAACTCTTCATTCTATACATTTTGAGAGACCTTAAAATACTTTATAAGACTTTTTCTTGCAAACTAAGACCTAAAAATTCTTGCACATAATTAAAACAACTTGAATCACATTTTTCAATGTTTAACTTCTCACTCATCTCATGAAAATTAATCCCATTACCTCATCTAGCCACCATATCTCTTTTTTGCTTTCTAAGCTGTGACCTTCAAGTCTTATTATGCATAGAATCTGACCTTATAACCACCTTGTAGACTTCACCTTGGAACTCATATATGTTTTAATGCCTCCTATGTATGCTCAATAAGCCTCATACACTAATTATTATTTATAACTTTCAACATAAATTCTTTGGATCTTGACTAGGATATTCATAACATATTCAGATCTATATAAACAAACCTTCATAGTTGACCTTTTAATCAATTATAATATCCTCAACACCTTAAATACAAATGTAAATAATCTATATTATGATAAAATAATGTTAGGTATTATTTTGAGTATTATCTTTAGAGAATTCTCATCTTCATATCTTATTTAGAGCATCTTCATAACTAATTACATAGATCTTGAGAGAACATAATTTCTTTAGAGCATGCTTCTTCTTCTTTGAAGCTTACTCATTTAATCATGCCACATAAAAATACCATCTCAAAAGGTCAATATAAAGCATTATAGGATGATTTAAATTTACTATATTGACCTATAATCATTCTTGAATCTTCTCAAATATTTCAATCAAGCTAACATTAGAGAATTCTTCAAACAATATTCTTTCATCACAATAACAACACTTACTATGTTAATAATCAAAACTTATCATATACATAACTCAATGCTCAATATATTCAAAAGATCCTTTGAAATTATTAATATTAGATTGAAATCAATGAAATAACCATGCATCTTCATAATAACCTTTAACATCAATGACAACATTAAATATCAAAGCTCAACATGTAAAGATAATGCTCAATAAACTCTCTTTTAATCAATCATAATCTTCAATAATCTCCCCCTTTGTCATTGATGAAAAACATACTCAAAAATCACTATCAACCACTCTTGATAATAATTTTTATCACTTATATGTTTACACTTTGAGAAGAAGTGTCAACTCTCCTCATCCAAGTGGCACAATCGAAACACCTCTAGGCTATGGGTAGCCTATGAATGAGGTGAATCTCTAGATAGGGATAATTCCCTTGGTACCAATTTTAGATCAATACTACACCTATGGTTGAAAGGAAAAGGGAGATAAAATTTAAATTAAATTATCCTAAAGGTGGTGATACACCAAATTGATTGATGACTACCAACTAGTTGCATGTCACACATGAGACCAAGAGACTAACTAGGCATACACTTCTCTAATCTAAATATTCTCACACTAGTATTTCATTATGAGATTATGATGAATGTTTAGGTGAGGATGAATATACAAGATACCTAGAATGGAGCTATTGAATAGACTAACTCACTTAACCTTGACACTTCATATAACACTTCACATGACTCATAAGAAGAAGCTTTCAAGCTATAAACAGGTGAGAGAATGAGACAACAATGCTAAGGAAACAATAATCATCACTAAGTAAGCTAAATAATTTAAGTGAACACACTATGAATATTCATAAGAGGTAAAATCAATAGTATTTATTGATCCATGGTACGCAAATGAGCAAGGATTTTCCATACTCAAGTGGAGAGTGTTTTACAAAGGTCAAAATGGCTAGTTCTTATAGACTTGAGAGAGAGAAGAAAATAAATAAGTCTAAAGGTCACAAGGAAAAGTATAAAGATGATAAAAGGAGTTAAATGTACATGATAAGAGAATTTGAAACTGATCATGTAATTTTAGAAAGTAGAAGTGTCAATCCAAGGCATGAAACTCTTGAAATGTGACAAGAAATTCCTTTTGCTAGCTCAGAAAACTATCTTTATCATTCACCCCTTTTGGAACGTCCCAAAACTAGATAAGGATATGTATAATGATTTTAGTAATATGTAAGGTTTATATACATGATTTTACATTCATTGGATGCATTCCTAATCATCTAGAATCTTTTGGAAGTGAGCCATCACTACCTGTAGTCAAAGAAACTCCCTTTTCAATCACCCCTTACACTTAGCCTAAAAAAGTATTTAGTTTTCCATTAAAATACATTAAATGGAGTGGATTACACTTGTAAATAACCTCCATGGTCTTATATTGCTTAGATATACCTTAAACATGCTTCTACTTAAAGTTCTCATACTTCTCACCATCTTGCTCACTCTGCCATCTTTGACTAGCTGAGATGAAGCTATCATTAGACATACTTAGGAGTTTCTATAAATCATTAAAATATAATAATGAGTTATAATATGTATTTATATTCCTCCAAAAGTTTATTTCATCCCTTGAAAGTCCTTAGAACTTGCACAATGCATAAAATAGTTAAAGGAAGAAGCTCTTTACCCTATTTGTAAAGACAAGGAACAACTAAATTAGATGGAAATGGTATATAGATAATCCATAATAGTCTCAAAACATTTCCCAAACCATTTTGGTCCATTTTGATACATCTCTTTATATTCTCAATCAGGTCCTTATCCAGGGTTTACAAGGGTTTTATATATTGTTGACCTTTACTGATGTTTCATAAAGGTCTGACATTCAAATCTCAAATTAATGCCATAGAATTTATGTTCAATACCCCTGTCAACCCCTCAAAAATTCTTGGATCTCCATATAAAGTTTAAAATAAGATGTGATCATCTGGAATTGCCTTATCGAGCATGTTTTCTCAGTTACATAAGCCTAAGTTGTCCTAAAGTCAAAAAAATGACTTTTTAATTGATTCCCATACATAAAAATAGATTATTCATGTATAAATTAATCCTATAAACATTTTACAACTATTTATAAATCTCACTAAGATATGGAAGTGAAGTTGGACCACCATTTGGCTTTAGGACTAAATCAGACTTATCTACATACTTGGTAATCTAGACCATCCTTTTAGGATTCTCCATTTTATAATTATTTGATCATATTTTTATAGGTTTAATAATACATTTCACACCCAATTTAAATGTTTTATCATCCTTTAACTCACCTTGTTATCTCCCTTTTTCATATCTTGCCAATTTGTGCTCTAGGGAAGTACCCTCTATATAAGAAAAAATAGATGGTACTTCAATATTATCCAAAAAAGTGAATATTTTAGGGGATTATCCATGTGGTGGAGACCCTTTAAAAAAAAAAATTGCCCATTATTTTGTTAATATACCCCTAACTCCTTCAAATTCCAAGACAGACTCCTAGAAAAGGGACTGTGTGTAGGGTTTTAAGGTGTGGACTATGTGATACTTTTGAAAGGGTTTTATGATTTATATCCTTAATCTAAAGGTATAATTATATTTATATTCCACCATAGTGATAAATTTAATATTTTCATAAAATATTATAACCCATGCTTTCACCTTGAAACATATCCTTACTCAGTTAGGCCTGACTGGTAGGTTGAACCTGTCTATATATTTCCCTTACCTATAGGTGTAAATCACATTTTTAGAGCTTATTAAATTGATATATGGTATTATTTAAATACTTAATTCCATCCCATATTTCCTTTAGTGACCTATACCATGCATTTACTAGGCCAAAGACCTAGAATAATTAGCACTTAGGTCAATATCAACGATAGTTATAGCTGATTGTGTATGGTAGAGCAGGGGCTTTATGGATAAGAATTAACCTTAGAACCTATTTAACATAAATTATGATCATTTTTATTTCATTTGGAGTCATCCTTTATAAATCAACATTGGTATATTTATTCTCAATTTCCTACGATGGATGATGTGAAGGCTAATAGTCAATTGTAGGTCAACTTCTTAGGAATGAGGAAGTTGTAGGTCTTTATAAGACCTAAGAAATAGTATGTCATATTATTTTGATGATATTTTAGATTATGAATACTATTTTGATTTAATATAACCATTTTATCATGGAATCATGTTTTAGGATTACAACCTTGGGTGAAGGGTCTCTTTAAGGTTCAAAACTGTAGGTGATACTAACTATGTTTAGTGCATAAAATTGTAATTTTGGGATTCTCTAGCAAGAAAAACAAATAAGCAAATCAGTTCCTTCCTTTTTTAAGTTAGGTTCATATGTTGGGACTATAATACATAGTCACTTAGATGCACCAAGAGTCTTATAAACCTTATTATATGATTTTTACAAAAGGGCCTAGACCTTTATTTTCATCTTTCAAGGAAAATGTCCTTAAACTTAGTCATCACCTCTTCAAAGATGGTTTACACTTCCATTTTCCCATTTGGTAGTTAAATAAGGTTTACTATGATCAAAACCATATATCAAGACTCTAAATAAGGTTTTAATTACTTATTTTAGTGTTTTAAATGACTCTTTGGCTTTCTATGGTGCCACTTGTAGGTGGGCATTTGCATGAATATAGGTAGTAACCAAGTTTGGGAAGTATAAAAGATATATATGTTTGTGTTCAACTTTAGGCCTTCTCAAAATTCCTAACTTCACTCCTAACATTCCAAAGGATTTAAGACAATTGACAACACTTTCTTGTCTAGAATCAATATCACCAGTTAGATTGTATGGACTTGTCTAAATTAGAGCTAAACCTATAGGGTGCAAGAAATAGTGAGTAGATAAACATATTAAACTTATTAGAGATTATTCATAAAGCACATTTTACCAATATTTTTAAAAAAATATATAAATTTATCTCTCTAAGTGTAATTTCACCTCCCAAAGGTGTTTGAGATGAAACTTCTCCAATAGGTCACACTAAGCACAAACCTACTGACCATTTCTATGTGTCTATAAAGGAGATGAATGATAAAAATAGCTTTAGCTCAAATTTGTCACTTATAGAGTATTTAAATTATGTAAATGAGTTTGATGAAGCCAAAGAGTCATCTTATAACCTTCTCCTATGTGTCACACTCCCTCATGAGTAGTACAAGTGTCAAACTCTTCCTTTTTCCAAGAAAATTATTATTTATTATAAATAAACTATCACTTTTTAGTTAAAAATAGTTAATTAAGACTTCTTAAAACACATGGGGCATGACATCACCTTTTTAAACCTTCACATTTCCAAAGGAATCTATATAACTCATTTAATACTCTATATTAACCCCCAAAATTACTCTTAAGACTAAAAATATTATGACCAAGGTTAGATACACATAAAATCACACCAAATGAGCTATGATATACTTCAATAAATTATTCTAGGCCCCTAAAAACATCTAAATATCAATTTTTACCTATAAGGGTTCCATTTTGACCTCTAGAGTCAAATTTGGTCAACAAAATGGTGACTCATAGGAGTAGTATGCCTACTATACTAAAGATCAGTAGACTTATCTTATCCATGGGCTTAGGGATTCATCTAAAGTATGAAACAAAACAAGAAGACTTGAAACTTTACAATAAGGATTTTACCAAGACAAGACAACCAATTATCTCAACCATGTAAAACAAAGGACACACACAAAACAAAGCAAACACATTAAAAAGACACACACGTGTGCTCAGAGCACTTAGGGAAAAGAGAAAACAATATACTTCCTTTCTAGGATCAAAAGGAAATTTCCTTTAATCTTATTCTTCATGATATGAATCATAGTGCCAAGCATGTTGTTCCTTGGATTGGATGCTTGGTAAATCAGACCTATTCCTTGGCACTTCACTTGATATGATCTAAATTAAATCATCATTAAATAGGTATCCAATTTAAATTTATTCCTATTGAATTTATACACATACCTCATATTAATTCCCACTCTTCATCTCATGATCAACTTGTATCTTCTTGGTAGGCATGGCTTTAATTCAAGCAGTTTCTTGTTCCTTGAAAGATTGAGGCCAATAAAAGCTTGTTCTATCCTTCAAAATTTGATGTGTTTCTACCAATTGGTTGAGAGGATGTTAACCTATTTTTATTATTTCAAACATATCATCATGGGATGCATATGCCTCTTGAAAAGACAAACTTGAAAATTTGCTTCTTTTTTGCATACCCACTTGAGTATCAAGACTGCCTTCTCCATTTTTGACTAGATCATAGTCTCCTTGAAGAGGAGTATAACCTACTCCAATGATTAAAAAAAAGTCATCCAAAGGCTAAATATATAATTTTTCTTTCCCAAATATGATATATTGGATAGTGATGGAAGAATTAATGATGATTTCCTCTTCTTTAACATAAGGAAGACATTCTTCAATATTAACACAATCAGAAGATTCAACCAAATAAATCACCTCTTCTTTAGTATTTAGAACCTCTTAAGGGATCTCAAGTTGTATCTCAACTACTATAACTTGATTTTGCTTCTCAATGATTCCAATATCCTCAATTTATTTCTCCTTCTTTGTGATGTTAATGCTAGGCATTTTATAATTAGGTGACCTAGCCCAATAAGGTTGCCAAGGAGTTATGTTTATTCATGTAAGAGTTCTAAGTTATTATCAACTAAATTCTCATCTTTAGGCTACCACACCATAGGTCCATCAAGGTAATGGGTGATAGGGTGAGAACAATATGAACTAGTTGGTGGAGGTAGGACATAAAACTTAACATTAGATTGAGAAAGAATTATAGGGGATCCCTTTGGGAGTTATTTAGGAAGAGAAGGAAAAACTTGGGATAAATTATCTTGGTTTTATTCCTTCCATTTTATAATATCTTCATTTAAATCAGAGTCAACTTGATAACTCTCTTGAGGAAGGTTATATTGGGTGTATTTAGGCATAAGATCTTCTTTTGGCTCTAAACCTTCCATCACACCTTAATTCAACAATTTCATTCTCAATTCTAAATATTTAATTTTCTTGTCTAGGTTCTCTTGGAAAATTATCTCTTGAATTTTATAGGCATCTTCATGAGGATAAGGAGTACAAGAGGGATGATATGGAAAATAATAGGTCTCTTGAGGAATGGTGGGAGGGGCTTGCATAAGATCAATCTCTTTATCAAATTCACACTCTTTATTTAGTATTTTATCCCCTTTATTTTGCCATGATTCCATAACCTTATTCCATCTTATGATGTTAGGATTAAGAGTCTCTTCTTGAGGTAGTAATTAAATTTGAGGAGTGGATGAAGTCTTAAAGAAACTTGGGATCTCCTCAAGCTTGGATTCTCCACCTTGTCTCCAACTTAGGATTTTATATTTAGAAGTCTATTCTTGAGGTGGTGGGAGTGGGAAATGATGGATTATATTCCACTTAATTTTTTGATAATATGTATTAATTAATCTAATTATTGGCTAACTCAATCTATTTATCAAGTTTTGCTTCAAAAACCAAGTTTGTCTTTCCAACTCTCTCTTTCGACTGATTAGAAAAAAGGTTATTTTGATAAAATTGATTGGGTTAATGAGTGGGGGTAAAGTATAACTAATATCAATATTGGGGAGTTGGATTGAGGGTTAATATACTTAGTGAGGCTATTCCTCATGAATTCTTAGTTTATCCTCTAAGGATGAAACTAGGTCACTCATATTTAGCATCTCACTTGCGAGTCTTTTCCAATTTTCTCTCTTGATAGGTACCCACATTATTTTAACTAGATCTAATGCATCTCTCACATTATGAATGAGATAACTAGGAAAATATTTACCATGTCCCATTTATGTGTCAAGATCTATCATGTACCTCTCATATCCTAAGATAATTTTCTTAAAATTTGAAATGGTCTAATTTGAGAAGTGACTAGGTTGACTAGGAGGAGTAAGATATTGAGAAGTCTATTTATAGGATTAATACAACTCATGATAAGGTTGATAAGGGTCATTTTTAAGCTGGTAAGGACTATGACAAGGATGATAATAATCATACAAAGGTTGATAAGTTGTGTTATAATCTTGAGATATCTCATCAACTTATGTAAAATAGTACTCAACACCAAAATTATCCATGAAACTTCATTGGGAAGCAAAAACACAAATACAAATTACCAACAATATTCAAAAGTAAAACTTGGGATACTTGACCAGTTCATGTAAATTGAGAATCACCATTGATTCTTAGATAAATGCCTCCAAAGGTTGATGTGTTAAAATACAACACCAAAAAAAAATCAACTTCTTAGACAATGACTCCCATCAAGCATGCCAAAAATTATTGTCATTTGGATTTTCACCCTTTGATGAGATGTCTCAGCTCTCCTCATCTAAGTGGCATAATTGAAACACCTCTTGGCTGTGAGTAGCCTAAGAATGAGTTGAATATCTAGATATGGATAGCTCTCTTGATGTATCACTTTTAGATCACTATTACACATATGATTTCAAGGAAAAGGAAGAGAAAATTGAAAGTAAACTATCCTAAATGTGGTGATACACCAAATTTATTGATGACTTCCAACTATTTACATGTCACACATGAGACCAAAAGACTAATTAGGCATACACTTCTCTAATCTAAATATTCTCATGTCAATATTTCATTATGAGGTTATGATGAATGTTTAGGCTATGAGGACTAGACAAGAGGCATATAATGTCACTATTGAATACTACCTCACTCAACCTTTAAACTTCATATAACACTTCACATGACCTATAAGAAGAATCTATCAATCTATAAATAGGTGAGAGAATAAGACAACAATGCTAAGGAAATAATAGTCATCCCTAAGCAAGATTAATCATTCAAGTGAAAACACTATGAAAATTCATTAAATAAAGCAAACCAATAATATTTATTGATCCATGGTATGTAAATGACAAGGTCTTTACCATACTCAGGTGGAGCATATTTTACAAAGGATAAAATGGCTAGTTCTTATAGACTTGAGAGAGAGAAGAGAAGAAAAAAATCCAAAGGTCATAAGGACAAGTGTAAAGTTGAGAAATAGAGTTATATTTACATGAGAAGAGAATGTTAAACTAATCATCCAAAGTTATAAAGCACAAGTGTCAATCCAAGGCATGAAACTCTTGAAATGTGGTATGAAATTCCTTTTGTTGGCTCAAAAAATTATATTCATCATTCACCCATTTTGGAACATTAAAAAACTATGGGTAGGTATAATTATTGTATTTAGAGTGAATTATTTTATACATACTTCTCCAATCATTAGCTACATTCTTAATTATCTAAAATCTTCTAAAGTGAGCCATCACTACTTGCAGTCAATGAAACTCCCTTTTTAATCACCCCTTAAACTTAGCCTACAATATTGATTAAATTTTCCATGAAAATACATTTAATGGAGTGTATGAACTTGGAAATACCCTTCATGGCCTTATGTTTCTTAGGTACACCTTAAATAGGCTTCCACTTGAGGTTTTCACACTTCTCACCATTTTTCTCACTTTTTTAGCTTTGATTGGTTGAGATGAATCTATTTTTAGACATAATTATGTGTTTTAATGAATCATTAAATGAACATAATGAATTATAATAAGTCTCTATCTTCCCCCAAAATTTTATTTCATCCCTTGAAAGTCTCTAAAACCTACACAATGCACAAAATAGTTAGAAAAAGTAGTTCTATACCCTATCTATGTAGATAGAGAAGAAATTTATTGGATGGTAATGGTCTATAGAGATTCCCCTATAGTCTAAAATTATTTCATATTCCATTATGGTCCATTTTGATACATCTCCTTTCTTGTTTTCCTAATTGGGTCCTTATCTAGGGTATGTAAGGGTTTTAGATAGTTTTGACCTTTAGTGATGTTTCATTAAGATTTGACATTAAAATATAAAATTAATACTAAAAAAGTGATGTTTAATAACCCTATCAACCCATCCAATATTATTTTATCTCCATGAAAAGTGTCAAATAAGATGTGAGCATCTAAAGTTGTCTTATCAAGCTTGTTTTCTCATTTACACAGGCCTAAGTTATCCTAAAATACCAAAAAATATTTTTTATTGGATTAATATACATCAAAATAGATTATACATGTATAAATTCATCCTATAAACATGTTATAATGAGTTATAAATCTCACTAAGATCTGGAAGTGAAGGTGGACAACCATTTGGATTTAGCCCTCAATTAGACCTATCTACATACTTGGCAATCCAAACCATCCTTTTATGATTATCCCTTAAATTCCTAGTTTTTAATGTTTTTATAGGTTTCATCCAACCTTTCACACCTAATTTCATGTTTTTATTATCCTTTAACTCACCTTGTTACCTCCCTTCTTCAAAACCTGCCAATTTGTGTTCTAGCGAAGTACCCTTTATCTGAGACAAAATAGAGGGTACTTACCCTATTATCCTATAAAAAATAAATGTTGGATGGTATTATACAAGTTTTTTATACCATATAAACAAAAATTTGTCCCTTTATTGGGTCAATATACCACCTAACTCCAAATTCTAAGATAGACTCCTAGAAAAGGGACAGTGTGCAGGGTTTTAAGATGTGGAATATGTGATGATTTTGAAAGGGTTTTATGATTTGTATCCTTGATTTAAAGCTATAAAAATATGTAAATTCCACAATAGTGATAAAATTAATAGTTTTCAAAAACTCTTATAACCCATTATTTCACCTTGAAACATATCCTTACTTGGTTAGGCTTGCCTAGTAGGCTGACCCTATTTATATATTTCCCTTGCCTTTAGGTGTAAATCACACTTTTAGATATATTTAAATTGATATAAGGTCTTATTTAAATAATTAATTCCATATCATATTTCCTTTATTCACATATACATGAATTTTCTAGGCCAAAGATCTAGAACAATCACCATTTAGGTCACTGTCAGCTATAATTATAGCTGACTGTGTATGGCAGAGCAAGGGTTTTATGGATAAGAATTCAAATTGAAACTTGTATAACATGGATTATGATCAATTTTATGTCTTTTTTATTCATATTATATAAATCAACATTATCATATTTATGCTCAATTTCCTACTATGGATGATATGAAGGCTAATAGTCAACTGTAGGTCAACTTCT
Organism: Torreya grandis; assembly: GCA_037957365.1. Lineage (NCBI taxonomy): Eukaryota > Viridiplantae > Streptophyta > Pinopsida > Cupressales > Taxaceae > Torreya > Torreya grandis. The sequence continues at coordinate 832,398 of JARHVA010005926.1, forward strand.
TACGAAAGAGAAAGTTGTAGTGAGTATAGGACCTAAAACATAGTATGTCATATTATTTTTATGATATTTTATGTTATGAATAATCATTTCATTTAATATAACATCTTATCATAGAAGCATGTTTTAGGACTGCAACCTTGGGTGAAGGGTCTCTTTGATGTTCAAACCTGTAGGTGATACTGACTATGTTTAGTGCATAAAAGTGTAATTTTAGGCCTCTCTAGGAAGAAAAATAGATGACCAAATCACTTCCTTCATTTTTTAAGTTAGGATTATATGTGGGGAATAAAATACATAATAACTTAGATGTACCAAGAGTCTTATGAACCTTGTTATATGATTTTGACAAAAAGGCCCAAACCTCTATTTTCACCTTTTAGGGAAAATGTCCCTAAACTCAGTCATCACCTCTTCAAATATGGTTTACACTTAAAATTACCAATTTTACACTTCAATAATGTTTTAAATGATAAAAAACACATAAATTTAATCCAAGGAAGGTTTTAACACTTGTTCCAATGCTTTAAATGACTATTTGGCTTTCTTTGGTGCCACTTGTAGGTGGGCATTTGCATGTATATAGGTAATAAGTAAGTTTGGGAAGTATGTAAGATATATATGTTTTTATTAAAATTTATGCCTTCTCAAAATTCCAAAATTCAATCCTATCATTCTGAAGGATTTGAAACAATTTTCAACACTTTCTTTTCACACATGACAATTTCTATGAAGGCACCTTTAGGTGTGTATGAGTTGTATGTAGGCAGTGAATATGAAATGAACCTTATAGCAAGGAAACTACCTTCATAATCAATTTATATATTAATAAATTTACCTAAATGAAACATTATGATGTTTTATATATTAAATAATTTCACACAACTCATTTTTATGTTTTCACTTCTTGTAGGCACTTGAGAGTGCATTTCTCTATTATATGACTTTATGTGTGACTAAGGTACTATCACACTCACTTGTTATTACAAGTGAAGGTTTGTTTTACTTTATGTTCCTAGTATGAGAGTGTGTTTCAAATATTTATACTTTCATCACATTTCCATGAATCATGCTAAATAGGCTCCATACACGTGATGCCCTATGACTACAAGTGAGAATGCATGACGAGTTAACTATGAACATGGCAAAGATGCAAGTTTGATCAAAGCTTGATGTTATGAAACCAAACATAGAAAAGAGGAAATATTATGACATTGAGACATGGGAAAACATCATATTCCATTCAAATGAGACCTTTTCAGAGAACCAAACATTCTGTAAAAAAGGAAACCTTGACTGAGACCTCACATGGTGACACTTTCGTGCAACATGAGATGACTTACCTATCAAAACACCATGAAACATGAAACCAAAAATGAAGAAAATTTTAGGAGAGATCCAACATCATATATAATCAACATGACCATCTAGATTATATAGACTTTTCTAAATTAGATTAAAACCTATAGGGTGTAGGAAATAATGCATAGAAAAACATAGTCAACTTGTTAGAGATTATTCATAAAGCAAAGTTGACCAATATTTGAATACTTATTATGTAAATGGATATATATGAGTGAAATTTCACCTCCAAAATTTTTATGACATGGAACTTCTCTAACTATCCATACTAATCATAAACTTACTGACCATTTTTGTTTCTAGAAAGGAGATGAAAGAATAGAACAATTTTAGCTTAAATTTGGCACTTTCAGAGTATTTAAAACATGGAAATGAGTATGGAAAAGCTTAATATTCATCTCACAACCTTTATCCCACATGTCACACCCTCTCATGGGGTGTACAAGTGCTAAACTCTTCATTTTCCAAGAAAATTACTCTTTTTTCTAAAGAACTTTCCATTTTACAATTAATTAAGACTTCTTAGGCCACATGGGGAATGACACAATCTTTTAAAACTTTAAAGTTTCCCAAAGAGTCATAAAACTCATTTAATTCTCTATATTGACCCCCAAAATGACTTTTAGGACTAAATGGATTATGACTTAGGCTAGATACACATAAAATTACACCAAATGAGCTATGACATACTTCATGGCATTATACTAGGCCCCTAAAAACATATAAAGATCAATTTTTTACCTATAAGGGTCCTAATTTGACTTGTAGGGTCAAATTTGGTCAAAATTAATCATCTATTAGACCTAGTTCTTGCCTTTACTTTCTCCCTTCTGATCTTGCTCCTTTTCTCATCTTTTTTGATCTTTCTCCTTTTCCTCATTTTTTGGTATTTATCCCGCTTTGAAATTATTGTCAAAGGTATTCCAAAATTATCATATCTTTCAGAATGAACTCATATTATAATATCATTTCAACATAGATCAAGCTTATTTAATAATCTAAATAGCTCCCCCTCAAACCAAGATCTACCATGCTTCTTTTACCAATAACTAAAATCACACTTGTATCCCTTTGAGTTGATACTATCTTTTAATGACACTAGATGACACATAATATTTAGATACTATGGTAACCACTTATGATAACCATTCTCATAAAATTTTCAATCAGGTCACTCTCTTAGTTAATTCATAAAAAACTCAACTGATAGAGTCAATGAAGCATCTTAGAAATAATCTTCTCCTTATCTCCATGTATATATAAAATTAATTTATTTATTGACAGAGAAAATAAAGCTACCAAGCTCCCCCTTGGACCAAGCATATCTTCTTTTAAAAGAACTAGGAACTTCAAGATCACACACCTTTTTTAACATGGTTAAATAATATACCAAAATCTTGAACATACACATGGTTATCCAATTATATATACCAATTATAGAAATAGAAACTCCCCTTTAGTCTTTATAGATCAGGATCAACTATACACATAGATATCAAAATCTTACTTCTTAAATACCAATTGTCTACATTTTCTCTTTAGAACTTCTTTGAATGCAACCTTATGCTTCTACTGATAGAAAATGTCTCCATGAATCTTAATGAAGCCACACCTTTTTCATAGGGCTCTAAAATAATATTAACTTAGGATATTCTTAGATCTCCATATCTTTACAAGACTACATATTTTTTAGCATCCTTCTGGACTTGATTGTCTATATAGACTTGACCTTTTCATCATCCACCTTGTCATCCTTTTTTTTTACTGCCTTGTCAACACATGTAGATAACAAGTTTTCTTGGCATTCCTTCAATTCTAATTTATGATCTATATTATGAAACATCCCACCTTGGTTTATGATTTGATCATGACTCACCTTGTCATCCTTCTTATTTTTAGTCAATTCGTCATTCTTACTACTTTGATAAACTATATCAAAACCAAGACTTCTCTTGTCTCTTGACATGTGGCTTGAGAAACCAATATATATACTCTAAGATTTCATAGAATCTTCTTCTTTAGTATTTTTTCCATCTTTACCTTATCTATAGAGTTCATCTTATTGATCCATTTCTTAGTGGCATGACTATGAACCTTCTTGTCTTGACTAGATGACCTTCTAACTTTATTAGGACATAATCTTACAATATGCCCTACATTATGATAGTTGTAATAGACCCCTTTATACATATCATTTGACTGATGATGAATGTGATTTCCTTTTAGCCAATTGCTTCTCCTTCCATAGTTTCATGAGTACTCATTCTTGGAGGGTGTTCTACATTCTTTTCCTCTATGACCAAAGTAACTGCATGAAAAATAACAACCATTGAAATAGCTAGCATACCTTTTAGCATAGGGCTATCTGATAGGTTTTTTCATGTTGACCTTCTTGTCTTCAATAGTCTTCTTTTTAGCTTTGTTGGGGATCAACCAACAATGTTGATTACTATATGAAAGCAACTAAATGTGGAATTAAACCAGAATGATAAGTAACTAGAATCAGAAAATAGAAAACAATAAGAGATACAAGAAACCACCTTGAAAGCTTGTATTAAACTCTTTACAGAAGGAATACAATTGAAGAAACTTATTTTCTTCCACACCTCTCTCAGATGTATAGATCTCTTTCTAGATCTCTTTCCCTTAAGAGCTCTCTCTCTCAATTACAATCAACTCCAACAACCTGGAATGATTCACATATACAATCTTGTATTGTTCTAATCCATAATAAGCTATGAAGATCTAATCCTATATATAATATTAGGAAACATGAGCATACAATTACAGCCATTAGATGCACCTCCTAATCAAGGGCTCTAAACAGTCTTACTAAAGATAGAGATGTGGACTTAAGACTAACACTTAATCCTATCATGCAAACATTTTGTTTTATCCATGGAAATAACATTCTTGATGCACAAGTGACCGACATCGGTCGCTGCCTATCTACCTGTGACCAATGTCGGTCGATCATGACCGATGCTGGCATCTCCTAGTTGACTCTTGACTGATGTCAGTCGCTCCTGACCGACGTCGGTGACTGTGTAATTCCTGCAAATTTTGCACCTTGCTCATTTGGTGAAGCTTTTAGCTCCACACCTTAACAATCTCCCACTTGGAGATAAACAGTTGCACCAGTACCTGTATAGCAACATCTTCTAGCTTCTCCATCTTCAAACTCAATCATGAAGACCAAGAAAAGTTAAATGAAGATTCAACTTCTCCTTTGTTACCGGCTTGGTTAACATATCCACAGGGTTCTTATCTATATGGATCTTCTCTAGCTTCAACTCACCATCCTCCAATACATGTCTTATGAAGTGGTACCTAAGCTGTATATGCTTGGTTCTTGAATGAAAGGCCAAATTCTTAGCCAAATGAATTATACTCTGACTATCACTGTATAATCTGTAACTCTCTTGCTCCTTTCCTAGCTCTTCCATAAACCGTGTCATCCATATCATCTCTTTGCTAGCCTCTATGACTACAATATATTCTACTTCTGTAGTTGACAAGGCAACAACCTTTTGCAACTTTGATATCCAACTAACTGCCATTCCACCAACAGTGAAAACATATCCTGTGGTGCTCCTTCTGCCATCCAAATCACCTACCATATCTAAATCTACATAACCATGTAGAGAAGTATTTGAACCTCCATAACACAAATGCCTATTGTTGGTCCCTCTCAGATATCTAAGGATCCACTGAACTACTTTCCAGTGCTCCTTCCTTGGATTGGCCATATACTTACTTACAACTCCCACTACTTGGGTAATATCCGGTCTAGTACATACCATTACATACATTAAGCTCCCTACTACAGAAGCATATGGAACTTTATTCATGTACTCTACCTCATCATATGAATTAGGACACTGTTCTTTACTCAACTTGAAATGTCTATCAAAAGGTGTGCTTACCAGTTTTGCATCCTGCATATTGAACCGTTTCAACACCTTGTTTACATAATCCTCTTGAGACAAAGTCAACTTATGATTTTTCTTGTCTCTCTTAATATTCATTCCAAGGATTTTCTTTGCTACTCCCAAATCCTTCATGGCAAATGTGTGAGCTAATTTCACCTTAAGCTCAGAGATATCTTGCATGTGTGATCCTACAACTAGCATATCATCTACATATAACAACAAAATAATATATCTACCATTATCCAATCTCTTAAAATACACACAATGGTCAAATTGACACCTACTATAGCCATGCTCAGTCATAAACCTATCAAATCTTAGATACCATTGTCTAGGAGCTTGGTTGAGATCATACAAGCTTTTCTTCAATCTGCACACAAGCTTCTCCTTACCTTTGACCTCAAATCCTTAAGACTGATCCATATATATTTCTTCATCTAAATCTCCATGAAGAAACATTGTCTTAACATCAAGCTGCTCAAGATGCAAATCCTCAATAGCAATTAAAGACAATACAGTCTGTATAGAAGTCATTTTAACAACAGGAGAAAAAAATATCACCAAAATCAATACCTGGTTTCTATGCAAATCCTTTCACTACCAACCTGGCCTTATATCTCATCTATCCATTCTCACCTTCCTTCAATCTATAGATCCATCTGTTCTTCAGTGTCTTCTTTCCCACTGGCAACTCAACCAAATCCCATGTTTGGTTTTCTCTCAAGGAATCAATCTCCTCATTCATGCCTAGCTCCCACTGATTCTTGGATTCCACCTATATTGCTTCATCAAAACTCTCTAGTTCTCCACCATCAGTAAGCAATAAATAGAATAATGAAGGGGAATATCAAATTGGAGGTTTAATTACCCTTTCTAACCTCCTGATGGGCGTCTGAGACACATTCACAACATGTTGTCTGCCTAAATTCTCTAATAGTTCCTGTATTACCGATGTCAGTTCCTTCCTGACCAATGTCAGTCTTTGTGTTTTCCTGTCAATGATAATTCTTTCCCACAAGCTCATTTTGGACTGTCACCTCGTCCAATTCTCCATTGCTTTGCTCAGAATGATTCAGCTTCTTAAGCTGATCACTATACATCACTTTTTCATTGAAAATAACATCATGGCTCCTAATTATCTTGTTAGTTCCTAGATTCCAAAACCTGAATCCAAAATCTCTAGAGCCATAACCAATAAATGTGCACCTCATAGACTTAGCATCTAGCTTCTTTCTATTTTCCTTATTAATGTGCACAAAGTCTTTACAACCAAAAACTTTGAGAAATGAGAGATCTACCTTTTTACCTATCCATGCCTCTTTTGGAATTCCACCATCCAGAGCTGTAAAGGGTCCTCTATTAATTAAGTACACTATAGTATCCACAGCTTCTACCCAAAACTCTAAGGGAAAACCAACATGCAATCTCATACACCTTGCACGCTTCATTACTGTTCTGTTCATCCTTTCAGTAACTCCATTTTGCTGAGGTGTCCTTGGAACTATCCTTTGCCTGTGGATTCCATGCATATAACAATACCAGTTGAACTTGTGGCTGCAGAACTCACCACCATTGTCAGATCTCAGGCACTTCAATCTCATACCTATTTCATTCTCAACCATAGCTTTCCAAATCTTAAAAGTGTCAAAAACATCAAATTTCTTCCTTATACAATAGACCCATACCTTTCTTGTAGCATCATCAATGAAAGAGACAAAGTACTGTGATCCTCCAATAGAAGCAACCTGAGTTGGTCCCCACACGTCTGCGTGAACAAGCTGTAATTTATGCTTCTTCTTTGTTGATCCACTCTTGAGAAAACTCACTCTCTTCTATTTCCCAAAAACATAGTGCTCACAAAAATCTAGATCTATGCTTTTCAAATCTGAAAGCTTACCTTTTGACTTAAGAATAGTCATTCCCTTCTCACTCATGTGGCTGAGCCTAGAGTGCCACAACTTTACATCCTCATCTGAAGTAGATAATATAGAGGGAGACTTGTCAATAATACAATTACATAAATAGAGAGTACCTACTCTCTTACCTCTGGCCAATACAAGTGCACCCTTGGTCACCTTCCAAGATTCAGCTATGAGAGTTACTGTACAAACCTCATCCCCTAACTTTCCTGCAGAAATCAAATTCCTCTTCAGGCTGGGAACATGCATGACGTCTCTCAACACCCATGTGTTGCCATTCTACATTTTTAGCTGCACTTTTCCTTTGCCAATAATTTTACAAGGCTCATCATCCCCTAAATAAACTATTCCAAAATCTCCATGGATATAGTCACTAAAATATTCTCTATTAGGGGTAGCATGAAAAGATGCACCAGAATATAAAACCCAATATTCTATATTATTATGAAAAGAGAATATAAGAGAATCTTATGCAATACCTACAACTTTTGCTTCTTATTTACCTTCATGTTGATTGTCTTCTTTAGGCTTTGACTAGCAATCTTTGCTTATGTGCCCTATCTTTCCACAATTCCAGCATTGTGGCTTCCTGCCATTTCTAGATTTGGATCTACCTCTCACCTTTGACTTAGACCTTGATCTCCCTTTCTTTCTCTTCTCTTTTTTCCTTCCCCTTCTCTCAAAACCTAAAGTGTTCCCTGATGTTTCCTCTATGCTTTTCCTATGAATTTCTTCATTCAAGATTACACTAACAACATCCTCTACTTTTAAAATATTTGAAGCAGATGCAGTATTACTAATTGCCATTACCAAGCTATGCCAGCTTTTAGGCAAAGAACATAATATTAAAAGAGCCTTAATTTCATCATCAAACACTATTTTGACTAAATTTAATTGATTTACAATTCCATGGAAATCATTTAGATGATTAGATACAAATCCACCTTCCTGCATTTACAAACTAAATAACTGCTTCATAAGATATACCTTATTTGAAGCTGAGGGTTTTTCATATAAATCTGCTAAAGTAGTCATTAACTCTACCATTGACTTTGCCTGTGATAAATTAGATATCACAGTAGATGCCAAATTCAATCTTATAGATCTAAGAGCCTTTCTATCAAGAACTTCCCATTCTTCATCATCCATGTCTTTGGGCTTCTTTGAAACCCCACCTAACGGTAAGTACAGATCTTTTTGATACATATAATCCTCTATCTGCATTCTCCAATGTTGATAATTCTTGCCATTAAACTTCTCCATTCTCAGTTTACTTTCTTCTACCATTTCTTCTCCCACTCAAATAGAAATCCCTGTGAGTAACCTATAATCAATACACACTAACTAGATCTAAAACACCTGTTAGTCAACCTGAGCTTTGATACCACTTGTTGGGGATCAACCAATAATGTTGATTACTATATGAAAGAAACTAAATGCAAAATTAAACTAGAATGATAAGTAACTAGAATCAGAAAATAGCAAACAATAAGAGATACAAGAAACTACCCTGAAAACTTATATTAAACTCTTTACAGAAGGAATACAATTGAAGAAACTTCTTTTCTTCCACACCTCTCTCAGATGTACAAATCTCTTTCTAGATGTCTTTCCCTCAAGAGCTCTCTCTCTCAATTACAATCAACTCCAACAACCTGGAATGATTCACATATACAATCTTATACTATTCCAATCCATAATAAGCTATGAAGATCTAATCCTATATATAATATTAGGAAACATGAGCATACAATTACAGCCATTAGATGCACCTCCTAATCAAGGGCTCTAAATAGTCTTACTAAAGATAAAGATGTAGACTTAAGACTAACACTTAATCCTATCATGCAAAAATTTTGTTATGTCCACAAAAATAGCATTCTGGATGCACAGGTGACCGACATCGGTCCCTGCCTGTCTACCTGTGACCGACGTCGGCTGATCATGACCAATGCCAGCATCTCTTAGTCAAATCCTAACCAAGGTCAGTCACTCCTAACTGATGCCAGTGACTGTGTAATTCTTGCAACTTCTACACCTTGCTCATTTGGTGAAGCTTTTAGCTCCACACCTTAACAAGCTTGAGGTGACTTATTTTGGTATTCATTGAATCTAAGGGAAGTCTTGTCACTTGAAACTTTTTAACTATTTAGGATATCATCTAGAGCCTTAGTTCTCTTTTCAAACTTCAAAAACCTCTTCACCATGATATATTCTTGATTCAACTCAACTTTTATAGACTCTATTTCAATTTCATATCAGTTACAATCTTCCTCTCTATCCTTTAGACTTACTACCACAATCTCTATCTGAGTTACAACTTTTTGGACGATCTCTTCATATTCCTTAGAAGTGTTGCTCAGCCTTTCCTCAAAAAATCCAATATGCTACTCATAGTCTTGAGTTCATGACTTCAATTTATTATTTTTATTCACAATCTTCAACTCTTCTAGGGCACTTACTAGTAATGCCTCAAGATCTACTTCAACTTCTTCATTATCATAGTATACTTCTTCATCTAATTCTACATCAATCAAAAGGCCTTTCTAATTTGAACAACACTCATTATCTGATTCTATGCCTATGAATAGGGTTTCATTATTTTCATATTCTAATTTATTACTACCATCATCACTTTTAGATGTGTTTGAATCACTCACATTAGATGAGTTATTTTCATTGGTATATAATCTCTTCTTCCTAAATGAATTATAGGATTTTATATCATCTCCATGAGATTAATCATGTTCTTCATTATGTTTAGATATGTCTTTGTTAGGACACTTGGTTTAAAAGTAACCAATCTTACCACAATTAATACATTTGAAGGGTAACTTACCCTTGTACTTTCCTAAGCCAAACCTTAAATTTCTAGAGAACATAGCTATGACTTCATCATCATAAAATATGAACATACCTCATATTTTTCCTTCTTCAACTTTGACTTATTTTTAAATTTTAAAGATGATTCTTTCTTAAGAGGTCTTCCTTCATCTATTGTCATCCCATAGGTAGTCAAGATTCCACGATGCCCATCCATCTTGAGCTTGTCCAAGTCTTGCATTTCTTCTACTAAAGATAATTTAGATTCAAACTTAGGAGTGAGTGTTCTCAAAACCTTTTGAAAAATAGTAGATTATTTCTCTTATTTTCTAAATCCTCTTATGATACTGATAAATTCATCAATTCTTAATAGGTATGATGTAATGGATTCATCTTTATTCATTTTGAGGCCTTCAAACTATCTTTTGTGATTCTAAAACTTAGCCATATTCACCTTTATTTCTCCTTCATATATGTTCCTAAATTTTTACCATATGTATTTGGATGAAACACAATGCATTACCTTTACAATCTATACCTTTGATATGCCACACATAATGGCATTCATTACCTTAGAGTTAATTGCACTAGCCTTCTTACCTACGACATTTATTGGTGGAATTAAAGGTGCAATATAAACATCCATAACTAACTACCAAATATCATGTCCTTATGACATTAGATATATCTTCAATATAACATTCAAAAATTCATAATTAGATCCATTAAATAATAGATCCTTATTGGTAAATAAACTACCTTGATCTTGTTGAATAGTTATCCTTACTTTTTAGGATCTCTTTTAGTCTATCAAAAATGTTCTAAAGGACATAATATTGCACCAAAATTTGGAAAAAATATGAATAAAAGGGTTGGGAATAAATAATTCTTACAAAAAATTCATTTAATTCTAGTTAACCGTTCATGAATCATTCCAATAAGCACACACATCTTAGCAAGCATAAACATCAAATCATAAGAGCATGAAACATATGAGCACATCATATATATGGGAAATCCTCTAGGGGAAAAAAACCATTGATGAATAAAATGGACTATATTCCTATAATAAAAACATCAATCTTTATTAAAGCACCCACCTCACATGGAACACCAACCCCAACTAGTTCAATACCAAATCAACTAGCCTTTAGCAAGTACCCACTTAAAAGGAGGCACCAACCTCTTAGATGACTCAAAACTAACTCAACCACATAATTATTTTATCACATTAAAAAACCCTTATTTATTATAAAATTTATGATTATATACTCCTTTATCTCTTTGCTCACTTATGTCCCTTTCAAACTGATCTTCAACCCTCTTCACTCAACTAGCCCTCTTCATTGCTTGATTAGGTCTTTTGACCTTGATTCTCATATGAAAAACCTCTATTAGATATTCATAAAATTTATATTATATTTTTAATGGACTAATTATTCTCACCAATTATCTATATCATTCATTTATCCTATTCTACTCTCACTCGCTAAGCACACTCAAAATAGGCCTAACTACCTTGCTTTTATACAATTTACCTGATCATATAATTTTAGGATAGATACATATTAAAATAACTTAGGTATGAAATTAATAGGTATTTTTATATTAAAATAACATGCCTTAATCATTATTTAATTAATATAATAGTTTGGTCATACATCATTGAGCCTTTACTCCTCTTTTAGGCTTATGGAGACCTAATAGACCTTATTAACAATACATTACCCTTTGATCTTTATTGAAGCTTATCCAAAAACATCACATGAAAGGAACACATAATAATCCATTCCAATATTCATTATAAAACTTCAATTTAGGTATAAAATACTTTTTAGGTCCAATTTCCACTTGAACCCTTTTTCAAATCAATGCTTATAAAAAGGCTTGTGCATATAAAGAACTTATATCTTGAAAAACTGAGGCATATACTCAATTTTTATAAAAAACCATGTAAAAAAATTACATATTTATAAACATCATACCTCAAGTTCATCATAAACTTGATCTGATAATTTAACTCAGGGTAAACAGTCTCAAACACTCCTCTACAAGATGTTCACTCAAAATTGCTAATTGATTCCAAAACATAGTCAAGAAAACATGAACACATGACACATGATTGAATATATTAAAATTATTTTAATATATTAATATTATATTATAACATCCTTATAAAAATATAAACTACTCATATCATCAGATATAATGAAAATTATGTCGTATAGACCAATCTACTAACCTTCTCTCTTAGAAACTCTACTCAACTAGATAAGCCATTTTGGATTCAATGTTTCAAACTATTATACTAACATAAAATATTTTTTAAATAATATATATATATATATATATATATATATATATATATATATATATATATATATATATATATATCATTAAATACCCAAAAAACATCATCATTCATTTCAATGCATCACTCTTATATGAAAACGCATTAGGAAATATCTTTTCACTTCTACCCAATTTTCTTATTATCTGCACCACTAGGTCTATTAGCTACTGACCAACTTGGATCACCAAATTCTCACACCTAAGATATGGAAAATATATATAAATATTCATTAATATCAACTAAAATGTTCATACTTTTATCTTCATCCACTTAGTAAATTTGATTCAGTTAACTCTATCTTCTATAATAAATATCCAAAATATAAGCATTTTTATGTAGGGTCTACTCACTCATCTGAGAAACCAATCACACATAGAGATGTCTAGAATAATTTAATTCAACCTACAATAAATTTTATAATCATATAAAACCATTTTAATCTATTTATAACATATCTTTAATATTGGGTTACTGTTAGGGTTTTATGATGGTTTAGACCATCTTCTAGTCTTAACGATCATTCATAAAACTTAGCTTTTATTTATAGAAAACAATTCTTGAAACTTTGAGATAAAACCCTTCCTAATATACCATTAACAAATTATTTCTCATTCATATGTTTCATGCACCAATGAGCTCTAATAAAACCTTCTTAGGTAGACAACTCTTTATTCTGTGCACTTTGAGAAACCTTGAAATACTTTTCAAGCCTTTTAATTGCAAACCAAAACCTGAAAATTCATGCACTTACTTAAAATAACTTGAATCACCTATATAAATTTTCACATACTCACTCATTCCATGGAAAATGATTCTATTACATCATTTTTCCACCATCTCTTTTCTTTTTTTCTAAGCCTTGACTTGCAAGTCTTATTATGCCTTGAATCTGACCTTTTAGCCACCCTGTAGAATTCAAATTAAAACCCACCTATGTTCCAATTCCTCATATTTATTCTCAATAAACCTCATACACTCATTATTTTTCATAAATTTCAATAGAACTTCTTTAGAACTACTTACAGATCTTTAGAGATCAATTGGGAGCTTTGTATCATCTTCAGAGATGCATACATAGATCTTCAGAGCTATCATTTTAATCAATTATATGATCACAAACACCTTATATAAAAATGAAAAAAATATCTCTCATGCCCAAATACTATTATGTATTATTTTAATCATTCTCATCTTTGTAGCTTATTTGGAGCATCTTTGAAATTACTTACATAGATCTTCCAAGCACATAGTTTGTTCGAAGCATACTACTTCTTATTTAGAGATTACTCATTTCATCATGCCACCTATAAATACCATCTAAAAAGGTATATAAAAAGAATTACAAGATGTTTTACATTTGGTATATTGACCTATACTCACTAATGCTTCTTCTCAAATATTTTACTTAAGATAATATTATAACATTCTTCAAATATTATTCTTTCATCATAGTAATAACACTCACTATGATGATAATTATAACATATCATATACATAATTCAAGGATAAGTATATTTAAAACAACCTTTGACATCAATGACAACATTAAATATCAAATCTCAATACTTAAAGACAATGCTCAATAAACTCTCCTTTAATCAGTGACAATGTTCAACATGTAGGTAATTGAATTAGTCACTCTACGTATGTGAAATGGAATATATATGGATTTATGAGAGATATAGGTTAGGATTCTTGCATAGTGTCTGAAACAAACAATTTTTTTTGGTGACTTTGATGAATTTGAAGGCATCTAGATCCTAGAACTTAGTTTGTATTAAGGCAAGACCAATGCCTATGTATTTCTTTTGTGTGACTAAAATATGATTGATTATCTAAGAGAGATCCATGATAATCATTCTCAATATGTAAATATACTTATTTTTATGGCATCAATATAGACTATCTACTCATGGTTCTCAGTTATTTTAAAGGTCACTATAAATTTTGAAGTGTCATATGCATAAGTATAAGATGATCCAATTTTTTTCTCCTTGTCTTATTTTCATAGGGTTTTGTTTCACCCTTCGATGTTTCCTTGTATTTAATGTACCTTTTCATTAGTGACTCTTAAATTTACATGCTTTGAATATCATAAATCATTGTAGATGATGTGGTGATCATGGTTAGCTATCCAATTGCTTTTTGGTTATTAAATGAATGGATGTGACACACCTCCATTCATTCCAATTTCTATATTTAATTATCCACACCATGATTTTTACCCATAATCTTTTTTCAAGATACTGACTGATCTTTTCACTTGCTTCCCCATTAATAATTTAATGGTTATTATCCATACCATTTCATGTTTCTCATCCCTTTCCTATAATTAACCATTGGTGCATCCTTTCACTTATTTGATGAGGTGTTAATGCATTAATAACTCTTTTTTTGAATATGATATATGTGACCTTGTTTTTGGTGTCACTATTATGTGACTTTAAGATATTACACTCTAACCTATAGACACAACATACATAAAATAAAACATTAAAGAAAAAATAAACCTAACTACATGGTGATACTCAACAGCCACCCACTTTTAGATAGATATCAAATAGTTATTTATTAGTGTAAGGGTTGAAGACTATAATGATTCACTCACCTAGGTAAAATAGTTCCCTATAAATCCCTTATAATGATATTTCCTTGTTATGATAGCTCATGTATAATATATGGCCCTTTCCATCTAATGTTAAATTTCTTTGGAAATTCTTTGAACTAATTGTCACGTAATAATATTGGTTTTTAGTCTTGAAATTATTTCCTTTGTATATTCTTATCATGCTAAGCATTTTGGCTCTTTTTATTCACTTTAGTGTCTAATATTCTCTATATTTACATTATTCCATTCTAGTTAATTGCATTAATCAGTTGATCAAATATTTTTTATCCCCTAGTCACATTATGAAAGTAATTCATAGACTCAACACTAGATACTCCATTAGCATTATTGATTCCAAACCATTCACTATATGAAATGGCATGAATCTTGTTACATGTTTATAATGTGTTCTATAAGCCCATATGATCTCAATAATGTGATCCTCTCAGTCATTTATTTTTACATCACATATTTTAGTTAGTATTTTACATAGTACCTTATTGGAAGCTTTATCTTACCCATTCACCTAATGATGGTAGTTTATACTCTTTTGATGTGAAATAATAAATTATTTAGTGAGTGTTTTGATGGTATTGTTTAATAAATGCATTACCCTATCACTCCAACTTGGTAGGATAAACAAACCTTGTGATAATGTTTTCATAAAGAAATTTCCTATCATCCTTAACATTGTAACTTGGCATCATATCAGCTTCAACCCACTTCTTAAAGTAATAAATAATAATAATAATAATAATAATAATAATAATAATAATAATAATAATAATTTACATTTTATGGTTACATTTTTTGGGTGGAATAATGGGCCCCACAAAATTAGTGCTCATTATTCAAAGGTTTGTTCTACAAGTAATAATTGTAAGGGCATTTATTCCCTCTAATTCTGGTTTTCCCATCTTATATAAGATATTATAGTGATGATATACTATGTGTGCATCTTGAAACAAATTTGGCCACCAAATACCACTTTTTTAAAAAAAGTTGTAGTGGTTCCCCCTATGAAATGACCCCTATGACCCCTTCATGTGTTTATTATAGTAATTAGGGTCATTCATGCTCTAGCACAACTCTATATAGTACTTCATCCTTACCCATATATTATTATAGTTAAAATCTCAAGTAATTAATTACTTCTTATCTCTCAAAATAGTGCATAATAAATACTCCCTATTCTATAAAATTGGCAATATCCTCTATATGTTCCAAAATTGTTGACACAAAAAATAAATGGGCATCGAGGGAATCATCCTAGATTTATTATGATTCTTTTTTATTTTTGATTCATCTCAAATTATCTAGGCCTACATTTTCTCTTCCTAGATTGACATTAATTCTAAATTTAAACTCTTGAAACAACATGATCCATCTAGAAATTATTCTTTGTAACATTGGTTTGTTCACCAAGTAACATAGAGTTTGGTGATCTATGAACAGGTCAAATGGTGATGCTATAGGATAGTGCCTAAATTTATATAGTAATAGCACCATCACTGATACTTCCCTTTACACTATTATTTGATTATGATCCCTACCAATAACATTCTACTTGTGAAGTGGATCGGATGAACCAAAATACAATCTCCCAGTTGCACTACCATAATGTCAACTACAATACATGATCCCTCAATGTGTGAATGGATTCAAATTTTTAAATACTAATATCATCATATTAAAAAATCATTAATTAAACTCTATCAATGTCAGTTGATATTATTATGTCTATAAAAATAGCGTACCTTTACATAATAAATTTTATAAAGGGGTTGATATAGCTACATACCCTTTTATGAAATTGTGATAATACCATGTATGTCTTTGGAAGGATTAGACATATGTTAAACTCATTTTTAGTGTCATACTTAAAATGACTATGATCTTGGCTTAATCCACTAAAATTACTTTACTATAAATAACATGGCCCAATAAGACAACAAAAGGTGTGAATAAGAGACATTTATTGAGATTTAACATAATGTGCAAGGTTTGACATCACTCTAACATCAACCTAAAATTTGACAAGTTCTCCTTAAACAAAGACAAAATGGCCTAGTCATCCACATATAATTTAAAAAAGACATGAATTAAATCCTTAAAACGTAGTGACTATAATGCAATAAAATACAACTGGTGTGTATTTTATACTAAATGACAACTATATATGCAAAGGATCTCCACTTAATTTTAAAATTGGTTTTGGCCCTATCTTCATATATGATATGTATTTGATGATACCCATTGAATCCATCCATAAAATAATACACCTCATATCTTGTAATTGAATCCAACACTTCATCAGTGAAGGGAATAAGAAATGGATCACTTACATAGGCATCATTTAAAATATGATAGTTGTCACATAGTTTTATTTCCCATCACTTATTATGTTAAAATACCATAGGGATCATCCAATCTACTTTCTCCACTAGATAGATTATGCCTACTTCCTACATCCCACCCAACTCAACCTCAACCTTAAATTACATGTTGGGTTTTAGCTTATAAGTCCTTTTCTTGATGGGGCTTACACATTCATTAGTTCAATCTGAATCTCCCCTAATGATGGGTCAACTCCATGGACCTCTGAGAATTTTGGGAAAGACATATTCATAATCTCTAGAGAGTTGCATAGTTTTAGAGATGTTTTCTTGGGTCCATTAGTCTCTTATGTGCACTAGTTTGGGAACTTCTACGATTCTAATATTTCCCACATACTTCATCAGTGGATCTTGAGAAATCTTATTTTATCCCTCTAGGAATTAATCTCATAACATTTATATCCTTCCTATTCTATAATTTTTGTATTGTGTAACTTTTCATCCTTTGTGAAATCTACGACATGATCCTATAATGGTTCAATGTGACTTTTTGGTTCAAATAAGTTAATCAATTCCATATTTTCATCACTATTATATTATTCTATAGGTTTCTCTTTATCTATACTTTAATGACACACCTACATCATAAACTATTACTTCACTTTGGTAGCCTTGTAATTCTATAAAGTTATATTTATAGCATAGTTTTATTGTTTTTATAAAGAAGAGTCACATATAGTTCTTATATATTCTATCCTCCCATAGAAAAAATGTTTTAACATTTACAATGTGTTCTATAATAGGGTATTTTCATCCTCAAATGCAAATGTCTATATGAAATCACTCTACACTTGTGCTGAATTTTTTATTTCCCTCCTATGCTCCTGACGTATATACCAAGTAATTAAAAGAGGGGCTATAATATACCTAAGAAAGTGAACCCAATACTTTAGAGCCACACTTTCTACAATCCATACTTTATCACACCTATATATGTATCTTAGGCTATTCACCCTCCTACAAGAATGGCCAATTTATTGTGATTATTTATGGTAGTTGAAACCTTCCTATCATCAATTCTCAAAACTCATCCTAGTGAATTTTATCATCCCTATGGACTACCACCAAGTCAAAACGTTTCCATTCAATGCATAATTGAGATCATTGACCCTCTGATCAATTTTAGGCACATGCATTTATAGTCACAAGATAAATTAATTTATGTCTACTATTAAATATTAGTATGGTAATTATCACTCACTAGTAAATACCATGCACATGGGTCACACTTCATGATCCCATTATGCCTAGTTAAATATGTGCATATCTGAGTCCATATACATATAAGAAGTTATTTCCCATAGGAAGATACCTTATTGAGTTTGCTCAATGTATTACCTATCATCGGTGTCTACCTAGTACAAAAATTCTAATTACAAATGGGTGGGAGATTTTGTAAACATAGACTAATAGTATTCTATCTAAAAATAAGGAATAAATGGTTGAGTTAACACCAATTTATAATTTAATTACTTAGTCAATAGAGATTGTAACTATTGTTTAGGTTTTTCTTAAAGGAAATTGCATTCAATAGTGTTCAAATCATTTGGATTATCCTCAATGTTCACCTTCATCTAGATATTTCCTTGATAAACATAAGTTGAATTAGGTTCCTTAAGAATAACATAAGGTTTCTCTACCTTATTTAGTGGGATCACTATCATTTTATTATATTAATGATATTTTGACTAATTATACACTATGTTGATAGTCATATGACCATCATAAACCCATTTATTTTTAATTAGTGTAGGGTAGTGCATTTCTACCATTTTCATGTCAATAACTTCAAAATCATCATGTAGACTAAGCTCTATGACCTTTATATCTACATCTTCTAGGTAGACAATAGGTTTTACTATCCCATACTCTACCAATTTGAGATTTACAGGGCTATAACTAAGTGTGAGTCACCCAATGGCTTCTTATGTTGACCTTGGTATCATATTCACTATGGTTCCAAAGTTAAAGATAGTGTTGATGCCTAAATATGTATCATAGGTTCCTAGAGTGTATAAGAACACTTCTCATTTTATAATTCTAAAAATTTAGTTTATGAGTTATAATTGTGATAATCTTTTTATTTTTTGATGTAATAAAGGAAAACCAATTGGACAATTTCATAATATTTATAAAGTTTAGTGGTTAGGAGACACCATGGCCAAATAGTTAATATATGCAAAATATGAACTATGTTATTATAAAAATGGTGAATTATGATTAATAAATAATCTAAAGATTAATCTAAGATGTATATTTATAATGAAAATTAAGCTAGAATTATATGGTTAAAATAATAAAAATAAATAAAGGTAAGGTAGAGAAGACTTGTTGCTGATCTTCATTCCAAACATCATGACAAAGTTCAAATATCATCTAGGAATACACTTAACCAATGTATGACATGAAGTATCATAAGATCAAATCCTATCACACATCAAGCAAACATTTAAGGAATGTGGGGAATAATTCAAATAAGAACCAAGTTCACTTTAAATATTTACCCTTAAAATCAAATAACATTAATCCAAATGCAAGAAGAGTAAGAAAATGAAATGAACCTAAGAACTTTCAATTAACCTAGCATTGTCATAAGTTAACAACTCTGCATTTAGATGTACACACAAGGAATTCATCAGAACCATTTAAATCTATAATTTATAACAAATAAATGAGAGAGAATCCAAGATACTAAAATACACAAGAAAATTTGGACAAACTTTGAAGAATTCCTTGCTTATATTAATTGATCAAAAGTTACAATTTGTTTTGGCTCAAAAAAAATCCCTCCTATTTAAATTTTTTAATGATCCTTTAATATAATTTAAGGAATTAATTTGATCATTCATATCTAACTAAAAAAGTAGAAGTGTTGAGATAGCTATCCTTTTTATAAAGGTTCTAGAATACACTAGACATTCCTTAATGGACTAATATATAGGCAATGTGTTTTAAAATCTACACATGCCTTTATAAAAAGAATATTCCATTCTCAAAATATATAATGCTTGGCTATAGGAAGAATATTTTTAATTAAACTAACCTTGAGGCTACTTGTGCTTCTAAAATCCCCTATTTCTATAAGATATTCATTGCTCTCTAATGTTGTTCATCCATTAGCTTCAAATTAATAACATATTCCATGAGGAGTTCATCTTTTTGGTCTACTAGGATTTTAAGATCTCTATTATTTCTTCCTAAAGAATTTCTAATGATCCAAGATTTAGTAATGTTTTACTTCACTATTAGGAACATGTCCATGACCCTATTATTGTCCATCCTAGATTTCCCTTGGTTCTTGATCCTCACTTCCTACGTGACCATGGTAACTCTATGTTTAAACTCCTTATCAGTGATGAGGTCTATGGAGTTGAGTGTATTTGGCTTGGTGATCATGATCCAAAATAAGTGTTCTATCCTATTTTTTATCTAGTTTTCATCCTCAAAGAGGTTTTCCAAGTTCCTAGATAAGGTACTCAAATTCTTGATCTTGTCTACAAGCAATCCCAAGACTATGTTTAGATGAGCTATGCTAATTATTTTAAAACTAGGAATTTGATATTCAATGAAGATATTGATCAAATAATTTTTTATGTCCCTTTATTTTTACCATTGGCCATGGATTTGTTAAAATTTATCACTAATGGTCTATAGTTCAATTCTAGATTGACTTACCCTTACACAGATGATAATTCATCTCTTTTGTGTTGATTATAGTGAATATAAGGCCGAACAAGTGATACTATATGTGCTTAGGTATTTTTTAAAGTTTATATAGTGATCTAATGGTGGAAACTATCTAAACTTGCATTAAATTCATCACTTAGATCTTAATTAGACTACATACTTATGCCCTTATATTTCCTAGGTTTTCTAGATCTTCCACTTGGCACATTATACTTATGTGGCTCTGATGTTGCATCACCATGGCATCTATGTGGAATTTTCATAAAATTTTACTAATTCATATTTTTAAAATGACCATTGATTTTTACAAAATTCCCACTTTATTTTGTACTATTGGATAATGCTTGTATAGATCAACATGGACCATCAATCTCAATCTGAGAACTTTAATGCCATTAGATATTCACTACATTCCCCTTAGTTATGAGACTTATCACTCCACATTCACTCAGAGCTTTAATTGAATGTCAATGTTGATCTCACATTGTTGATCTTGGTTATATAGATCAATCATGCTCTATTAATCTTAATCTATTGAATTGTACCTCCTTCTTTGTAGAACATTGATCTAAATGTGTACATTCATCTACATACCATCGATCTTCAAAAGATACTAGATCTTTAATTTATAACTCATAGCTAAGCCACGTATCAAAACTATATTCATGTTTACTTTTTAACATTCATCTTACACCATTGGATCATCCTCATCTGGGTAAATGCACTCTATTATATCTTGATTTTTAAGGTTAAATTTCATTGGTTATTGAATGGTCTTTGGATAAGTATGACACTTGTCACATTCTTTCTCATCTTTGGGATTCTTTGAAGTTTTGAATTGATACACATCATTAGATCAATCTGGTCTAAGTAAATGCATGCCATTAATCTCCCAAAGAGGCTTGAGATTTAACTTAGGGTAAGGGTCTTGAATTTAATCTCACACTATTAGATCTTGATCATCTAAGAAAATGTGGATTATCGATCTTGTGAATAAAAATGACATTTAAGTTAGTGCTCAAGGAAAATAAAGAATTTAGCATAATGTTTTAGACTATTTTTTTATTTCATGTTAACAAACATGGGCAAGAGCTTAAAAAAATACTTTAAGCTAAGTTTTGAGACATAATAAAAGGGACCCCATGAATAATAAAAAATACAACATATAGTTTTTAGCCTGAAGTTTTTTGTATTAATAAATACAATGAACTTTAGGGCAAGGATTTTAGGCTAAGTCTATAGTAAAATAGACCTTTTGTTTAGTTAGACCATGCTAAGATAAAAGGGAACAAAGGGGGCTCAGGATGTGAAGAACTTAGGATAAATATTTTAGACTAAGTTCTTTATCATGTTAATAAACACAACTAAGACCTTAGGATAAGATATAAACTAAGTCAAATTAAAGTGCTCCCATGAAAATTTAAATAAAATCTCCCACCAAATTTAAACTCAAAAGGATTACTTAGACTAAATCTAGACTAAGGTTTTTATACATTCAAATATGAATTCAATTAATCATTTATAAACCAAAGGCTAGTAAAAGGGGCAATCTAAAATTTAACATAAAACCTTAAATATTACCCATTTCAAATGAACTCCATTAAAATTGTAACCTGAAACACATATATCTAATGTTAACAATTTTAGATAAGGTTAAACCAAATCCATGAATAAATAAGCTAACTAGACCATGGTGTGGATGATATTCAAATAAAGATAAATTTAAAAATACTCTAATGGTACTTTGAATAGATGAATTTTCAAATTTAGGCTAAAATTTCCACAATTTAAGACAAGGGTCCCCATTTTTTATAAATGGAGGTATGTTGACCTCAATAAATGGAAACTTCTAGGGGAAACATATAAATATGTTAGAATTCAGAGACTCTAGTTTAGACTAATGATTAGGCCACTTATTCCATTTGATCAAGCACCATTATTAAGATTAGTTCATGGTTAGAACAAATTTTGCACATGCAAAATTAGGATCAAACATCAAGACATATCTATATTTTGTGTGTGATTTTATTCCACTTACTGATTGCTATAAGTTTTAGAGAATAACTTCTAGGTTCATGAATTTAACCATTAACATTGACTTTTAACATGTTTGGATATTCATTAAGAACCATGCTTTAGCTCAAGGAAGGTTTTGGCATTGCTCTACTACCAGCTAGGTATCCATATCCTTGATAGAGGTGCCTTTATCTCCACCCATGGCCTTGATCCACTACCCTCCAAGCATCCATAGCCTCAATGGAGATTACCTAAATCACCCCTACTTAGAAATCCTTCTTAATTTTGCAATAATCTCTTATTTTTTGTATTTTTAGATATTTTGACTTTCTATCAAGGGTTAAGAACCAGATTAGCTAGGTTTTGGGATTTGGTCAAATGTTTGATATTCATACAATCATACTTGGCTATAAACTTTGTCCCATGAAATTAATGTTTTTTAAGTGCAAGCATGACTGCATCCTAAAAATCTAGTCTTTCACCCTACATGAGAAATATTTTTTATAATTAAACCTAGATCAAAATAAAGCTTAAAACATCAAGGAAAAATTAACCTATCCAATAGTTTTTTCTAGATTATCTAAACTATAAAATCAAGATCATACTTCAATAATACATGATCAACCATTACTGAGAGAACATACCTACATTCCTAAATTTTAAGGTTTCTTTGAGCAAAAATATGAATCTTGAGTTGAGGACTATCCAAAAGGACTATTAGAAGCAAGGAACAAAGTAGAGAAAGAAAACAAACCAAACATAAATCAAACAATCAAAAAATATATATACAAATAAGGGACATGAAGGAAAGAA
Source organism: Torreya grandis (assembly GCA_037957365.1). Taxonomy (NCBI): domain Eukaryota; kingdom Viridiplantae; phylum Streptophyta; class Pinopsida; order Cupressales; family Taxaceae; genus Torreya; species Torreya grandis. The sequence goes on from JARHVA010005926.1 coordinate 856,304, forward strand.
TAGAAAGAAACTAACCTATACATACCTACACTAATACTAACTAGTCTTATAGTCATTCCATGAAGACTTTAGGTAGGACAGTAGAGAAATAATACTTGATGTATTACCCATTGTTAGGAAGTGTGAACTCTACTCCTTTTAGTTCTTTCATCTTGAATGTGTTATCTCCTAGTATCTCATTAATATGATAGGGACCTATCCACAAGGGTGTGAACTTCCCATGTTGACCCTTAGACTCAGATGCCTTGTCCCAAAAAATAATTAAGTCTCTTTGACTAAACATCTTTATCGATAAATGCTTATCAAACCACCTTTTCATCATGGCTTGGTTCCTACTAAAATTATAAAAAGCCTCTTCTCTTTCATATTCCATTATAATAATGTCAAGCAACCTTGAGCTTGAAAATTATTGATCCTCTTCCATGTACTCTTACATGGACCTATAGGTTTAAAGCTTGATTTTTATGGGTAATATAGGTTCTTGACCATATACCAAAAATGATGGTGATGCCTTGAGATCTTATTTGACTCTAGATATATCTACCTAAAGGGTATACTTAAGTAGCTTGTGCCATGTTCTAGCTTTATCAATTATAAGCTTCTTTACAGCCTTCATCAAGTTCTTATTTGTTGATTCAAATACTTCATTACCTTAAGGATAATGGTTTGATGAGAACTTGAGAATGATGTTATCACATACCCATTTTATCATCTCAATGGATACAAAGGTAGATCCATTATCACAGACTATAGATACATGTGTCCCAAACCTTATTCAGATGTTTTCTTTTTAAATTTGATTACCTCTTTAGTTTTTCACTATTTGGTTTCCATTGATTTAGTCCATTTGGTGCAGTAGTCAGTAGTAGTTAAAACATACTTGTGTCCATCAGAGAAATTGGGGTTAATGACCCCCAAAAAATATAATCCCCATTGGGAAAATATTTTATCAATCATTATTGGCTTTAATGGCATGTCTACCTTAGGCTCTTTAGTGTTGAAGAATTGACATGATTGGTGCTCTCTCATGTGCTTGTGAGCATCCTTGAAGATAGTAGGATACTAGTATCTAGCTCTAAGGATATTATATGCTATAGTCCATCCAGATGGATGTCCACTTCCTATTTTTTCATGGAAGGCATTCATAATCTTAGTTGCTTCACTCTTGGAGACACAACTCAAGTAAATGCTTTCAAA